>CANSZD010002978.1:915000-1515000 GCA_947648045.1 Beta corolliflora
TGATACTAATAGGAACTTTACCATTATGGCAAAGAAAAGTTTGATTCAGCGGGAGAAGAAGAGGTAAAAATTAGAACAAAAATATCATCTGATTCGTCGATCCTCAAAAAAAGAAATAAGCAAAGTAGCATCGATCACATGAGAATGCCTCCTTACATGAGAAATGAGAATGAATCTCAACCACACGATTGGATTAGAGTTACAACACTTGTTCATTAGAATTATACCCTCGAAAAAACATCGAGCCCAAAAAAAAATATTTTTTTGAATTTTTTTTCTAATAATTTTTTTTGGAGTTACATCACTTTTTCATTAGAGTTACATCACTTGTTCATTAGAGTTATAGCGCGTAAAATCAATTCTCATTTCTCATGTAAGTATGCATTCGCATATGAACTCACTTCTATTTAGGTGAGAAAGCTATTTAGGTGAGAAAGGAGAAAGAATGAACACCCTTAGATTAGATAAAACAAACGGCCAAGATCTCAAGCTACACTGAACATACTAAGGGGCCATTTGGTTCAAGATATGGAATGAAAAGGGAATGTACACAAATAGAGGAGGAGAATGGTAATAAAAATGGTTGCCTTTATGGAGTGTTTGGTTCAAGCCAAGGAATGGAAATTAATGGTAATCATTACCACCAAGTAATGGATTTTGTTACTTGAGGGGGAGCGGAGGTAACAAATTGGTGGAATTCATTACCATCAAGTAATGGTAATGGATTGATGAATTTAAGAGTGGAACCAAACAAGAAGAGAGGGAATCGGTAATTGATTCCGTTTCTTGGAGCCCAAAAATAGTGAACCAAACTACCCTAAAGTCTCCTTCGCTGCGTTTTCTCTTTCGCATTTGCTACTGAGCAAGACCAAAGCTTTCTCTCTCCTAATTTTACTACTTTCATGCAATCAACTCATTTTCTCCCTCCTCTCGCCCCTGTTTCAAGATTTCTCACCGTTACAATCCTATATTGTGGTGCAAGAAGGTTAGTATTTCGAAATTTTGTTGCAATTATCTGTATTTAATTTTCGCAATTTGGCTGGACAATTTGTTTTTGAGTTTTTGGTTGAAATTTAGAATAAATAATTTTTGAAAATTTGTTGCAAGAAGGTTAGAATATCATCTTTTGCTATCAATTTCTCTCCCTTGTTCTTCTCCTGTTCTAAAATTTGGAGTTCCAACGTTTTAAGAAGAATACAATTATGGAACTAAGGAAGTAAAAGTGAAAAAGGGATTGTGGTTGAATCTAAAGTGGGAGATTACATTTTTCATGAGAAAAGCAAGAAGTGGATATTTGTGAATTAGTGAATTGTGTATTTACCATTTTATATTATTAGCATTTGCATTAGCAATTTGTTAATAATGTAATTTGGAAATATATATATGATATATACATATGTATATATATATACATATGTATATATATATACATATGTATATATATATACATATGTATATATATATATATATATACATATGTATATATATACATATGTATATATATACATATGTATATATATACATATACATATACATATACATATACATATATGGTTAACTGAGAAGGTTCTTAAAATAAGGATGAAAAGGATTTTTTTTTTTGCTTTTTTTTAATTGAATAAAAGCGTATATTTTATAATCATTTCCATTTTTTTAAATTAAATGTGCATTTTTTTTTTTTTGTCAAGAAGATGTACTTGAAGTTCGAAAATTAAAATATGCATATTTAGTTCGAAAAAAGATGCAAATTTGTCTTGTCCTTCTTATTCATGAAACTTTTATTAGAGTCAAATAGTTTTGCTCTGAGATAAACCATCAGTGCATCTTTAATATGTCACAATAGAAATTCAAGCTTGCCTCCAAGCTCTACTTTGGGCCCAATAACAAAATTATACATGCTTTTCATCCGATACTTCAATGCAGCATGCATCAACTAATGATATAACACTTAGATAGGGTATTGTTTATATTCACCAGATAGCAAAATCTCTTCACTGGTGCAGGGTAACAAAAGTGTCAAGGGACCAGGTCCAACATACTGCGGACTTGACAACTTTGTGTCGGCAATACTATATTCTTTATTTACTTGGTATCTAACTTTGTATTTTTCTTCAATGTCAAAAAAATAAAAAAAAATAAAATACATAGTCTAGAAACATATTGTTTAATCTCCAGCAACTTCTTTCGGGTTATGAATTCAATAGTGTTCTCATGGTAGAATTGGTATTTGTTAAGATTTAGAATATAGAAAACTCATCCAACTTCTCATTAAACTTTAGAGGAATATATATATATATACAACCTAATATCAGGAAACCTTACTGAGCTAGATATCCTAACAACTTGACAAATAGGAATATAAAACAAGACTCCTAATAAACATAATACTCCAATACTCCCCTTCAAGTTGGAGCATGAAGGTCACAAATGCCTAACTTGTGGAGTAGAAAACCAACTGGCGTCGTCCCAATGCTTTGGTCAAGATATCTGCTAATTGATGTCCAGTAGGAACATAGGAGGTAGATAAGTTACCAGAAGTCAATTCATCTCGAATAAGGTGACAATCTACCTCAATATGCTTCGTACGATCATGTAAAACTGGATTCTTTGAAATATGAATAGCAGATTGACTATCCGAATACAAACGCATAGGCTTAGGATGTAAAATACCAACAGAAGACAACAAATACTTCAACCACTTTAACTCACAAGTAGTAACAGCCATAGCCCTATACTCAGCTTCTGCAGATGAACGAGCTACAGTAGGTTGTTTCTTAGTCTTCCACGAGACAAGAGAACGACCCAAAAACACCAAATAACCAGTAACAGAATGTCGAGTCAACGGACAAGCAGCCCAATCACTATCACAAAATGTAGTAAGTTGCATATTACCCAAAGGACGCAACACAATACCCTGACCAGGACTTCCTTTTAGATAACGCAAAACACGAAGAGCAGCATCCCAATGACAAACCTGTGGTGCAACAAGAAATTGAGACAGAGTATGCACAACATAACTTAATTCAAGACGAGTAACAAACATATAGACCAGGCGACCAACTAGGCGCCTATATCTGTCAGGATGCGCATATCGCGACCCTTCGGCGGAAGCGAGATGATGATTATGCTCCATAGGCGTGTCAATGGGTTTACAATCTAACATGTCGGCTTATGTTAATACATCCAACGCATATTTGCGTTGTGACAAAAAAAATACCATCCATTCTCCTAGCAACCTCAATGCCTTAGAAATATTTCAATATACCCAAATCCTTCATATGAAAACATGAACTCAAATATTCCTTAAAGCGAACAAAAACATTATGAGATAAGCCTGCAATAATCAAATCATCAACATAAACAAGAACATGAAGAGCAACATCTCCCTGAATGTAACTGAACAAAGAATAATCTGCAACAGATTGTTTAAAACCATAGGACTTTAATGCCTGAGACAACTTTGCAAAGCACTGTCGAGGTGCCTGTTTCAATCCATACAACGATTTTCTTAACCTGCAAACCTTTCCTGGAGGAGCACCACGATACCCAGGAGGAAGTTTCATATAAACCTCTTCATGCAAATCACCATGTAAGAAAGCATTATAAACATCCATCTGATGTAATTCCCAATTAAGAGATACAACAACAGCTAAAAATAAACGTACATTGCCTATTTTCGCAACGGGAGCAAACGTTTCATTATAATCAACACCTTCTATCTGGCGATTACAATGGGCAACTAGTCTACCTTTCAACCGTTCAACCTCGCCAGTTGAAGTGTATTTAATACGATACACCCAACCACTACTAATAGCTTTCTTACCTGAAGGTAGATCCTCCAACTCCAAGTACCATTGCGCTCAAGAGCCGCAAGCTCCTCCTCCATAGCCTTGCGCCAACCTGGATGTTTCACAGCCTCCTGAAAACTTTGAGGCTCCGGTCCTTTAGTAACAGCTGCCAGAAAACCTCTATGTTTTACAGAAAAATTATTATAATCAACATAACAAGCTATATCAAAGGGCGTACCTAAAGAACGAGACGGAGAAGGAGACGCAGTAGAGGGTTTAGAATCAATATTTTCACACACCACAGTATGAGTCACAAAATCACGATGCTTGCAATATTGAACTTTAGTACGATGCCCACGCCCTAACAGTTCACCAGACGACAACGAACTCCCCTTCAAATCAAGAGGCGTGGAGGTGTCACACATAACCTCACCAATACGCACATGAGTCGGAGAAGCATCGCCAACTATGCTTCGAGTGGGGCGTGGAGGCGTGGTGACCATACCATCAGTACGCATGCCAGAACCATCAGGCGCATGCACGTCACCATCAACAATACTAGGCGCACCAACATCAGTGCCATAACCACTATCATCAAACAAATCATCCGTCCAAAGGGATGGTTGGGAAAAATATATCATCAAACAATAGTATTTGAGCTCCTTGCAGTCATCTAATGCACCAATCGGTACTTTGTTCGCTTGGATGTTGATATACTTGGTATGCGACCAAAGCTTTGCATCGTTAACATAGTTACATCGACGTCGCGTACGTCTACCTTGACTACCTACACCGTATCATGTAGGTTTTTTCTTTTCTTTTTGGCCCCTCTCATTGTAGTTGATGACATATTGTAAAGATAAGTTATTTTAGTTATTTACGCTGCATTACTTTAAAGTTCAGTTAGTAGTTAGTATTATAGCCTTTAACGTTATCACGTGGCGGTAATACTCTCAAGTTTCTCAAGAGTTTTATATTAAAATATGTTTTTAGGAAGAGAGAAATTTGGGGGTGTTACACATATCCTAAAGTATTGCTGCATGTCGAAAATGTAATTGTCAAGCCTCTGTAGTTTCAGGGTCTGACCCTTACTGCCAAGGCGCCAACGCTCCTATTGTCTATCCCACATCTCCTTAGTGTGGGTTCAACTTAATTGCTTGTGGTCAAGGCAGGTTCTTCATACACCACTTCCCTTTCTTCCCTTGGCTCGTTAATTCTTGATTCAATGAGGTCCATATGCTTGTCTTAGCTGAACATAGATCTTTTTTTTTTACATCAAGAAAATTTGCATTAATTAAAATCGAAACTACAAACTAAAGGATAGACCACATAAACGATAAACTAAAACTAACCACACACTAAACTAAGCTTCATTAGCTCTTACAAACCATATAAGGTAAAAACAACTAAAACTGGTAAGGAACTGCTTGCTATAGAAGACTTCGTTGTTCAATGGCTGTGAATTTGCGATGATTTAGTGGTAACTCTGATGGTTGAGGTCGATAATCGCTTATCCATGGTAGCGACATATGAGAAGACACTAGAGCTTCTTGGAGAGAAACAACCTGCATTAAAAGGGTATATACCTGATCGAAGTAGCGCGAGGAGTGGATTATGTTCACGATCCGTGCAATTAACGACTAATAGCGAGATTTGCATGTCACTACATGAGCAATTCCGATGACCTTCTGTCATGTGGAATTCTTGACTCAGGATACTTTGAAGAGTCAAGTTCCTTTGTGACTCAATACTCTGTTGAGAGAGTATTTCGGGCTTCTCCTTTTGATAGGAGAACCGCATTTGAGTTGACGGGCTATAATCCACCAGATACACCTTGGGTGCCGCCTTCAGATATGAATTTTTCAAGGCATTGATAGTTAAGATCATTGCCAAGCGAGAATGAGAGCTAAACATTGTTAGCTCATTAACAGACTTTCGATCTTCAAAATCGAAGAGTAAAAAACCGAACAATGAAAACATTTCCCGCCTCCCCCTTGTCCACGATCACAAACGATTAAATAAACAAATGAGGGACTTCTATGTTGGGTAATGATGTGGAGATGGTAGTCGGAAGATCACGATGAAGGAATGATGTATCGTTGTGCCATATGTGTGTGTGTTGCTTTGAGCTACAACATTGCGCAAAGCAAGAGCGTTGGAGAAGCACAACAATTGATCAAAGCATGAACAGTAGATCAAGACCACGGCCTGCCCATGGTGTTGTATGAACACCACGACCTGCCTGTGGTGTTCACTGCCAAAGTGATTATTTGGGTATTCTACAACACAAGGCCACGACCTAGGTGTGGTGTTCCCTACTACACAGGTTTCTACTCGTTTTGAACTCGATTTCGTTGTTTCGCTCGGATTCTTCTTTTAACCCTAAAGTATAAATATGTTTAGAGGTTGTTTGGCCTCATTATTATTATTATTCTCATATTAGAGAAAGGGAGAGAACTTCAGGAGAGGTCCTTGCTTGAGAGCTTGTTTTCACTATTGAACTCATCTTTGATTCCTAGTCCATATTCGTGGTTTTTCTCCCGGTTCTCGAGTTTTCACGTTAAAATTCCTTTGTGTCTATGTATTGCTTTCTTCAATTCGTTGTTCTATTATTGTTTGAGATTGATCCTAGATTGATAGGCATACATTAGAAATTTACATCCTAAACATTGATTCCCTACTTTCTTCTTCCATCTTTGTCGGTTCTAAGGTATTACCATTTTGATCTCTCACTTTAAAACCCTTTCCCCTATTCACCCTCAATATTGAGAAATTTTTTGGCTCAACATCAAGGTAACCCACTCTAGTATCTTGATAAGATATTAGTCTAGAGATTGAAAAGGGGAAGTTACTATACCCAACAAAAAACTTTCCATACTCGAGACTGAAAATATTCTTCACCCGCAGAGACTCCAAGAAACCTAAATATTCTAACAGCTCCAACAACTCCAACCATAACCAACCATGAAGAACAACTTCAACAACTCGAAATAAAAGACTTCCTCCATCTATAAGCAGAATTACTAAGCAGATTAAGAACGAAAACAATTTATTCAAACCTAATAACATAAATAAATAACTGACCACCAATTCCATAACACAACGGCCTTCGGTGGCAAAACTAGTGGTCCGGCAGCGGCGAAGAAAGTGCATGCCGTCAGTACTGCTCGCAGAGTGGTACACCTCACCTTTATCCACGATGATGACTTCACAACCCCGCTTGACAGGCGAACCGAAACTAACCACGAAAATAGAGAGCGAAGAGAACCTAGCTGAGACGGTAGCGAAGCGCGGCGAATAGACAGTGGCACTAGCCTAGGTTTCTTTCTTGAACCCGGTACACCTTACCGTTGCCCACAAAGATGATACTACCACAACACAAAGACGATACTACCACCTCACCGTTGGCTGACTAAACGATGCTAAACCACAAACACGGAACTAAAGTGGAAAAGGGGGAGGGGAGGGGCCCGACTGCCGTCGTGAGGAGCCCAAGGTGGCTCACGCAGCTGTTGAACCCCCTAGGGGTACCTTTGGTTACTGGGGGTTTTTAGGTTTCGGCGGAGAGAAAGAGCGAGAAGTTCATGTTAGAAGAGTGTAAGTTCGGAATTCCATAGATGGAATGGAATTAGATCTTCAAGAAAGGTGCTTTTTCCTCTAAACACAAGATCCTTATTCCACACTAAATTAATACCACATTTTAAATAATCAAAATAGTTGTTCGTGATAACTTCCACATGTAAGGCACACAATAACTCAAGGCGTCACCCAAACTTGTTGATGTATTAAAAGATGTTATGTGTAATCCTATACACCAAGTAGCACTTCTTCCTATGGAAGTCCATTATTGTATGCAAGCGACAATAGTATTCTTTTTGTCTCTTAAAAAAGAAACAAGGCATTGTTTTTCTTACATAAGGTCGATATACTTGAAAAGTTTCAAATCTATTATTTTATTTAATAAACGTCAAAAAACATGTTGTAATGCATAAAATATGTGCAAGGTTGTTAAATTCCATATTTTAGCCACAATCACATCAAGTCGTAATTGATAATAAAAATTATTAATTTCTTGGATTTCGCAACTTTCAGCAATAATGATCAATTACATTATATATATGTGTATATGAACTAATAAACAAGAAAAAAAATTGCGAATATCACTGCATATCAAATCAGATCGACTCGGTGGATGGTAAGATCGTGTTAAGATTCGACACTTCATATTTGTATCCAAGTGGGATTGGAAGATCATACAAACATTCAAGTAACTTCAAAGGATAGAATCATATAGATCTTTTTGGATCACAAGATCTGTATTGCAATTTTAACAATAATGGTCGTGTACAATCTTGCTAGATCTTTCAATCTATATTTGCAAATTATTAACTTTTTATAATTTTTACTATGTAATTAAAAATATATGTGGTCAAAATTGTACATTGGAGATCACGCAACAAAGGAGGTGATAACAAAAAAAACAAAAGAAAAAGAGTACTAAAGGCCATTTGCCAAAGGAACCCTGTATTCTATACAAGCTTGTGGGCAACATGCCATTCAACTAAACGAAGACAAAAAAGAAAACTGCAAATTGTGCAACTTCAGCTCTTGAACTCCCTCACCCGCCTTTTGCGGAGGGCTTAAAGAAATAGAAAAGGTTCAAGAAATAGGAATGCAAGTAATGCTAGAGTTAGTAAGGAACTTACTGTTTCTTATTAAATAGGTCAAACAGTTCCTTTCATCCATGTTGAAGAACTCAGGCCAAAAAATCATCAAAATTAATAAAAAAATAAAAAACTTAAATCATTAATTAATTTACTGTATTTGTTAACTTTAGTCCAAACAGTCCTTTTTGATTTCCTATATAGCTGCATCCTTACCACCCAAAGACCTTCCCCCCCTTTTCCCCCTTCCTCAGTCCCTCTCTCTTTCCCAACAATTTGACAATATTTTTTCTATAATTACACAACCACACCCAAATCATAACCCTCATTATACCAATTTCTCTGCTTTCCCCTGTTTTTTACAATTCAAGCCATCTAAACTTCAATACAACTCAACTCACACTCATATGTAAAACAACATTTTAGCCAACAATCAAACTTTAAAAACAATCACAAACTCATCTCAAATTCCAACCAATTACTACTTCATGGAGAAGGAATTCTTTCTAAATGCCGGTATGCCGCCTTCCCTACAATATGATCATCCATTCTCTTCTTCTTCTTCAATGCCCACATGGCAAACTCTTTCCTCAGCAATGGAAATCCAGACCAATCAATCCCATGACTGTTTCCTCTCTACACCACCTCCACATCCTCCTACTAATCATAATAATACAACTGATAATTTTGAGTCGGCTTTAAGCTCCATGGTGTCCTCCCCTGCAGCCTCAAACTCCGCGTTGTCGAACGACAATTTTATGATCAGAGAGTTGATTGGAAAACTTGGCAATATTTGCAACTCCGGCGACATTTCTTCAAGCGGACAACACCATGCTCCGCCACCTTACATTGGTGCTGGTGGTGGGAATTGTAGCACTAATAACTCAACTTATAGTACCCCACTTAGCTCACCACCTAAAATGGGGATATCAATGCCAATTATGGATCATTTGGTGAAAGAAAATTTTCCCGCCTTAGGAAATTCAATACCTTTGAGCTCAAATTTACCTGCAATGCCGGGTGATCCGGGTTTCGCGGAGCGAGCTGCGAGGTTTTCTTCCTTTGGAAGTAGGAGTTTTAATGGAAGAATAAGCCAGTTTGGAGTCAACAACAATGGTAGTAATACTAATACTCCTACTACTATTAACAATAGTAGTGCAGAATTGTGTTATCGATCCAATACTAATACTAGTAATTTATATGGAAGTGGTAAATTACAAAGAGTTTCTAGTAGTCCTTCACTTATTAAGGCAGCTGGATCTCAAGCTGAAAACAACAAAAATTCATTATTGTTTCAAAACAATGAAAGGAAACAATCTGGAAATTGTAATCAAGAACAAGGTGAATTCTCTAATTCACGAGACAATTCGTCGATTTCGGGCCAAAATCAAGCAGTTGAAATTGGATCAAACAGGAAAAGAAAAGCAGCTCCTCCCAAGGGAAAATCCAAGGATATTCAATCTCAATCTCCCCTGCCCAGAGTAAGTGGTCGAACTCGTAATTTCTAACTGCTATAACTAAATACATGATCTCCAAAAAAAAAAATAGTTTTTTGAGTAAAAAGAACAAAAACCCATCAAAATAAATTCATGTTTCAGGTGGTACAAAATGGGGAGGATTCAAGTGCAAAGAGAAGCAAATCAGAGGAAAGCGACGATACGAAAATAGAGGAAAACAGAGGAGATGATGGCAAAAAACAGAGTAATGCAAACCAAAAGCCACCAGAGGCACCAAAGGATTATATTCATGTTAGAGCAAGAAGGGGCCAAGCCACTGATAGTCATAGTCTTGCTGAAAGAGTAAGAATTTTACTATATAAGTTGGGCTCAAAAATAAATAATCACTAATTTTAGCATTTCTTAAGATAGAGATTATGATAATTAGCAAATTACTGTGGTTGACTTGTAATGTTGATATATGGCAGGTTAGAAGAGAGAAAATTAGTGAAAGAATGAAGCTTCTTCAGGATCTTGTACCAGGCTGTGATAAGGTACACTTTTTTCTTGTTTCTTACTACTAAATTTTTCATTTGATTTTAGAGTTTTTGACCTTAATTTGAGGAAATTAGAACATTTCTATATTAACTCATTTCAATCTTGAATTTGCTAATTACAGGTAACCGGAAAAGCACTAATGTTGGATGAGATTATCAACTATGTACAGTCATTACAACGACAAGTCGAGGTAAATTTAAGTCCTAAATGAATCACTAATCACATTGAACTTTAGAGTAAACTACCTCTATCATATTTCATAAACAAGGAGTGTAGTTAGCTAAATTTTGTACGTACGAGTCTAGTGATGACATTCTTGTAACTTCACTTTATGGGTCCAACTAGCCAAAATATCATGTAAAATTATTTCTTAAACTTAATATTTTCTTTTTTTTTTGGTTTAGTTCCTTTCAATGAAGTTATCTTCTGTGAATCCAAGATTAGAGTTCAACATGGGAAACCTTTTCTCAAAGGATGTAAGTTTACTTTTTCTCTTTTCCTTTTGATAAATGTAAAAGTTGTCATATCTTTTCCTCCTAAAACTTAACTTTTGATTGACTATTTATTTTACTATTTATTTTTCTAATGTTATATTTAGTTTTTGTGGGAAATTTCAGGTGATCCAACCAAATTGCTCCTTGCCGCATCCAATGTACCCACCAGATTCCTTGGCACCAACCCATTATGGCCAAACTCATCAAAATCCTTTACAAGATAGCATAACCACCACGGCCCCATCTCCTATGGCCCCTTTAAATCCCACAACTAATCAAAATCATGCTTTACATTTACCTCCACTTGATTTTTTCTCTAATGGTCTTTCTCAGGTAATCATTTTCTCCACTTAATGTTTTTCTTAATATGGTTGGATTAAATTTTAAGTTTAGATTATAATTATTTAATTATTAGACGCTTAATCAAAATACGCTTTATGCTTATTAATATTAAATTCTAAGGTTTAAACTCGGTAATAAAACTATAATCAAGCTTGTTATAAGTAGGATTAGGGATCTTTACACGCTCAATTTTTAAGAGAAAAATAAAAACAAATTGCGAAAATGATGACTATAATTAATGAATATGCAACTAATGAAACAATTTTGATTGTCTAGCTATCATCATTATGTGAGGGAGACCTCCAAAGTATTGTTCAAATGGGTTTTGGCCAAAAGGAGGATGGATTTCAATCACAAGTTTTACATGGTAAGAAGATTTTTTTTAGGATAATTAAAGTGTCTCTTCAATAATCTTTATATTAGTGCAAATTGTTGTCTTAATTAACTTTATATTTTGCTGCTTTTGTTTTGTGCAGGGTCAAATCTATCACCACTTATGAAAATTGAGTTTTAACCACCAATCATCAATCCTGAATATGATGGACAGAGGAGAGGGAAGGGGGAGAGAGACACAGAGGCTGGTTGTACATAAAAGAGACTTTGAAGGATCTTCAAGGCCATTGTTTTAATATCTAATATAAGAAAATTATTTTTTCCTTTATTTTTCCCTTTTCACCGTTAGATTCATCTCTCCTTTCCCTCTTTTATCTACCAAATACTTCTTTTTTTTTTGTCTTGTCATTATTTTTTTAGGGGTAGTTATGCTCATATGTATCCTTTGTAATATTCTATGATCATTTGGTGCAAAAGTCTTGCATTTGCTCCACCCAATGTAACATATATTAAGTTGAAGAAGAAAGAAAATTAAAGATATATATTCATGTCATTTTACGTTTTTCAAGGGGTGTTTTTTTGTTTTAGATTGTGTTTGATGAAATATTGCTATATATCTTTTTATCATTATCAATATGTTTAAATGTAATTATATATAGAAGACATACTACCTAGCTCTAGATGTTATTTTGTTGTTTCGACTTGCTTTTTCAAGGTCTCAGATCCACATTTTTTCGCTGTTGATACTTTTGGTTGCATACGAAGTACTAAATTGACAAAATTTGAAATTTCAAAAAGTCAAGTTATAACAACACTAATCATAACACATAGTACACATGATACCTTTTTTTTAATAATGATCGAAACATTCTCTCTTAAAACAACAATATAAAACGAATGAAGTTTCTCATACTTATGAAAACTTAAAGTTTCTTAATCATATGTATAATCTAAATGGGATAGGCTGATAACTTGATATATTTACATCATGACAGTTATATTTGGTTGATTTGCTCAAGATTTTAATGATGCATGAAATCGTGTTAAAGTGGTTGGTTACACTTACACAATCTTAATGAATATTATGTTGTGAACCAGCTGTTATCAAGGGGCCTTTTTTCTTCTTATTTTCATTAATCTTTACTAAACAATCATAATTTAGAATAATTACACTGTTAGGGCAATGGGTTATCTTGAATGGAGTCAACTTATATCATTTCTTTCTTTCTTTCCCTCTGTAAAAACGTTTACTTTGCTAGCCCAAAAACACCGAATTAAACAGAAGCTTCTGTTCTCTTTTTTCACTGCTATAATCAAACAACATGTAAAACTATTATATGAAAAGAAAATATTTAAATCTAATATTTCTGTAAAATAATTCTTTATGAAATTGAGCTTAAATAAGAATCCCCGGTTGGCAGTGTTGAGATTCTGTCCAGGCCCAATGAATGAAAACAGAAGCTTTGATTATCTCTCATCAATACTTTAATTAATTATATATATGCAATTGGTTTGATTTGGAAAATTATTATTAATAGGCCCAAAAAAAACAAAAAAATAGGAAGATGAAAGTAAATTTAGACTAGTGGATTTCAGCTAAAAAAGATGCCTCCTTTTTCCACCTTAAGAAATTAGAATAATATTTTTGTTAATAATGGAGAACTGCTGGTAAAAATCCAGTTTCTTGGGTTTAACAAAAGATTTTTCCATTGCAGCCTTTAGCAATTATTTAATTAGGAGTTGTATTATTGGCCTG
Source organism: Beta corolliflora (assembly GCA_947648045.1). NCBI lineage: Eukaryota > Viridiplantae > Streptophyta > Magnoliopsida > Caryophyllales > Amaranthaceae > Beta > Beta corolliflora. The sequence goes on from CANSZD010002978.1 coordinate 928,372, forward strand.
CCATGGCAGAAAATTTGGATTAAATTATGAGAAAGATGCTTTGAATTTGGTGGGGGAGTTTACTTAATGGGTTAAGTAATGGATGAGCTAAGTTTTAATATTATGTTTATATTTAAAGAGGTGAGTAATAGTAATAATGTTCAGGTGACAGCCTTGTTTTCATTGGTTTATAAACCTAACCAATCATTTAGTAAAACCGTGTCTGACATCCAATTCATATTATACTCCGATGACTTTACTAGTTGTCTTCCTTTTTAGCCCCGTTAATTAACCTTAATGGTGAAGGAGTAACTTGCCTGTCATGCAGTGGCGGATCCAGGATTTCGGAGGAGGGGTAGCGTAGTTTTACGTTACTATTAACTCAAAAAAAAAATCATAACTACTAAATTCAAAAGGTTACAAAATCCAAATACAACCTTAAAATCAATAATAAAGGAAAATTACACTGTTATAGTGTTATCTTTTGGATAATTAAGATCCTAGCTTATAGTTTCCATTTACTTTTCTGATTATTTATTTTCTTAAGCTTGGCAAGATTTAGTGTTGTCTATTAGGTATATTCTAGAGTTATGATGTTGCCCACATTTTGCATTTTAATCCACTAAAATTAACAAAGAATAGGGGTCATTATCTAGTTATTTTAGGAATAAAAAATTTATTTTATTTTAAGTCATAAACCATCCATCACTACTTTATAGCAGGAGTAGCAACATTAGTTATTTAATTATAATACCTACTTGGTCTTATACTACAAGGAAAGGGAAATAGCTTGGCAAACTCTAAAAGTTTACCTTAAAAATCCAATTAATAGTATATTCCTCCAAGACAAAACAAGAAGAAAAGCTACAGAAATGAAACAACGAAACCGAAAAACAAACAGCGGATCTGAATTAAAATAGAAAGCAAAAACACACTATCCAAACACACTACTCTACTGCTACTGCAACTGGCCATCAATCGCACCCCATAGCAGGCACCATCCTAGGCCAAGCAACACCTCCATCAGAAAATATAAAAAGATCCCACACCAGTTTTGCGACCGAACTAGCGGTAGCTAATGCTATTTGGACCGCTCAAAGCGGTAGCTAAATTTTTTGCGACCAAGAAGCGGTAGCTAAACTAATTTTTCTTTCAAATAATTTTAGGGGTAGCATGTGCTGCCCCTTGTTACCAAGAGGCTCCGCCACTGCTGCCATGCATGTAACTTGTTGGACATCCAAAGATTTAAGGATATCTTTGGGGATATTATGAAGAAAATAAGCATGGAGCTATAATGAAGAAAATAGGTAGGGACATGATGTAGATTTCTAATGTAGTCCAATTGTAATTAGGGAAATTGTTCGTTACTTTTTCACACGTCTTGGTACACCTTTCTTCAACGTTACTTATTAAAGCGCGTCTCTTCTTATATTGTTATAAGCTTTATTTAGGTCAATTAAAATCATGTGCAAATCCTTATCCTTGTCCAGTATTATTTCATCTTCCGCCTCACACAATGAACGACTTCTATAGTGGACTATCCCAATGGAAATCGAAGTTGGTTTTCCGAAAGGCTCGTACATCTCCTTGGAATCCAATTACTCTCTCCCATAGTTTTGTTCCTCGATATAAGCAGTCTTGGACATCTATTCGGTTTCTATAAATTGGTATCAAGGTATTTTCTCATATATTGTTTAACTTCTAAATCTTGTTGAATTATTTTGTTAGCCAATTAATACTTCCTTTCCTAGGCATCTTCTAACCTCGATAAGAAAGCTATATATTTGTGCGAGTTGCTTTCTTTAATGCTTTTTCTAGCTCTATTTTGTTAACTATTAGCAAATTATTCTAATTCACTTCCCTCTCCTCAATAGATATGTCTCTCATAACATTCACTTGACTTCCATTAAACAATTCATTTAATTATATTTCCATCTATCCTCAATCTCTTTATCTTGGACTAGGATCTTTTGGTTTTTTCCTTCACACGTTTCACCACTGATAGACCCTTAGCTTGTTCAAAACTTGTTTTTTTTTAGCTATCTTATAGATTTCTCTTTCATCCTCCCTCGACTATACATTTTTGTATATCCCATGATATACTTTTGACTTTACTTGTCGGACGAATACTTCCGTCATGACCTTAACGTCCTTCAATTTTGCAAACATTCCTTCATGCGCTTTCCCAAGGTCAAATAGTATTTTTCTTTTCTCCTTAACCATTGCTTTTACGTTCTCATTCCACCATGTTGTGTACCTGTGCATTATTGTTATACTTTTTGGTTCTCCTAGGACACTTTTCGCTACTCTAGAAATAATGTCACCTTTATCCAAGTTGATTCATGGTCCTCCTTTGAGTTTCAATTGGCTTCTTTAACCACCTTATTGGTGTAAACTTTAGCATTTTCTTCTTGAACTCCTGTTAAAAGTATAGTGTTTTCAAGGCTAAACTCAAGAACAAAATAACAAGCTTGACAAAGGAATAAGAATTTGGTGTGTTGTGGCAATTTGGAACAACTGAGTTGAACACGATAAATGGTGCAGCTAGGGTGCTCAATTGTATTCGTCGTTCCGTTCCCCGAAGTTAACACATCATTCTCACACAAAGGCACTTCTGGGTGAGAGGTTGGAGTCACATAATTTTATGCTAAAAAATGAAGGAAATGTGTTTAGCTCTTTTGTGCAAATGTAAAAGTTCAATTAAATTTTGATAGATGAAAATCAGAATATATAGAAGAAAAGATGTAACCTCTTATATGATACGCAAGAGAAAGAATTAAAGAGAAAGGAATCTAAGATATTGACTCAAGGTTATCAACAACTTGTAACCCCCAAATCAAGAATATAACACCATGAATGATCAAATATATCGGTTACAACAGCCAAATGGGAGAAATCCAACGAATAATTCTTTAGTTGATGCTTGACATAAAAATTACACAACATACTCTGCACCCATACCGCGGCTTGTCGTAGTGTACCTGCCGACTATACTAGTCAAGCAATAGAAATACAATGCAATAGATCAAATAGTAATAGATATATAATGCAAAAAATAGTCATTACACCAACAACTCCATCTTATTCTTTTTTTTTTTTGGTAAGTAAGTAAGTAAGTATTCCAAAAAAACAGTAATCAACCTAAATCCTTCAAATGAGAAGGATTAGAAACTAACCATGCCACAAGAGGCCTAACCATCATTTTCAAGCTTTCCTGCCATGCACAATCTCTAGTGCTCCATTTACTAGACTTACAAAAAGTAATCATATGTTTAACTATACATGCATTTTTTATCTTTAACTAGTATACGATCGATGTTATTTACTTTCAGAAGCCAATAAGCTTCATTCCTTGTCTTCCGCACCTGGTAAGTAGCAGCTGCTAACACCAGGAACATAATTTGTTTCCTGACCTTGGATCCTGTATATCCCCTTCTGATCCAACTGAACCATTGAAGAAGGTTCCTTCTTTTGAAGCTAATCCCAATCCATTCAAGCAACTGAGTGAGGAGTTGCTTACTAAATATACACTCAAAGAACAGATGTTCATGAGTTTAATACCAATCCTACCTAAGCAACATATGCTATCTGGACTGACTTGGTATTCATATAGCATGTCTTTTGTTCTTAGCTTATTCAGAATGCCTAAACAAGCAATAAATCTATGCTTAGGTAGACTCATTCTATTCTAGATACCCTTTGTCCAGTGCACAACAGATTTGTCATCAAATAGCAAGTCATGGACTTTACTAATTGAGTAATTACTATGAACACTCCATTAGTACATTCCAATCTGAACCATTTTATTTTTCACCTTACACAGATACTTAACAACCCAGCTTTCTCCTGGCAACCAATATGCCAAATCAATTTGCCCACAGCTACTTTGTTCCACACCTTGATGTTTCTAAAACCCAAACCACCCACTTTTTTTTAGTACAAACATTATCCCATTTGATATACCCTGCCTTCTCACTCTCTATCTTGCTACTCCATAGGAAATGTCTTCAAATTGCATTGATTTTGTCCATAACAGCACATGGTAAAATGAACACTTGAGCACAATAATTGTGCACACTCAGCAGAATTGAATTTATGAGTTGTACCCTGCCAGCAAAAGACATATGTCTTGTACTCCACAATCTAATTCTTGAGGTCATCTTATCCACCAAAGCTTCACAATCAGCAGCCTTCAGCTTTTTGGAACTTATTGGCACTCCAAGATATCTGAAAGGAAGATTTGAAAGCCTGAAAACTGTTTTACTCTTGTTATCTCACATCTTCCATGGCTGTGCAATAGAGAGTTGATTTACTCTTATTTGCTTGTAACCCTGAAGTTTCAGTGAACAATTTAAGGCCTTGTAGTAAGAGATAAGCTGGTTTTGCTTCACCCTTGAAGAACAGCAACAAGTCATCTACAAAACAAAGGTGATTCACCTCCAAGCTAGCACAAGCTATGAAGTACTTGAACTCTTGAATCTCTCCTATATATGCTAGAATCCTCGTCAAATAATCCATACACAAAACAAAGAGCAGAGGGGACATGGAATCCCCCTGCCCGAGCCCTTTTTTTTGCAGCAACAAATTGAATCTAGGGGTAGAGATACACTCTATGATACAGCTTATGAAATGACTGTGAAACTGCATAGCTTCAAAAGATCATGTACAAAGCTCCATTCAATCGAGTCATAGGCTTCCCTGAGATCCACCTTCATAAGCATACCTTTGACTTGATTTCTAGATCTGCCAAACCTTTTCACAAGATCCTGGCATAGTAGAATATTACTAATAATACTCCTACCATTGATGAAAGCACCTTGATTCTGTGACACAACTTCTGGGAGAACTTTACTCAGCCTTTGAACATATCAACTTAGTTATGGTCTTATACAGCACAGAGCAACATGCTATTGGTCTAAAATCTCCCACCGAAGCAGGACATTTGACCTTTGGTATTAATGTAATAGTTGTGACATTGATCTCTTTTAATAATCTACCAATTCTAAAGAATCTTGAACTGCTGCAATAACATCTTGACCAATAATACTCCAGCATTGTTTAAAAAAACAACTGGAATGACCATCTATTCCTGGTGACTTGTAATCAGGTATAGAAAACACAGCCTTCTTTATTTCATCAGCATTAAAGCTTTAAGTTAACTCTTGATGATGTACTTCAGTGAGAATACTCCCTTTTGCCACGATAGCAGGTTCCACTTTTCCCATAATACTATCACTACCAAAGACAGAGTAATAAAATTCTAAGAAAGCTTCCACCACTTCAGAAGAATTATTAGCCCAAGACCCATCTTCTCTTCTAATAGTGTTTATTCTGTTTTGTATTCTTCTCAGTTTGATGCTTTGATGGAATGTTTTGTATTATCACCTTCATTCAACCATCTCACCTTTTCTTTTTGGCTTAGAAATTGAGAATAATTTCTATGAGCCACTTTGCAATCTTCTCTAGCCATCTTCTCCTGCTGCCTTAACTCACAATCATCAAGTCTGTCATGCATTGCTTTTTGGGCTAAAAGCATTTTATTATAATTGAGAGTATACTGCTCAGACAAATCACCAAACTGAGTTGCATTCAGAATCTTCAAATCATTCTTCAAGAGTTTAAGCTTACTCACAACTTGAAACATCTTTGTTCCTGGAATTTGTTGTTGCCAAATATGGGAAACAATAATACTGTGAAATCCTTCAGCCTTACACCACATATTAAATAATCTAAATGGTTTTTTCTTTGCCCCATTAACAAAAGATCTGATGAGCAATGGACAATGATCATATTCTCCTTCAGAGAGAATAATTACTTCAGTAAAAGGCTAATAATTGACCCAAGCTTCATTACCCATGACTCTGTCTAACTTGCAAAAGACTCTATCAACCCCTTCTTGTTCATTTTTCCATGTGTAGTATTGACCACAAGCCTTAATCTCCATCATCCTGCACCAGCTCATGCAATCCTTCATATCTTCAATTTCTCTTTCCCTGACAGGTTGACCAATTCTATCTTCCATACACATAATGGCATTAAAATCTCCAAGAATGATCCATGGTTTGTCAAAACTAGCATGATTCCTCAACTCATTCCACCCTGTTGTTCTACCTTTTCTATCATCCAGACCATAGACAAAGGTGCAATTGAACTTCTTTGCTCCATTGATAACTTCAATTTCAGTGTGGATAAGCTGACTAGTACAGTTATGAACATTAACAATCAGAGCAGTTGGATGCCACCCTAACATAATCCTGCCATTTCCATGCCATTGATTATTTGTAGTAATACACCAACCTGGGTAAATTGTAAGATAAAACTCACCAAGTGAATGAGCTTTTATCTTAGTCTCAAGGAGACTAAACAACCTAACATTGTGAGTCCTTATAAAATTCCTCGATCACTTCAATTTGTTTTTTCTTTTTGTTTAGTCCCCTTACCTTCCAACAGAGCAGATTATCCATCCATGGTAGGAGGCTCCCCCTCCTCACCATGATCAACTTCTTCCTGGACTAAGCTAGGCTCATCCAACTTGTCCATTTTTTCTCCTATTTCATCCAAAACAGCAAAAGCATTATCCAGCACAACTGGTTGTGGATCTTGATTACCAGTAGCTGTTTTCCTACTCACCATTTGAAAACCTTCTGCATCCTTCTGCCCCTCCTTTTTCTTTGGCACCCATTTCTAATGCACTTTTTCTTGTTTCTTTTTCTTATAATCAAGCACAGAATGGCCTATTCCACTACACTGGTCACATTTAATAGGCTTACATTCATACTTCACAGCCTGTTTCATCGTTATCCCTTTTTCATTTTCAAATACTATATGCTCTAGAAAATCTTGATTCACCTGTGCTTCAACCATAATTCTTGCATATAGTAACCTATCCTTATTAATTGTTGCCTGATCAAGTTTAATGGCCTTCCCAATTCCTGCCACTAATTTGAACAAGCACTTCTCTCCCTAATATTTCAGGTATAAAGCAGGTAATTGTATCCACATTGGTTCAGTCTTTAAGTCCTCCTTATGAAAATTCATATCTGAATTCCATGATTTCACAATAAGTGGTTTCTTATCAAAGAATTGAAACCCCTCATTCAGAATGACATCTCTTTGTTCAACATTACAAAATCTTACAATAAAAATTCCCTTATTAACAACAACTACTTTCTCTAACCCTTTTTTCCCCAAATTCTCCTGAGGTAACCATCCATCACAGGAAATGGAGGATTAGCTCCCAAAACATAGCATACCATAGACGAATTACAATACTCAATTTCACCCTGAACATCCTTTAATTCAATTTTAATGGCAAATTCTCCAGGTTCACCATATGAATTAGCCACTTGTGATTGCACTTTCTCAAATTCAGGCAGTAATTTGCGAGATTAAAAATTACCTCCCTCCATAGAATCCAGTCGATTCGATTATGTGTCTTCTTCATGATTGACAACCATTCTGATAGTTGTGCTTTCTCTGTCGATTGATTCTGCAACTCCTTCAATGAACTTCGAGGTGATAATAGATCATCTATCACGGGGGTTTGAATCACCATTGTTTCGATTCCATAAAGTTCCGCCAAGGTTTTGTGTTTCTGTCCAGCAATTGGACTCGTAGGTCCTTTCATCTTCTCCAAATTTCTTCGCTTTTGCCTTTGATTTTCCTGCCATGGCGACATCACAGTTTAAGAGGGGGTTCTCTTATCCTACGCCGAGAGAAAACTTAGGCGCGAAAAAAAGTTTACAAGATCTTAATTTCTGAAAAGTTCAACTTTTTCCATCCATCTTATTCTTGGCTCATTTAGACATATATATATTCCTTCTTAAACTTGCATTTTTGTGAACATTTAACGTTAAAAATCTATGTTGAGTATCTAGACTCTCCTTTGTAATAACCTTATAGTTAAGGAAACTATGGCATCTGTATGCCTGAAATGTATTCATGTTGCATTCGCGCCGATTTCATAGGTCATCAAGTGTATGACCCTCTTTAGTCAAGATTAAGTCATATGCAAAATCTAAGATGGTTTCTCCTCTTCATTCCCTCTTCCATATCCAAAGCCTCCATACATTATATTACTCTCGAAACTGTTAATGCAACTTACCCCCCGCATGTCCATTTAGATCTTTTTCTATGAGGGATACCTTGTAACACTATATCTTTTTCTATGAGGGATACCTTGTAACACTATATCTTTTTGTTTTCAGGTGAAAAATAGCAACCAATTACATAGATAGATTTAGAGTCTTACAATCCGAAATTAAATGTTGCATAGAATAACTAGAGGTGGGGAAAATCCTAGTTACAACACATTCTAACTGCATAGTTCTACAAGCATTTGCTAATACATCCGTTGTTTTGTTGAAGCTTCTACCACATTATGTACCTAATCAACACGTTCGAGTACCTCTTGCGCCCTTTGCCGCACGTGTGCACCATATTGGATTGTACCACTATATATAATTCCTCCAAAACTAACAAGTTGAGAGTTTCTTCTACACCAACTTGAGGAGTATAAGCGTATAAGCACCAACAGGTTTGCGAGAATCTCTTTATCGCATATGATATTTACTTTCATGATCCTATCACCTTTTTCACATATTGGACTCAACTATATCCTTAAGTAGCCTATCCTTCTTGGTTTCTACTCTTATCTTGTCTCGAGTACCACAACTTATACACAAGGCCTGATGCGTCTACCAATTCTCCTATCCAATTGATTTCTTGGACATATACTCTCTTTTTCACTTCTATCAACTCTACTAACATCCCATGAAATAATATCATAATAGTTTATACTCATGAAAGTGCCTAATTAGATTTACTCTGGTTATCATCTTGTTGAAGCTATGATGTTTAGCGCACACATGTGAGTGTCCCACATTGATAAAAAAAAAAAGAGATGAGTTCACCTGATAAGGCAAAGGGAATACTCCCTTATTGGCATATGATTTTAAAGTGAAATCTCCTTAATCTTGTGAAATGGACTATGTTGGAACTCAAGGTGACACTCAAGAAGGGGGGGTTGAATTGAGTGGCTAAAACTAATCGATTTTCGCAAAAACACTCTTATGGCACAGTGTCGTGCACTGTGTTATTCACTCGTAAATTCTCCGATTAATGTTTTTGCTTAAACGAAACTTAATCAAACACTAAAACAATTATATCAAATAATAAAACAATGAAATCAAATAATAAGACACAGGAATTTAACGTGGTTCAATCTCACCTCTGAGATCTACGTCCACACAAACTACTCTTTTATTATTTGAATCGTAAAATACCAAACTCTTGATACAATTCGATTCCCCCACTACTAACCCTAGTAGTGCTCCCCAACACTTAACTCTAAGTGTTGCCACTCTCTATAATAATGAAATTACAGAAAGAAAAGATCCTCAAAGCGTGCTTCTTATTCAAGCAAATAGAGGACAATTACAAACGTTGTTTTAGTTTCCTAACCCGACTAGAACTCGTGCTATACTCGTGCCTTAGGAAACTGTTTTCGGCTCTTAATATCTCCGATTTTTTTCTCTCGAAAACGTGAGTTATAACACTTAGTTGCAATCCCTTATATATCTTGGTGAACTGAATAAAAATCCTTCTCCAAGATATATTATCTTTTGAACAATTTTTATTCCTAAAATAAAGGGATAAAATTCTTTTCCTATTCAAAAACCAATTTTATCTTTTATAAAAAACTGATTTTCCTTTATCTAATAGGATAAGGATTTCTCCATATCTTATATTAACTAGATCAACTCTTAAATCAGTTTTTTATTAAACAAACTTTATCATATTGAAAAATCAGTTTTTCTCCTTCTTATCAAAATTCTTTAAAAACGTTTTTATGATTTTTACCGAAAAAAACTTTTATCTTTTATATACAAAACGTTTTATCAAAATCAGTTTTTATAAAATCCTTTTTTATTTTAAAACTAAACTTCCTTTTTATATAAATATATAAAATTAACATAATTATTTATTTCCTTAACTCTAAGAAAATAATAATTATCCTAATTTTATATTTCTATACTTGGCACATAATATATCATCTAGTTCTAGCATATTACATTTTGCATATAGTAACTAAACTTGGAATTCAATATAAACTTGGACTTCAATCTTGATTCTTCATTTCTTCAAAGTCTTCATTTATTTATTCCTTTCTCAACCATCTGTCACAAACTTTCATACTATAACATATTATATTATTTTTCATCATCAAAACTTAACATGCACATGCACAACAAATTCCCCCTTTTTGATGATGACAAACACTCAATATAATATTATTAAGTAATCACTTTTTCCCCCTCAAAATATGCACCATTAATCACATAAGGGAAAATAGCATAACATCATTCACAAGTAACATGGTAACCAAGATAACCAATTATTTATTAGTCTAAGTATTATACCCATCTTCCCCCTTTTGACATTATCAAAAAGGAGAGCATCAACATGTTTAGCGAGACAGAGTGAGATATAGTCAGCAAAATAATTCAAGTAGCTCAAGCAATAAATACTAAGGATGCTGGTGCTATGTCATAATCCAACTCACAATCTGAAGTCATTAAGCAAAAATATAACCCAACTCGCAATCCGAATTTATGAAGCAAGAGATAATCATGAAGGATCATGGTTGATGACTAAGAATGTAAGATGAATATAGGTAATGCAAGCTTGAAGATTTGAAATGGCAATTGACTCAACAAGTGCTTAAACCCTTTTTTCATATTTTCAACTTCCGCAAATAAACATCATAAGACTTTCTTTACTGTGGCACTGTGTGTGGCACTGTGCCACTGAACGATCTATTCCCTTTCAAATATAACTAATCTTCGGATATACTGGAATCCAAAATGATGATCTTCAAAGCTTTGATAATGTTCTTCACATTTGAATTGAACTCTAGGACTTATCTAAAATAAATGTCTTACTCTCCTTTTCTTTTCTTTTCTTTTTCTTTTCTTTTTTTTTTTTTTTTTTTTATGAAGGAGAAGGAGACCATACAATATTACTAGAGTCAACCAATAAGAAATCAAAGATAATAACTTAATTCGGACCTCATTGTCTTTTTGATACATCACCTGGCACTGTGCCTTGCACAGTGTAAATCAAGATCTTGTTCATTCTTTCACGTATTTGAGTTTCATTCCAACCTTTTCATGTTCCCCCTTAGCGATGCGTCTTTTTCTTCCATCAAATTATCAAAATGTTCTTTCCCCATAGATTATCATGAATCAAGATTAAAAACACTTGTTGAACTTTGGAGCAATAGGTGGGGAAAAGAAGGATAATAATAGAGAATTAAAGATAAGGTGGGACATATGAAAGAAAGAAATAATGAGGCACAAATGTCAAACTCATGAATAGAAAATCAGAATATTGGGCTAAAGATCAAGCTTGCTATAGGAGAAAGTATATGCATTTCATAGCTCAAAAATTCAGCAACTTAGGATCATATAGCTTATTAGTTCGGCAACTTAGGATCATGACATTAGGACAAACATCATTAGACCATTACGAGTCCTTCTTTATATAAAGTAGATCTTTACTCACTAAGCTTCACAAAAACACGCATCAACAAATCTCTAATTAACATATTTAAAGGAGGACAACAAGCATAATACTCAACTAATTTCCAGAAATTAATCCCAAAGCCACAAATTATATTGTAAAATATTCATGCATGAAATTCAACAGAATTACCTTGATCATACAATTGGGATATGCTTAACAAATTTTTTCAAACCACTTACCAACATCACATTTTCTATGGAGTGTGTTAGGGATTTGCCGACGTTTGTCAATACCAAATATTTCTCCCCTTTTGTTGTCACCAAATGTAACACACCCTCCATGGTAGGCTACTAGTGAGAGGAATTGAGATTTATCACTAGTCATATGTCTTGAGCAGCCATTTGTCGAGATACCATAGGCTGCGTCCTCTCACGTTTGCCTGCAAAAAGATCACTTGTTAATTTTAGAAACCCAAATCTGTTTGGGTCCCTTTTTCTTTCGTTGAGCTTCTAATAAGTCTTTTCTAACCCATATTTGAGTTACATACTTTACATTTTTTGCAACACTTTTTTTCTTGACATTACAATTATCCATAAGATGTCCATTCTTTCCACAAAAGTTGCAAATCAAATATTCAGGTAGATCGACATATTTTCTTTTACGAAAGTCTCTTTCAAAAATTTTGGCATTGTGCCTCTCGGGTCCGTATATCCTAAACCAATTTGCGTTTCGATTGCTAGTTGTACTGGAGATATATTCTAAGGCTTTTTGACCATCTAACCATTTTTCATACATTTTCCGAGCAATAGTCAATTGTGATTCTAAGAATTCAACAGAAGTGTTTAAATCGCTATTTCTTTTTCTCGAAATTTCCAAATCTCTTTTAACTTTATCAAGTTCATCACTTAACTTAGCATCATGAGGTAGCATAAGTGGAACAATTCTGGATCTTTGTCTTGATTCTTTTAACTCAGTTAACTCATGTTTTAACGATTCAATTTGATTTTCCAGATCCGAATTTTTAGCCTCTAGCACAGTGTATGGCACAGTGTTATTAACAACTTCTTTTACAAGAGACTTTTCGCACCTTAAAGCATTTAACTCAACATTTTTCTCTTCAATCGTTTTTTTAAGTTCATCATTCTTTTTCATCAATTCTTTACAATCCTTTAATAAATCCTTATATTCCAACCCAATCTTTTACTTAGTTAAATTTTTCACCTTTTTTCTCATGTTTGAAAAATCATCATTCATTTCTTGACAATCATCAATAATATTTCCCAGCAAAGTAACAAGTTGGTTTTTTGAAAGAAGATGTATTGAAGGTTTTAGAGAAAGAAGACTTACCTCACTGTCTTCAGTTTCATCTTGGTAGTTTGAACTTTTCGCCATTAGACACAAGTGAGACTCGTCCTGGCACTGTGCCCTTCTCTGTGATGTCTGTACAGCATTCAGACATAATTTTTCTTCATGGCACTGTGCCTCTGACTATGCTTCATCAGAATCCGAATCTCCCCAAACGGCAGCAATCATTGCTTTCTTGAACTCCTTCTTTGTTTGATCCCTTTTTTCTTTTGGCTTCTCATCATTCCATAAGGGACATTCCTTTATCCTGTGATTTAACTCTCCACACTTGAAACAACCCGAATTAGTAGCACTTTTCTTAAAGTTAGATGTAGTGCTCTTACCTTTGAAATTTTCATCTTTTCTAGGATTGTTGTTTTTGTTCTTTTTGAGAAATTTTTTAAATCTTCTAGTAAGAAAATCAATATCATCATCACTATCACTATTTTCAATTTCCAATTCAGTTCTCAAGGCTATACCTTTACTTTTTGGTTCATTATTTTTAGAATCTAAGACAAGTTCATGAGTCATTAATGATCCAATAAGTTGTTCTAGTGAAAGTTTAGTCAAATCCTTAGCTTCTTGAATAGCGGTTATTTTTGGGAGCCATCGATTTGTTAGACTTCTTAACACCTTTCTCACTAAATCTTCAGAAGTATATGTTTTGCCTAGAGAACGTAATTCATTAGTGATTAGTGTAAATCTAGTGAACATCTCTTTAATAGATTCGTCCTTATTCATAGTAAACAATTCATATTGTTGGACAAGCAAATCTATTCTAGATTGTTTTACCTCATTCGTACCTTCGTGGGCCAACTCCAGCGTGTCCCATATTTCTTTTGCTGTAGTACAAGCCGAGATCCTTGAATATTCATCAGGTCCAATTCCATATTGGAGAATACATAGTCGACTGAATTGTAGTCATCTTCATCTTTGTCGACCATATTTCCTTCAGCATCTTTGATTTGGATAAGGATTGGTCCTTTTCTTATGACTTTCCAGCATTCATAATCCGATCCTTGGATGTAGATCCTCATCCTAGCCTTCCACCATCCATAGTCTTTTCCGTTAAAAATTGGGCACTTTGTGTGTCTATCTCGAGAGTCATCTTGCATGTTCATGACTTCTATTCTCTAGGGATGAGCCTTTCGAGAATAGCCTGCTCTGATACCACTTGTTGGAACTCAAGGTGACACTCAAGAAGGGGGGGTTGAATTGAGTGGCTAAAACTAATCGATTTTCGCAAAAACACTCTTATGGCACAGTGCCGTGCACTATGTTATTCACTCGTAAATTCTCCGATTAATGTTTTTGCTTAAACGAAACTTAATCAAACACTAAAACAATTATATCAAATAATAAAACAATGAAATCAAATAATAAGACACAGGAATTTAAAGTGGTTCAATCTCACCTCTGAGATCTACGTCCACACAAACTACTCTTTTATTATTTGAATCGTAAAATACCAAACTCTTGATACAATTCGATTCCCCCACTACTAACCCTAGTAGTGCTCCCCAACACTTAACTCTAAGTGTTGCCACTCTCTATAATAATGAAATTACAGAAAGAAAAGATCCTCAAAGCGTGCTTCTTATTCAAGCAAATAGAGGACAATTACAAACGTTGTTTTAGTTTCCTAACCTGACTAGAACTCTGTGCTATATTATGTGCCTTAGGAAACTGTTTTCAGCTCTTAATATCTCCGATTTTTTCTCTCTGAAAACGTGAGTTATAAAACTGAGTTGCAATCCCTTATATATCTTGGTGAACTGAATAAAAATCCTTCTCCAAGATATATTATCTTTTGAACAATTTTTATTCCTAAAATAAAGGGATAAAATTCTTTTCCTATTCAAAAACCAATTTTATCTTTTATAAAAAACTGATTTTCCTTTTCCTAATAGGATAAGGATTTCTCCATATCTTATATTAACTAGATCAACTCTTAAATCAGTTTTTTTATTAAACAAACTTTATCATATTGAAAAATCAGTTTTTCTCCTTCTTATCAAAATTCTTTAAAAACGTTTTATGATTTTTACCGAAAAAAACTTTTATCTTTTATATACAAAACGTTTTATCAAAATCAGTTTTTATAAAATCCTTTTTTATTTTAAAACTAAACTTCCTTTTTATATAAATATATAAAATTAACATAATTATTTATTTCCTTAACTCTAAGAAAATAATAATTATCCTAATTTTATATTTCTATACTTGGCACATAATTATATATCATTTAGTTCTAGCATATTACATTTTGCATATAGTAACTAAACTTGGAATTCAATATAAACTTGGACTTCAATCTTGATTCTTCATTTCTTCAAAGTCTTCATTTATTTATTCCTTTCTCAACCATCTGTCACAAACTTTCATACTATAACATATTATATTATTTTTCATCATCAAAACTTAACATGCACATGCACAACAGACTATCTCTGTCTTATGATGGGTGTCGCCCAGGCCCATATTTAACACATCTACCGCAACTTTGCTCCCGTATCTAGACTTAAGATTATTATTGTGAATAGGTACTGATTGAATCATTGGAACCGTTTTCTTTCCCAACCATAAAAAATTGGTCTCCTTTCTAATTGGAGTATTATATTTACCCACTCCTGTGATATATCCGCGTTTCCTAGTTACATCCTTCTCTCTTGTATAGTAGAGGCGTGAGTGGCCTGGTATATGTATGGTCGTCTTCTAAAATCTAAATGGAGTAATATATTTGCCCACTGATTAGAATTATGATGTATCGACGTTGCCTTGTTAACTTGTGGTTTCAATTCCTTTTATTCACTGCAAAAAGATTGCCATAGTTTGTTTTGTTACGCCAGAGACCTTGAATACAGTGATAGTCCCAACAACAATTGAATAAGAAGGGAAAACAAAAATTATTAATAAAAAATCCTTTCTTCTTTTCTTAAGTTAGCTACAACATTTGCTACCTGTTAAATGTTAGAGGTCAAACATTATATAAAATTTACCGTATAATTTTTATTGGTTATTTTTGTTCTTCCTGTTTACTTTCTCATTTTTAATTTGCCAATACACATTTTAGATCATTAATATATGTTATTACATATTATTAAAAAATTTAAAAGTTTGATATTAATGTAGTCATTGAGACAAATAAAAAAACACCATATAAGCTCGTCTAATTAACAAAGGAAACAATTTAAAAGATTCTCGTCAATTCTAAATAATGTCAAGATATCATATAGGAAGTACAAAAAGACGAAGTATAAAACTACCTTTATTTAGTTTTAATTGCAACCTTTAGGCTTTAACTCTTATATTATTCATAACTAATCTCCTTGACCATACTTTTTTTTAGAAAAATATGTTAAAAAATATATTAATCTATATCAATGCATATCTTCGAAGTTTCAATCTTTTCTGTTTTGAACTAAACATATTATTATAATTATAGATTTATAATTACTAATCATCATAATTGTTTATTAAAGATTATAAAACTCAAAGTGTTATATATTAAAAAGAAACGGCGAAGTTTAGAATAGTATATATATGACAATATAAGATTTTATTTGATTTAATTATTATATGTATTATCAAAATATCAACTTTTTATAAATTTTTAATGATACGTAATTATAATTATATAAACTTTAAATTTTTTTAATCATAAATATACGAACCACTTAATTAATAAATGAAGGAATAATAACTTGATCGTTAAATTATCCTTCAATCATTCCATAGGCGTGTAATTAATTTTTGCTGATATAGAACTAGAACCCTAGAAGCACGTATTATCACTACTTTGGACTCAGCCAACATTATTTTTTTCTTATTCTTTTTTGGGCCTTCACCTTCTTTTCTTTTTTTAGCTTAAATTTTTTCCAAAACAACATTTCGAATTGTCTTTTTCTTGTTAGAGTATGTTTAGCTTCAAAATCAAAAACCATTAGTCAGGCAGCCCACTGAATGAGAGAAATGATTAACAGTAGTCGAGAAAACCTAAACCAGTCGGCTTTGGACCTCCCTCTCTGGATGGTCGATACAATTAGAAGTTTTCCCCTCCCCCAGGAACGTCTTTCCGACCAGCTCATATCGAATTTCCTCACCCACAAGGGTTTTTCACTTGCTAAGGCCTACGAGGCCTCCCGCGCTTCAATCATTGAAACTCCAGGTACGGAGTTTATTTTGATCTGGAGATGCCCCACTCTACCCAAAATCAAATTCTTCCTATGGCTTCTGTCATTAGAACGAATCCCCTCTTGCTCTCATCTTTTCCGATGTACCATTATCTCGTCTCCTATGTGTCCTAGGTGTCATATCGAGGAAGAACATGCTTTCCATGCCATATTTAAGTGTCCAAGTATACAACCTGTTTGGGCGTACACCCCTCTTTCGTCAGCCTTTGAGATGGGCTCAACCGAGTGGTGGAGGGACAATATAAGGTCAAAAAATGTATTTAGGGATGTCTCGTGGAGTATTTGCTTCCCATTCATATGTTTTGAAATTTGGAAAGATAGAAATGATTTTGTTTTTAGGCAGGAGGATGAGGAAAGACCTTATATTCTTACCAAACCCGAAAACATTCTGAAGAGTGCGGTGACCAAAGCCAAACTCTTTGCATACACACTACCGAGTAATGAACTTACGACTGCAGTGACTACCCCCCCGAGCCAAACTCTTATCCCTGAGGGTTTCTTTACGTGTTTTGTTGATGCATCCTTCGTCAATCATAAAACCCCTTCGGGTCTTGCAGGCATCCTTGTAACGGAGAGATATGAGTGGGTGGCGGGTTTTGAGCGAAAAGTGATTGTTAGGGATGTGCTTCTAGCCGAACTATACAGTATCAAAGAAGCTCTTGCAATGGCGGTTAGAGAGTATGTCAAAAACCTTGTCATTTTCTCGGATTGTGTATTTGCTATTGACCTGCTTAATCAACGTGATGATGCGATCAATATGTATTCTGCTATTATATGTAAATGCAGGGACCTCGTTAAAGAGATAGAGAAGGTTAACTTCATCCACATTCCTCGGAAGCAAAACAAGTTAGTGGACAAGATGGCAAAGGAGTGTAGGAAAAGTTCTTTAGAATGTAATGTAACTAGGAGTACCCCTCCCCCTAGTGATTGTATGAGTGACTCAAACTCGGTTTGTAATATGGATACTTTGAAACTCTAATTTATATATTGTTGCTTTCGTACCAAAAAAAAAAAAAAAAAAAAAACTGCCAAAGTAATACTTTTTATAGAAAGTATATGTATTGCTTCAATAAAAAAACTAATATGAACCCGGTGCACACTAACTTAGTGTGCACCTTATCCATCTCACGTGAGTTTTAATGATTACAACTTTCCGTTTTTGCCGCGTTCAGTCTTCCGCTCTTTTCTCTCTCCTGATAACTTCTCTCTCCTCTGATAACTTCACTCTCCTGATAGTGTATTTTTTAAATAATATAGTGTATTTTGAAATAATATAGTGTATTTTAAAATGATATAGTGTATTTTAAAATGATAGTATTTTGCTGAGTTTTTTGGCATGATAGTGTTGCATGTTATAGTGTATATTGACATGATATAGTGTATTTTGAAATGATATAGTGTATTTTGACATGATAGTGTTTTGCTGTGTTTTTTGACATGATAATGTTGCATGATATAGTGTGTTTTGACATGATATAGTTTATTTTGAAATGTTATAGTGTAGTTTATTTGTATATTACACAAAATTATCATAATCGGTCGTTATAGTGTTTGACATGATAGTGTATTTTGACATGATATAGTGTATTTTAAAATGATATAGTGTATGTTTGTTCTGAACAACTGTTTTTGTTAAAATTTTAGGGTGAGAGAATCTTATTGAAAAGAGAGAAAATCGCGCAGATTCTGGAAAGCGGGAGTGACTAGTTTGTAGTGGGGCACGTGTCTAGGCCTGGTCCACACTATTTTTAATGTGAACCGGGTCCATGCAAGATGGATTGATTGCTTCAATAAAAAACTTATTTGGCAAAAAGTAATTCCTCCATTTGATATTATTTGCATCATTTCCTTTTACAAAAGGATCAAGGTGAGGAGAGAGATAGAACAGATAAAAAAAACTCTATGTGCTAGGAGAGAGAAAGAGAGAATATATTGTCAAAAATAAAAATTAAATATTGCAAGTAATAAAAAATTGTCAGGAGTAAACACGCGTCTAACCATTGAGTTATTAGGTATAACAAAACTCTTAAAAAATTCTCCAAAGGTTAAAAGAAAGAAGGAATATTTATCTTTGTAGAAGGCTTGGGACATGACTAATACCTACTATATATGGTTGGGATTTGGGAAGAGGCCAAGAGCACGCAGTAAAGTTTGAAAATTTTCAGATTTTATTAGATTATCTCCAAGCTAGCTTGCTGCAGGATGATTAGCATAAGTTGCTATGTGCCTGTGTAACTGCTAGCTGTTAAGATTCAAGAGTTAGTGTAGTCAAATCCTAAGATACATAGAATTACACGTGAAACAAAATGGACCGCAATTCCAATTTATGATCAGTTTTTATTTTTACAACAATTTATGGTCAGTTTTATCTTTAACGAACTTGCATGAGGCAGCTAAATTTGGCGTTTGCAGCTTCTACTTCATAGCCCACCCTTAACCTAAGTATAGAAACATTTTGACTGGGGGAAGTGGACACTTGGCCGAGTCAAATTATGTTTGATAAGCATTGAGTTAATATGATTGTTTGGCAGGATTATATGATGATGATGTAGAAGTTCATTTGAGTTAGTTGTGGCATTGTCCTTTACGTAGAAAACGACGATATTGTTTTGCAAACATATTCCATATAACAGAATCACAAATTCTTGGGTGTAACTGTTACACTATAATTTATGGTGTAATAACCGACAAACCACCGCTTCTTTTATAAAAAATAAAACTCAAATGACACGATTTAAATAACATGAGATTCATGCCATTATTTGTATACTCCATGTCATTCTTGTTGAAATTTATGTCATTATACATATTACACTATAAGTTATGTTATAACATGTTACATCCAAGACGCACTGTAATAGAATTGTGTCATTCTTTGATCAGCTCCTCAATATGTAATCATCAATTTACCATCACTAAGCTTAGCTAAGGTTTTGTTAGTACAATTTTACCATCACTAAGCTTAGCTAAGGTTTTGTTAGTACAATTGGGGATGGTTAGATGTATTTAGGGAAGAACAAGCAAGCAAGATAAAAATCAGAAATTAAGAACAAAAAGATAAAAAATTTAATGTGGGAAGATCCATCAACAATTTGCTTGAATACTATTAAACCCACCCAAACAAAGAAATTATGTTGAATTGTACTGACATAGAATTAGTCACATATCCTCGTGTTAATTCACCCTTCCAAGCACAAGGGGATGCATGGTTACGGATAACTTCTCAAATCATAGCTTTTCCTTTCAAAATCTCTTGCCTTCCAATAAAGACCCAAAGCAATTTATCAAATTTGGCGTGAACCATATATAGCATATAGCTCCAATTAAGGAGCATAAACAGACAAACAGTTGCTCCTACATATAGCAGCGCATGTTGCATGCACTGTAGGATATTTTGGGTAATAATGTGGAAAGATTAACAACAAATAAGTGGATATAAGAATTAAAGAGTTGCTCAAATGTAAACACTAAAACACACTTATATTATTTAGTGATAGAACACTCTTACATTAAATTGATCAACTCACTCTTTAACAATTTCTCTCCACTCACAAACTAGCTCTCGTAATACTAATACTTAGTATTACTACTTCACAACTCACAAGGCTGGGCACATCTCAACAAAGGCAATACCTCACCTATTTATACTACTCCAATACACTATTGATTTTGCAGCTTTCACATTGTATAGTT
Organism: Beta corolliflora; assembly: GCA_947648045.1. NCBI lineage: Eukaryota > Viridiplantae > Streptophyta > Magnoliopsida > Caryophyllales > Amaranthaceae > Beta > Beta corolliflora. Next base: position 949,107 of record CANSZD010002978.1, read on the forward strand.
CTTTATTTGTCAAAGTCTTTGAGCTATGCTCCTAGAGGATAGTATAGGTGGCTTAATTTTTTCATCCAAGCATTAAATGGTAGCAACAAATCTTTTACCAAAGAGAAGAGAGTGGACGGTGATGTTTAACACTCCCCCTCAACGGCTACTCACTCTCAGAGTTAGTCTAGAGGTCATACCAAGTTGTTTACGGAACTTTTCGAACTTTGGTCCTCGAAGACCCTTTGTGAATATATCTGCAACCTGGTCTTCCGTATTCACTTGTTCAAGTTCAATCTCACCCCGTAGAACCTTCTCTCGGACAAAATGATAATGTACCTCCACATGTTTTGTCCTTGTGTGAAAAACAGGATTTTTCGCGAAACGTTTTGCAGATTGATTATCACAGCATAACTTGATTCCCCGATCAATTGGTTGATGCAGATCCTTGAGTAATTGCGTCAACCACACACATTCTTGTGTTGCCATAGCCGCTGCTCGATATTCTGCTTCTGTACTTGACAATGACACTGTTGGTTGTCTCTTACTACACCAAGAGACTACTCCAGAACCCATATTGAACACATAACCAGTAGTTGACCGACGTGTGTCAAGATCTCCAGCATAGTCAGCATCACAATATCCGACAACTTTAAACTCTTTATCGTTGCGGTACAGGATTCCGTAGTCAATGGTCCTTTTTACGTACCTCAATATCTGTCGTACTGCCTCCAGGTGACGTTTCATCGGTTTTTGCATAAACCGACTAATCACACTCACTGCATAAGCAATATCTGGTCTGGACAATGTGAGATAGATAAGACTTCCCACCAATTGTCTATACATTGTCACATCTTCTAGATCCTTGCCTTCGACTGAACGCAACCTTGTATTAACCTCCATTGGAGTTGACATTGGCTTGCAATCGACCATCCCATATTTTTCTAGAAGATCACGGGCATATTTCTGTTGGCATAGAAATATCCCATCCTTAGCCTGCTCCACTTCAAGACCAAGAAAATGTTTTAATTCTCCAAGCTCCTTCATTTGAAAACGTACTGAAAGATTAGCTCTTGTTTGTTGAATCTCCTCTTCAAAATCTCCTGTGATGATAAGATCATCCACATATACAAGAACTATTGCCAACTTTCCATTTTGAGCTTTCACAAATAAGCTCGAATCACCGGTGCTCTGAGAATAACCACTCGTAACAAAAACTCCGCTATCTTTCCATACCAGGCACGTGGTGCCTGCTTCAAGCCATAAAGCGCCTTCTTCAACTTGCATACATAGTGTGGATAAGACTGACTCTCGAACCCCTTAGGTTGATCCATGTAGATGTCTCTATCCAACTCACCATGTAAAAATGCATTTTTGACGTCCATCTGCCAGAGCTTCCAAGAATTACTAGCTGCAAGTGCTAGTAAAACACGAACTGTAGTAATCTTGGCAACTGGACTAAACGTTTCATCATAGTCTAGCCCATATTGCTGAGAAAATCCTCGAGCTACCAGTCGTGCCTTGTACCTTTCAATGGTACCATCAGGTCTAGTCTTCATTTTGTATACCCATTTGCAAGAAATAGGTTGAACTTCTCGAGGCTTTGGCACTAACTCCCAAGTCTCGTTCTGGTGCAGAGCTTGAATTTCTTCTTCCATAGCTTTTCTCCAATCTCTGCTTCGAGCTGCCTCAACATAGCTACTTGGCTCTTTTATATCCTCAACCATTGCAGCATTTGCATATCTTGGATTTGGCTTTCTGTGCCTTGTAGACCTGCGTAGTGTTAGGTAAGGTTCTTCTTCTTCAAAATCTTTAGTTTGACTTGGCCTTTCTTCTTCAGTATTTCTATGATGTGCTCCTGTTTGCCATGGACTTTTCTCTTTTTCTATTGATGTTGGTTGAGATATCTCAATCTCAAGACTACCACCATCTTGACTAGACTGACCTTCATCTTTCTCATCTATCTTTTCTTGAGGCTTTTCCTCGATCTCCTTCGAGTCTGGCAATAATACCGCTTGTGGTGACCACCAAGATGATGCTTCATCAAACACCACATTTCGTGACACGTGACATTTATCAGTTGTTGGATCACAACACCTCCAACCTTTCCTCTGATCATCGTATCCCACAAAGATACAACGCATAGCCTTTTTATCAAACTTGCTACGCATATGCTCAGGAACAAAGACGTAGCATACACATCCGAAAACTCGGAAATGACTCACAGCTGGCTTCATCTTTCTTAGCTTCTCAAATGGTGAGACAAATCTAGTCTCGCCTGAGGTAATCGATTTGTCACATGTGTCGCCGTTTTCATACACTCGACCCAAAAATGTGGTGGGACGTTCTTGGCATGTAACACGCTCCTGCATGTCTCAGCAAGATGTCGATTCTTTCTTTCAGCTACTCCATTTTGTTGTGGAGTATTTGGACAAGTGAGTTGGCGTCGGATCTTGCAATCTTGCAAGTATTGGGAGAATTCTCTGGATGTATACTCTCCTCCATTCTCGGTACGTAGACAATGAATTTTGCCGCCAACTTCTTTTTCTACTGTTTCCTTAAACAGCTTAAACTTGCCAAATGCTTCTGATTTCTCCTTCATGAAATCGACCCAAACATACCTTGAAAAATCGTCAATGAAAGTGATCATGTAGCGTAAGCTACTCACTGAATGTTGCTTTACTGGACCAAAAACATCTGAGTGAACCAACTCCAAAGGTTCCTTCGATTTGAACTTTGAATCATCATACGGAAGTTGATGTGCTTTACCAAATTGACATCCAGCGCACTATATCTTCCTTGACATCTAGTTGAGGAAGACCCTTGAGCATCGACTTCTTCATCATCACCTTGAGCTTGTTGTAGCTCACGTGACCCAAGCGTGCATGCCATAAATCAGCTGTCTCATTTTTCCTCGCCTTATCTACATATGCCGTTTGAGCAGACATCACGTAGACTGATTCAAGACGTCGTCCCTCCAAGATAGGAGAAGAATTTCCTTCCATCGTCTTGTACACCTTTACGTCACGAGGACCGAAAACAACATGGTTTCCGGATGCCGTCAGTTGTGAAACTGACAACAGATTCTTTGTCATACCAGGAACATGGTAGACATTATCGAGCTGAACTTGCTTGTTGCTAAATCGTGGAATCACGACTGCCATGCCAATATGGATTATTGGCAATTCTAAGTTGTTTGCTGTTATCACAACTCGACCACGCTTGTACTCGGACATGCTCAGAAATTTCTCTTTGTCTCCAGTCATGTGATTGGAGCAACCAGAATCGATGATCCAATCATCTTTATAATTGATCATCTTGTCGTTGACTACGACAAGTGCAGCTTCCTCTGGTTCTTTGCTGCTGGGCGACGCTACCTCCATGTCGAAGATTTGCTCCTCTTCAACTGCGTAGGATGCTTGTACATCCCACTCGACTTCACTTTGGCTTTCATGCTCCACCGAAGTCGCAGCATTCCCTTCTGCTGGTTTAGACCAACAGTCTCGAGCATAGTGTCCCTTCTTCTTGCAGTTATAACACATGACATCTCGCCGTGTTTGATTTTTCCCTTCCTTCTCGTCCTGTTGTCGATCATGTCGAGCTCCCCCTCGATGGAAGCCTCCTCTACGTTGTCCTTTTTTGAACCCCCCTGACTGTCTGTTTGACTTGCCATGTTGATTACTCGACTCGCGTGTCTTATCACCTCCCTTATTTGACTTCTTGTTGCCAAAAAGAGCTTTCTCTTCATCCTTGACAGAAACTCCAGACATCTGATTTTCTAGAGGCTCTTGGTTGGCCAACACATTTTCAAACTCAATTAGAGATGGTTGTGTAGCCCAACCTCGGATTGCCGTGACAAGACTACTATATCCAGGCTTTAAGCCGCGGACAATAATCCTGCGCATCCTCGTCTCTGTGATGGGATTTTCAGGATCTAACTTTGTGATTTGCTCACACAAAGTTTTAACTTTGGTGAAATACTGGTTCACCGTCATGTTGTTCTATTTGGATCGACAACAACTCATTCTCGAGAAGCTGAAGTTGAGCATCGTTCTTCTTAGAGAACAAAGCTGCAAGGGTGTCCCACGCCTCCTTGGGTGTCTTCGCATCCTTGATGCGGTATAACAACTCGTCCTCGACGGTTGCTGCTAGCACGTACATGGCTCTACCGGCCCTAATCTTCCACTTCTTTAACTCTTCTGGGTCGGTTGGTATTGTAACTTCACTACCACCGACTATAACCCAAAGATCTTGTCCCAACAAATAGAATTGCATACGTGTACTCCACGTACTGTAATTTCCATTGTTGAGTTTCTCAATATTACTAGATGAACTAGCAATATCCGCCATTTGTGACTTGGTGTTGCCCGGCAATACACAAGTAAGCTTGGTCCCCGACCAACAAGCTTCACAGTCCCGGACTGTGCACTAATGGAAAATCTCCTCGCAATACGGTCCCCGACCGTTAAGATAGCCAAAAATATTTTGACTATACCGCTGCGATATATCGGTCCCCAATCGATAATTTTGCCAAAAAATGGTCCCGAAAAATTTAACGGAACGAATGGCTCTTGATACCAATTGTAGGATATTTTGGGGTAATAATGTGGAAAGATTAACAACAAATAAGTGGATATAAGAATTAAAGAGTTGCTCAAATGTAAACACTAAAACACACTTATATTATTTAGTGATAGAACACTCTTACATGAAATTGATCAACTCACTCTTTAATAATTTCTCTCCACTCACAAGCTAGCTCTCGTAATACTAATACTTAGTATTACTACTTCACAACTCACAAGGCTGGGCATATCTCAACAAAGGCAATACCTCACCTATTTATACTACTCCAATACACTATTAATTTTGCAGCTTTCACATTGTATAGTTCTTTATTTGTCAAAGTCTTTGAGCTATGCTCCTATAGGGTAGTATAGGTGGCTTGATTTTTTCATCCAAGCATTAAATGGTAGCAACAAATCTTTTACCAAAGAGAAGAGAGTGGACGGTGATGTTTAACATGCACTATATAACTATTGCGTGCATGCATATGATGCATCTTGTGCCTCACTAAATATCATATTGTGCATGCACGTACATGTCCTATCCTATCTTGTAAGGACGTACTATATTATAATTCCACGGTTGGAGCAGCGTCATTTTTCTCAGACATACAAGTAAAATTATTCAAGCTAGACCTAGCAAAACATTGACCGACTTGAACCCAGATAATGAGCTAAGTCAACCCTGAATTGTAGCTCGCTTTTGACTGGACTATCTCAAGAATTAATATGACTAAGATTTATTTGTTCTCCATAATAAACTAACTCATCAATAAACCCAATATGAGCCAACCTGATTTTGACCAATTCGAAACTTTTTACCGAAATACGCAGCATGGCCCAAAATGAGTTGAAGTAAACTTGATCCAAACGAGTTATTCAACGCCTCTATTATTTGAGCCAAACATTAACAAGGGCGGAGCTACGCTTTTGAAGTGTGTTGTCATTTCACCCCAGTTGAATTCTAATGTTATTTACCTTTTTGCAAAATGTGAAAATTTGTAGTTTTAAACTATAAAAATTGTATAATTTGCAACCACTATAATAATAAGAAACTATTTTATACCCACTAATGTATTATTCTACATCCGCCACTAATAACATAGGATAGAGGGAACAGCAACTGAGTGAACCAAAGGAAAAGGCTAAATATAAACACTATGGTGCAATGACTGCAATCCTGTCATCCTGATATAATCCATTCTCGCTAAAAGAAGTAAAAGGATCGAGAAGAAAAAGGAGAGAGGATGAGAAAAGTTTGAGCGTCCTAACTCCTAAGTGTGTAGACCGTGCAACAAAAGCTACTACCTTATAATATGCGAGCAGAATAAGCTTTTGGAAGGTGGAAATAGAAACCCTCGACTTTCCGCTTGCAAAAGATGCTGACCAGTGTAAAAGTTGTCAACAATATAACATCAAGTGCCAATCCAAGGTAGAAAGCTACGAAATTAACAAGCAAAAAATAAGATGCTATTCCTTTATTAACAAAGTCAGAATAATATGGATCGAATAATTTGGTTCCCATGCAACCAATTCTCTCTTTTTCTCCTTTTTGTTTCAACTCAAGAGGGCTACTTTTAGAGCTTCATAAAAAAAGGGCCGAACTAGGTTTAAATCTACTTGCAATTTATGTAATGATGTAATTAGTAATTACCATTTTCGTACAAAATTTTTGGGATGATTATTTTTTTGTATAAAACATGTTTGATTGGGCCTAAAACGAGGAAAATAATATATGAATTTCGAATTTTCGACTGAATTTAGATGGAAGATATTCTTTTAAACCACACTGGACAATGAACTTAAATTTTCACGTAAAAAATATTCGAGACTAGACTTAATTTGGCAAAGTTCAATCAAATCCATCCGTTTTACACCCCCACTTCCAACCTCACACACCTCCATTGCCCTAGGTTCCGAGCTCAAATTTCAGCCTTGTCTTCCTCCTCAATTTCTCCCTAATATTATCATTTGTCTTTGTTGCAAGCCAAGAAGTCAACCGTTACTACCTCTAACCTTCTCCCCCCGTCAGAGATTCCCATGCCCCTATCACAACATTATTAGTCATACATCCTTCAAAAGCCATGTCATCTTAGATTTGAAACCGATATATAGAAAATAATTGCCTAGATATTGTTAATATTGTGTATCATGAGTATGTAACATTAAATATAGGAAAAATTGATTCTAATAATCCAACCTTTGGGTTGTTCGCTCAAATTATTCCCACCTTTTGATTATTATTTAATAATCCAACCTTTTAGCTATGTCTGCTCATATTAAGAAATTGGTGGGATTAATGGAATACCCCAATAGAAAGGGAAACTACATAATCTTAACATAAACCTCTCTTACAGTTGCTTGGCCTTAGCATGCTGTTCCGGTATTGGAACGGTAGCGGACCTCAGAGATGTCTGTCAATAACTGCGGGGGCGTCCGTGAGTGGAAGGCTGCAAGGAAACAAACGTAAACTACCCTCAGGGGGGATGCGAGGAAACCCCCTCCGACGCTCAAGTCAGTATGTGTCCGCTAAGGATTTAGAGAGAGAAAGTAGAGAGAGAGATAAGAAATATATGTGTGAGAGAATGTACCTACAGAATAGTTCCATTTGGCTATATATAGGAGTACTGTTCATCTGACAGGATGCGTAATCCGTTGACATGTGTACGACTGAGATGAGTCTGACTAGAGGGAAGATTCCCTTATTTTATCCTTTTCGGTGGCCGCGAGTGCCATCTCGGACCATTATCAGGAGTAGCTTGGCTCAACATGGTGAGGTAGTGTCCTAGAAGTTTCATGGCGAACCACATGGGATGTGGCCGACAGCAAATTTGGGTGCTACCCATACAACTAGCCCCCCCAGCATCATTGGGGGTCGTGACCGTCATTGATGTTATTTTTGTGGACGCGAGTGAACTTTGCATGTTGATTGATTTTTCCAAGTTGCCACGTGTTGGCCTGGGGAGAGTCAGAGATCTCAAAAAAGTGTAATGATTACACATCCTGAAATCCCGCTCGTTTTTTCTTTTTGCATTAGGGTGAGCTTGGCGAGCGACACTTGGCACGCATCTGGGAAGCAATTGAAAGGTTGCTTTAATCTTGGCCGTCCGTTCTCGTACTTATAAAGTGAAACCGCTTTTCCTTCCCTTTTTTATTCTTCTTCTTCAACCTTCTTCAGTTTTCTCTGATTTTTCGAGTTTTTCGAGAATTTCAGATTTCCTTTTTTCTTTCAAAAATCCTTACTTTCTTTCACCAAAACCTTCTAAAAGTGCTTTGAGTCACTTTTCGTTCATTGCATTCGAAGAATTTCACCGTTTTCATTTTCTTTTCATCTGGGTTTGTTCGAGGGTTCCAGTTTTACTTATTTCGACTTTTCCCGGCGAACTCTTTGTTTTTCCGGCGCTGTTGGACTAGGAATCCCTCCTTATGCACTTTTGGAATATTTCTCTGCGATTTTCGAGAGTCCGTTTGATTTTCCGGTCAATTTTCCGGCGAAATTTTCTTCTCAGGTACCTACTCCATCCCCTTTTAGCTTTCTGTTTCTTTTCTTGCTTAAAGTTATGTCGGACCGTTCAGATAGTCAAAAAACCCTAAGTGATGCCTTTATGTTTGAAAGCGACCCTTCTTCTCCCTCTTCCCTTCATGGCGGACATAGTTCGTCTACTTCTAGCCTTAGGGAGGGAAGAACTCGTTTACTAGCTGACTTGCTCCTTACTGATGACATGGATAAGGAGCTTAGATCTAAGGGGGCGTTTGGTTGAGGGGTGTGAAGAAAGGGAAAGGGTTTCCAAACTTATGTTTCCCTTACTTGATGTTTGGTTGATGATTTTTTTCCTTTCCCTTTACCCATTTTTCAGTTTAAAATTACCCCCCTTACCCTTAGATCCATTACCCAGCCCCCCCAAGGTTTTGGATACCCCCAAATCCCTCTACATCATAACACAACTGACCACCCCACCACCACCACCACCGAGCCGACCCTACCGACCACCACCACGACCATCCGAGCGCCGCCACCACCCTCCACCCGAGTTGCCAACCCCCGCAACCCGCCGAAAAACCCACCCCACCCACCGAAACACCACCCCACCCGCCGAAAACCTCCCCAGCCGCCGAAACCCCCCCCCAACCCTTGGAAACACCACCCCAACCGCCGAAAACCTCACCCCACCCCTCGAAAACACTACCCCCGCCGAAAACCCCACCCCACCCTCGAAAACACTACCCCACCCGCCGAAAATCCCAAACCCCTTAAAAACACCACCCACCCACCGAAAACCCTAGCCAGGACCTCGAAAACACCCCCACCCACCGAAAACCCTAGCCCGACCCTCGAGAACATCCCCCACCCACCGAAAATCCTAGCCCGGCCGCCGAAACACCCCCCACCGCCGAAAACCCCCCCCCAAGCCGTCGAAACCCCCCCCTGACCCTTGGAAACACCACCCCAACCGCCGAAAACCTCACCCCACCCCTCGAAAACACTACCCCGGCCGCCGAAAACCCCACCCCACCCTCGAAAACACTACCCCAACCGCCGAAACACCTCCTCGGCCGCCAAAACACCCCCCCAGCCGCCGAAACACCATCCCAGATGCCACTGGTCGCGCGGCGACGCCGGTGCCGGAGTAAGTGAGAGAAAGAAATGGGGGAGGGAGGGGGAGGGGGAGTGGGAGGGAAGGGGAGGGAGGTAAAGGGTCAACTTTTGTTACCCTTTCTTTTGTCTAACCAAACTCATGGGTAAATTGGGGGGTTTGGGGTCCTTTCCTTTCCTAACCCTTACTTGATTCATTTCCCTTTCCCCACTTCCAACCAAACTCCCCCTAAGTTTCTTAACGACCGTTCCACCCCTGAACAAGAGAATTTAACCTCTCAATATTTGTTTACGAGGCTAAGTGGTGATAGGCAGACTTTACGAGAATTAAGGTACCAAATCCTAGCTCGTCGGACCGTTAGGAACCATCCACCTAATGGTGTTCCCGGACTTGATGTCCAGCCACTGAGGGAACATGCTTGGTTAGATAGCCTGGCGGATGCGGGGGTTGAGGTAGCAGAAGATTTTTACGGTCGTCTTGCCCGTGATGTCGGCCCTACTCATCCACCTTTTATTGATTTAGGTTCTGACAACGATTCTATTGCTACTATGGACGTTACTGAGGATCTCGTTAACCAGTGCCGCGAGCAGAGTCCCGGTCCTTCTACATCAGGACGGGAGCAAAGCATTCGTCCCTCCACCGAAATTGCCGTGGGGGAGAGTTCAACAGCGGTTCCTAATTCTCAGCCATAGTCGAATCCGGACCGGGACAATAGGGAATTCTCTAGGATTTCGTTGTCGTCGGATTATAGTAGTGGTCCGAAAACAGTGACTATTTGCAAGAAATGGCGGCAGCACGCCATAAATCTTGATTATTGCCAGGTTGCGGAGGAGTTGTATGCCTTCCCGGTCGAATACAAGTTGGTAGTTCTGGATAAGGGAGCTAAGGTAACTGATTGTCTGGCAGGGCACATTGCTGTTTATGCCCATCATTTGGAATTTGGGCTGCATTTTCCCTTGGACTTAACTTTAGTAAAAATACTAAAGGCTTTTAATGTCTGTCTGGCCCAATTGACCCCCTTGGCCGTTAGGAACCTCATTGCATACGTTTGGGTATGCCGTTTCCTGGACATTCCTGAGACATTGAATCTTTTCCGCCGGCTCCATTGGCTGCGGAGAAATGGATCAACCAAGAAGGGATGGTGGTCTTTAAAGTCGGCCAACAATAAGCTTACTGTGTATCCTAAGCTGACCGGGTTGAAGGGTTGGCAGCCAGCTTTTTACTGGGTGAGGGTCCTAGACAAATTCCCTCTTCGTCGTTATTTTACCAAGCCGGTCACTCGGATGGAGGATGTACCCTCCTATGGTTTGACTGCGGCCGAGAAAAAGGCCTATGATTATTTTGAGTCCGAGCTTGGGACTTTTATTGTTGATGGCGAAGAGGCTGAGGGGAGGATCCCTACAAAATGGCTTCCCAACGCTAAGTATATACTGGGAATGAGCCATTGTCCGCTTTGTTTCTCTGCCAGACCCACCCTGAAGGTGTGTTTATCTTGTCTCTTGGTCCGACATAGGTTTTGCATTATTTTTGTCTATCAATGTAGTACTAATCATTGTTGTTGCTTCTTGCTTTGTAGGTGCCGGCAGTCTAGACTTTGAGGAGTTGGGTCTGGACGAGGAACTGAAGCCAATATCTAAAGCTCCTGAAGATCCAGTCTTTTACTACGACACCGTTCACGGCCTCACTGGTGGCCTACGCGGTGCTGATCACGGTCGTGGGAACCGCAATGTTGGGCGCACTACTGCTCGCAATGCAGGTCGTACTGCTGGCCACCATGCTGGTCGGGGAGACCATAATGTTTCCCCACCTATTGTGCAAGTCCCGGTTAACCGGGGTGGGGAAAATACCAATCGTAGACAACCTCGTGAGTCTACATATGTGGAGGAGAGCCCCAGCAAGAGGCCTGCTGTGGAGGTTACAGCCGCCTCTGAGACACAGAATATGGGGTCTGCCATCAACATCCTGGATTCTCTTGTCCGGGAATCTGCGCCTGCGACCAATCGGATGTCTCCTCTCAATGCTGCTATTAATAGCATTGGGACGGCTCCGGGGTCTGGCTCTTCCATGCGCCTGAAAATCTATGAAATTCTGAGCTCTCTGAGTTTCCTCTCGGGTCTGGGTCCGGGGATATTTTTCCGAATGCACGAATGGATAGAGCAAAAGGAAGTAATTCTTAGTGCTGCCGTGAAGGTTGCGTTCTCTCGTCCTCCTACCACTCTGGGAAAGATCTACCAGCCTCAATGGGACGTGAGGGAAGACGAGTCTTTATACGCTGACATCCCAGCCAACGGCGGTACTCTGGGTTACCGTCTTCTGAAAGGCCTACAGCTGCCTATTGATTGTCCGGTGGACAAGTTGGTGGCCCCAGCTGCTCAGCTTGCTCATGACATGGCAGTGGTGAGATTTCTTGTCGGACCCTCTATTTTATAAAAAAAAAAATTCGACCTTTTTGTGCAGGCCAACAACTCTGTTGTCGAGCTTATAGAGCAGTACCTCAACTATCAAAATTTGGTCGAGAGCTATGAAAAGTCCAACAACGATTTTCGGGCCAAGTTTGATGCTGAGAAGGCTCGTGCTAACAAGCTGCAGATGGATTTGGATGCTGAGAAGGCAGCGAGGGCCGAGATTGATGTAGAGTTGGCGGATCTACGCCTTAAGGCTGGCAAACTGGAAGAGGCCAAGAAGAAATCATCCGATTTGGAGAAAGCTTTGAAGTCCGCCAAGGGTGAAATGGTTGCTGCTGTTGAGAAGGCCAAGTCTGATGTCGGTCAGCTAGCTGTGGCAGACTTCAAAAGATCTGAGGAGTTTATCGGCCTTCTGGGGGAGAGGTATGATGGAGGTTGGGTGGTCGCGAAGAGAGGCGTCTGTCATACCCACCCATCCTTTGACTGGAAGCAGATGGAAGCTGCTTTTACGGACGGTACGCATACGCGTCCTCTCGAAGGTGAACCCTTCATCTACGCAGAGGAAGTGATTGCTAACGTCCTACCTACCATCCCAGATGAGGAGGTGCCTCTCCCTTGAAGTTTTTAGCGGTCATCTCCCAGCTCCTCGGTTGCTTCTAATAGCGGCTAAGTTTTGTAATCCAAATATTATCCTAACTTTGAATTCGTCCCATTTTGGCATGTAACTTAAAAATTCTTAAATTGCAATTATTGTTACGAATTTTTAAATGCCTTTTTTGATGGCTGCTTACATTTTTGCCTGTAGTTGGCCGACATGCCAGTAATTCGTAATGAAGTGTTGCGTTTAAGTGTTTGCACATATTTGTCCGTTTTTGTTTTCTTTTGATCTATTATATGATCTTCATCATGTTTTTATGATGTCCGCGATGAATGGTCGTTAAGAGCCTTTTTGCCTGTCATATGGCCGATGCCTGTTATATGGCTGGTGCCTGTTATATGGTTGTTTTTAACTTGTGCCTGTCATTTGGCTATTTGGGTCTGTTATCTGGCCCTTTGGGCCTGTTATATGGCCGCTTTCACATTTGTCCTGTTATTTGGTCGTTTGTACACTTGACTTGTCATGTGGTCCTGAGTACTATTTGGCCTGTCATGTGGTCGTTAAGGAATTTTAATGGCGTACTATCATAGATATTGCTTTTTTCTTCTCGTATAGCAAAATAAGAAGATAAATGGAACGCTAGCAAAAGTTTATTTTATTTTGACGAGAAAAAGGTGGCTCTTGACCCATTACATCAAATATCTAAACATAATACTTCTTTAAAACGCTAGCATTCCAATAATTTTTTAGCTCAATGTCGTCCATTGTCTTCAGAGCAAACGAGCCGGGACTAATTTCTTTGGCTATCTGATATGGCCCCTCCCAGTTGGATGTAAGCTTCCCTTATGTGTGAGCTTTTCCAGTAGCGGTTGTTCTTCGCAGCACCGAATCCCCAAGCTTTAACGGCCTTTCCAAAACCCTTTTATTATAGGCTTTGCTGATATGATCCTTATATGCTGCAGCCTTGAGTTCCGCTACCAACCTTATCTCAGGCACGAAATCCAAATTTTCCCTCAAAGCCTGGTCATTGTTTTCCAGATCTTTGTGCTTGATCCGATAGGATGGTAAGCCAACTTCTACTGGCAGGATTGCTTCCGACTCGAAGGCTAACTTGAAAGGACTTTCCCCAGTCACTTCTTTTTCAGTTGTTCTATTGGTCCATAATACGGCTGGGACCATGTCAGCCCAAGCTCCCTTGAATTCGTCCAGCTTCTTTTTAAGGGCCGCCAGGATTTATTTATTCGCAGCTTCAGCCTGTCCGTTACTTTGTGGGTGACATACTGCCGAGAATGCAAATTTCACTCTGAACTCTAACAAGAAGCTTTTGATCGGTCGACAATCAAATTGTGCTCCGTGATCAAAGACTATTGCTGCTGGTATTCCAAACCTTGTCATTATGCTCTACCAAATAAACTTCTGGACTTGGTTTGCCTTTATCTTTGCTGTCGGCTCAGCCTCGATCCACTTCGTGAAATAGTCGATACCCACAATCAAGAATTTGCGTCCGCCAGTAGCTGTTGTAAACAGTCCTATAATATCCAGACCCCATTGCGCAAACGGTATCGGACAGAGTATTGGCTGGAGGTCATTCGCGGGCCTGATAATGATAGGAGCAAACTTTTGACATTTGTCACATCTTTTCACGTAACTCTGTGCATCCGCTAGCATACTTGGCCAATAGAACCCGGCTCTAAGAGCTTTCAATGCCAACGCCTTTCCGCCAATATGGTTCCCACAAATTCCCTCGTGAATTTCTTCCAGTATTTTACCAGACTCCCATGCCGTTGCGCATTTCAACAATGGCAAACTAAAGGACTTCTTGTACAATTCATTCTGATAGATGATATACCAGCTGGCATGTCGCTTCAACTTCTTGGCTTCCATGGCATTCTGAGAGAAGTGAACCCGTAAACTTATACGCTACCAGCTCACTGAACAATTCGCCCTGCTGGTTGATATTGTTCACGGTCACAATTTTCTCAGTAATGCTTTTTTCTTTCAAAATCTCCACCATGACAGATCTTTCTATATTCAAAAACTTAGAACTTGCTATTTTTGATAACGCATCCGCCTTAGTGTTATTGGCCCTTGGAATGGCTTGAACTTCAAAATGATCTAACTGGGCTATCATCTCTTTGGCCTTTTCAACATACTTCTGCATGTTTGCTTCTCGGACCTCGAACTCCCCTTTCAGTTGCCCATTGACAAGCTGTGAGTCCATTTTCAATGAGATGCTCTTTGCACCAGCAGTTATACACATTCTCAATCCAGCAATCGCGGCCTCATACTCTGCTTCGTTATTTGATGCCGGGAAGGTGAATTTGATAGCGTACTCAAAAACATTCCATTCCGGACTAGTCATTACAATGCCGGTCCCCGATCCACTCACGGTCGATGAGCCGTCTACCTCTAACATCCATGTTTCCTTTTCATTATGTTCCTCCTCTTCATAGGATGCTTCTACAATTAAATCCGCCAGCGCTTGTGCCCTGATGGCGGTTCTGGGCTTGTATTGGATGTCATATTCGGATAATTCAACTGCCCATTTTAGAAGGCGACCCGAACTATCCATTTTCTGCAATGCTTTCTCCAGAGGCTGGTTTGTTAATACTTGAATGGGATGACAATCAAAGTAAGGCCTAAGTTTTCTTGCGGCAATTATCACAGCTAGTGCCATCTTCTCGACCAACTGATAACGGTTCTCTGGCCCGTTGAGAATGTGACTGACGAAGTATATTGGTTGTTGCCTCTTCTCCTTCTCCACCAACAAAACGGTTGCGACAGTTTTTGGCGAGGCCGAGATGTACAATTGCAGAGTATCTCCTGTCTCTGGTCGAGAAATGGTAGGGAGAGTTTTCAAGTGTTCTTTGACCGTAATGAAGGCATTGCTCTGCTTTTCTCCCCATTCAAACTTTTTGTTACCTCTCAATAATGAGAAGAAAGGTAAGGCCTTATCAGCCGACTTGGAGATGAAACGGGTCAGGGCTGCCATCCTTCCTGTCAGTCTCCGAATGTCCTTGACACTCTTTGGTTCCGGCAAATCAATAATTGCTCGAACCTTATCTGGGGTTGGCGTCAATTCCTCTCTTGCTCACCATAAATCCCAAAAACTTTCATGCTCTTCCTCCAAAGACACATTTCTTTGGGTTGAGCTTCATCTTGTATCTTCTCAAAGTACTGAAGGTTTCTTTCAGGTGGTCAATGTGTTCGTGGTCAGTCTTACTTTTGACGATCAAATCGTCCACATATACCTCAATGTTTCTCCCCTTTTGGTCCTCAAATATCTTGTCGACCAACTTCTGATATGTGGCTCCAGCATTTCTCAAGCCAAAGGGCATTGCTTTGTAATTATAAACTCTGCGGTCCGTGATAAATGCAGCTTTCTTTCTGTCGACCTCAAGGAGACTGATTTGGTGATACCCCGAGAATGCGTCCATAAAAATCAATAATGCGTGACCGCTAGTGGAGTCCACCAGCTAGTCTATCCTTGGTAACGGATAGCAATCTTTTGGACAACCTCTGTTAAGATCTGTAAAATCTACACACATTCGCCACTGGCCATTGGCTTTTTGCACCATTACTACATTTGCCAGCCATTCTGGATAGTCACAAACCTCAATGAAATCAGCCGCCAGCAACTTATCAACTTCTTCTTTGATAGCCTTATTTTTTTTTGCTGAAAAAATTCTTTTCTTTTGTTTGACGAGACGGATTGCACTGTCGACATTCAAACGATGAACCATCACGGTCGGGTCTATTCCCGGCATCTCATCCGCCGAGAACGCGAATATGTCAACGTTTTCTTGTAAGAGAGTTGACAGGTTGATCCTGACCTCTGATCCATGTCCGTGCCGACAGCGACCGTCCTTGTTGGATCATCCGCCAGCATTTCCTGCTTAGACTCACCGTCAGGTTTAGGCCTTGGGGAGTCATCTGGCCTGGTTTCTAATTCCTCCATGGTTATTTCCATGGCGTTTTCATTCCTCTTCTCTGATTGTTCCTCCTCTGCCATTGCTTTAGTTTTAGCTCTTTTTTCTTTCCTTGTTAGCGGACTCAAATCCTCCACGGGAATCCTCGGTGTTGGCTGCTTCAAAGCCGTTAAGTAGCACGACTTAGCTGTCTCTAGGTTTCCTCTTTTTTTTTTTGTCGTACCCTGATTGGATACATACAACATAGTCAGATGATAAGTGGATACCACTCCCTGGATGTCATGAATAAAAGGCCTTCCGACTATGGCGTTATATGCTCCCGGAACATCTACTACTAGGAATTCTGCCATTACATCTCGGGCATCATCATTCTCACCCATCCTGACTGGTAATTTTATGATCCCCTCCGGTATTGCTGACGCTCCCGTGAATCCTATCACCGGGTAACGTACTGGTTGTAAATGCTCTCGGCCAATCATCAGCTTTTCAAATGTTGACATAAATAAGATGTTGGCAGAGCTTCCTCCATCTACCAGGATTATATGAATCAAACAGTTTGCAACTTTCAAAGTGACCACCAGTGGGTCCTCATGGGGGTATATTACATGCTTTGCGTCTTCGACCGAGAAAGACATGGCTGGCATGGCTGGCGGTTTCTTCCAATGGCAACTTTCATTTAAGTTCACCTGATGTCTGAACTCCTTTAGGCTGGCCTTTGCCCCATTGATACTTCCGCCATGAATTGGGCCGCCACTGATCACATGTATCTCCCATATCCGAGATTGAACATTCTGAACTTTATATTGAGTGAAATATCCTCTGCGAATGAGATCTTCCAAATTATCCTTCAAGTGCCTGCAGTCCTCAGTCACATGGCCGTGATCTCCATGGAAATCACACCATTTGGTCTTGTCCCGGTTCTTATGGAACATCTTCTTTGGCCGCTGCCATTTGTCACTTTCCTTATTCATGGTGAATATATGTGCCCTGGACGTCGTGAGCTGGGTGTACGCGTCAAACTTCTCATTACGTTCACCTCTATCTCGGTGACCATGCTCTATGTCATTCCCTTTTTTCACCATGTTTGATTCTTTCCTCTCGTCGTGACCTTTATCCTTTCGTGAATTGTCCTCTTTCTCTTATCGGACTCACAATATCGACTGCTAGCAACCTTGTCAAATTCTTCCCCTCTTATGAAATCATTTGCTTTCCCAAGTACCGGCCCTAGTGACGTGAAAGTCTTTCGGCCCAGATAGCTTCTAAATGCGGACCCTTCTCTCAGTCCCGTCATCAAAGCCAAGACTGCCACATCCTGCTGTAAACGGGGAATCGATACGGCCTCAACATTAAAACGACTGATATAGTCACGAAGAGATTCTGCTTCTCCCTGCCTGATTGATAATAATTCCCCAGTAGTGCGCTCACGATGCCTATTGCTCACAAAGTGAGTACTGAACATGGATGAAAGCTGAGAGAAACTAGAAACATTACCAGGTTTGATACTTTTGAACCAGGTCTGAGCAATCTCGGTTAATGTGGATGGGAACACCTTGCACCATATGGCGTCCACCTGGGTGTACAAGTACATGTGTCCTTCATAGGCCGCGACGTGATCGTCAGGGTCAGAACTACCATCATATTTACATGACGGCATCTTAATCCTTGGCATAGGATGATTCAGAATCTCTGGCACAAAGGGAGAGAGTTCAGGTTTGATCAACAAATGTCCACCAACCGAATAGTTATTAGCACCGTTGTTGTTGTACTCTCGGTGGGAACGTCTTTGACTCTCGTCCTCAGAATTGTCAAGCTCTTCCGTATCCAGAAGTTATGGGTGCGGTAAGCTTTTAATCTGATTTCTAGTAAACCACATCATAGTACTAGAAAAGTATTACAAAACTATAATTTGTGTAGACGCTCTATAATGGAGTCAAGTTCAGCTAATGAGTAAACTGCAGTCATGCTTTCTCGTGTTTAGTTTTAGATCATTAGAAAGTAATTTAAAAACCAATTGAACTTAATAAGTTATTGTGTGCTTAAGATGTGAAGTAAAATACTTACTTTGGTCGATGAAATTATGTTAGAATTATTGAGTTTTAAGAAAACTAGGACTAAAGGAGAAATGTTTTATAATCTGATTCATGAGTAAGAGTTTTTTTTTCTTTTTTTTTCTTGTGGAGTTACTTGATGAATGTTCCATAGATTTGATTCTCATGCTAAGAATAACTTTATACAAAGATAAGAGTATGGTCTGACATTTTTATACACTTTGATGCATATATCCATTGATCTCATAGTATATATTTGCGAGTTAAATATCTCATGGGATGAATTAGATTAGTTAGAACCATTTTTGTTAATGTTGTAAGTAACACTTCATGTTAGAGTTTCTATTCTAAGTTCTGATTTCTGAATTTTTTTATTCTACTTACAAGTATGGTTTTGCATTTCTAAGTTACTGAGATGCTATCACTTGTTAGATTTCCATTGAGGCTAGAGTCTTATGAAAATGCTAAAATTTATAAAGAAAAGACTAAGGCCTTCCATAAAAAAATGATAGCTAGAAAAATATTTCAAATTGGACAAAAAGATTTGTTATATAATGCTCGTTAGAGATTGTTTATTGACAAACTTCAATCTAGATGGCTTGGGTCTTTTATTTTGACTGAAATTTTTCCTCATGGTGTTGTCGTGATCAAAAGTTTGGATATTAACAAAGTTTTTAAGGTTAATGGTCACGGGTTGGAGCCATTTTATGACCAAGAGCAGGTGGTGGAAATAGAAGGAATCTCATTTGAGAAACTCTAGAAGAAAGAGAAGTACGTCGAGCCAACGACGTAAATAAAGGCGTTGCTTGGGAGGCAACCCAATAATGATTTTATTACTTTCTTTAAGTGATACCTTTTTATTTTATGTTGTTATCATTACTTCAGTTCATTTTCAGAACATTTAGCATTATGTTATACGTGGAATTATGCTGCAGTTTTATCAGTTTAAGAACCCCGCATCTAACATCTGGGAAGTTAAGCATGCTCTGCTGTTTTTGTGCTTGCACGGGAGATTATATCAGCTTTACTAAAAAAATTAGCATAAATAATTTTTTCTTATACTTGCAGCAGTAGAATCTTAGGATTAAAGATACTAAGCTTCTCATCTATGATAAGCTTGTCTGATTGAATTTATTTGACTCAAGATTAGTGCTGAAGGCTACATGTTTATATGCAGCATAGGACCTAATATATGCTTTCTTATATTTGATTGGGAGTTGTGCTACATACTTCTATATTTAAAAATCATATAACTTGCGCTGGCAGTGACACATGTTTCTTGTATAACATGAAATGCATATTTGCCTGATCTATTAGTATGCCTCTAGTTTCCCATACATGTGCTTATGACCTCTGTTACCATTTTTTTATAGATTAGTTCCTGCATTTGCACAAATCATCAAGAGTTTACGAAGCCATCATAGTTTTCAGCTAGCTTGATATTAGGAAGGCAAACCATTAAAACAGCAAAGATGAACGAGGGTGGCTGCTCTAATTTCCTTTCACTTCTCCTTATTGAATAATGCGCACATAACCAGCTAAGTTTCTCTTTCCTTTATTACTCTTTGTTCCATTGAGGACAATGCTGATTCGAAGTGTGGGGGGAGATACAAATTGGAAATTTTCATTCTTGAGCTGGAAATTTGGTTATGTTATCCATAATTTTAAGTTTTTTTTTTATATTGAAGTTAGTTACTTAAAATATATATATGTTCTATTGTTTGCATTAGTAATAGGATTTTTATTTACATTTAAGTTAGGATTTACACCTCTTAATTTCTTAAGGAATGACTATTAGTAAGTTGATAAAAAGCTCTAATCTAACTTGTTTTTGAAACAAAATAAATTTTTTTGAAATAAAAGATTTTGGGAATGTTATATAATTGGTATATAATAATCGAACTTGAGAGATTCATAATATAATTGAAGAAAAA
Source organism: Beta corolliflora (assembly GCA_947648045.1). Taxonomy (NCBI): domain Eukaryota; kingdom Viridiplantae; phylum Streptophyta; class Magnoliopsida; order Caryophyllales; family Amaranthaceae; genus Beta; species Beta corolliflora. The sequence goes on from CANSZD010002978.1 coordinate 969,160, forward strand.
AATATCTTGCTTCTCTTAAATATGTTGGCTAGATTGATAGACCAAACCTTGTGAGCTTTTGAGCCTATTAGACTGACACATCTGCATCAGTCTCATTATATTTTTAACTTGTGTGATAGTTCCTCAATGAAGTGTGGCTCTTGAACTTGACTTGGTACTCTTTGAGACTTTTGTGACAAATGTTATGAAGAAATGATTTAGACGTTTTTTTCATTTTTTTTTTAGCCTTAGAGATTTTCTTTCATATAATACTTCCCTTTCTTAAGCCCTTTTGAGCCTTAAAATCCGTGTTTATTTGCTAACCATACATTACAAACCTGCGGCCTCCTACATATTATACCCAAGCCTGGCTAAGGGGAGTTATCATATGAAGTTTGTATTGTAAGATTGCGTTGTAGTGGAGACATATTGAAAAAAAAAACAAGGGTTATGAAATTGAAAAAAATTGTTATTGAAAAAAAATTAAAGAAACTAAATGTTTGAAAGTCATAGAAAGGTGAAAATGCTATGATATAGTGAATAATATGAAAAGAAAAAAAAAGTTGGAGTATAATGTTTAATGTGTAAATGAAGTTTGCTGTGACTGAAACATCTCGAGTCATGTATTTTTGCTCCCTTTAACTTGGCTTCTTATTAACTACACATTCCTAAATATTATTGCTACCCTTTAAGCTTAGCCATGTTATAACCATTTAAAAGACCTTTTGATCTTTATGCATTTTGTCACTTTCCAAGTGGAGAATTGAGACGATAGTCAAGTTTAAAGAAATATACTTCATTTTGAGTCTACTTTGTATAGGTTTGAGTGAATATTATTTAACCCCAAACACATGAGAGTTGAGTGTTTCATTTATACCTGTGAGGGTCTATTTATTGTACTTGATACGCACACAAGTGTGGATTCATGCTAGATATTTTTGAGTTGTGAAGATAACAATTAGTTCATGAAGTATTATGAGATTTGATAGTTCGATTGTTTAAACACTAAGAGTATGACATCTCCACTAACATTTTCTCAACGTTTTTCTGACTAACTTTAAAATGTTTTAGTTTCTTGTAGTGTACTTATCTAATTTAGTTATTTCCGACAAAGAAAATTGAGGTGGTATATTAGGTCTTGCATTTAGTTTCTTTCTATTATCCATGTTTGCTAATTGGTTTGGAAACCTATGTTAATAAGGCTTTGTGGGTATGCCATCTGAAAATCCTCACGAGACCGTACTCGTCCACTAGGGTAGCCTAGGGGTTTAAATGGCTTGTTGCACATGCTAAGTGCAATCGTGCTTCCTACGACAGTGAGTTAGGTTTATTGCTTTCCTAGTATAGTTTTTATTTTTATTTTAGTAGTGTTTTGTCGAGGGCGACCAAAGGCTAAGTGTGGGGGGAATTTGATAAGCATGTAATATGTTATATTTTTACTCCATAATTTTAGTCTCATATTTGTCCTTTATATATTATTTATATAATTTTACCGACTTTTATTAGCAGTGAGTTATTTCTATCCATATTATATTTTATTGAATAAATAGCTTAAATAGTGTATTATTTTTATTATAGGTACTTTACCATTTCACATTGAAAGAGAAAGACCACAAAAATAATCAAGGCAAGACAAAAAGAATAAAAGAAAAAGGAAGAAAAATAGCAAAAGAAGACCAAAGGGAAAACTCACGTGAGATTGTGAAGCAATAAGAAAAATCCTAATTACCTTCTTCTATCCTCATGAGTTATCAACAAGGAAACAAAGATACTGGGCTAGAAGTTTCCATACAAGATATTGTTGCACATTTTTCGTAATGAAAGAGGAGAGCATGGGATTGGTTTATCAAGTTCCTAATCTTAATCTTTTGAGAAATTCTATCTTACAGTTACGTTTTCTACATCAGATGGATATAAAATCCATATCACAGAGATTCCGAAGACACGCACGCATATACAGAGTTCGTGAGAGTGAAGAGAAAAGTGGGTTCATCCAAGATCGAGCGATTGCTAGGGATCGAAGAAGTACTGCGTTTTAGGAGGCGAATTAAGGGCATCGGCTGCATTAATTCGGTTCTACAATCATGAGTTTTCTTCCTTATACATTCAATTAGTTTGTTCTTGTGATTGAACTTGATTCTATCTGAATTTATTCATGATTTCAGTTTCTTATATCTCTATTATTTGAGTCTAATTGGTTTAACGCTGAGTTGATTGAATTTAATTATTTAATTTAGCATTTATACAATTCATACTATTGTTGATTAGTTATGAAATTTGATATCTTTACTTGTAATTGGACGCAATTAGTTGTTTAGATACTCAAATTGTGATATATGATTATTAGGCGCGGCGTTTAATAATTGAATAGGGAGGACGACTTGAGATTAATAAGAGTGAGTGGCTCATCTTAGTAGTCTTAAGTGTATGAATTGTGCTAATAAAATAAGTTTATTAGGATTGGATTTGTCTTAGCAAGATTCTAGGTTTTTATTGAGTAAGACAAGAATTGATCGCGGCGATAATTCACCAATCTAAGTGCTAAGTTAAGTATATATTAAAGTGGTCTCAATTATAAAGGTTAGGAAGCTTAATCATGTCTAAACATTCTATGATCAAATCGGGAATTAATAGAGTTTGTGTGTCGTCGCTTGTAAATAGTAGTCTAATAGTACTTTTAATTTTAATTAGTCTAAGTAATTGGTTACAACCGAAACCCCTTTAATCGTACATATGTGAATAGTGTAAATAATGTAGATAAGTGTAAATTCGTATATAATATATATTTTTGTCACTTAGTTGAATATTTGAGTTTAGGAAGTTAATAATCTCCTCGTGGGATCGACCCTTTCTTACCCTTTTACTAGTTGTTCATATTTTTGAAGGTCTAAGATAGGTTTTTAATTTAATACGGTAAACGACACGTATCATTACACATTTTACATATTGCTCATTTGAGCAAAATATATATGTGATAGATGTGCAAATAAATCTGCTTGGGAACACATAATTCTAGTTGCTCTCGAAAGCACATAATATAAGAATTTGCACAGCAATTGGGTTGTTCTATATTGGAATGAAAAGTTTAAATTTGGTGATCATATGATTCCGTGAAGGGAGTCTAGCTTAGTTCCTCATAAGTTTCACTCTCACTTATGATAGGGTTCTAACTCTAATACCTAGACTTCACTCACCAAGAGTTCGAATTATGAGGGTTTTTAGGATGATTTGTGTATCTTCACTCACTAACAAAACAACCTAACTTAAACTATATTTCATTTGTTTAATTCAAGGGTCTTCATTTTAGATTCACTCTCTAAAAACAATCAAGTCTTGGAAAAGTTCGTCCAACACTCACAAAGACAATAAGTCCGGAAATTTACTCAAAAACACAACATACTTTTATTCATGAAGTAAGCAGGCATTTATATAGGGATTACAAAAGAAAGATAATAGGAAAACTTTCCTAAAACAAATCAACTAAAAACCTTACTTCAAGTAACTAAACACTTGCCTAAAATAATGAGATTTTAACACCTAAAATAAAATAAGAAACAACTTGCATTCACACTAAAACATTCCTAAAAGTGTGAAGCTTTATTCCAACAATAAGAAACTTTCCTAATTAATAAAAATCAGAAATTAGGCAAACTTGCTACCCACGTTCATCCAAAATGAACGCCCAAAATAGCTTGACCTTACTTGCCGTCCAAGTAAGCTTGCTTTTACCTTATTTTCCTTGCTTGTTCTCCAAGTAATCTTGTAAGTGAGAGATCTCATGAACGGATATGTATCATACTCCCCTCATTTGAAAAATCGACCACGAATTTTGCCAATTGTGAAGTTCAGTTCATGAACATATATATATAAATTTTCTTCTTTTTGGCACCCTCGTTTGAAAAAACCAATATTTATCACAAATAAACAAAGACCTATAGTACAGTAATTATATTCCTTGTGTACTACTTTACCATGAGAAATAAGATCTTCATTATATCCTTAAATCCCAAAAGTGTCAACAATCTAAGTCGACGTGGGATCAAAAATAGTATCAAAATATTTCTCTAACTTTTTTCGTTTGAGATATATAGCAAAAGAATCACGAAATATCTCCTCTTTCTCACAATTGGAAGGAATAAAAATTTGATCTTTCTCAATTTCATCAACAATGAAAATTTCAGCTTTTTCTTCATGCTCTTGATCATCTTTTAATTTGTGTTCTTCAAAACAAACAATGATTAGATAATTATATGTGGAGAAGCAAGTGTATGACACCCGAGAGAAACAAGTTCTTTATGAGCTCTATCCATTTTTTCTAAAGCCTCTTGAAAATTAGGTGACCATCCATTGTAAATAGCACCCATAATAGCAATACAATACGCACAACAATAATGAACCAAAAAGTTAAAGAAACTTCCTAAAACTTTTGATTAAAGTTCGAGATCCAAAACCTAAGAAAAACACCTATTAATCTTATTAAAATTTTGTGAAAATATAGAATCAAGTTTCCAAAACACTCGACCAAAATTTGATAAAAACAAACTTAGCCAATTGTTCGCAGTTTTTATTTTACCAGAACTGGTCCAGAATAGTTCGCTTCTAGACCAATCGACAAAAACATGCCTAGATTAATAGCAAAAGTTATTCAAAAATTATGAAACTTTTCAGTCTAGAAATAGACAAAAAGTAGGCCAATTTTAAGTTAAGAAACGTTCAAAGATTTGTTGTATGCTAGGAGAATGAATTGCCCAAAATTTACCTTAAAATTTGTCAAATCCGCCATAAATTAACCCCAAAAGTCCGAGGCTGCTGCACCTTATTTATTTATCCAACTTCGATGAAATTTTAACACATAAACTTCATAATGTTATCTTTCCAACGCACCGAAAATCGCCCAATTTTGATGTGGCACGCACCCAGACGATCTGCCGCAAGTTGTTGGCTCTGATACCAATTGATATGATTTAGGGTTGGAATCTAACATAGTTTCAAATAACCTTCACTTAGTTAAACCCTACTAAGGGTTCTAACTATAATGCCTAGGCTTCCCTCACTAAGGGTTCGAATTAGAAGAGTTTTTAGGATGATTTGCGTAGCTTCACTCACTAATAAAACAACCTAACTTAAACTAAACTTCACTCGTTTAATTCAAGGGTCTTGATTTTAGATTTATTCTCTAAAAACAATCAAGTCTTGGAGAGGTCCGTCCAACACTCCCAAAGACAATAAGTTTGAAAAATTACTCAATACCACAACATATTGTATTCATGAAGTAAGGGGCCTTTATATAGGTATTACAAAACAAAGATGATAGGAAAACTTTCCTAATAAAACGAATCAAATAAAACCTTACTCCAAGTAACTAAACACTTGCCTACGCCTAAAATAAAACAAGAAAAAACTTGCATTCACACTAAAACATTCCTAAAAGTGTGAAAATTTTATTAATTAGAAATTATGCAAACTTGCTACCCAATTTCATCCAAAATGCATGCCCAAAAATAGCTTGACCTTACTTGTCATCCAAGTAAGCTTGCTTTTGCCTTTTTTTCCCTTGCTTGTTCTCCAAGTAATCTTGTAAGTGATGGCTTTTGTCCCCTGTATGGGGTTAGTTTGTTCCCTTTTGTCGGGATCTAGTCTCCCCATGTTTATCATGGTGGTTTTGTTTGCTAGATGTTTGTGTGTTTGAATATAGATTCAAGGTCCGGAGTCTGAAGTTTTAGGTTGTTTTGTTGATCGAAAGTTGTGCGAGGCTGCAACAAATGTCAGTTCTTCATTTACAATCAGTTGAATTATATCCGGTTCAACTTCAAAACTATATTAGATCGATAGACCCCCTTACAAAAGGTTGCATCAGACAGCGATGGGAAAGACAATGTTTTCTTCAGTGCTAGATCTACTCAACTAACGATTGTGGTTTTGCCATATAAGAATTATGTTTATTTCAATTTGTTATATATTTGTTAATTTTTGATATCTATTGGAGATGTTTCATATGACTTCAAATCAATTAATGACTTTTTACCTTAAAAAACAAACGCATGTAGTAGAACTATTGCTTAATTAAGTTTAATATGTCTTAGCATAAGTCATATCTCAATTATTAACCTCTTTGAATAGCTATTCATCTTTGACCTCTTTGGAATTCGGATAGAAGAAGATCCATGCAATTTCGTGGTTGTCTAGAAGCATAAGGCGGCAAATCGCCATATCGTGTTCAGTTATTATAGTCATCTCAAGGACATTCATCAATTCCCTTTTCAAAATAAAGAGGGAAAAGCAAAATATTGACTAGCTGAAAAGCTAAAATAAATTACCATGCATTCATACTCCTAAGTCGTAAGGATGTTGTTATTATACTAGGAACAATACAAGAGGGGGGGTGAATTGTATGTGTAGAAATAAATGTAACTTTTTGCGGAATTTTAAACTTGAACAAAGAAACAAGCTAAAGGAACACAAGGGATTTTTACAAGGAAAAACTTCTTGGGCCCAACAAGAAGAAACAACCTCGACCACTAGGGATTTTAAACTCAACTCTTTCACTAATTAGGCCAAACAACTTTGTTACAACCTAATTCTACTTACGGGCCACACCTTGAGTTCCTAAACTCAAGTTCCTGAACAACTGTTCCCTTAACAGTTGTTCCTCTCAACTTCACTTGAAGTTTTCTCACTTTAACTCGCGTCACTCAAAGCTTCTCTCTTCCAGAACTTCACTCAAAGTCCCCTTACCCCAAAAACCAAAATACAATTGATCAAAATAAACTCAGTGGAATTAGAGTAAGAAGGCAAAGAACAGATGGCTTTTATTAGAGAATGAAGGCACTGACACTTTACTTAGTTAAACTCACTAATTCACTTGGTCAGACACAAATTGGAACTTAATTAGACATTAGTATTTATAGTGGTAATAACTTAGAACGTGGGATTAAAACATGTGTTAGTGGTAAAATCATTATCCCATGATGTTCCTTACCCGGAGGAACACGTTCCTCAATCAACCCATGATCTCCATGATCACTGTTAAACATGGGAGAGAATTGAGTTACTGCTCCCTTAATTTTAGCAACCACTTAAAGCATTATTTCGAAAATCTGATTTAATTAAAAAGCATTTTAATTATTAAAACCAAAATAAAATCCTTTTACCAAAAATATTATCTTTAAAATATTTTCCATAAAACCGAAAAGGATATTTATCTTTTATAAAAATAAAATCTTTTCTTTAAAAAGATTTTCCTTAAAATCAGATTTTTCCTTAAATAAAACGGTTACCTAGAATCTAGGCATAAATTACTCAACAGACATAATTAAACCGTTGTAATGCTTCATCCTAAGTCTAGTTCCTTTTAATAGTTAGTTCATTTAACTTAATAGTTAAGCGCTAGTGCGTTTCTCATTCTCATTCTAAATTGTCATAGTTCCTTACCATTCTTACTCGTTCCTTAACAATGGAACTAGAAACAAAAAGCCTTGCTTTAGTCTTCTTGCTCCAATGCTGCTCCAGTACCAAATTATGAAACATCTTCACTTAGTCTTCAAAATCCAAACTTGATTTCTTCCTTGACTTAGTATTCTCTTTGTTCCTTTCATTGATACCTTGAAACTCATTCACTTAAACAACTTGTTAGTCCAATACTTAGTTTGCATCTTTGTTCCTTTGTCAAAACTAGGGTTCAACAGATGTGAAGTTGCATCGGAGTTAGTATAAAGGAAGGTGAAATATTGGCTCTATATAATTTTCTCATTTTCTGTATATTTTTTCTTTTAAAAATCCAGCACATGAAGAAGGTCATATGCATAATCGAGCTGTAATTGTCTTAATCAAATTCTGGAAAATTCAATTCATGTCACTTCAAGAAGACAAGGCTTGAAGACTCCGCAACATAAAAGTGAAGTTTACTTTTCCCAGCGCATATCACCAAAGAGATCAAAATCTTGCAGGGCAGAGGATGATACCCTACATTCATTCACACATGCAAGGACTATACTTTGTTTGTAGGACATATTCATCTATAATTTTCGTGGGACTCGCTTATATTGATATTAACAAAATAATAAAGTCGTGTTATGGTAAAAATAGTACAATTTTTTTAGGTGTTTCCAGCCTCCAGGTACATTTGAGCTAGGCATATTGAGAGCTATTTTGTTTACTCGTATCGATGATTTTAAATAAGCAGATGAGCTATTAAAAGTGCCTTGAATATACCTATATGATCCTCTCAAAAAAAAATACCTATATGATTATATCTAGGAATGTAAAAGAAACATTATTAAAATAACTTAGTTGATTTTCTACAATCATAGGAGTTTCTTTATCTGTTTTTTCTATTATCAAAAACATCCCAATCCCCAACCCGGCACCATTATTAGGAAATTGTTTTAACCTTTATGTTAGATGGATGTGTAAGGATTGACCTTGCCAAATGAAGTCACTTCACTGTCTTCACCCTACTATTATCAAATTCCAATCCTTTCGTACATTTTGTGTTTCACATGTATTCCACTATTCCTTTAGCACTATATATAATAGAACAAGGTTTATAGCATATTACATGAGTATCCTTAGGTATCCATTATTACACCCCTTCTATCTGTGCAAGGGGAACAATGAGCAGATTGGAAGAAAATTTTCAAATTGCCGATCAGATAAACTTTTAGTAAAGATATTAGATATCCTATACTGAGTAGCAACATAAGGAATAACAAGATCACCTTGAGCAACACGCTCACGAACAAAATGATAGTCAATGGTAATATATTTGCTACGATCATGCAAAAGTGGATTGACAATCACATATGAGGCCGACACATTATCACAATACAAGCGAACAGGATCACGAAAGACAAGACCTAACTCAGCAAGAATAGTGTGTATCCAAAGAGCATCATGTACTATGTAAGCGATAGCGCGATACTCAGATTCCGTGGAAGACTTGGACACTGTATGTTGCTTTTTGGAGCGTCAAGAAATTAGATAACCACCTAAGAAAATAGCATAGCATGTAGTTGACCGTGAACTATCCGGACAACGGGCCGAATCTGCACGAGAACGAGAATCGTCCATAAGAAAAGAAAAGAAAACCTAGGCACATGGAAAGAAAAATGGAAGAAAACCTAGGCTCTGGAAACCATATGAGGTCAATATGACGGGCTTTGTAGATGGTGCAATAATCTATATATAATAATATAAGGTTTACACCATACTTCCTCTTTTTTTTTTATTGCACTATTTCGTTTTTGGCACTGTTAATAAACCAACTTGTTATGTTATCTCGGATCATTATATAACAAAAAATAGCTAAGTGGTCTTGTTAGATTCTATCAATACGAGGATTTCAAATATCAAATTTTATAATTTTTACTTGTACGCAATTAGAGATATTAACGCTCAAAGAAGCGTCTCGGCAAACATGAAAAAGAAAATGATGCAATTAAAAATAAAACAGAAGAAGTATTACATAAGTACTCTTAGGTATCTACTATTAACCTTGCCAAATGAAGTCATTTCACCCTACTATATCATCAATTCTAATCCTTTCTTATATTTTGTGTTTCACATGTATTCCACTATTCTGTTACATGTTGTCTTGTGTTTAGGCACGTTTCTTGTTCATCATAAATAATAGTGGGGTTCATGGCTTGAAGGTAATTTGTCCAGTACTCTTGTTTAGGAGTCTTCCTTGTAGGGAATTCTTTCCCTACCTCTGTCATGAACTTCGGAAAAACCGAAACAACATGATCTTTAGCAATAAACCCCTTCCCATCCCGAGGTACGCCCCACAGCGGGCTAACATCATTGCTTTGGAGTACGTTAAGGTGACTAATTGTCCCAAGTCCACCTTCCAACCGGTTAGCTTAGGTCTTGCTTTACCTAGTCATGATTTCCTAATTTATGTCGACGCTTCCTTTATTAGTCCTAATGAATCGACGAGGCACGGGTAAGTGGAGGCTTGGGTTCGGCAAGCGTATCTGTATCTGTCAAAATAGGTTAAGAGTTTTTCCTGTCTTTGTATTTCTCATTCACAGAAGTTATATATAGCCTATTACTTAGATTGGCCCAAGCCCACACTACATATAATACAAGGCAACACAAACCCAAAGCTAATACATGATATAATCCAATACCCCCCTCAAGTTGGAGCGTGAAGATTACAAACGCCCAACTTGCTAAGTAGATATAAAAATGGACGCTTGCCAAGAGCTTTCGTGAAAATATCCGCAAGATGTTCAGTGGTGGAGACATGACTAGGATCAATGAGACCCTCCTTAATGGCATCCCGAACATAGTGACAGTCAACCTCAATATGCTTCGTGCGTTCATGGAACACAGGATTTTGGGCAATATGTAGAGCGGATTTGCTATCACAGAATAAGCGCATAGCCTTAGGGTGATGAACCCCTAAGCTCAGAAGAAGGGCCTTGAGCCACTTTAACTCGGAAGTGATGTCCGCAAGAGAACGATACTCAGCTTCCGCCGATGAGCGGAAAACAGTAGGTTGTTTCTTGGTTTTCCAGGAAATGGGAGAACCACCAAGAAACACGAGCCAGCCAGTCAATTAACGACGTGTCAAAGGACAACTGGCCCAATCAGAATCACACCAGCCAGATAACTGTAAATCACAATGAGAGCTGAGAAGAATACCTTGGCCAGCACCCCCTTTTAAGTATCGAACAACGCGAAGGGCAGCATCCCAATTCTCTTGTCGTGGTTGCTGCATAAACTGGGCCAAGATATGAACAGAATAAGCCAAATCCGGCCGAGTGAAGGACAAGTAAATGAGGCGGCCAACCAGGCGCCGGTATGACTCGGGATCAGAAAGGAGGGCGCCTGAAGCAAGAGCAAGATTGTGATTTTGCTCGAGAGGAAAGGTTGCAGGCTTGGCACCAAGTAAACCAGCTTCAGCAATGATATCAAGGGCATATTTCCGTTGGCACAAGAAGAGACCATCAGGACTACGAGCTACTTCAATGCCAAGAAAATATTTCAAAGGACCGAAGTCCTTCATATGAAAACACTGACCCAAATAATCTTTGAAAGCATGAACAGCGGAAGAATCATTACCAGAAATAATCAAGTCATCCACATAAATAAGCACGGAGAGTTGGACCTGATCCTTACACAGAGTAAATAAGGAATAATCAGAGTAGGACTGAGAGAAGGCATAGGACAACAGAGAGGCAGCCAGTTTAGCAAACCAACAACGCGGGGCCTGACGAAGGCCATAGAGAGACTTGCGGAGACGACAAACCATGCCCGGGTGAGGAGGAGTGAAGCCAGGAGGCGGCTTCATATAGACTTCTTCATCTAAGTCACCATGGAGAAAAGCATTGTGAACATCCATCTGATGAAGTTCCCAGTTCTTAGCAGCAGCAATAGCAAGAAAGGCACGAACAGTGACCATCTTTGCAACAGGAGCAAAGGTCTCGTTGTAGTCAATGCCCTCAACCTGATGGTTACCAAAAATAACCAAACGAGCCTTGAGTCGTTCAACAGACCCATCAGAGTGATATTTGATCTTATACACCCATTTACTGCCGAGAGCCTTCTTCCCAAGAGGGAGAGACTCCATAACCCAAGTGCCATTGTCTTCAAGAGCACCAATTTCCTGTTGCATAGCATCGCGCCAACCAGCATCATTCATAGCCTCAGAAAAACTCCGAGGTTCAACCCCACCAGTAACAGCTGCAAGAAATACACGGTGGCGCACAGAGAAATTATCATAATTCACAAAGTGTACTAAAGGATAAGGAGTACCTGAGGAACTGGAGGAGGAAGGAGAGCTCGGAGATGGACTTAACTTCTGAACATGATGAGTCACATAATCACGGAGAAGAACAGAGGGCTGCTTGTCGCGAAAACCACGACCCAAGGGCACAGAAACATCAGTAGAACCAACATCAGCCACGGGGGCACCAGTTGCGGGGGCATCTCCAGTGGCAACAACAGTATCGGTAGTAGGAGACTCAATAGTCTGGGTTGCAGTGTCTGTAATCTGGGGTTCGGGGTCTGTAAGTGGGGGCGGAAGTGCCTCCTCGTCATCGAAAAAAAAAGCAATGGCTGAATCATGACCATGAGGAATCACATCAGCAGACGCAGAAGAGGACAGAGAAGAAAAAGGAAACTCATTCTCATGAAACTGAACATCTCGGGAAACGAAAAAATCACCCGAATCAAGATCATACAGCCGCCAACCCTTCTTACCATTCGGATAACCAACAAAAATACATTTCCGACTTCGCGGAGCAAACTTGTTCCCTTTAGCCCGTTGATCATGAGCGAAACACAAACACCCAAACACCCGCAAGGCATCAAAATCAGGTTCTTTTCCACATAGAACCTCATAAGGGGTTTTGTCATCTAATAAACCAGAAGGGGTACGATTATTAAATGAACGGCAGCTAAGACACACTCTCCCCAGAACGTAACAGGAAGATTAGCTTGAAACAGCAAAGCACGAGCCACCTTTAAAATATGCCGGTGTTTACGTTCTACTTTACCATTCTGTTGGGGAGTACCCACACAGGAAGTTTGGAAAAGCATACCACAAGAGTTAAAATAATCCAACATACACCGAAATTCAGTTCCATTATCACTGCGTACAATTTTAACAGTAGTCTCAAATTGACGCTCAACCATAGCAAAGAAAGAAGAGAAGGCCTTAAAAACCTCGGTTTTATCACATAATAAATAAACCCATACAGCACGGGAAAAATCATCCACTAGAGTCAAAAAATAGATGGCATCACATGAAGAGGCAGTCCGATACGGGCTCCATAAATCACAATGAATCAACTCAAAAAGTCTACTAGATTTAGTATCACTAATAGGAAAACTATCACGAGTTTGCTTGGCTTGAGGACAAACTACACAAGCTTTATTTAACTTCTTTTTAGAACTACTATTACGAATAGCAGGAACTAACTTGACAACACGTTCCGAAGGATGCCCCAAACGACGATGCCACAACTCGAACTCAGACAAGCCCGTGACGGTGACTGCATGAATAGTAGGAACCCCGCGGAAGTAGTAAAGTCCATCCCGACGCTCACCGGCTCCAATCAGGTTCCCCGAAGGTAGGTCCTATATAGCACACAAGGAATCAGTAAAGCGAACAATGCAATTAGATTCATCAATCAACTGTGACACCGAGATTAAGTTGCAAGTAAGAGAGGGAACATATAAAACATGATGCAAAGAAAGGCCACGAGGCAACATAACACGACCGGCCATGGTAGCCACAACACTTTGGCCATCAGGAAGACCAACAGGAGAAGCAACAATAGTCCGTAAATCAGTCAAACATGACTTATCACCAACGTGATGGGAGGCACCAGTATCAAGAATCCATGCCATAGAAAAATTGTCACCTATCATCCTATCATTGGATGATTTTTCAGAATTAATCATGTTCAACAAAACTTGTATCTGTTCTGGTTTGAGGTCAGCAAGGGAGGGGCCATTAGCACCCGATGAAGTCACGGACCCCCCCTCGATCACAGAATGAGCACGGACAGCAGGGGCACCGGGCTGCAGTATCAGCGGCAGGAGGTGCGTGAGGTGCTGCCTGGGTGGCAGCAGCGGCAGGAGAGGTGGAGGACCCGGTGGTGGCAGCAGCACCCTTCCCATATTTCTCTTCGTACCATGGCGGCGGTCCATGGAGTTTAAAGCATGATGATTTGTCATAGCCTCTACGCTTACAATGCGAACAGAGGAGTTTTAATTTGTCGGGTCGGTCGGGCTTAAAGGCCCGGTCAGTTTGTAGGGAAAAAGCGTGGACCTCGTCCACCACCGCCTTGCTCCACGCGATGTCACGCGAACGCTCCTCCTGAATCAATGCCTGATATGCGCGATCCAAAGAGGGAGAAGAACTTTGAGATAAGAGATTGGTACGCACAGTAGCATACCGGTCATCATCAATACCAATTAAAAATTGGTGCAGTTTTTCCTCTTCCTTGTCGCTGGCGAATTTTGAAGCAAGATCACATGTGCATTTGCCGCAGGAACAATGGTGTAGAGGTTTGATGCGATCAAGTTCATCATAATACCCCATCAATCGAGTGAAGTAATCATCAATGGACATGGATTTGGTCTGTTGGTAGCGGGAGATGGAGGATCGTATTTGCTGCAGGCGAGGGCCATTGGCCACAGAAAAACGCCTGTCAAGGTAAGTCCAGAGTTTTCGAGCTTCATCGTGGAAGGGAATGGAAGCCGAGATTTTCGGATCCATGGAACGTAAAATCCATGAGACCACCATTGAATTCACGGTGTCCCAGTCGAGGAGTTTGGTCTTTTCGGTCGGCATATTAATGGTGCCGTCGACAAACCCATACTTCCGGCGAGCTTTCAAGGAGAGAGTCATGGCGCGACACCAAGCGACGTAGTTGTCGCCGGTAAATATCACATGAGTTATCAAGTTTCCGGGCTGATCTCCAGACCCAAGATAGAAAGGGGAAGTAACATCAATTCGGTCGTCGTCAACCATGGTCAGAACGCAACCCACGCTGGTAGTGCGATGAACCAGTTCCGGCGAAAAAAAAATTGAAGGCAGATCAGGGTATAGCTCTAGAGGGAGGCTCTGATACCATGTCAAAATAGGTTAAGAGTTTTTCCTGTCTTTGTATTTCTCATTCACAGAAGTTATATACAGCCTATTACTTAGATTGGCCCAAGCCCACACTACATATAATACAAGGCAACACAAACCCAAAGCTAATCCATGATATAATCCAATAGTATCTGATCCTCTTGCGGCTGAAATTAGGGGAAATAATCGAAACTATGGTAGTCGTGGAAAAAATATAAGCTGCATTTGGTTGTTATTTACGTAAGGTAATTGTAAGACTACCATTGATCTCATTATGCAAAAAGAAATAGTTTTTTTTAGAGGAAAAGAAATAGTTGATGTATATGCGAATATGTTCCTTATGTGTAGAGAACATAATACGAGACTCCAAGAGCTAAAGATTGGCATTATGGTCGAGGACACAACAAGCTAGTTAGCCGATGCTTTGACGAAATATATTACAAGATTTAATATGAAAAACAATGTAACTAGGTCTTTTCTCTTCCCCTAGTAAATATATGTCATAAGTCCCCCTAGTCATATCTTATTGGAAATTGTAAAAACTATTTTAATATTGCTATTTGATTCCTTGCTCACCCAAAAAAAAAATTCCAGCAAGTTTTTTCGCCAAACTTGGGCGTTTCATGCTCTCTAATCAAATATTTTCTGCCATTCAAAGGTTTTTTTCGTTGAAGTCAATAAGTTCATTGGGTTACGAACTCAAATATGTAACTTTTTCATAAAGACCACTAACTAAAACTACTCAAAAATTACAATTTCTCTCATTATATTTTATCAAATTCTTAACAGATGCTTCCTTGTTATATATTACCACTGTTTGGGAAATCCGTTTGCATCATGTATGAGAAGACGCACGCTTAAAGCCTCAAATGATACCTACTTCATTACCCATAACACATTTAGACATCATAAGTAACTCATCTATGACTCGATTTGTATCATTATTGATGCATTCAGCATTAATAATAACCTCATTATAAAGTGTTTATCGGTAACACAATAACACATTTATGTACCTTCAATATCACGCGTCACAACCTCAACTAATGGTGTTGTGTGTCGTATTTTGTATTAGAGAACACTATAGAATTACAATATCATTACCAGAAAGGCAATTCCCACACTTTACACAAATGAAGGTAGCAAAGTAGTCATTCGATTTGGGATTTATTGCGGTTATATTCAAATGATGAGTTATTCGATTTGTCTTTGTATGTGTTCAACTTGAGTTATAATTTTGTACTAATGTCAGTTGGTATATGATAAATCAATCAAATATTAAAGCATTAATCATATAGTAAATAATTATTCAATCCGGTCAATTTTGGATCATGCCAAGATAAGATCATGTAATGTCAAGTACTTTCCATATTAGTTCGTATATTTCAAATTTCAAGTACTTTCCATATATTTTTTTTTTGACAGCAAGTACTTTCCATATTAGTTTGTGCATTTCAAATTTCAAGTACTTTCCATAATAGTTCGTGTATTTCAATACCCTAGTTATTGTATGAGTGACTTGAACTCGTTATGTATTGTGGATTCTAAAGTTTAAATTTAATTGAATGGTTGCTTTTGGAGGAAAAAAAATATATAGGATAATTCATTTTATTTGTATGTAAATAGTGAAAATTAATTATCCCGATGGTGAAAAACATCTCCCTTCTTTAAAAAAAAGAAATCACACATTTTTTTAATCTCTATTCATGAGTTTTCTCTTGCCTTCGTCTCATCCATCCTCCTCCTTTCGTGTCCATTCTTTCATTTCTTCTCTAACTTTTCCACAAGTAGTGACTAAACTTATTCGTATCTGGTGTGCCATCGACCTCAACTCTTCTACTATAATTTCTTTGACATCAGACCAGAATTCTCTCTCTATTCATGATCAACGTGAAGATGATGACATGGGGCTGTTACCAATCCAGTGACACGTGAAACGATCAAATACAGCGCAACAAGAAGAGTTTGTAACAGTGAACCCGTCAACAGCAAAATAACATAGAGTTTAAGGTATTCATTGTAAATCAAAGCAAAATGGAGAGGTAGGACCTTCAAAGGAAATCTCCTTGTTTAACATGTTCATCACTGGTGCCAAAAAAATCTAGGAATTTTCAGTTTATCTCATAGAGGATGAAAATACAACAAATTAACAAGTTCCATTATATTCTAAATCTATCCCAGATGAGAAAACTAATATTGTCTACAGCATACAGACCTTACTTGAACTTCTGTTTGTACCCGAACATTAACATAATAACTCGAGAAACCTATCTGGTTCTTGTTTTAACAAATTTGGGTCTTGAAGCTTTCTTTTCCATCTTTTCCCTTTTCTTACGAGTCTTTTCATCCTCCTCCATCCCCTGCAAATAAGTAGTCATAAGGAAAGAGAAAGAATAGATCAAAAAAATCCTCTTCCACTAAACAAATGAAAGCCATATGCTGAAAACTGCAGGGAAGGGATAATACCTCAGAACCACTTGACAGGAAGCCTTTGATGAAGCCAGAAGCTTGGTAGACTGCGTATGCAGGTATCTATAAAAGAATGATGACAGAGTTGCTTAGAAAGACAAATCATACTCCATCTGTTCGAAAATGATTAATTGAGTTTCAAATCCCACAATTTCCTACATTGTTTAACAACTTACATCTCCGCCATATTCATATAGTCGTTAGAATTTGCTGTTAAGGGTGGTTGGTAGTATGGGAAAGTTTAAGGTTTAGCTTACTAATTGTTAAAAGGAGGTATATAATTTAAGGATAGAGTAAAATAAAAATGTAAACTCTGGCATCATCCCCGACCATAGAGCTAGGGTAAAGTACCTATCAACTCATATATCAAGAAAACTATTCATCTTATAGAAACAAGAATCGGAAGGATTTAATTTCTAAGTCTACAGCCTCAATTCCCTTTGTATTCCTGCCTCTCTGTTCGGACCTTTTATGCATACAAAGATCTGCCTAAGATAGAAATGTGGCCTATAACAAGCGACAGAGGGAATGACAAACACTGTCTGCAAAACTCCAAAGATAGGACTGTGTTACTGTTACTGTGTTACTTGGTTTCAAACTTTGTAAAAGCATAAAAGAAATAAGTTAGTATGACATACAAATAGCAGCCAGATATCCATCCAACAGTAAACTAAGGCCAAAGAAAAAGGGGTTATCGGTCACCACAGGTTCCAAATACGCCACACAAACAATATTAGCATGAAAGTTGGTATGCCTCCATCACATGAATCACTTTGGAAGTTTTCATTGACTAACTTTAACAGGTTGTTTGAGTCCCTCTTTCCTTTCAACTAGTCTTCCTAAATTCACTTAATAAGGTGTTATGTGCTCAGAAGACTTTCAAAACTTCATCCCATTTACATAGATGCACGCAATCTACAAGAGCTCACAAAAACATTCTCAAATTAGCATGCATTACTTCTAATAGAACAACTACATTCAAAGATATGTCAATATAAACAAAAAAAAAAAAAACAATTGTCCTAAACTTAAAGAAAATTTAACAAAACTGATATTGCAGAGACAACAATTCTACACTCAACCATGTCTTGAGGAAATTCAGAAGCAGCACAGAAACTCTACATAAGCTCGAAATACTCGTGCTAAAGACAAGTACAGAGACCTACAATATATTCTATGTATGCATCCTAAGACCATATACATCAAGTGAGAGAAACCTTTTGATATTGAGATTAAGATGATCGTCATATATACTGTTGAAAATTCCCAGTGCAGTTTCATACCATAATGGTGTTCAGCTAAATAATTTAAGTGGACATGAGCGTCAAAACTCAAAACATGTGATTGTCATGACATATAATGTGGCAACCCAACCTTCAGCTAGAGGTGCAAAGGTGGTGCATCATTCAAGCTAGTGGTATCAGCCTCTCAAGGCACTGAGCCTATAACCATTCATTGTCAGGGGAATCCTTGAGCTGATGAGCCGTATCATTGAGTAGGAAAGAACCTTCTAACTCATATTAATACGGCCTACAATCTCTGTTACCTGGACTCGGCAAAAATCGGCAAATACCCGGGTCGGTACGACGCGACGCCGACTCGGGTATGAAATACGTGTCGGATCCTTCAAATTGCACTCGGACACGGGAAACCCTAATTCGAACGCGAAGAGGAGAAAAGAAGAAGAGAAGAAGAGGAGAAGAGAAGAAGAGAAGAGGAGAAGAGGAGAACTTACCTGACGGCCGACAGGAGCTTCGAACTCGCCGGAGCCGCCACCGCCGGTCAGTTTCTTTCTTTTTCTTCGCTTCTTTCTTTCTTCGCTTCTGCCTTCTTTCTTCTCTGTCCTTTCTTTCTTCTCTCTCTTCATCCTTCGATCTTCTGTTCTCTTTTTCTTTTTTCTTTTTTCTTTTTCATTTTCTTTTTACCCTTTGTGGCCACGTGACTTCTGTTCTCTTTACCCTTTTCTTTTTCCTTTTCTTCTTCTATTTTGCTTTCTTTTTTTTAACACTGCTTTTCTTCTTCTTCTATTTTGCTTTCTTTTTTTTTAACACTACCTTAATTTATTGTTATATTATAAATAGATAATTATAAAACTTAAAATTTGCATTAAATATTATATTATAAAATATTTATTTTGCCATACCCGTACCCGTGTCCAAATCTCGGAGAGAGTCCCCGTGTCCTGATATTTTGGAAGTGCCGTACCCGACACTCGGATCCGTACCCATATCCGACACTCCTAGCCGAGTCCAGTTAACATAGCCTACAATTATGTCATTTCACATCGCCCCAAAGCTAAGGGCCATAATCCCAATACAAATAGCCGTGATAAACACCCATTTATTAATAAAATATATAAATTTCCCAAATAATGGAATTCCTACATCAAAACTTCCTTTTGAAGCTCTGTTATGCATCACTATTGCTAGGTAACTAGTACAATGCTAAATATTTTCAGCTGCCCAAACATGCCACATGAATTATCAATTTAGATAACATAATCTCCCAAACTCGACTTTATCCAGTAAGGTTTATGAAAAAGATCAAATAAAGAACTCAAAAGGCTCTCTTGAGCACAGAACAAACAAGAGAATGAGATTACTTCACCCTCTACCACCCACTCCAAAACAAACACCCACAAAAAGACACATACCACACACCACGTAAAGCAAATCAGAGCAATGAGACTTACCGCTAAGTACGTATACCAAAATTTGTCAGAGATGAGTGAGGCAAGCTGTACAAAACTTGTAATGTAGATTATGTCATGCAAATACCTGTAATGCAGATTAACCATTTGAGAGAAAGTTCCTTTGGGTTCACAAAGGGATATACTTTAACAAACAAAATTAAATTAGCATTGGAAGAGGAATCTTCTACAGCCATTTATAGAGAATTGCACAAAAAGGATCAGATTGCAACAGCACATGCAGGTGAGGAGGGGGCAAGGGAGAAAAAGAACAAGAAGAAAAGCCAAAAGGTATTGGATTAAATAAAGAAGACATGCGGTAACCATACCCACAAACTCCTGTGGTACTCATATCAAACCCACCATCAATGAGCTCGCCGTCATCTGTGTAGGTTGGTTTAGCCATACTAGCAAGTTGTTTATAAGGAGCTGCATAGGCCAAAGATATCAACACCAAGCCAATCCAATGTTTCCATGTGAAAGAAGAATGATAAATAATCATCCTCACCAAGATGTAGACAACCTATGATGAGAAGTTGAGAGCTATATTCATCAGCATATTGCATTAAATGGAATACCTTACTATTTTCCATTTTGCATTAATGAACAACTAGCAAAACATGTACAGAATAGATGAGAATATAACTAAAGAAGTAATGAAGAGATAAAACTCCACAAAAGAACAAGGTACTATTTGGACTTCGGAGAGAAGAGAGGCAAGTCATACACAAAAGAACAAGATCTGGAGACTGAGCAGAGGTACAACTTGGAGGAGGGGGAAGCTCGTACAAACAAACAAACAAACAAACGAAAAAAAAAAAAAAAAAAAGAGAGAGAGATAACGTCTGGATAAAGATAGTTTTTCGTAGCATTGATGAAAGTTAGACGGCTTAGCCCACATATATAGGGAGAATAATTCTAGGAAGAAGAAATGTATCAACCAAGCAACGCCATCACAGGAAAACAACTAAAATGAAAGGGAACCATTAAGGTCATCTGCCAAGCAATGCTTCAACAAACACAATAAATCGAATTGCACATTCTAGTTGGTAGAGAGAAGGAATGATCTAAGCATCTTGTAAATAAAAATATAAAATGGCATAAGAAACATTAACCCTCAAAACTTCAATATACTATGAAGGCTCTTATTTTAAAAAATGTGGAGATGAGCTACAGCCTTATAGATTATCAGTCACACCCTGCATCAACATTAACATTACTCTACTACCTCTAGACAGGCTCCTGTTTTGGGCAAGGTAAGGAGGCTCAGATGAATCATGTGTGCACTTTTCACCAACTAACCCTTGATTCTATATGCAATGACCATATGCTACTTCACATTTTACAATACAAGACAGGCAGAATTCTTAATGATTCATTTAAGAGAGTTTTTTATAATCCAAAAAAAGAAAAAAGAATAGTGGATTTTAGACTTCACTATTGATGGGCATACGTTATACATTCACTCCACGGTGACAAAGAAAAAATTAGGGCATGCTTGTATTGGGGGAAATGTTATAAGAATGATAGAAGAAAAAGAGAGAAAGAAGGTTAATGAAGATGTGATAGATGACATAAAGTATTGGTTAGATAGCGAGAGATAAAATTACCCTCAATTCAGGAATAACATTTACCTACCATCCATTAGGGTAATGTATTACCCCAAAATTAGGATGATTGTTCCCCTCTCATCTCCTTCCTTGCATTATCTACATCATCTCTTTTACTACTACTAAATTCATTTTATTTCCTTTGTTTCGTCCCGAATCTCCATTACCCCCTAATGCATTACCCCTCAGTCCAAGCATGTCCCTAATCACGTTTCTTAAAAAAAAAAGTATGTCCCTAATCTATACATTTGGTGATTGCTTCTAGTCCTAACATGAAACTAAAATTAGCGGGAAAGAACTCGAAACATGAAAAAAAGGAATAGGAATTTACATTACACCCAATTATAAGACGAAGGAGTTTCGACATATGACGAGCATTCTCTTCCTTTCTCTTCTTAGCACCCTGATTTGCCATGTCTCTTCAAAAATCAAAACCCTAAAACAATATCCAAAAAGAACCCACAAGTCAACTTACATGAATTCTTCAGTTGTGGATCCAAAACTATCTACTCGAGATCACACCAATTAGTATGGATTAATACATAGGACCCCCCAAAAAAAATAACAATTCAGAAAGTATAACATGTGACAAATCATGAAACAACAAAACAGCCTATAACTACTTCGAAATTATTTCCAGAAGAAGCTAATAATATCCCTTCCTTTTCCTCTCTTGATTCTCAAGTTTGTTCATCTAAAAATTATACAGTAATACACTTATAAACAAATTAGAGTCTAACATTAGCTAAAACATGATAACTTAAACTGCATATTTCTGAAATCCATCAATCACTTGTTTGAAGCTAATAATGTTCAAGAAGAAGATCAATTAAAATTTAAACAAAAAAAATGAAAAAGTGGAATAATTAAGCGAAAATTGCTGGAAAAAAGGATAATTCGAGTAAAAATGACAGTATTAGAAAACTGAAAACCCAGAACTTTAGCTTATTTGTAAAAAAATATAGAAAGAAGAAATTGGATACCGAAATGAACAATGAAGCAAGAGCAATAACATACTTACGAGCAACTGTTTCTCGGTATTTCCAATGCTGGATTTTCCCTTGAATTTGTTGTTGAAGATCTAATTTTTCAATCTTAAAGGTTATAGAAGTATTGGAATTACTACAAAACAAGACTTCGGAATTTCGGAAGATACGACTATCCGAGGTCGTCAACGAGTTTAATTTGTGCGAAATCGAACTGTTTGGATGGAACGTTGGAATGGATGAATAGAGAAAGAGGGTTGAAAATTTGTATTTAAGGGTTAGAGAAAGTGCAATTCGTCTCTTTTTCTTTTTTGCAATTAGGCAAAAAAAAATTTTTGCAACATTTGCTTATTTAAATACACTCACCAAAAAGTCAAATATTGCAAGTTTGCAACTAAAAAAGACAAAGTAGTAATTTGGAAAAAGAAGACCGAAGTGGTATAATGGACGAATCGAGCGAGATAGTGTTGTAACTTTTTGCAATAAATAATTGGATCCTTTCTAATTCGGTGTAATATGCCTCCCATTTATCAATTTAATCCAAACCTAAATATTCCAATTAACATTAATCATGAGTTAAAATTTCAAATGTGCAGTTGTTACCTTGAACTACTCCCCCTTTCAGGATAAGGAGGTGAAGCAGTCCGGATGTGATGTTATCTTTGCATTTTAGATAGAAATTAGAAAACAAACTTACTTGAGTATTACATCTTAATCTCATAGTATAGTTTCAAAATAAGAAAATAGTTTCAAACTTAGCAGAAGTTATAAATAATAGTTGTAATAGTTATAATACAGTCATATTTAGACCTGGGCATGGGCCGGGTCGGGCCTGTTCATGGGCTCGGCCCGCGGGCTTGAGGAAATGGCGGGCCGGGCCGGGCCCGGGCCCGTGAATGGCGGGCCGTGCCGTGCCGGGCTTGAAATTTCGAAATTTTGTCCACGGCCCGCGGGCCGGGCTCGTACCTCCTGCGGGCCTGGCGTGTGTTTTATGTTGTTTTTTTGGATTTTTGGTAGTTTTAGGCTAAAAAACAAAGAAAAGGGGCGTTCGGCCCGCGGGCCGGCCCATGGCCATATAGGCGGGCTCATGCCGGTGCGGGCCTGAAATAAAATTTCTTGACCGTGGCAGGCCCACGGCCCACGAAGCGGACAATGGGCCGGGCCTTGAGCGGGTTCGTGCCGGGCCGGGCCCAAATCGTGTCAGGCCGAGCCGGCCCGCGTGCTGGCCCGGCCATTGCCCATCTCTAGTCATATTCTACATCTTTATATTCCGCTATTCTTAACAAGACATAAACAGTACAGCTTCCAGCCTTCCATTGACCTAATCCTGCAAAACAGGGAATCCTGCCCCGCCCAGGATAGGTTCAAATTAAAGAACAAAACAGATCAGCAAAAGCCAGTGCACAAGTCCCACTAGTTTCCAACTACTTATGGTGGATGAAAATATCCTTTTCTTTTTAACAAAAAGGGTTTATATCATAATTACCCATGCTTGACCCAACATCCTTAATTTATTCCAATTTGTACATTCACATCATGAACATGTTCACATAGCAACACATAAAGAAATTCAAATAACGAAATAAGGAAATAATAGTAGGTAGTTAACCTAGGGGAAGAGAACCTGGATAGAAGGGGGTACTAGGCCATGTCTCTAGGCTATTAGGGGACATCTCCCCACCTTTTTCCTACTGCTTGCAAGTCTTTTAGACATGTCCCAACATAATATCATATATCAGAAGAGCAGCAGGTGATAGCCTAGTGGTGTTGGCATCACCTCCGATCCCAGAGATTTTGGGATCGAGTATCACCCCTTGCAAGGAGGGATCCCCAATTTCCCCCCTACCTTAATATATATATATATATATATATATATATATATATATATATATATATATATATATATATATATATATATATATATATATATATATATATATATATCACATAATCTCACATATTTGTTCATCACTGTCGTAGCAACTTCTTCCCCTTAACGGAAATCAACTTAAATCTTTTCATGAAGTTGTTTGCTAGAAATTTTATTTTAAATTCCTTCATACTAACTTCTATAAGTTGTTTTCTGGCTAGAAATCTTACTAAAAATTTGAAAATAGATCTTATTAGATTATGTCAAATAAGTAGTAAACATAACAAAATTTTCAGCAAAAATCAACTAATGAATACTTATAGTTTAACTTTATTATCTCAAAAGATTGATTATCATTTAGTACAATAATCACTAATTTTTATTTTCAATTCTCCATAATCACTTATTTAGTACAATAATGGACGATTTCCATTTGTTGAACATAAATTGTGCTGGTTAAGTATTATTGTGGGAGAATCGGGCAAAGTTTGTATTATTCTAGTTAGATAATCCGTAAAAAAGATGGTTCGAATTATCAAACTCCACATTTTTTGTATCCCCACAAACTTTGACTAGCAAATTACTCATAACATCCTTCGCCCTCTCTGTAGATAGTTTACACCTTCGAGCTTTATGCCCAATTTGACCACAATTTGTACAGAAAGATGAAAACACAACCTCATATCTAACGTACACCTAGTATAACGTTTTGCGCTCGTCCTCAATATAAAACCCAGGTAACAACGATTTTTCTAAATCAAGCCATACCTTTGCCATAATTTTTTTTTTTGCTCCCAACACCTCTAATTTATGCTAAATTCTGTATTTACCCAACACGACCCTTATAAAAAGTATTGTAAGCAACTATCTTTAAGAACTTTTTAGCTCTCAATCGCTAGCACTTTCCAATTCTTGGTGAGTTGACTTTTATTTTAGGCATTGACCATGACGTGGTATGCACATGGCTTGCTACTTTTTTCATTTCCCCCCTTTTCCTCATTATATTACTAAGTTTTTTTACCTTATCGGTATGGTTATCCACCCTCATAACTATACAACTATACTTTCACGGCTTCTTTTCACTCATTCTTTTTTTTAGTTGTCATTTGTACAAATAGAAAAATCCGAGTAAGAGAAAAATAGGAAATCGGAAAAAGAAAGTGACAAAGATGAAGTCACTCGCATAGCTCACAAGGGTCAACTTTAGAAAGATAATCAATTTACCAAAGTTTAGCAAGTGGTAGCAATTGACAACGAAAAGGTTCTTATTATAATGTAGCAGTTGTTCACAATAAACTTTTTTATAAGATGGTTTTTCCCAAAAGAAAAATTCAAAAAAGGTTACTTTCAACAAAATTTTCTACACTACTATTTTTTCGGGAAAGGTACAAGCAAAAGATGAAGATTTTAATCATTAACTAAGCAATACAACACTTGATCAATGCTTGATTTTTTCACAAATTTTTAAATTAATACAATTTCTGAAAATATATCAAATACTTATTATTAACCTTAGAGTTATACAATTTCAAAATCTGAAAAAAGGTATAATATGGTGAATAATATAATAATGTCACATTGTCCCCTCAAAAAAATAATGTCACATTGAAAATTAAAATTTTCATTTTCTTGGATCATGTTCATGCATGTCTAAAAAGCAAAGGTAATTAGTAGTAATGAAAAACAAAAAAAAAATTTAAAAATGAATTAAGAGTTGGACACAGTTAAATCGTTAATAATGATTAGTACTTACTAAATATAGGTGATTTTAATAACCCCAAACTTCGGATCGTTAAGACAGAAGAGAGAGAAAACGACAGCACCCCTTTGCAACACCGCAGACACTCTTACACACACACACAAGTAGAGAGAGAAAAACAAACAAAAGCAACCAAATTTTGCTACCATGGCTAACTGAGAGAGATCTAAATTAAGAGAGAGAGAAAACAACAAAAATACGAGATCAAATCTCTCTCTTTTCCGCCATTAAAGCTTCATGCCTCGACCTCCAAACTACGAGTTCCAAGAATGGTGGAACAAGCAACAAATTGAGATTCACAACAATGTCAATCACAATCACAATCACAATCACAATCAAAATCACACTGTAATTTCTTCTTCTTCTTCAACCTCCAATGTCGAAAACCCTAATTTCGTCTCCGTCTCGATCTCCGCTTCAGATTCTCTCTCCTCGCCGTTAAATCGCAAGGATCATCGGAATCGCACTCGAAGCGCTCGCCAACTCTCATTCTTCTGCTTCTTGAAACTTCAACACTTTCTCCATTTTATCTTCTCCATTTTCACCTCTTTTTTCTCTCTCCTCCGAATCGCCAATCGTCGCATCGCTAAATCTCGGCTACTACCTAATCGTCGCACCTCCGATTCGAGGTTTTTCCGGCTGATCAAATTCTTGTTAGTTGTGGTTGTGATTTTGCTCTGTGTTGAGCTAATTGCGTACTTCAAGGGCTGGCATTTTAGTCCGCCATCGTTGCGTAAGACCGAGGTTTTAGGGTTTGTTGAGCTGGTTTATGCTAGTTGGTTGAGAGTTAGAGCGGAGTATTTAGCTCCGCCATTGCAGAGTTTGTCGAATGTTTGCATTATTTTGTTTCTTGTGCAATCGGTCGACCGTGCTGTGTTGATGTTGGGGTGTTTTTGGATCAAGTGTAGAGGAATTAAGCCGGTAGCGGTTATGGAGTACTCTTCTAAGTCGGAGGATCACAATGTGGAGGATTTTCCCATGGTTTTAGTGCAGATTCCTATGTGCAATGAAAGGGAGGTAAGATGATGTAGGTTCCATTTCCCTTTGCTTTTTGTGATCTTTAATTCTTGCATTATTACATGTTGTCATGATAGTAGTTGAGATAAGAAAGTGATGAAGTAGATACTCAATAAGATTCCAGTTATATATGTAGTGGATGTTTTAGCATTTGTTCTAGTAAGATTTTTAACTTTAGAGCTGAGGTTAAGTTTGAAGATGAAGTCGGATTGAAGTTATGAACTTGTCTTGTTGATTCTCGATTATTCAGATTATGTGGCTAGGACCTTGAAGAAGTAGCAGTTGTAAACCTCATTACTTCTATTTTCGAAAGTAAAAATTTTCATATCTATGAAGAATGTATGTACAAACAAACCCCGGGCGTATTAGAGTGATGTACATTGTACACTAGTACACACCGAAAAAACCTGTCGAGGAAAGTAGATAATAATCTTTTCCAGCTTCCTATTATTCAAGCTCTTACCAGGAAAATTCTCAATATAACACTAATACAATGGAGGCCAACCTGATGCAGCTTCTGGTTTCTAGAAACCTAAATTCTTTTGAATACCAGAGCAGCTTTACTAATTATTAGCTTTCCTTCCTCACCAGACAGAAGCCAATCTAAGCTTCATAATACTCCAATCTTCCATCTACTGAACTTTATCCACAAAATAGCAACGTTTGAGCATAATGAATATTATTTGGTCTGGGCTCTGCACAAATTTGACCACATTAAGGTGGAAAGAATAAGATGGATTATGGGATAAGTGCCAAAAAAATTAAGCTACCTTGAGTAGCCAATCTTTTTCCAAGCGGCCAATAAGAGTTTTCATCCTAGGTTTAGCAAGGAGTTGTCAGACTAATTTTTTTCTCGTATGGTGGGAATACAATGGAATACGAGCCTTAGTTCCTAAAATATGGGGTTGTCTACATGAACCAAGATGCTATCTCAATGAATTGTTCATATGGATCCCTCCCTCCATTCAATAATCTCATGGGTTCTTATTAAGCTTATGTCTGGCAACCAATACCAATCTCAATATTGGTCACCCCTTTCTCATTAATCAATCACGTATTTATACTACAAGGTTAGGAAGCCTTACTAAACAGTAACTCCTAAAATATATCCAACTAGAGTCCTAGTTGTACAATAAATAAACTATATCTCCTAATTCTATCTTATTAACTTTAATCATATCTCCTAGTTCCACAATTCTATTATCACAATACTATCATATTTCATATTCTATCAACTAGGATAACTACGTTATCCTCAACAGTTATGTTCGATGCAAATGATGTTAGAGACCCAATCTTTCATATCTTCCTTTACTCCTGCCGTCCAGATGATCCCTGGTTTATCTCGAGTCTTTAACTTGAAACCCCCTTTATCATCTAGAAAGCCTGTCTTGGGTAATGGATGCCCCACAGAATTCCACTTTTCACATACTTAGCATGAATCAGTTGAGGTCTAAGCCTCCTTGCGATGCTCTATAGAGTCGTTTACTTCATTATTGCATCCGGGGGAAATAATACTTAATATTTTTGTATAGTTTGTCCTCATAGATTCATAGTGAAAGAAAGGGGCAGGGATGTTCTAAGATAGCAGGGTTGTCCTTGTATTTTGAGTTTTGACCACTGTCTATATAACCAGAAGAAAACTCCCCTAAGGCCTTTACTGCCTTTTATCTCTTCACCTGATATTTACTGAGTTGAAACTATCTTTATTATAATAACTGATGGTTACTGACTAAAACTGATAATTTTTCTTCTTTTTTCCTGATTAAAACTGTTTTTTCACTTATTTAGACTGAAATTTTACGGATAATAACTGAATTTGCTGTACTAACCTTTGTAATCCTTGTATACAACTTTCTTCCATCTCTATCTCCTCACCTGAACAAGTCCTTTCTGTTTGCTTCCTAGCTTTTTGTATGTATGATATCACATTAACTTTTAGAAACTTGCAAGACAGGTTTGCAATTTTTGATGAAACACTGAAGTTTGATGCCTTTTTAAGTTTTAACTTGATCTGTAAAGTCTCGAGAACTCGAGATGCTCTTGTCTTAATCATGTATTCGTTAAGTATCTACTTCTAGGCTTGGGAATTGGTGAATGGTGATGTAACTTGCGTATCTTCTGATAGTAGGATAATATCTGTTGTTTCCTGATCTTACTCCATCTAAAAATTCACTGGTGAATGTTGAACAGGTCTATCAACATTCCATTGGAGCAGTATGTGTCCAGGACTGGCCTAGGGAAAGAATGCTTGTGCAAGTTTTGGACGATTCTGATGATTCGGATGTTCAACAGCTGATAAGAGCAGAAGTTCAAAAGTGGCAACAAAGAGGTGTGCGCATCTTGTACAGGCACCGTCTTATCCGGACAGGTTATAAGGCTGGAAACCTAAAATCCGCAATGAATTGTGACTATGTCAAAGATTATGAGTTTGTTGCAATTTTTGATGCTGATTTTCAACCAGCACCAGATTTTCTGAAGAAAACTATTCCTTATTTCAAGGTATTGTACTTTCTATCTATGACTTTCCTGCTCTGCTTAGGCTCGGGTAGATAAACCTTTGTTGAAGAGCTGAGACTGTCCTTCACTTATGTATCAGTCGTACTAGTCTTTCAAATCTGAGGGTTATCAATGAGCTGTGAAATTAGAAATTCAGATTGCTAATTAGAATAGTGAACTACATTAAGTTATAATGTAAGATCTTTCAAAAGAAAGTAATTTCTTTGTACTTCTTCTAAATGCATCATTTCCTCTCCTGTATCTTAAAGGGAAATGATGACCTTGCATTAGTCCAAGCAAGGTGGACTTTCGTGAACAAGGATGAGAATCTGCTGACAAGATTGCAGAACATAAATTTGTCCTTCCACTTTGAGGTTGAGCAGCAAGTCAATGGGGTGTTCATCAACTTCTTTGGTTTTAATGGAACAGCTGGTGTTTGGAGAATCAAAGCTCTTGAGGATTGTGGTGGGTGGTCCGAAAGGACAACTGTTGAAGACATGGATGTTGCTGTCCGTGCTCATCTTTGTGGATGGAAATTTATTTTCCTCAATGATGTAAAGGTTGGTATATATGCTGACATACTTAGAGCTTGGTAATTTGTGAAATTGTGTAGTATGCTCGTTATGATTTCAAATATATTTTGTAGTGCCTTTGTGAGCTCCCCGAGTCCTATGAAGCATACAAGAAGCAACAATATCGCTGGCATTCAGGTCCAATGCAATTATTTCGTATGTGCTTCATGGAAATAATTCATTCTAAGGTATGGAACTTGCTTTTTTTAAATAAAATATGTTTAAATCCTCATTGGTGTGGGTTCTGTTTTTGCACTTCTTCTTTCCGAACTTTTGCTTGCCGTTCTATGTTTGTGTTGAGATTTGGTTGCTTGCCCTTCTATGTTTGTAAACCCTGGGAATTATTATGACCAAGCTTAAGAGATTGTGGTGGAGACTAGAGCACAAGGAGGGGTCATTTTTTGTGAAACTTGCAAAGACTGTAGCTGAAGTGAGTTTACGATAGGTTGATAAGAATATTTGTGAGCTGTAGCTTATACTTGACTCGGTTTTGGATTCTAGAAATTTCAGATATTGGCTTCAAGGTCATATTTGATATTTCTGTTGTGGTACAGATCTCTCCTGTGCTTAGTTTATATTGCATAGTCTTATATGAACGCGATGCGTGCGAAAGTAAAATAGAAAGAATAATTGTATTATTACATCTAGTAACCTCAAATAAAAGGTAAGAAATATTGTTCACAAAGTTCCTCTAAAGAAAAATTTGGCATCATTTCTATCTAGCGAACATTAAACAATCAAGTGCATACGTAGCGAAATCTATTGATTAACTAGTGTTTGCATCATTTTTTAAATTAATTTATTTTAATTAATATTGAGTGAGGGTATAGTCTTTTTACGTGGACACCAAACTACTCAAGAATTGGCTTATATAATAAAGATATGCCCTTTAGTTGCAGCTTAATTGCTTGGGAAGTCACATCTGTGATCTGTCATGGGCTTCTGTATCTGATTTGGCTTAAATATCTGTAAGCTTTGTAATAGCGACTAGATTATAGACCATCAGCTTGGTTTCTTTTATAGGAAATATATATTCTCAGTTTTTTGTGGGTCTAACCTTCCTTCATTGTCCCATACAGATGGTTAGTACAAGCCCTCCCATTGATAGTTTTAAGGAAATATTGATTGTAATGATACCAACTGTGGCCATTTCACTTTTTATAATCCCAAATACAAATTATCCCAACTTTGTAAAGTGTCTTCCCAAGCTGCTCCGGAACCTTAAGGAACTGATTTATCAGATTAGTTGGGCTACGTGGCCTATTGTGATTGGCTCCTTTTTATCTTTCTTTCTTTCTGATTTTATTTCTTCAGCTTCTTCTCCCCTGCCCCACTTCTCTTTCCGGCACAGTCACCTTCCCCCTCCTTCCCTCTGATCATTGTTACCATGGACTAGACCCTTGGCTGCTCTTCAATGTCCCTACCGAAATCCTCCTCCCCCCTTTCCGACAACCCTTTCCCTCCTACCTCCGGCGGATGTTTCTCTTCGAAAACAATTGTTAGTGGCGGTTTTAGTGGTGGTTCACCACTTTGGGAAGATAAATAAATGAGATCGAGAAAGACAGTTAGCTGGTTAGGGTCTTTGCAAGACTTGGGGGGGAGAGAGAAAATTTACCTGTAAAATCTGTTACAAGTCTTATTGGAGCATCTTGTGAAGATTCTTTACATAGCTGAGATTATTTGTGAATAACCTGTGGGGGAAGAGAGAAAACTTACCTGTAAAATCTGGTACAAGTCTTATTGGAGCATCTTGTGAAGATTCTTTACATAGCTGAGATTATTTGTGAATAACCTGTGGCTGGCATTTTTAGAAGTGGAACGGCCATAGTTGGAATTATTACAGTCAATGTTTCCTATGTAAATTTGTTGTTTCTTCGTTCTATTTAATGTTAAAACACTGATAAATGTGATGAATATTGAGATTACAGTGTGTTGCAGCAGTACTTAAAACATTGACCCTTATTGTCTAGCTGTTAAACTTTCTCATATTATGCTGCTCTCTTCACCTTTCAGGTAAGTTGGATGAAGAAGTTTAACCTAATCTTTCTATTCTTTTTGCTCCGAAAGCTCGTTCTACCCTTCTATTCCTTCACCCTTTTCTGCATCATTCTTCCACTGACTATGTTTCTCCCAGAGGCTCATTTACCTGCGTGGGTAGTCTGCTATATCCCTGGTTTCATCTCTCTGTTAAATATCCTTCCAGCTCCACAATCATTTCCGTTTATAGTCCCTTATTTATTGTGTGAGAACACTATGTCAGTTACCAAGTTCAATGCCATGATAACTGGACTTTTCCGATTTAAAGGTTCCTACGAGTGGGTAGTAACCAAGAAATCAGGGAGGTCATCTGAGGCTGATCTACTCGGTTTGTCCGAAAAGGAATCTGAAGTTTCAGTGGACACTTCGCTATTACAAAGGTCTGCATCAGACTCGGGTCTCGAAGAGTTGAACAAGCTGAACATGAGCAAGAAGAATGGGAAAACCAAAAGGAATCGGTTATACGGAAAGGAACTTACCCTAGCATTTATTTTGTTAACTGCCTCAGTTAGGAGCTTGTTATCAGCACAAGGAATTCACTTTTATTTCCTGTTATTTCAAGGTATCACTTTCCTGATTGTTGGTCTCGATTTGATCGGAGAGCAGGTGAGTTGAAGCTATGTTACCATGCCTGGCTGGTTTAGACCTGTCATTTAGATCTTCTTAGCCAAAAAAATTGGTCCATGCCATATCAATGTCCTCCTTTACCAAGAGGAGCACAAATAATGGAAGCTTATGGTACCCACGTGCTTTTCTTAAGCAGTTCCGCTATTTATTCCATCGGCATTGCAAATCGACCTATATCTGTATCTATTGTTTCGAGGAGACATTCATATTTACAAGTACGTACCAATCTACACAAGAACTTAGAAATTAGAATGGGTCTTTGGCGCAGACCCTAGTAGAGGGGGAAGCTTGGTGTGCTTTCCATTGTTATGAATCACTGGTTTAAGAAAAGATGACTCCAAGTGAATATGTTGATTTATCAAACCATTCTTTTACAGTAGTCATTTATTGTAGTAGGTCAGTAAAAATTTGCTCGTTTACTTACCTTCGTCTTGAATCTGTTAGCAGTGACATTTGTTTAGGTCGTCAGAAATTTGTTGTACTTGCTCATCTTTAGATACAAGATAGGAAGCCAAAATCGAGATTTTATATAGTAGTTGTATTGTATCCTACATCATAGAAGATTTATTCCTAATATTTTCTCATGTATCCTGTTCATCTTGAGGCACAATATGACGTGCTTGTAAAATTCGAGAGATGTGAATGTGGTTTCCCAATTCAGCTTTTGGAGTTGAATGGTTGAATTTTGGTTCATACGTTTGTCTTTTATCTGGAATAATGATATGGAAGTATGGAGCACTGCAGCCTCTTCGCAGCGCAGCGTTCATACGTGTTTCCTTCTGTTTTTGGTTGTCTATGGTTGCAACTTTGAATCACCAATTCACCACTGCCTATAGTACAGGCGGATGATCGGCACTAACAAATATAGGCCAGTACTCGTACTCCATATGTTTATTGTTCGACAGCCAAAATTAAGAAAATTTTATTTGTCTTATTGTAGAATTTTTTTTGGTTTTAACTACCTTATATCACTTCTTTGAAATAACTATCTTTCTTAATTTTTCTCCATGAAAACTGAGGCTACAACAAAAGCAAATTGGCAATTTTTTTCTTAAATTCCAAAATCAAAAAACTTGATTGCAAATTAAGGTTATTAGGCGCATGAAATCTAAGCAATTTGTTGCCCAACTACTTCAAATAAAGGTAAGACCTGCTTTAAAATTTCAAAATTATGATTTACTAAATTGGGGGTTCATCAAATTACTGATTTTATTACATCGGGAAAATTGTTTACAACAAAGATATTACACTACAAAGAAGTTATCAAATCAAAACTATATTTCTGCTCAACAATCTTTTAATTAAGTGCATTTCATAGCCAATTACAAGCTCTAATTTCATAAAAGTTCCAATTTTACAAAATTTCGATTTTCTAGGAATCCTAATCCATAAAATTAAAACAACAATCTTAAATTGCTTGGTTGAAATTACTTAGTTTACTATCTTAACTTAGAATGAAACAAAAGTTCCCAACAAGAAATGTTAATTTAGTCTTTTAGAGATTGTTTGAAGAAAACTTAAAGCACTTTATGTTTAAAGAAGGAAGAATGAGGCTATTAGCAAAAAAAAATCGAGGAAGAGTTCCAAGGAAATGGGATTAAAACATGTATAGGCCCCACCTATGGGATTCTTGGACATTTTCATAAAAGGTAGCAAAATTAATAATTTAATTACATGAAAGGTAATTAAATTAGAGAAAAAATATTCAAAAAAGTAGTGTAAAAAGGTTGATAAAACTAAAACCTCCTATTGGAAATGACTTAAATTTTGGCAATATTTTAGAGATGACTTTCGTGATATGATGTGTGATTATCTGTTTCTCTAGGGGGACATGTTACTCACAAAATAAATAAATAAAATCCACCACAAATTTCAAGTTTGGGTTGTCTTTTCATGTTGATTCCAAATTGATTGATTTACGAATAATTCAAAGTTTGGTGGTAATCTTTCCTAAGTTCATGTTAATTCAAATTTGATCACTTAACAACTAAGAAGAGATTCACCTAACATACTCTAATCAGTCATGGGCATGGCAACCTAATACCCAAATAAGACATGTGACTCAAAATAATTGACTACCATTTCCTCCAAGATAAGACATGGATAAGTGCAACTACTATTAATAAAGGGTGAGGAGGATCAGATTTTGCCTAGTGTTTGCGAAGCTCTCCTTCCATCCCTGTGACAGGGGTTCGATTCTCACCCCTTGCAAGAAGCTGATCCCCAATTTCTCCCCCTTTTTGCAAGGGAATTCTCCTTACCAAATAAAAAAAATTGTAATAAAAGGTGAGAGTTTAACTAGTGTAAAATACCAAATGACCATTAATAAAAATGAATATTAATAAGAACATTTAAGTAATTTTATTATCTATCCTCGATATACTCATTTCACTAAACAATAACAAACTGTAGTGAATTTCTACTTTAATTTTCAAATGCATTCTCTAATTCTCACTCTTCTATTCTTGCAAAACAAAGGCTTGAGGGAAGAGGGAGGAAGGGAAGAGGGAAGAGGGAAGAGGTGCAACATTGAAAATAAGGAAAGATTAATGCACTGTTTCTTAAGGGGGCAGGGAAACACATTAAAGGGGACAAAACCTTGTGGCTTACGCTTGCAACCAACACGGTGGTGACAACATGAACCTTCACACTAACGATAACTAAACCTTGTTTTTCTAGACGACAAGCTTCTGAAGGATCTCAAGCTGGCGCTAGGCAGTGACTTACGCAGGTTGTGTCTGGTTATCCTTAGTGCTCTCATCCTAGCTTCCTTAGTTGCTTTCTTTTTTTCCTGACATTGATGATACATGTATTAAACATGCAATTGGATCTTCTGCATAACGTACCTTGTGCTGAGTCACTTCATCGGTTGTGCTTATAACCTAAATGATTTATCGGGTACAGCTCCTAGGTGACATTAAGTCACCACATAAGAAACCTCTACTTCCTTCACATCTTGTTTGTGGAGGGCCTCCTTCTCGTATAGTTTTTAGAATTTGAGGTACGAATTGACATCGACCTCTGAAAGAAGCGCAACACTTCTCCTTGTTTCAACTTTTTTCTATCTTCCCTTGAGATGTCAAAGAACAAAGAAGATCTATTTCTATTGCAACAAGTCACATGATCAAAAGGGCAGGGAAACTTCGATAGTACCTTCTTTGTAGGGCAAGTTGAATCCGAGGCCAGGACAACGACAAATGGGGGAGGAGCCATGACCTCGTTTTGCTTCATGTCAAATGCAAAAGATTACTTCGCAACCTTCTTTTTTGGAGGAGGAAGGCCTGAGCCAAAGCCAAAGCGGATTACAGTCAACATGATCAAGGAGCTCCATTTCCTTCGAAGAACTAGCACCCTCTACATTGTCCAACACTCTTTTCCATACTTCATCATATCACTATCTTTTCACTTTGGGAAAGGATTACGATCACCAAAGTCCTGGACATCTCCTTACAACAAATTAATATCCATTGGACTCTCCCCTTTCCATCACCAAATTTTTCGGGGCCAGGCATTTAAGAGCTTCTAACCCCTTTAGGATCTCCTTATTCTTTGTTTGTAGTTCCCCTTTTTAAGTAAACCATAAATTGCATCCTCTATATTCATGTCCTAGCAAACGCACAAAAATTTGATATCCTTGGAATAAGCTTTATAAAATAAACCGAACTTAAACAGGGAATTTCCTTCTTCGTTGAGTAAAGCAACATAGAAAGAAGCTTCATGGGGACCTTCAATTTTCTCAATCAATTCTTCCATATCTTTATCATCTCAAAAAAAGCTTTTCAAGTCTAGAATTCATCTTCAAAGGATCCAACAATTCCATCCTCAGCACAAAAAGACGAGACAAAACTAAAAAAAAAGAACCATTTTGCCCACCTAGACGAAAGCTAAACTTGGAAGAATCTAAACAAATACACGATCTAGTTTATTAAGTTACAAATAACATACCTCTTTGCTGCCGGTCGAACTAAAGCACCTCACAGGCTACTATCTGGCACTTCACAACAGCCTATCGGCAACTTCCGAGAAACAAGGTTGAAAGGAGACCTCTAACTGAATCTAAAGCTCGCTAATGACCGAATAGGAATATTGGCCACCAGCAAGCTTCACTAGCTAGGTGTCTAGACGACTGTAGGAGTGAGGCAGGATAATGTAGGTGTTTTCTATTTTTTCTCTCCGACGGTTTTCTCCTCATACTAAAGTTAATGTAATGTACAACACCTTTAGAGTTAATGTGATGTACAATACCCTCATTCAATATCCAATTATCCATAATTTGACCAACATAGCCTCGTTGCCAATTTCTTTACGACAACCAAATGGCATATATGAGTATTATTATTGTTATCGGACTAACAATGCCCATATAGTTGCAAAATCAGAAAACTTTTATTCAGTACGAGGACATCCCTTGGAGGTCTCCAAATATTTCAACTATTGTGCATGCTCGCTCGCATCACAAGTTAGTTTCGGTCGTCACATTATTTTCAATTGCACTCCAAGCCCATCTCACATAACAATTTGAACCAACTTGATCCAACACAAGAATACACCATACCTCACTGGCTCACTTCATCAACCATCCTTACTCGATCCAACACTCTAGACTACAATTAGAAAATCTGATAGCTACACACAATATCCCAAATTAAAGCACATCTCCAATTACATGTCGCCACTTTGCACTTGGTAAAGAACAATGACAGTAAAATCTTCTTTCCTAATAATTCATACAAGTATGATTTAAGATCTCTTCTTTTCCAATTACTCCATGTGCAGGTGTCAACCCCACACTAGACATCAAAAGGTTTTGCTGTAACAATCTTACAGGTTACAGCTAACTACAAACCACTGCAACACAACTACAAGTCTAGAAACAGAAACACCAAACTGGCATAAAATCTTAATGCTCCTAATTCAAACTGCTAAGCAAGAAATAACAATATCAGCTTCCTGGACTCGAAAGATCTACTGTTCTACAACCAAAAAAAAAGAAAATTAATTGTAGTAAGACCATCAAACCCTCTAATTGCTCCTTGATTAATTGCAACATTATCGCGCTCCTTATGACTTGTCGACCATCATTCAACCTCCTTGGAAGCGCCTTTCTGCAATGTCTTAATATATATCAGGAGTCTGGACTAGATCTCTAGCGAACTTCACCAAGTATCAGAAATTAGAATTAGGTTTCTCCACTTACATTGACTCAAGCTTTTGAGAACATTTTCCCATAGAGTTGCGCGTCCTTCTTATTGTATTCTCTAATCTTCTCTTTCAACTTCTTGTATTCTAGTTTCACGTCCCTGCATCATTACAGAAAGCAATGGAGCACTTGGTACTTAGTCGAAACCAACAACCAACTTGCTGGTATATACAGAGTTTAAGCCAGATGCACATAAAGCAATGAGAAATTAATACTAGCACCCCCTTTGTTAGGCGGTACTAAATGACACTAATGGCAATGAAGTCATATTTTGCAAGGAATATCCCCCTACTCATTACCGTGGTGATGGATTTTCACCCTCAAAAATGTGATTTTCTTCACAAATTTATAGTCCCACTTTCCCAATCAATACCACATCTAAAGTTGTAATTGACGAAAACTCATATTTACGAAGAAAAACATGTTAGGTGATGAATTCTCACTACCATGAAAATTGACACGAGCGTTCTCTTAAAACTACACTAAAATCAATTATCATTACCGGAATTTAACATCACTAAAATTTATAACCACCTACCAAAGAGAAATTACTAAGCCACAGTGTAATCGATCAGAACAGCTACCAAAAGAAACAATTTTATGTAAATAAGAAGAAAAAGGATCCTGCTTTTGATCTACTCTTTCCATCCTTAACTAAACTTCCTATATTAGGCTCGGGCACAAACTTCAATACTCCATTATTATTAGGGTAGGCTTTCTCGCAGCATTTGTTAAAAGTAAAAACAAAGTTGACTGACTGAAAAACTGGAGATTCCATATCAGATGGTACATGAAAAGCGAGAGTGAGAGAAACAGGGTTAGTAAAAGTCCACGATACATGGGTTGCAGGGTGAAATTGCCATCTCGATTCTTAAGTATTGGGAGACTTGTGGACTGTCAAAGGTTAATACAAGAAGTTTACATGACGATGGATCGAGTAGTATTTTAAAACAATTCATCTACTTGTGCTTCATAATATTTATGCATGCTCACAATCGGCGTTCTTAGTTTTTTACAAGGTCATATGACTTGAATATACCTGTTGTCAGGGTCAATTTCCAATGCCTTCTTAATGTCAAATTCTGCCAACTCAAGATCTGCTAAATGTACATATGCCTGTGCTCTTCTGTAGAGCGCTTTGACATTCATACTTTCCAATTCCAGTACCTAAAATATGTAATATCACAAGTTAAAGATCCAATGTACAAGGATACAAGTTCTACATTAAATCATGGTATATACATAGGAATACCTTGGTGCAGAGTTTCTCCGCTTCCTTGTATTCTTTCAACTTCAGCTTGCAGGCTGCATTATTCAAGTTGCAAGATACCTTCAAGACCTTGCACTGCTTCTTCTCTTCATCACTAAAGGATGAGTCATACTCAATATATTTGGCAGCCTGGGTACAGAAGAGAATGCAAGTTAATATTTCCTGCACACTGAAACACAAAAAAATATAGTATCAGTATCTGCTACTTCTAGGAGCTTCACCTTCTCATATCTCTTTGATGCTCTAACATATTTGCCAGCTTTGAATAATACATTTCCTTCTTCTTTCTTCTTGCCTGATGCCTCAATTTTCTCTTCAGTATTCATATCCCAAGATTCCTTCTCCTGAAATAATAGTTTAATATGCTTTAAGTTAATAGCTGCATGAGAAAATAAAATTTCAACTAGGACAGGGCCAACGAACCTTCTCGAATGAAACCAATTCTACTTCGTAACACACTGTAGAGTTGGGAGGAACCACAGCCAAGTCCTGCTTAGATTCCAATGAGCCGAAAGCATACTCTGGAGCAATAGTCAATGAAGCCACTTCTCCTTTCTTCATTGTCAACATGGCTCTATCGAGCCCCTGAATAACTTGTTCTGCTCGGATATTGGAAAGTCATACACTTGCAAAGGTAAAATTTAAAGAGCCAAAAATAAACGCAAACCAAGCAACGGAATCTACCTTCATCCGTCTTAAATTCGAAAAGATCATCTTCATGGCCCTTCTTTAGAAACACAGTGCCGTCTTGGAGCTTTCCAATCAATTTCACTGCCAGAGCAAAATTCTAGTATCAGACAAATGAACCAGCAACCAGCTCCAAAATAAAAAAATAACTCTTCCTACTCACATTTCACAACAGCTCCCTCATTAGGGCGGTCATATCCTTCTCCTTCTTTCAAAATCTTTTTGACAACCTTCTTATCGTCAGTAACATTAGACACAGTCTTCCAAGATACCAGTTCAAGGGTGATTTCAAGCACGGCACTTGGAGGAACAGCACCTTCATTACCAGACGCTGGCTTGCCTTGCTCTCCAAACCCATCTGCACAGATGGAGACAATGAATACAAAAGACTTCGTATTACTAAAAGCATTACCTCCTTTTAAAAATTAAGCTTACATTGCGGCTTAACACTTAAAAGCGCTTTCTCCCCCTTCTTCATAGTCTTCACAGCCTTTGACAATGCGGGGCAGAAATGACCTGTTAAGATGGTAAATCGCCATTAACATTTCCATATTAAAGAAGTTTCTTATAAGACACTAAAAATTCATAAGATGACACACCTTCATTAACAGTGAACTCCACACCATCAGACTTTCCGACCAGTGTTCCATCTTCTAGGTGAACTTCATATCTCACTGCATACCATATTAACAAATAGCTGAATCAGTTACTCTAACTGCATACAGCAGCAACTTAATTAAACAACAACCAAAGTGAGAAGCATACCGAACACCTCATCCGCATCTTTTGGATTCTCCCACTTCTCTCCTTCAGTTAGAATCTTCTTAAAGATTCCCCCATCCTTGCAAATATCCTTTACACTAACCCAAGATAATAGCTCAACGTCAAATTGGAGGGTAGCACTCGGCGGGATGGTAGGAGGTGAACCAGCTTCACCATAGGCCAGCTCAGCAGGAATAGTCAAAATAGCATTCTCACCCTTCTTCATCGTTTTAATACCAATATCCCACCCCTTAATAACTTGACCTGTCAGTCATTATACATACGGATAATGTCACTATGTCAGGAGGAACCAGCATATTGAAAAATGCCTACTAACAAAGAAGTATAATCAAAGGGCTACATATATGTTTTTACTAAACGCCTAAATTGCACCAATTATGCTCAGACAAACTATATTACAATTGATGTTGTCAGTGTTATTATCATGAAAGAAAATATTAGAAGCACCACTTTTTAACTACAACTAATAATACTATTGTTCTATCATTATTATTCACTTAGCAAATGCATTCTGCCACTAGTCCACTACCACAGCAGCAACGACAATTGCTTGCGATGATTATAATAGTAACAATAGTAACAGTAATAATCGAAAAAAGAACAATAATAGAAAATATATAAAAACAAATGTGACATCGGTAATAACTAAATAATAATACTCCCTACGTTGCTTTTAAATTGTTACACTTACACTTTCACGTATAAATCACAAACAAGGGCCAAAGTGCAATTTGTGAATAGTGTAAAATGTCAAAATGTAACAATTAAAAAGAAACGGATGTAGTATTAATCTTTATTAGACTTGTAATTATAAACAAATGTGAAGCTTTAAAAATATAACCATTGTTGCAAAAATTCTTATTGAATCCCATAGAAATCATTCAGCTACTCTCAACTAAATGCATTCTGAAATTTCTTCAGCTACAAATTCAACCACTCACAATGTCAAATCTAATATTCTATTCACATCAACTCAAAGGACACATCACAAAATCAACTCTGGATCAAAAATTATCATCTCAACTGAAGATAATCACACAGCAAAAAAGCGCTAATATCGAGCATCTCACAAAATAATCATAAACAACAACTGACATATAAACCTGTAAAAAAGCACATTATCAAATCTAATCAAACAACACTCAACTGAAATAAACCTCTAATCGTCAAATTCAAACATAGAAGCAACAACAATTCAAATTCAAATTACAGAAGCAGCAACAATTTATAAGCAAAAAATAAACATAAAAATAGATAAAAACCTTGGCCAAGAGTGAACTTAAAAGGAGTTCCTCTATCACGACTGGAATCAAACTTCGTTCCATCCAACAATGTTCCAGTATAATGCACTGTAATTATCCAAAATTCAATCAAAAAAATAAAAAAGCAACCATTAGAACGAAGAAAATCGAGAATTTCACTTTTTTTTTTATGAAATTCAAAATGAAACAATTTGAAACCTTCAACTTCATCGCCATTGTCAGGAGTATCCCAGCCTTCGCCTTCTTTGAGAAGCTTCTTCTTCAAACCTTCTTTAGCGATCTCTTTTTCGTCGCCGACTTTCATAGGAGCTTCTTCGGCGAAGTCCATATCTTCGTCGTTCATCATATCTTCAGCCGCTGGCATGTCGAAGTCGTCTTCCATTTTCTTCTAGAATCTAGAGAGAGAGTGAGAGTGATGATAGCAGAAGAATATAGAGAGAGAAAGTGAGGGGTTTTGAAGAAGAGAAGGTGGTAGATACTAGATAGCTGAAAGAGAGGGGAAGAGAAAGGGTTTTTAAGAGAGATGCGATTGCATTTGCTAGGGACTGGGCTTTTACTTTCTAGAGACTTCCAATCACAGCTAGGGATGCAATGGGTCCAGGTAGGGGTGTGCAAAGGGTAGGGTTGGATCAGAATTTGGACCGGACTGGAATTTGGACCATAGCGGACCGAACAGAGGATTCCGGTCCGGTCCCCGGTCCGCCAAAAAACAGGATTCCAGGTTTCCGGTCCGGCCCGGTTGGACCGAAATTTCTGTTTTTTTTGTAAAAAAAATAGTTTAAAGGTCAAAAAAATTCAAAGTTATAAAGTTTGAAAGCTAAAAACCTACTCTTTATTAACTTTAAGACTATGGTTGTTCGAATTAATAAATTTTAATGTATCTATTTTATAAATATGTATAAATTTAAATAATAGATATTTTTTTTTAAAAAATGCAGATTCCGGTCCAACACGTCCAAGACCGGACCGGAAAAAAAAAAATTTCGGTCCGGTCCCGGTCCAAAAAAATTGCAGATTCCGGTCCGGTCCTGGACCGGTGAGCACCCCTACGTCCAGGACCCTATCCAGACCCGCCCAGACCCTACCCTAAAATTAGGGTACGGGTCTTAATCTTGGACCCTATGGATAAAGGTAGGGTATATGTCCTTGTACTATCGGGTAAGGGTAGGGTAAGGTCCACTCCTCAAATACCCAGACCTTACCCATGGACCCGCACCAATTAAAATATATATTTTTATTTTTTTAAATTAAAATAAATATATATATAAACATATCCTTCCAGTAAAACTAAAATTCTCCCTCACCCTGGAACCCTAGCCGCAAATCGCAATCACTTCTCATCTTTCACTTTACTCTCACTCTCTTAGTCTTTCACTATCACAGTGTCACTCTCTCGCTCTACTCTCACTCTCTTTCTCTACTCTCACTCTCTCACTATCACAGTGTCACTCTCTTTATTTATATTTTGATGTATGAGACTTTTGGGATGTGCAAAAACTATGTATTGCTATGGAATGTGAATATGTGATATTACGTATGCTAACTGCAAAATTAATATATAAAATTGTGCTTAACGATTTTATATACACGTGAAAATGTAAGAGGAATTTTTTTTGTGTTGGAACCATTTTAGACCCTAGACCCTACCCATACCCTATCGGACCCTACGGGTACAAGTAACGGTCCTAAAAAAATTACCCTATGGGTACGGGTAGGGTATGGGTCTACATTCAAAAATTAGGGTATGTGTATGGGTCTAGCTTTACCCTACCCATACCCTACCCATTGTCATCTCTAATCACAGCTTAGTAAAAGAAAGAGAAAGAGAGTGTGTGTCATTGGGAGAAGGGATGGAAGCGTAGGATGGTTCTAGAGGGTTTTGAGTTTCAAGGAAAAATTAGTTTTGAGTTTCAAGGAAAAATTAGTTTTGAGATTTTTTTACCATATTGAGTGATGCATTAAGTTATGGCCAAATTGTCCCCAAATTAGTAGATACACATGTCCGTAGGATCAGAATCATACGCATGGTGAATACGAAGGATTAGATTATGAACACAAGGACTAA
This sequence comes from Beta corolliflora, assembly GCA_947648045.1. Taxonomy (NCBI): domain Eukaryota; kingdom Viridiplantae; phylum Streptophyta; class Magnoliopsida; order Caryophyllales; family Amaranthaceae; genus Beta; species Beta corolliflora. The sequence goes on from CANSZD010002978.1 coordinate 1,013,131, forward strand.
TATCAATGAACATGTACCTACAGAGATATACATGTGTTCATTTGGCTTGTTGTCCATGTACATGTGTTCATTTGGCTTGTTATCCATGTACATTTAGCTTGTTATCTATATACATGTGTGCACCATGCTCCATGTACTAGCGTGTGCACCATCTAAGCTTTGCAAATTGTCTGAAGGTATATAGGGAGAAACATTTTATAGAGTATATATAATGATTTTCTCATACTTATTTGGTCGCTACACCGTCATATCGTCTAAGAGGCAGTAAACTAGCAAGGTGATGATAGCGAGGTGATGGATTATGCCAGTCTAATTGCGACACATATGAAACCAACTAATGACTTAAAAACACATGGATGACAAAAGATCAAATAGAAAAGTAGAATTCGTGGACAATTAATCGACAAGAATATGACTATCTGATTTTACAATCAGTTTGTGTATACCAAACTCTCGAGCCAGTAGATTTTTCCCTCACAACTTGTCGTCAAACTTATTCGAGTTTTCTATATTATGAACTTGTATGGATGGTTAGTGTTCTTTTGTTACTAAGTATTTTTTGGTAGCGTATTTTAGACCCAAATGCAATCACTATATATACAATTAAACCAAGAAAAACTTGTCTACGATAATATTTTCGGGGAAAAACTGTTTCAATTGATAATGTTTCTTGTCAAAGATTTATCCAATTGATCCACGGATGAGGTTTTGAATACCTAGTTTCTGGCTTCCAAAGAGGACCTAAAACTCCCACTTGAAAATAAGAATAAATTTGCATTGTTTTGTTTAACATTCAATTAAGTATTTAATTATTCACTATGTCTCTGCTCAGAATGGCAATTGCATCATGGTTAAATATTTGATACTCCCTCCGTCTTTTTTTAGTTGCTACATTTTGCCATTTAGGAGTGTCTATTTTTAGTTGCTACATTTGCCAAATATTCAACAAATGGTAAAAAAGACCAACCCCACTCCCATAATTAGGCCCAACTAATAAACCCAACCCCCATCTAACCCTATTAACTCCCCCAACACCCCCCCTTAACTCCCTCAACCCCCACCTAACCCGTATTATATCTCCCTCCAAAACCCTAATGACCCATCCCCCTCACTTTTCTCTCTCTCCCTCTGACGCCTCTCATTCTCTCAGACTTTCACTTTCCTCTCTCCTGTTCTTCCTTAAATATTCAGATCTAGGGTTTCTTACTTCAAATCTCTCAAAAAAAACTTGAGATTAATTATCCTTGCGTTCTTGCGATTATTCTGAAACCAATTTTTTGGTTTTTTTAGTTTGTTAAAATTTGAGTCCCCGATTCTTCTTGTTTTTCTATGGATGAATTAACCCCCAAATCCAAGAAACGTCTCTTTGACTTGCTTGATGATTTCGATTGTGAAGCAAAAAAAGCGAGGGTTGCAAAAAAGGAGTTGGATCTTGCCAAATCTGGTGTTTCCTGGTCCAAAAACGCAAAAAATTGAAGATCCCCCCTGAAGGCTTCGATTCATGGCGATCTTACCTCATGTGGTTTAAAAGCCATCAAGAAATGATTTTTCAACGTCCCCTAAAATTTATTGTGGAAGATCGGTCCACTCCTTAACTTAATCCTCTATTTTAATTTTTTTAAATATTTTTTTGAATGAATTACCTGTGGGTTTGCGTTTGGAAGCATGATTTTTGTTTGCGTTTTAGGTTGCATGTCTAGGGTTATGCTTTAAGTTCATTTTATTCATGTTTACGGTTATGATTTAAGTTGATTTTGTTTGATTTATGTTGATTTTAGTGTATAGCACTTGATTTATGTTGATTTCACTTGATTTGGACTGATTTTAGTGGATTTCACTTGATTTATGTTGAATTTTGTTGATTTATGTTTATTTCACTTGATTTTAGGTGATTTTAATTGATTTATATTGATTTATGTTGATTTGACTTGTTTTAGTTGATTTATGTTGAATTTTGTTGATCATACTTGATTTAGGTTGATTTTAGTTCTTTTTATTCATGTTCGCCCTATTTAGTTACTGATTTTGGTTGATTTATGTTGATTTTGGTTGCTTTGAGTTGATTTTGGTTTATTTGAGTTGATTTGAGTTGATTACCTTGTTGATTGTACTTGTTTTCACTTGATTTTAGTTGTTATAGGGTGATTTAAGTTGATTTTAGGGTAATTTTGGTTGATGTGAGTTGATTTAAGTTGATTTGGTTGATTTTAGTTGATTTAGGGTTGATTTAGTTGATTTGAGTTGATTTAAGTTGATTTGGTTCATTTTTGTTGATTTAGGGTTGATTTTAGGGTTCTTGTCTTGGTTCATGTTAGTTGATTTAAGTTGATTTTATGTTGTAACTTCTTTATGTTAATATCCATGTGATTTTAGGGTTCTGGTCTTGGTTGATTTATGTTGATTTTGGTTGCTTTGAGTTGATTTTGGTTAATTTGAGTTGATTTCACTTGTACAGAATCGACAATTTGCGTCGGATGCGAGGCGCCCATTTGCGTCGGACATGGGTCCGACGGCACAGGCCTCGACGCAAATCAGGATACAGGATCTGCGTCGGATGACGACGCGACGCAGTTATTATCTATTTGCGTAGGACCTTACCTACCATGCGACGCAAATGGTCTATCATCTACATCGCACATTACTCAACATGCGACGCAGATGGACACACCAAGCCAGCAAGCCCAGACTCATTTGCGTCGCACGTTAGTCAATGTTTGACGCAAATTCCTGTCTTACATCCGACGCAAATGGGTAATTTTTGTTAAAAAAAATAAATTCACGTATACAGGAATGAAATACAATAATGGAATACAAACTGAATCTAAGAGTATTTATCATTTGGGGTAAAATTATGTGCTAAAATCACATTAACTATTACAAAAAACCATAAAACCAGAATGCTTCCCATGTCATCAAAGATTCGAGCTTTCTAATTCTAGTGTTTTTTTTTGTTGAATTAAGGCAAATAGATAAGCAATTAGATTAAAACAACAAAGCAGCAAAATTTCACAAGTAAAAATTGGTAGAAATGTAGCACAAATAAAACCAGCTGCGAATTGATCTACGGTGAACCCTGATCTCAAGAAGCAGCAGCATCCGAAATGTAGGAAAGAGAAATTGGTAGAAATAAGAATGAGGAAATTATTCAAGACATAAGTGTAATATGGAGTGAAGAAGAAGAGTGAAATAACATGGAGTATATGTGTAAGCAAGAGAGAGTTTTTAGGGTCCAGGAATAACAAAACTGACATATTAAAACTAAAATGAGATCTGATCAATCAATTAAAAGAATAACAACTTCTGAACATTGATTCATCGTAAAAACAATCAATCAACTCCTATCTTCCAGATCTATCCCGAAGAAGCAAAAAATTTCTTATCAACCAACTTAGAAATCATCAGAAATTCAGAACAATGTCGATAAGACGATAACTCAAGTGAAATCAGATCTTGCAAACAAACACTAAAAAATTCACCAACACCACAAAAAATTCAATCAATTAAAGTCTAAAAACCACATATTTACAATTGAAAACACCAAGGGATTTAACCTCAAAAAATTGAACCAGAATATATACAAAATTAAAAAATTAAAAACGAAATAAAGAAACAAAAAAATCAGATCTAACATATAAAAAAGGAAAACACCAAAAAAATCAGATCTAAATTATCGTTCTTCTTCTCGTTCGAACATCTCGTTCTTCTTCAATTATCGTTCATAAACTTCTTCATTTCTCGATTTTTCATGAAATCCCGTTCTTCTTCTATTCCGTTTATCTCGTTCTTCTTGGATTGCTGGAAATTCGGACCTCTTGTTCTTGAATTTGAGTAAACACTCCTTCAATTTGGGGAAAATGAATTATATCGAACAAAGAGAAGTTGATGAATCCGTAAGTTGTGAGGGAAGAAAGAGGAGAGGTGGTGGTAGTGTATGAGAGAGAGAGGGGGTTTGAAAAGAAAAGGGAAAAGTGACGGCTGGTTGTGAATAATTATGGTAGGGTTTGAAAATAAAAGGGAAAGCTCTCTGCTATGTGCGTCGCACATATATAAGGTTCGACGCACATAAATAATTTTTTTAATGGGCTGTCAAGGATATCCGTCGCATGGCCTGAAGGTCCGACGCATATGTGCGGATCCAAAAACCAAATGCTTGCACATGTGCATCGGACCCGAGGCCCATCCGATGCAAATTGGTAATTTGCGTCAGTTCTTCGAGGGTGCGACGCAAATAAGCCGACGCAAATTGACAATTCTGTACTAGTGTTTGAGTTGATTACCTTGCTGATTGTACTTGTTTTCGCTTGATTTTAGTTGTTATAGGGGTGATTTAAGTTGATTTTAGGGTAATTTTGGTAGATTTGAGTTGATTTAAGTTGATTTCCGTTGATTTAGGGTTAATTTGGTTGATTTGAGTTGATTTATGTTGATTTAGTTCATTTTTGTTGATTTAGGGTTGGTCTTAGGGTTCTGGTCTTGGTTCATGTTAGTGGATTTAAGTTGATTTCATGTTGTAACTTCTTTATGTTGATATTCATGTGATTTTAGTTGATTTGGTTCTACTCTTGCTGATTTCACTAGAGGAAAAATTGTCATTTGCTGCTTTAAAAGGGCTGCGCTTGTGTTGAAAACCGCAGCCCTTCCGTTAAGGGCTGCGGTCAGGCCCAAAACCGCAGACCTTGGTTAGATAAAGGGCTGCGGTTTAGGGCCCGACCGCGACCCTTAAAGGAAGGGCTGCGGTTTACCACTCAACCGCAGCCCTTTTTTTTATTTTTTAATCCCCACAAGGCCAAAACAAACCGCGCGCGCTCATTAATTTTACTTCCCTCCACACATTTTCGTTCCTCCTTCAAACAGCGAAAAGAGCACCCACCCTCACACCCACCCTCACACTTCGCCTCTCGCTCTCTTCGACCTCGCACTTGCTCACCTCCTCCCTGCAACTCGCACTTGCTCACCTCCTCCCTGCAACTCGCACTTCCCAACTCAACCACCGACAACATTAGCAACCCTAATTTCGCTGCCACGCCACCATCCTCGCCTCGCAACGCCTCCATCGAGAAAGAGCGTCGCCGAACCAGCAAATCACCTCTATTATGTGTTAAATTCATTGTAAGTTTTCTATTTTCTTGTAGTTTTCGTTCGATTGTTTGCTTTTCGCTCAAATTTTGATTGTTGTTTTGCGTTTTCTTGTTGTTGGTCGATTTTCATGCATTTACTTAGTTTGAGTTAGTTTCTTTGAGTTTTGATGTCGTTTTTGATTTTTTTAGTTGTTTGTAGATCTATAGTTGCTAATTTTGTAGAGTAAGTTTGCTCCTCTTCGCACTCCTCATTTCCAAATTTTCAATTATTTCAGGTTGGTATTTCAAAATTCTATCTTGTATAATTCTGCTATTAGGGCTTTGTGTCCATTTCAATTTAGCAATTTCCTGTCCATGTTCGTTGTTAGGGAAACGGGAGGTCTCGTGGAGATAAGTTTTACGTGGATTTTCGTAACGGAGGGATAAGTTTTCTCACTCTCTCATCTCACTCTTTTGTAAATACTTAGCTTCGGATCTCTTGATTTTTCCTTGTATAATCAATCTTAATGCACCGAAAATGTTGACAATAATGCTTTGCTCATATTAGATTTCTTTGTTCGACTTTGCTCATATTATCTCATCGTTCATTCATGTCGCAAATAGCTTTATTTTCTCCTATTTTTGCCTGCTAAATTTTTTGTCTCTTTTATGAGGATTAATAGATCAAATGATTGTATTGAATTAATGGTTTTATGATGGATGTCTAGAGAATTAGTCTCATTTGGTTAGTGTTTTGAAGAAATTTCTTGTTTTTTCGGTTGGTTTTTTAGCATTGTTGGTTGAATATTGATGCATAGTTTTTGGTTTTACGAGTTGGTTAGTGCCTTATTGATTATGATATCCTTGCTTTGGTGAAATTTTATTGGTGGCTTTGTTTGATTTTCGGTTTAAGGCACAATTAGTGTGCACCATTGTTCTTGCCGCACCGATTCTTTTATTTTCCATTGTAGTCACTTCGGAAGATCACATCGCCTGCTACCTTCTATGCTACATATGGTGGAATAGCTGCCACATTTATTTCTATTTCCTTTCCTTTTGGTTATCTTCGCCTAGCGAGAGAACTCCACGTAACGACAAATGACCCATCAAAGGTATGACCAAAGAAAAAGCCACTTGGTTTTCTCTTTGTTGGTATGTCTTTTCTTTGATTGTTCATGGAAATTGTCTTCGATAAGCATTCAAATATTCAGTGAGAGAACATGATAGAACAGCCTAACTTTTTTTGTGTTCCCTTTGGCCCCATTTATATACCAGAGATGATGTAATAGAAATCCCAGGCCCGAATCTCATATCATGGTATAAAATGCACCATCAGGGTCCTAAGCGTCTTAATACTTACTCGAGTTTACTATAATTAGAATTCATTGACCGCTTGCTTAAGCTAAATTGATAAGTCATATACGCACGAATGTCTATCATGGTTTGATTGTAATTTCAAGTGGTACATATTTATGAAATTATAGAGCTTTCCTTGCACATATGCAGTCAGAAATGCTGTAAAATTAAGAATCCATGTGATTTTGTCATCTCTTCTAAGTTTGAGTACAATATATATGGATAAAATTTGAGTGACTACAGTTTTTGAGGTATGTAGTTCAGATGATTATCTCTTAAATTTTCAAGGAAAGGCGATAAACTCTTCAAATGCCTTGAATATGCAAATTTATCTATTTCTAGACTCACTCTTTAGCTTAGGCCTTTGTTTCTTCATGCATTGGTTATTATTTCACTCTTTTTTTGCTTATTAAATAATCTTCTATTTAGATGATTTTTACCTTGTATTTCATATGAGTTTCTTAAACGAAATACCAATGTCTAGAAATATCTTTAAATTCTACATTCCTTTTCATATTTAACTACAACTAGATGGCCTGCTTATCAGGGAATTGATTTGTAAGTGGCACATAGTCAAGCAAACATGTGGTTTTCTATATCCTGCACTCACTTTTGGAGATTGCTTCAACACTCAGCACCACTTTTGCACACCATCCACTGGAGCATATTGAGCAATATAACTTATCACTATGGTGCGTAAGCTCAAGCTTATCCCGCCCAAGAGCCTTTTTGGGTCCTCTCGGTTAGTTCCCTACCTTGCTTCGATTTGAACACCAAAGATAAGCTGCAATTGCACCTAATTTACTCTCATTTCCTGTCTTTTTTTATCTCAACAAACATCGGGTAATGGATGATTTTGGGGTTTCGATTTTATCACAATTGGTTCTGATTTTATCTGTTTTGTTAAAGGTGTTCGTCAATTTGTTAATTGATTCTTCCTTTTTTAGTTCCATGAAATACCTAATTGTTCCTCTCATTTTTCTCTTCCCTTTTATGAATTTTTTCATCAGATGCTTAAAGATGCTGCATTTATTGACGTTATTGCCAAGGATAAGACTGATAAGGTACTCAATCTCAGACCATGTCATCCTTCTATTTATCCCCCTTCTATTAACTTAGCTTAGAATTCTTTTTCCGATTATGTTTTAGAAATTAGAACCATCCTATCCGAAGTTGATTGTTCGAGGATGAACCTTATTTATCCCCCTTTTCCCCTTAGTTGAAGATGATTGTTCGAGGAATTAGTATGGGCATTGTAGCCCCTTTGGGATCATGGTGTTGGTTTTATTGAATCTTTTTGGCATTGATTGATTGTTTCATGCATAAAGTTGGTGAATATTAGTTAGTTAATGATTTTTGTGGGATTTCTTGGCCTACTATGCATCTAAGTGGTTATTTTAGGACTTCAATTGCCTTGATGATGAAATCATTTCAGTAGTGTATAGAAGCTGATCATGTACTATCTAAGTTGTTCTGTCATAAATTTTGCTATGTAAAGAGTTAAGCTTTTTGCATTTTCACTAGTGGAAAAAAACACAAGGAGTTTTGAATTGCGATTTTAATTGTTATAATTAAACTAGGATTATAAGATACTGTTGGTAAAAGAGTTTTGAACCAACACTAACAAGTTAATAATAATATTATGTTCACTTTTTCTAGCAATTGATAATTAATCACAACAAAAATTAACAAAATAAAACTAAAAAACCAAAAAAAGAAAAAAGCCAATAAAACTAACTCCTTTGGCAATGGTGACTTGAACTATCTCCTCCCCCCGTCCCCCGCCCCCGCCCTCCCCTGCTGCACTCCCCCGACCAGCCCCCTGACCCCTCCCCCCCCGCCCGGCCCCCTCCCTGCTGCACTCCCCACCGACCGGCCCCGCAGCCCTCCCCCCCGCACTCCCCCCCTACTCCCCCCCCCTCACCGCCGCCCCCCTGCACTCCCCCGACTCAGCCCCTGTGACCCTCCCCCGCTGCACTCCCCCTGCACCCCCCTTTGCCTCCCCCCCCTCCTTGCTTCCCCCTGCTGCCTCCCCACGACCAGCCCCGCATCCCTCCCCCGCTTGCACTCCCCCCTGCACTCCCCCGCTTTGTACTCCCCCCCTCTTTGCCCCTCGCTAGGGGGTGTAAGTGGATTGATTTGGATTGGACTTTGCCAAATCCAAATCCAGTCCAAAGTTTTTTGGACTCGAGAAATTGAGTCCAAGTCCGATCCAAATATTTTTTGAGTCCAGTCCAGTCCAGTCCGATAATTATTTCTTGAGTCCGAATCCAGTCCAGTCCAGTCCGATTATTATATTATTATTTTTTTCCCCGATTTAGATTCAATTATTCATAACGTTTTTTGAGCATTTGACATCTGATTCAATTATCAATGTCCACAAATTAGATTAAAAGCTTAAATTAAAGTAAAATACTATGAATAAAAAGTTGAATTAGATGCCTACCTTGATCTAAGTTGAGAGGAAGCAGAGAGACTGATAATATAATCTGAGAGAGAAATAGAGAATGCGAGAGTCGAGACAGCGAGGTAGAAAGAAAATGAAAGAGTGGGAGGAAGTGAGTAGTGAGGAGTGAAGTGAGATAGAATTAGTCGGCTACTAGCCTACTCCTGCAGTACTGCTAGTCTGCTAGTATCATTTACTTATTTAACAAATGAAGCCAAGTGAAATTGTCTGGCGCCTGTTGAAATATTTAGAGAGGGAAGGTTGAAAACTCCAAAATTTTAAAAATAGTATCAATTATATATATATATATATATATATATATATATATATATATATATATATATATATATATATATATATATATATATATATATATATATATATATATATATATATATATATATATAAATATTTTTGGACTGGACTGGACTTATTGGACTCCAAAGGGGTGAGTCCAAATCCAGTCCGAAAATATTTGGACTCGAAAATTTGAGTCCGAGTCCAGTCCGAAAAATTTCCGGGCCCAGCCCGACGACAAGTTTGGACCGGACTGGATTGGACTTCTGGACTTTTCGCATCCGCTTACACCCCTACCCCCCGCTGCACTCCCCCCGACCAGCCCCTGCAGCCCTCCCCCTGTTGCACTCCCCCCCCACCGCTGCCCCCCGCTACACTCCCCCTTCCCCCCCAAGTAAGATGAATTATGAAAATTATGCGAGAGAACGAAAAACAAGACAAGAAATATATTTAGCCGCATGTTAGGTCATATATAGTCCAATTGACTTAGTTTTTTGCATTTAGCCGCATGTTAGGTCATATATAGTCCCAATAGGTACATATATAACTATAAGAGTCAATTAAACTCCACTTATATGCTTTGAAACACATTTTCGGTAAATGAAGGACATTTCGGGCCGATTTTGGCCTTTACACTCCAATTCACTTTGTTTTTTGCATTTAGCCGCATGTTAGGTCATATATAGTCCTAATAGGTACATATATAACTATAAGAGTCAATTAAACTCCACTTATATGCTTTGAAACACATTTTGGGTAAATGAAGGTCATTTCGGGCCGATTTTGGCCTTTACACTCCAATTCACTTAGTTTTTTGCATTTAGCCGCATGTTAGGTCATATATAGTCCCAATAGGTACATATATAACTATAAGAGTCAATTAAACTCCACTTATATGCTTTGAAACACATTTTGGGTAAATGAAGGCCATTTCGGGCCGATTTTGGCCTTTACACTCCACTTCACTTAGTTTTTTGCATTTAGCCGCATGTTAGGTCATATGTAGTCCTAATAGGTACATATATAACTATAAGAGTCAATTAAACTCCACTTATATGCTTTGAAACACCCTTTGGGTAAATGAAGCCCATTTCGGGTCGATTTTAGCCTTTACACTCCAATTCACTTAGTTTTTTGCATTTAGCCGCGTGTTAGGTCATATATAGTCCCAATAGGTACATATATAACTATAAGAGTCAATTAAACTCCACTTATATGCTTTGAAACACATTTTGGGTAAATGAAGGCCATTTCGGGCCGATTTTGGCCTTTACACTCCAATTCACTTAGTTTTTTGCATTTAGCCGCATGTTAGGTCATATGTAGTCCTAATAGGTACATATATAACTATAAGAGTCAATTAAACTCCACTTATATGCTTTGAAACACCCTTTGGGTAAATGAAGCCCATTTCGGGTCGATTTTAGCCTTTACACTCCAATTCACTTAGTTTTTTGCATTTAGCCGCATGTTAGGTCATATATAGTCCCAATAGGTACATATATAACTATAAGAGTCAATTAAAATCCACTTATATGCTTTGAAACACATTTTGGGTAAATGAAGCCCATTTCGGGCCGATTTTGGCCTTTACACTCCAATTCACTTAGTTTTTTGCATTTAGCTGCATGTTAGGTCATATATAGTCCCAATAGGTACATATATAACTATAAGAGTCAATTAAACTCCACTTATATGCTTTGAAACAACTTTTAGGGTAAATGAAGGCCATTTCGGGCCGATTTTGGCCTTTACACTCCAATTGACTTAGTTTTTTGCATTTAGCCGCATGTTAGATCATATATAGTCCCAATAGGTACATATATAACTATAAGAGTCAATTAAACTCCACTTATATGCTTTGAAACAACTTTTAGGGTAAATGAAGGCCATTTCGGCCGATTTTGGCCTTTACACTCCAATTGACTTAGTTTTTTGCATTTAGCCGCATGTTAGATCATATATAGTCCCAATAGGTACATATATAACTATAAGAGTCAATTAAACTCCACTTATATGCTTTGAAACACATTTTGGGTAAATGAAGGCCATTTCGAGCCGATTTTGGCCTTTACACTCCAATTCACTTAGTTTTTTGCATTTAGCCGCGTGTTAGGTCATATATAGTCCTAATAGGTACATGGCCCCCCGCTACACCCCTAGCACAGCCCCAAAGACCCCCTGCTTCCCTCCCCCCGCCCCACCCCCGCTTCCCCTCCCCCCCCCCACCCTCGCCAGACTCCCGCAAGACCCCCCGCCGCCCCTGCCCCGCAACCCCCCGCTAGCCCCCTGCTAGAACCCCACCCCACCCCACCCCACCCCACCCCGCCCCCGCTACCCCCATGCCGCCCCGCTACACCCCTAGCACACCTCAAGACCCCCCCGCTTCCCCCCCCCGCCCCCACCCCCGCGTAACTCCCCGCGCACCCCGCCGCCCCCACCCCTGCAACCCCCCGCTAGCCCCCCGCTAGAACCCCACCCCACCCCCAGGCCGCCCTGTTACCCCCGCGCGCCCGCCCGCTACACTCCTAGCACAGCCCAAGCACCCCCCGCTTCCTCCCCCCCTCACCCCCCCCACCCAAAGACTCGCCAAAGCACCCCCCCGCAACCCCCCGCAACCCCCCGCTAGCCCCCGCTAGCCCCCCCCCACCCCCTGCGCCCCGCTACCCCCTCGCTACACCCCCTAGCATGCCCAAAGACCCCCCTCGCTTCCCTCCCTCGCCCCCCACCTCGCCGCCACCCCCGCGCCCCCCCCGCAACCCCCCGCTAGCCATTTGTTTAGCCATTTGTTGTTGTATTGTAAGTCGCCATGTACTTACAACATCAACAAATTGAAAGTTGTTCTTGTGGAGTGGGTCCGTCCAAACTTCGCTTTGTAGTACTTGCATAGATATAGTTTCAACTCCAAATTATAGCGGTTTTGGTTTTATTTGCCGGGTTCTATCATCTCTAGAAAAGTTGCTTTTGAGGGATTCGGATGTCGATCTTGGTGGAGTTGTTGTAATGTCTTCATGGTCAGTTCTTTGGTTGGTTATTTTTTTATGGTTGTGATCCTGCTCATATATTGCAATTCGAACATTCGAGGGCAGCCTCGAACTAATGTAATTTAGTTATTATTTTCTCTATATTCGTGTAAACAACATAATTTGTAATGAAAAATGATACTTATATATATATATATAAACTGTTTGGGAACATTTAGGACAAAAAAATCCAAAAAAAAAAAATTTTTTTTTTTATTTTTTTTGGGTCACAAGGGCTGCGGTTTTTGGAAAAACCGCGCCCTTAGTGGGTTAAGGGTGCGGTTAAGGGCTAAAACCGCAGCCCTTAACTCACCAAGGGTCGCGGTTTTGGCCTTAACCGCAACCCTTAACCCACTAAGGGCTGCGGTTTTTCCTTGACCGCAGCCCTTAACGCGCTAAGGGCTGCGGTTAAAAACCGCAGCCCTTCCTAAATGTCAAGGGCTGCTAGTCTAATGGCTGCGGTCAAAAAACGCAGCCCTTGGGCCCTTTTTGACCGCAGCCCTTGGGCTTTTTTCCTCTAGTGTTTACTTAAGAATTTAAGTATGTAGATGCATGTTTAGGGTGTGTGTGCAATTATTTGGGGGCTGTGATTTGTTTATAAGTATGTAGATGCATGTTTATCATGTTTCAAGCTCTTCTTCTCAACTGAACTGAGAAATTATGTTGCACAATTAAATCAATTCAGTCGGGAAGTAGAGGCTTGAATGATTGATTTCAGTGGATTTCACTTGATGTTGTTGTTTCACTCTTGCTGATTTACATTAGAGTTGATTACCTTGCTGGTTTTACTTGTTGTTCACTTGTTGTTCTACTCTTGCTGATTTACATTAGAGTTGATTACCTTGCTGATTTTACTTGTTGTTCTACTCTTGGTGATTTACATTAGAGTTGATTACTCTTGCTGATTTACATTAAAGTTGCCTGTGTTATTTTCATTATTGAGGGGGATGTGTCATTTGGGTTTTGGAGGGAGATATAGTTGGGTCTGATTTGCCTCTCTTCATATGTTTGTTGATTCATGCCTCTGTTTTTTTTATCTTTTTGTTGCTATTTGTTGTGTGTGTGTGTGTGTGTGTGTGTGTGTGTGTGTGTGTGTGTGTGTGTGTTGGTGTAGACCTGAAAGATGATAAGGGATTTTACATCCAATAACTACACTTCATTATACATACATTCAGTTCTCATTGACTAGGATAGAGTATGATACACTGATGAGGCATGTGAGTGTCATTTGTTATTGAGTTTTGCCTGTCCAAAGTTTATGAAGTGAATAATTTGTGCATGAGAGGGTTAATCTAATCCTCAATGATGAATGAGATCTCCTGATTCTTATCTTGGACAGATGTAACTTGACCCTTTGACCTCTTATTGCCACCAGTTAATCCTGCTCTCCTTGTCTTTGTTTGAACTTGTTTGAATGCATGTGATAAGTATGATGGATGAGTGGGGACTCCCTGAGAGGATTAGGTTCTAATGCTTGTTGTAATACTTGTTCTAATGCTTGTGAACTTGTTCTTATTGTCACCTTGTTCTAATGCTTGTGACCTCTGATTTAGTATGATTGACCTCTGATTAAACTTGTCATAATGCTTAAGTATGAGTGACGAAATTAGAAATCTTATTTTTTTTTGTAACATTGGTTGTTGCATATTCAATGTGATTTTCTCTTTTTGTCACTCATATTTTTGTGTTGTAAGTTCTTTTAATGCTTGTGACCTCTGTGTGTTGTTGTCCTTGCTGTTATTAGTTGCTGTAATCACTCAATTTAGTTGCTACTATTATTTGTTGCTATGTTGCTGTTATTAGTTTCTGTAATCACTTGAGTTTAGGTTCATCTATGTTGATTTATGCTACTTTTATTTGTTGCTGTCCTTGCTGTTATTAGTTGCTGTAATCACTTGAGTTTAGGTTCATCTATGTTGATTTATGCTACTTTTATTTGTTGTTGTCCTTGCTGTTATTAGTTGCTGTAATCACTTGAGTTTAGGTTCATCTATGTTGATTTATGCTACTTTTATTTGTTGTTGTCCTTGCTGTTATTAGTTGCTGTAATCACTTGAGTTAGGTTCATTTATGTTGATTTATGCTACTTTTATTTGTTGTTGTCCTTATTGTTATTAGTTGCTGTAATCACTTGAGTTAGGTTCATTTATGTTGATTTATGCTTAAATATGAGTGACAAGATTAGGAAATCTGATTCAATATGCAACAAATGTTGTTGCATTTCAAATCTGATTTCCTTTTTTTTTTGTCACTCATATGTTTGGTTATAATAAATACAACTAATAATAACTTTGATAATATAAAAGTTACATACAAAATATATACATTTACACTTTCAAAAACTTTAACCTATATGTGGTTGGTGTTACTTACAAAAAAGTATGATTCTTTACTTTAAATCCCCAAAAAAACCTTGCTGATTTGTTGTGCTTCAAACCATTCCTATGCCATCATCTGAATCTGATTCCCCACTGCTTGCTTGGTTTGCTTCCTCCTCAGTTTCATGTAGATGCCCTTCCTCTGCCCACTGTTTGCTTTCTTGCACCAATTGAGGACTTAGTGTAATTGTTGTTGGTAATGCACCTCTCCTTTCTAGTGACTGCTTTCCCATATGAGGAATGTGATAGTTATTGTTCCCCCTCACAATGAGAGTCTCCTTCATGCATTGTTGTAGTGTCAACCAAATGTGATTACATAGCTTTGGGTCATACTTGTCATACGCCTTCTTGACTGCCTTGACTAAATGTTTAACACTCCTTGGTGCAATTCTATCTTTGAGTGTTTGAATTGCATTGAAAAATCCTAGATCAAGCACATTCATATCAGGAGATTGTGCTGGTTGATTAATCAATCTGATATCAAATCCCTCCTTTGTTGCCTCTTGCATGAATTCAGGGTCATCCCCTGCTATGTGTGGCCTTGCAATATCTTGGACTATCCAAATCTGCTTGCATCCTGATTCTGGCCATTTCTCTCTAATTACTGGCAATATGTGTTTGATCAGTTTTCCCCTTATGACCTCTTTTGTGATGCTAAGTAAAGGTTTGGTTTCTACCACCCCTACATTTCTGTTAACACTCCACCTCTTTGTTGCCACCTCTTCTATGAATGGGAAGATGCCTATCTTCTCATAAAAAATTACCTCCCCATTAATTGAAATTATGGGTCTTGCTAGTGCACCCATGAACATGATTTTTACTATGAACCTCTTAGATTTGCACCTTCTGTGTGGCTCAATTTCACCTGGGGCAAGGTAGTGTCTGATACTTATTTTGCTCATACAAAACATTTCTCATCAACATGCACTACATTGTACATATTGCTAAATCTTGGTAGTGTATGAAATTATGAACTGTGCTTGGTATGATGCTGTTCAAGCACCAAAAGACCCTAGCAACCTTATGGGCTGGGGTGAGGTGGGGTTTGATAGCATTTGTGTGTTTCCTTACTAAACCCATTTTAACCAACCTATGCAAGGTTGATCTGTGCATCCCTAGTGCTGCTGCAGTAGCCTAACACTTGTCCTCTTCCTTAATGGAATTGCCATTACGTGTGTTGGATCCAATTGAATCCTCTTTCTTCCAACTCTGCCTGTTCTCTTGTTATTGACATCAATGTTTGAGTTGTTGTGGATTTGTTGTTCAACACTTTTCCATATTCATTGAACTGTCCACCTTGAAGTGTTGAAATCTGATGCAATCTGCTTCAATGTTCCACGGGGTAACTTGTATTGGCCATGTTCATTTCTTTGCACAAGTAGCTGTAACTTGTCTGCCACATTACCTCTGTTGGAATTATCCATAACATGATTCTTTCTCTTCTGTGCAACTTCTGGTTGTTGTTGTTCATCTTCTGATTCTGAATCTGTCCATTGAAACTCTAAGCCTACATCTGAATCATCACTTAACCATTCTTGCACTAATTCTTCATCTTCATTCACTTGCATTTCATTGAAGATGTTTTCTTCATGTGGGAATTCATCAAGTGGCAGAAAATTCAGATCTAAGACCTTTCTATCTGGAATTGGACCATTAAGATTAAATGTGGGTTGAACTTGTTCTCTTGATTGAGCAATTGATGTTGAAGTTGTGGAATCTTTATCAGTAGAACTGTCTAGGGGAGCCAAGCATTGCTATGGATGCCAGACATTTTCAGGCTGAGAAATTTTCCACAACTTTTTCAATGAAAACTTAAGAAAAAAAAAGGTAAGCTAAATCACTAAATGATGTTGAGCTGAGAGTGATACTACCCCAAACCTCCCCCTTTACAATGGCTGATTCTGTTTTTCTCTACTTGATGAAGTTGGGATGATGAAATTTGGAAGAAAGGTGAAATGAGGCCTCTCAAGTGGTTGTTGTTGTGCTTATATACTTACTGTGATGTTGAATTATGTAAAATTTAGGGGAAAAACTTGAAATCCTCTGTTTCAAAGTCAATTTTAGTTCTGAAATTTTTTTGGGGATAATTTAAACCCCCGCCGTAATACTTTAGTTTTGCCTTTCATGAATTTTTTGGAGGGAAATTTGTATTCCCTGTTGATAAATGTTGTAATTTCGTTCCATGAATTTTTTTGAGGGAAACCCAAAATCCCTGTTGAAATACAAATGCAACTGATTTTCTTGTTTGGAGCAAAAGTGAAAAAGTGGTTCCCTTTAATTCCCACAAAAAACCGCCAGTTTTTAAAATTGTGGACCAAGTCCCTTTTTCCTAACAAAATTACTAAGTTAATTAAACTCCCTTACTTTCTCTTAATATGCCCTCTGTACAGTAGGCCCCCACCATTTCCTTGGTCTTTGTGAAAAAGCATATGTAGCAACTAAAAAAAAGACAGAGGGAGTAGCTTAGACTATCAAGATTGGAGTTGTCAAAACATGACTTGGACCCAAGTATCCAAACCAAAACCGAGCATAACACAACCTGTTTGGATCCAAAAAGGATTGTCACACGAACCCAATTTGACCCAACCTCGACCTAGAATCAACCGAACACCAAGTTGCCCCATAAATCCGAGATCTAAACCCGAATTGCTCCCTACTTGAGGACAATTTGGCGCTCAAAGTGACCCAAAAAATAGAGACTCGAAACAAGGCATAGGGTGGAGAAAGTTAGATAATACATTGTCTGACGGTACTACTGTCTAATAGGCTGGGCAAAGCTGTGGCAAAATATCCAACCCATTTCAGCTTGAGGCATAGGGTGGAGAAAGTTAACCAAGACCTGCAATAAACAACCCTAAAGCAAAAATGCATCTTGGGTTGGGCAAAAAACCAATATCAGACCAGGCCATAGTTTAATTTCCAATTTCCTTCCAAGTAAAATTGTAAAAGCCAGCAATCCGTAGATGGTGCACACGTCCGTATGGTGAGGAAGGTGCGCACGATGAACATCAAGCACTAGGTTATGAACATAAAGACCAATACCAATGAACATATAATAACAGAGATGTACTAATGAACATGGCTAGCAAGCCAAATGTACATGAATAACAAGTCAAATAAACACATGTACATGGCTAACAAGCTAAATGAACATATGTACATCTCTGTTAGTATATGTTCATTAGTATTGGTCTTACTGTTCATAATCTAGTGCTAGATGTTCATCGTGCACACCTTCCTCACCATACGGACGTGTGCACCTACTAATTTTGTAGCTAAGGCATAGAACTATTTATAGCTTGGAAATATATGTGGCAGAAAGCGGATTATTGATCTCTATTCTTCTCTACTAAGGTTTGACAAGATTGCGTGTAGCTCAGATGGTGAAAATAGAAATGTCAACAAAAAACTAGAAACTACTCTGGGCAACTCAATGATCTAATACCATTGTAAGTCTACTTTGAAAGCAAAACTTCAGCTATTGTGCTTCCAGTCTATAGTTCGTCGTCGACGTCTTCATCAATGTCTTCAGCACCTCCGCTGGACGGGTCCCCGTTCACAGAAACAAGCTCAGTGTCAAAGATAAGAGTTGCTCCACCTGCAAGCATTCAGATGGTTAATATCAGACAACATATCAAGAATCTGACAGAAATGCGATTTACAGGTCTAAGTAGTTACTTTTACTTTTGCAAAACAATCCCAAGATAAGTTTTAGAATTTAACATAGAAAAAGAATCTGTTCAACATATATCCTACAAGCGTAATTTAAGTAAAGACCACATAATCAGCTATACAATGTGAATGAAGAAGTTTACCAGGAATTGTTGGGGGAGATCCTTGGTCCCCATAACCGAGTTTTGATGGTATTTTCAACTTTCTCTTCTCACCCACGCACATTCCCAATAGTCCTTGGTCCCAACCTGCATTTACAGCTAACTTTAGACACCAAAAAAAATTTAGCATCTTAATTCTTAGTTCATAGGGAGTCGCAAAATGACAAGGACATTGATCCCAACAAGACCAATCCCATGTGTTCTTCAAATATTTTAACACCTAGTTTGGCTGACAGAAACAAGCTTTCAGCAACTCAGCAGCTTACTTTACATGCTCTCAAGATTTAAGTATTTAACTAAGTAATGAAAAAGAAAATTGTAGAGCAAATAAAACATCATCGAATTTCTCATTTCTTCCAAGTAAGGCAATGAAAATTTAGAGAATTTCTCGAGGGACAAAAACTTCAGCATATCCAAACACAAATAAACAATTGGTTGACAAAATATTCATTAGTGATAATACGCGAGTCCAAATTTCCAATTGCTTCCTGTCCCACATGCTACACTAATGATCATCTTCTATTTTCTATATATACTAAGAAGCATAATGAATGTGACATGCAAATTTGCTGTTAGGATAATGAGACTAGAGAGAGGTGATTAGGTATATATGGAACATACTAGAATAGAAATGAAAATCAGTGTAGGACGGTTTGAGTCTTATGCTGTGGTATCACAGTGAAAGTACTCCTTGCCATTCTTTTTTGAACTGGATTTGTAATAAGCAGACATGTAGATCATTTATAACCCACAAAAAATAAATAAGAAACAACGATAATGTCACAAGTTTTGACTACATGCTATTAGCTTCTAGCACATCTTTCCATCAGTATAGCTAAGAGGTTTGCACATTGGGAAACAGTCCATAGTAGTATTAATTAACAACCCCAAGTCCCAACATATTGATAAATGTAGCAAGTTACATATTAAATGCACTCTTCGTTCAAGCATCACCTTGAACTGTGTCATTTACATAGGATTATTGAGCAAGGATGTTTCAATTAAGCCACTGGACTACCCTTGGAAGACAGCAGCAGTTTAACTTCTACACAAGTGCCCCAGTTAATGGAGTATTGATTATGTATAGCAACTTATCAGCAAAGACAGCAATAATAGTATTCCTAACCACGTCAAGTAACATAATAAATCTGCCATAAACTTTGCCAAGAGAGAGAGAGAGAGAGAGAGAGGGAGAGAGCGGGGAGCTGGGTAGGCAGAAAGAAGTCTTCCTTTGCAGAGAAGTCTATCTGCATTCAGTACTCGAGTAAAATTGAACAATATTAACAAGCATAAATTTGGCTTATCTCTATTTATCATTATATTCTTGGAACTACGATCAGTTTTGTTATAGAAACGGTTAAAAGCAGAACAGTGCATATTCACTTGAATGAGGACATGAAAACAGCCAGTTTCAGGGTACCTTTGATGACTTGGCCACTACCAAGTTGGAACTCTATGGGTTCACCCCTTTCAAAACTGGAATCGAAAACAGTTCCATCTGTGAGTTGTCCCTGCCAGATGAAGTAACAAGCAGCAGATAGAGTCAGTATCCAGGAGAGGGACATTCTTAATATCCTTTGTGACTATCTCCAATCTCAAACTTACAGATAGTCTTGTACTACAGAGAAAACTGTGCAGCAGATTTAATGAACCAATCAAAAGTTTACAAATAAGCAAGACGCACTAACCCGATAGTGGACCTTGACTTTATCACCTTTGTGAGCCTTGATCTCACAGGATGCTGGCTTATACTGTGATACCAAAACAGACAGTGAGTTTCTACCATATATAATCATACATATGCAATATGGGGCACAGAATCAGGGAAGGTAGTGATTATGAATTTATGATTCATATTGCAACTGTTTTAAAAATGTGGTATACACGCACTTGTTGCTAGAGCCAATGAGAAAAAAGTTAACGACATTGATGAAAGCCGACATCTCTAATTATAAATGCTCACTCAAGACAGTATCTAATAACAAAAGATAAAAACTGGTAAACCTTTAGTTCAGTGAACATAACCTATCATACATAAAACTACCGTAAATCGAAATAAATAGAGAAAGAAAGAGAACGAATAGTTTATGCATCAAGATTTAAAGAATAGTGAAAAGCAAAGCCAATTCAAGACCAAAACGGCAATATGCCACATCATATATATACTTAAGAGTCAACAATGACGAAAATAAGTGTCAAAAACCCACTTAAGCTTAGAACATGTCAATTTCAGATAAATAACCTTCGAGTTTTTCCCCAATTACCCATATATCAATTTTAGATAAAAGTAGGATCATCCGGATTTTCTGATAAATCACAAATTTACCCAACCCACCAACAAATTAATCAATTTCTCCCAAAACCTATATGGTACACTCTGTTTGTTCATTACACATTCATTTTCTTATTTACAGCTCTACAAAAAAGCAATGAGCAACGAAATAGTCTTGGATGTACGATACACCCGGCTGCATAATATAAATTGCAAATTTCTTCGATATATAATTCCCGCGAGACAGATTTAATCGAACAACGAATTATAACATCAATGCATAAGAAATTCAATGCTTAATATAATAAAGATAAAAACTCAAAATCATATAAATAAGAAAGAAAGATTATACCTTGACACCGATCTGTAATTCTTTCACATCGTCTGACTTTTTTGCATAAACTGTAAATCAAGCAAGCAATAAGAAATATTAAACACAAGGGAAAAAAAAGATGGTAAATCAATGGGATTTAATAAAGATGTCAGATCCAGAAAATGGAAGTGGAAATCAGAGTAAAGGTTGAGGGAGAAAATCACCTAAAGCGACGAAAACCAGAAAGAGTAAGATCGCAATTGCTTTCGCCATTACTCCCGACCTCAACAACCCAGCTCCTTGAGTGGTGTATGTCTATCAACAACTATCAAGTATCAAGTGTTTGTGGATTCTGAATTTCAGGTGTAATATTATTTGAAGGGAAATTTGCTGTGCCTAATATTCTTTAGGTTAGTTATAGCATTTTCATATATTTTTTTTTTCTAAAAATCCAAAGTAAATTCAAAATTTGTTTAGAAATACCTTTCAAAATACTTTTTTTTGTCGAGAAGTACCTTTAATTTTTCCCAAATTCTTATATACAGCCGGCCACACCGGAAATTTCCCGTGTGGCCGGCCCAGTCCAATTTGAAATAATGAGCCCAGCACTGAAACATGATCCATTGAAGCGTTTTTGCGATTTTAAAATAATGAGCTCAATTAAATCCCGCTGAAACATAGCCCATGGGAGAATATTAACGTTACAAGTAGGGATGAAAATGGATCGGGTTCGGGGCTGGTGGAGCTTCACCAGCATCCGTCACCCGCATCTATCCGCTCCACCCGCATCCATCCATCCGTCATCCACCGGGTGAACAGGTGGGTCGGGTGGTTAGCGGGTGAGGAGATATATAACAATTTTTACAAAAAATCATGCCATAAGATATATATTTTTTAAAATTTTCAACTAAAAAATTTAATAAAGCAAGTAAATAAACATGTGTAATTGACAAAATGGATGATGGGTGGGTGTTAAGCGGGTGATGGGTCGGGTGACGGATGAAAAAAATCTCACCCGCATCCATCACCCACTTCACCCGCCACCCGCTTTTCATTCGTTTATTTCGGGTTTTCACCCGCTTAATAAAACCGGGTTAAGCGGATGATGGATGATCCATCATCCATTTCCATCCCTAGGTACAAGCCACGTTTACACGTTGGTGGTGACTGCAATTAAACCCCGTTTAAATGTCCATTAACTGTAATCACCTTAACTATTTGTTGCTTTTTGTTAAAACCTCCATTAACATTGCTCGAAAAACCTCCATTAACATCGGTAATTTCATTCTGTTTTGCGGTGTTTTTAAAGGTTTATTTTCATATTTTGAATGGTTTCTTCGTGTAAAAAGATGCCTAAAGTGAAGGTTATTGTTCGTGGAGGCGAAATCGGAACAACTACATGTACTGAGAAGGAATCTTCAGGTTTTTTTTTGTTGTTTTTTGAATTCTTAGTGTTTGTTTATGTACCTGATTGGAACTCATAGACATAATTTCGTGTTTTTTTAACCTGATTGCAACTAAAGTGAAGGTTATTGTTCGTTTTCTCTTTTTTTTTTTTTCTGTGTTTTGAATTATTTGTAGATGCGTCACTCCTATTGAATTATTTAGTAACTTTTGTTGTTCGACATTAGTAACTCCGTGAAATTATGTATTTTTGAAGTGTTGAAAACCTAGATTACGAAATTGTCACTCATTTTGTTTTGTAAATAGTAATTTCATTACATTTTCTTACTCATCAATAGATTTGAGAATTATTTGTAGATGCGTAACTCCTATTGAATTATTTAGTAACTTTTGTAGTTCGACATTAGTAACTTCGTGAAATTATGTATTTTTGAAGTGTTGAAAACCTAGGTTACGAAATTGTTACTCATTTTGTTTTTTAAATAGTAATTTCATTACATTTTCTTACTCATCAATAGATTTGAGAAGTTACGTTTTGCATTTGTTTGTTTTGATGATGTAATTTTAACTTTGAAAATTTATTTTGATGTTACTCATCAAGACATTTGAAAACCTAGGTTTTGCATTTCTTTTGTTTGTTCATTTTTGTTTATTTCTTTGATTAATAATATATTTGCAATTCATAATTTATCGTGGTTACTGATTGAGTGAGGTTTCGGTTTCGGTTTATGTTCGTGTAAGTTCGTTTTTGAGGTTACTGTTTATAAAGCGAGGTGTTACTGCTTTTAATTGAGTTTACTGGCTATATACTGTTTTGAGGTTACTAATTACAATGTATGGAGGATGTGATGAACTTATTAGGATAGGCGTTATTGATGAAGTTATACATGTGTTACCTGTTATAATTGGTATATGTTACTGACTATAATTTTTGGAGGTTACTGATCGATTTGGTTTTTAATATTTGTCTTAGTTAGAGTCTTGTATTGATTACATTTTTTTGTTATGGTTACTGATTATAGATTTTACAGGTTACTGACTTTATTATGTTGTGTTACTAATTCATTGTTTTACAGTTTGTAATGAGGATCCTGAGGATTCAGAAACTTCTAAAGGTATTACTGAGGAAGTTCCTTTGTCAAGAAGTGTTGATGTGCCAGAATCTTCTGTTGCTGCAATTGTACCGCCTTCTAATGCTAGTCAAGTTGTTGTGGATAGTGATGAGGAAACAGAATATGATAATTCTGCTGAGGAGGGAGGTAATGAGGAAGCAACTAATAAAGAAGAAAACAAAGAGGAGCAAGGTGAAAAGGATGAAGGTGATGGACAGGAAAATGATGGGGAAGAAAGGGATGATGATGAAGAAGATGATGAAGAAGAAGAGGAGGAAGATGAAGATGGGGAGAAACAACAATCTTCTAGATTTCCAGCTGAAAAAGTTGATGTTGAGCTGAAGAAAAAGCGATCTGAGCCTTCATTGGCAGAAGCATTTGGTAAACGGAAGACTGTGTCATTGAAAAGGGTTAAACCTAAAGATGAGCCTGAATGTCTGGCTGCTAAAGTAGTTGAAGATAAACCTGCCAAGAGGGGTAGGCATCAAAAGGTGAAAGAGGAAGTTGAAGTGCATGTAGCTTCATCTAAATGAGGAAGAGCAACAATTGATCCAAAGTCTGCTATTGTAATAGAGCCTGATGAAAATGTTGATTTGGAAGAGGGATCAATGTAAGTATTTTTTTGTTATTGATGTCACTTATGAAAATTAGTTTAAGTGGTTACTTAGAGCACATGTATGGGGTTACTTATTATGGTTATAGGAATTACTAATAATGTTATCGAGGGGTTACTAGTTATCTTATGTTTATAGAAGATTACTTTAATTTTTTTGTGTGTATTACTTTTAATGTGTAAACATTACTGATAGCTAGTTGAATGAGTTACTTATAGAAGATATATGGGGTTACTGAAAATTAGTTAAAGTGGTTACTCAGAACACATGTATGTGGGTTACTTATTATGGTTATAGGAATTACTAATAATGGTATCGAGGGGTTTATTAGTTATGTTTATAGAAGATTAGTTTAATTGTTTTTGAGTATTACTTATTAATGTATAAGAGTTGCCGATAGTTAGTTGAAGGGATTACTTATAGAAGATATATGGGGTTATTGAAGATTAATTAAAATGGTTACTTTGAACACATGTATGGGGTTAGTTATTATGGTTATAGGAATTAATAATAATGTTATCCATAGGTTACTAGTTATGTTTATAGAAAATTACATTAATTGTTTTTGGGTATTACTTATTAATGTTTAAGAGTTACTGATAGTTAGTAAAAGGGGTTACTTATAGCAGATATATGGGATTACCTGAAAATATAAAGGTCCAATTGTTCTGTATATTTACAGGGATTACTTATATTATATTTGTAGGGTTACTAATACTATAGAATAAGGGTCTCTGATATTCAGTAACACCACTGGTTATGTTTTTTTTTTGCAGTGTTTTCGGTCCTCAGATTACTGTTAGATGTAGGCCTGCTGGTATCATTAAGTTGTTAAGTGAACTCACACCAGCCCAAGTTGAAGCTGTTAAACAGATTGGGTTTGGTTGTTTGTGGGAGATGAAGCTGTCTGAAGTTCCTAGGGATATGCTTAGGTGGCTATGTTCAAGATTTCGCCCAAATGGTAGAGTTTTTATTATGGCTCCTGGTAAAGAGGTGCAGTTGACTTCTGAAGATGTCCATGATGTATTTGGTATTCCTCATGGACCGCTTGTAGTGCCAATATCCGAGAAGTCCGATGATAGAGATTTGAGGAGGCATGGAGGGTGAAATATCAGGCTAGGACAGATTCTATTACTATTGTGGAGTTGGAGAGAATGATAAAGAATGATCCAGGGATGATAAGTGAGAATGATGATTTTAAGAGGGGTTTTTTAATGTTTGCTATGGTGACATTATTCACCCGAACAAGCAATAGAACTGCTGATTTGAAGCTTGCTAGGGCTCTTGAAGATGTTTAGAATATTCAAAATTATAATTGGTGTCAATATGTGTTGGACCAATTGGCTTCAAGATTGTCAAAGTACAAACCAGACCAGAGATATGTAGGTGGTTGTATTCTGTTGCTGCAGATATGCTATTTCCATAGGTATCTGTTTAGAGGCGCTGCTTCTCCTACTTCATTACCTCTGATTAAACATTGGACAACTGAGAAAGTGAGGCAGAGGCAATTGGAAGAAGGTGGGGAGTATGCTATTGGGAAAATTAATGAGTCTACATATCCATTACAAGGGGTGGTTGCATTGTTCAGGAGGAGTGTACTGTAATTGCAATAAGGTACTGTTGGTCAGCAAATGGATGTAGATCGCGTGGTATCTGCACCAGCCATTGTTAATGAAAGTATTGTGGCTGAGCAAAGGGATGTAGATGACGTGGTATCTGCTCCGGTCATTGCTCGTGGATGTGTTGAAGGACAAGGTGTTTTTGGTAACGATCCAACTAGAGGGGAACAATTTAGTGGTCGTTGTGTTACCTTTGAGTTGCCTGCTGAGATTATGTCGAATGAAGAAATTCACCAAATTTCTAAGAATGTAAGTATTTAATTAGCTATTAGTTGATTTATTTTTTTAAGGATTAGTTGTAAAGTAGAATTGAGTTAGTGATTTGTTTGTACATGTTTAGCTGTTCTGTTGTAACTGCATTACTGTTTATTTGTTTATTGGGTTACCTGAAACTGTATATGCGGTTACTTATTAAGTTTTTAGGTGTTACTTAATTGTTCTTGAAGAGTTTTTGGTTAATTTTCCAATTAATACATATCAGTTCTGAAGGTTTTATTTGTTTAGGTTGTGTGACTTACTCATTAATTGTTTACTGTTTTAGTTGTTCACGTTTTGGTGTTACTTGTTCTGCTTTTAAATTTTTTACTGATTATTTCCTTTAGAGGTTACCTTAAAGCTTGTATGGAATTACTAATTAACTTTTTAAAATTTGTTACCGTTTATTTCCTTTAGGGGTTACCTTTTCTGTTTAAATGGTTACTTGTTCTGTTTTAACTGTTTTGTGTTTATTTGCTTTTGGGGTTACCAAAAAGAGTATATGAGGATACTTATTGTGTATTTAGCTGTTAGTTGTTCTCTTTTAAATGGGTTATTTTTTATTTCCTTTTGCAGGATCTTCAAGAGAAATATCTGCTGCTGAAGAGCACTAGGGGAATAAAAAGGAAGGGCTGCGCAAGAAGGGTTGCGTTTTATTAAAAACGCAACCCTTCTTGTATGAAGGGCTGCGGTTTCCAAGGAAACCGCAACCCTTTTAGTGAAGGGCTGCGGTTAACAAGAAATCGCAGCCCTTTATGCAGTATGAAGGGCTGCGGTTTTGAGGCTAACCGCAGCCCTACTAATGAAGGGCTGCGGTTAGCCCAAAAACAGCAGCCCTTCATAAACGAAGGGCTGCGTTTTCTGGACTAACCGCAGCCCTTCACATCCCATCCCATATTTCCAGTTTTGCGCGCACATACACACAGTAGGTAGACATATTTTCTAAATTTCCCTCCCTTAGACGCATTTGACGAGCGAAAAACCCCTCCCTCCCTCTCACTCACTCGCACATTAACCCTAACGCCCCATCACTGGAGCCCTGACGCCGGAGCACCCACATTGCTTCACCACCACAACCCTTCTCTTTCTTCACTTCTCTTCTCTTCTCTTCTCTTCTCCACCATTTGAGTGGGTTTAGGGTGTGGAGCTCCTCCACATTGACGCACCATTGCCGGAACCATCGCTTGAGCAACGACCCATCGCCGGACCACCAACATTGCTTCATTGACGCACCACGAGCAGCAGCGACCTCCACCACCACCACAACCCTTCTCTTTCTTCTCTTCACTTCTCTTCTCTTCTCTTCTCTTCTCTTCTCTTCTATTCTCTTCTCCACCATTTGAGTGGGTTTAGGGTGTGAAGCTCCTCCACCACTACGCAGCGCCACCACCCACAAGCGGCAGCAACAACTACCACCACCACTGCCCTACTCTTTCTTCATTATATTGCTCTTGCCTTGGGTTTAGCCAATTTTTTGCTTAGTTAAGTATGAATTAATCTTGTTTTTAAGTTAGTTTTTTTCTTATTAATTGAATTAAATGATTAATGTGCAATGTGGGTTTTGTTAATTGTAGGAAGAAGAGGCTTAGGAAGGCAAATAAAGTTCCAACTATCTCTACTCTCTTCATTGCTTATCATTGGTGTTAAGAGGTAACTAGTTTAATTTCGTTGTCTTTTTTGTTTGATTTTATTTGTTGATGAGACAAAGTTGTCATGTGATTCAATTTGATTAAGTTATGATAATTTATTGATATATATATGTATTTCTTATAATGTATGTGTATTTCTTGATATGAGATTGTATGAAAACGCAATGTAATTTAGCTATGAAATCTACAAGTTGTTTGAATTGTCATCATATGCCTAGATACCCGCTCAAGACTTACTCATTAGGAGTAAGTCTTGAATAGTCCCCGGTTTGGGACTGTTCTTGGACGTTTGATCTCACTTAGGTGGTAAATGTGTGTCTTCTTTTCAATTCCGAGGAAATTCTTGGCTCATCGTTTCTCTACATTGTTCTCTGGGTACATATGTATATAAGCAATTATCTACATTGTGTACTTGGAGAACTGTAGGGAAATGCTGCCGGATTTTCCTTAGAATTGAAAAGTTGGCACACATTCACTAGTGAGATTAGACGTCCAAGGATGGGTTAGGTTGGAGTGATAAGGACCTTCGGCAGCATGCATACAATTGAACATGTCATTATCTTAGATTGCTCAATACGTGTGTGATATGAATATGTGAGTGTATGTACTTAAATAATGATTGATGCATTATAATGAATGGTTGTGTTTAATTATTAGAGGTCTTCTTGAATGAGATGGATCGTACTTGGATGTATGGTAGTCGTGAATCGATTGAGTTTGTGAAAG
Source organism: Beta corolliflora (assembly GCA_947648045.1). NCBI lineage: Eukaryota > Viridiplantae > Streptophyta > Magnoliopsida > Caryophyllales > Amaranthaceae > Beta > Beta corolliflora. Next base: position 1,041,485 of record CANSZD010002978.1, read on the forward strand.
GGGTCTCAGAATTCTGTACAACTGCATTACAATATCAAGCATCCTCTGGAGCAGTTGACTTTTATTGTCCTTGTTTCGATTGTAGAAATGTGAGCAAGGTTAGTAGTATACATGTGGTTAGGGAGCATGTCTTTCGCCGTGGGTTTAGGCCTCAATACCACGTATGGGTTTGGCATGGTGAGCAGGGGAAGTATATAGGAAGCTCTAGAGTAATGAACGATGTATGTGAAGAAAAGAAGGATGATGAGTTCGGGGATGAGAATTTGGATGATGAGTTTGCAGATGATGATAGGGATCGGGTAGACGAGATGATACACGAGGTTGAAGATCAGTCGTGTAAACGACCTCGTATTTTTGAGTCTAGGCTGCTGAAAAGCCGTTGTATCCAGGTTGTACAAAGTACACCAAACTTTCCGCGGTGATAACACTGTTCAACATTAAGTCGAAAGCTGGTTGGACGGACTCTAGTTTCACATCGTTGTTGGAAGTTTTAGCTGATATGCTCCCTGATGGAAATGAACTGCCAAAGTCGTACTATTATGCGAAGAAACTGATGTGTCCTTTTGGTTTAGAGTACGAGCGGATACATGCTTATCCTAACGATTGTGTGCTTTATCGTAATGAGTATGAGCATTTACATGAGTGTCCACGTTGTGGATTGTCGAGGTACAAGCGTGAAGGAGCTGGAGGTAGTGAAGGACCACCAGCTAAGGTGTTGTGGTATTTACCCATAATACCTAGATTGAAGCGCATGTTCTCAATTAAAGGAGATGCGAAGAATTTGAGGTGGCATGCGGATCGTAGGAAGAAAGACGGTCGCTCAAGCATCCTGGCGATTCGCCCGAGTGGAAAAGTATCAACAGGGTGCATAAGGCATTTGGTAATGAGGATAGGAATCTGAGGCTTGGATTATGTATGGATGGCATGAACCCTTTTGGCAATCTCAGTTCGCAGCATAATACATGGCCAGTAGTCTTAGTGGTTTATAACTTGCCTCCTTGGTTGTGCATGAAACGCAAGTACATGATGCTGTCGCTTCTAATATCGGGGCCCAAACAACCTGGAAATGACATTGATGTATACCTCCAGCCGCTTGTTGAAGATTTACAGAAGATGTGGAACGAAGGAGTGTTAGTATTTGATGCGTATGCTAATGAGATGTTCACTCTGCGTGCCATGCTTTTTTGTACTATGAACGATTATCCAGCTTATGGGAACTTATCTGGGTATAAGACGAGAGGAAAACAACCCTGCCCGATTTGTGTAGATGACATGAAATCTACACACCTTAAGGGATAAACATGTGTATATGCGCACACGAAGGCTCCTCAGACGCGACAATCCCTTTCGGTTTAAGAAGAAGGCATTCGATGGGACGGTTGAAGAAGAAGTTGCTCATAGACCATTAACTGGTGCTGAAGTTTATAATCAGGTGAAGGGCATTGAAACAATCTTTGGTAAACCTGCTAGTGAGGTTGATCGACCTACGTGATTATGGAAAAAGGAGTCCATTTTTTGGAAACTCCCATATTGGAAAGATCTAAAGGTCAGACATTGTTTGGATGTCATGCACATAGAGAAGAATGTTTGTGAAGCTATTCTTGCGACACTTATGAATATTCCGGGCAAGACAAAAGATGTTAAGGCGTCACGACTTTACTTGGAAAACAGGGGCTTCGACCGAGTTGTGGGCTCGGAAAAGGGACGGAAGGAAGAAGAAAGTAGTGGAGGAAAGGGTTGATGATGAAACTCAGAAAAGTAAAAAGAAGGTGGAGGATTCGGAGAAGAATTATTTGCCACCAGCTTGCTACACGATGTCACGTGCAGAGAAACGGATTTTTTGCGAGTCATTGTATGGCATTAAGGTCCCAACTGGCTACTCATCGAATATGAAGTGGTTTGTTACCTTAAATGGTGAATTGAAGTTATCGAGTATGAAATCTCACGATTGTCATGTCATGATGCAAGTATTCTTACCGATTGCAATTCGTGGGATACTTCCAAAGCATGTGAGGCACACCATTACGAGAACTTTGTTCATTTTTCCATACAATATGCAAAGAAAGTCCTAGAACCGTCGACCCTCGATTCCTTGCGAGCCGAGTAGTTGAAACTCTATGCAAATTTGAGATGTTTTTTCCCCCGCATTCTTTGACATTATGGTCCATCTCATTGTCCATCTAGTTCGAGAAATTAAGCTTGTGTGGTCCAAGTGTTTTTGAGGTGGTGCTATCCTTTTGAGAGATATATGGGCACTTTGAAGGATAAAGTTCGGAATCCCGCACAACCGTAAGGTAGTATAATTCAAGGGGTTGTGGGTGAAGAGATCGGTAATTTCGTGGCCGAGTATTTTGCTAGTGTTGATCCTGTTGGACTTCCGACATCCCGACACGAGGGCGGACTTGAGGGCAAGGGCACAATTGGTTCAAAATTGATCACACCTTCCGTAGAAAAGCGTAAACAAGCTCACTTATTTGTATTGCATCACGTAGCAGCTGTCCATCCTTATTTAAATGAACATATGGAGGAATTACGTGTTAGCAATCCTGGAAAAGGAGTTAGGGCATTGACGCAAATGCATAACAAGACTTTCATTGATTGGTTTCATAAACGAGTAGTGAATGATTTGGATGAAAGTGTTCCTGAAACAGTCAAGTGGTTAGCATTTGGTCCTCGTGAAGCCGTACGCTCTTATGAGGGTTATGATATTAATGGGTATACGTTTTGGATCGAACGTCAAGATCTCGAAGTCAACATCGCAACAAAATAGTGGTGTTTCACTTGTGGCGTCAGCTACACAATACGCAAGCTCGAAGGATAAGTCGCCTGTACATGCTGAAAGCAATTATTATGGGCGAATAGAAGAAATATGGGAGCTGGACTACTGTACTTTTAATATTTGCCTCTTGTGTTGCAAGTGGGTTGACGATAATCGACGTTGCGTAAGAAAAGATGATCCTTGCGGATTCACTCGTGTTGACCTTAGTCGTCTACGTGAAACTGAGGAGCCATTTGTAATTGCATCACAAGTTAAGCAAGTTTTTTTTGTAACTGATCCTGCTGATAATAAGTGGTCAATTGTTTTACCTGGTAAAAGGAGTATCCTCGGTATTGGTGATGTTGATAATGAGGAAGAATATGATGCATTTGAGGACCTCCCCCCTTTTACCTATCCTGAAAAAAGTGTGGAAGATGATGTGAATATGTCGGAGAACTATATGCGTGTAGATCACACAGAAGGGATACATGTACTTGAGGATCCTAAGAAACGGCGGAAGGTCAATAAATCATGAGACATAAACTCAGGTCTGTGTAATTTCTCCAATTTTGCATTTTCGCTTCCAAATCGTACTTATCGAGTCATTTAACCCCAAATGCATTTTGAACATGATAATATGTGGCATAATGTAACTATTGTGTAGATTTTTAGGTTTGCAATTGTTGTAGGTTGAATTTTGGGAACGAAAAGGGCATTTTAGCCCTATTTTTGCCTTTTCGCGTCCAATTCGTATTATCGCTTCATTTAACCCCAATTTCATTTTGAACATGATAATATGAGGTATAATGTAACTATTATGTAGATTCTTAGGCTTGCATTTGTTGTTGGTTGTATATCGGGAACATAAATGTGATTTTAGCCCTATTTTTGCCTTTTCGCCTCCAATTCATGTTTCTCGAGTCATTTAACTCCATGTTTGGTATCACTACTATCTTTCATTTTCTTTTTTGTTTTATAATGTAACTATGTAGATTTTTAGGCTTCGAAAACGAAAATCAAAGGTCATTTTACGCCTACATGGCAATGAGGGAGTGCGGTGGGGGCGTAGTGGCGGGGGTGGTGGGACGTGTTACAAATGTGGAGAGTGAGGTCACATGGCAATGGAATGCTCTCCACATTTGTAACACTTCTCACTATCTCCGCCGCTACCAGCTGATGGGCATTCCATTGCCATGTGACCTGATTCTCGGGTCATTTTAGGCCTAATTAAGCCTTTTCGCTTCCGAATCGTACTTATCGAGTCATTTAACCCCAAATTCTTTGTGAACATGATTATATGAGGTATAATGTAACTATTGTGTAGAGTTTTAGGCTTGCATTTGTTGTTGGTTGCATTTCGGGAACGAAAAGGTCATGTTAGGCTTAGTTTTGCCTTTTCGCTTCCAAATCGTACTTATCGGGGGTGGGGGTCTTGGGCGGGATGGGATGGGGAGGGCTTAGGTATAATGTAACTATTGAGTAGATTTTTAGGCTTCCATCTGTTCTTGGTTGAATTTCGGAAACGAAAATCAAAGGTCATTTTACGCCTACATGGCAATGAGGGAGTGCAGTGGGGGGCAGTAGTGGCGGGGGTGGTGGGATTGTGTTACAAATGTGGAGAGTGAGGTCACATGGCAATGGAATGCTCTCCACATTTGTAACACTTCTCACTATCTCCGCCGCTACCAGCTGATGGGCATTCCATTGTCACGTGACCTGATTCTCGGGTCATTTTAGGCCTAATTTAGCCTTTTCGCTTCCGAATCGTACTTATCGAGTCATTTAACCCCAAATTCTTTGTGAACATGATTATATGAGGTATAATGTAACTATTGTGTAGAGTTTTAGGTTTGCAACTGCTCTAGGTTAAATTTTGGGAACGAAAAGGGCATTTTAGGCCTATTTTAGCCTTTTCGCTTCCAAATCGTACTTATCGAGTCATTTAACCCCAAATTATTTTTGAACATGATTATATGAGGTATAATGTAACTATTGTGTAGATTTTTAGGTTTGCAATTGTTGTAGGTTGAATTTTGGGAACGAAAATGTCATTTTTAGGCCTATTTTTGCCTTTTACGCTTCCAAATCGTATTTATCGAGTCATTTAACCCCAAATTCATTTTGAATATGATAATATGAGGCATAATGTAACTATTGTGTAGATTTTTAGGTTTGCAATTGTTGTAGGTTGAATTTTGGGAACGAAAAGGGCATTTTAGGCCTATTTTTGCCTTTTCGCGTCCAATTCGTGCTTATCGCTTCATTTAACTCCATTTTCTTTTTCAATATGATAATATAAGGTATAATATAACTAGTGTGTAGAGTTTTAGGCTTGCATTTGTTTTTGATTGAATTTCGGGAAGGTATATGTCATTTTTAGAACTACTAACTACGGTAAATGATTGAATTCTTATATTATGTGTTTATTCCTTGGTTGTTTTGCAAGGTTTATATGAATAACACACCACGTTTGAGGGCCTTCACCACAGACGAATTACATGAAGTTCGGGATAAGTTGGCGTCCCACATTTGCGATGATTGCTTATGATACATCTACTAGTTTGTATCAATTCTATGAACACTTTTTACATTATTAAATATATACATATTTAAAGTTAATTATTATATTACGTTCAAAAACTTGTCATATATTATTATTGCAATTTGATCGATTTTTTTTTTTTGTGTCGAAGGGAGGTTTTGGGTGGGGGTGGGGGGTGGGTGGCAAGAATGGGTGGAGGAGGTGGCGAGAGGGTGGGGTGGGGTGGGGGTGCGGGGAGTGAAGGGGGTGGGGTGGGGTGGGGGCGGGGGCTCGGGCGGGGGGGGGAGTGCGGGTGGTGGGCGGGTGTGTAGGTTGGGGGGGGGGCGGGGGTGGGAGTGCGGGGGGTGGGCAGGGGGTGGGTGTCTTTGGGGCGCGGGGGGGGCGGGGGGGTGGGGGTCTTTGGGGTGGACGGGGGTGGGGTGTCTTGGGCCGGTAGGGGGTGGGCGGGGGGTGGGGGTCTTTGGGGTGGGCAGGGGGGGGGGAGTCTTTGGGGGTGGGCGGGGGGGTGGGGTGTCTTGGGGGGGGGGGGTGGGCGGGGGTGGGGGTCTTTGGGGTGGGCAGGGGGTGGGGTGTCTTGGGCCGGCAAGTGGTGGGCGGGGGGTGACAGGGGGGGGGGTGTGCTGGGGCTGGCAGGGGGTGGGGGGGTGTAATTTTTTTTTTTTAAAAAAAAATTGAATGTGAAGGGTGCGGTTTTAAGCCTAAACCGCGGCCCCTTCACTTATATAGGTGGCTGCGGTTTTAGGCTTAAAACCGCGGCCCTTCATTTAGAGAAGGGCTGCGGTTCGGGCCAAAACGCAGCCCTTCCCGACTTAGATGGGCTGCGTTTTTGGCCTGAACCGCAACCCTTCTTATTTATTGAAGGGCTGCTATGGAAAGGGCTGTTGGCTGTTTTGACCGCAGCCCTTCCTTGTTTTTCCACTAGTGGAGGGATATGAAGCTTCTCTCTTATCAGTGTGAAAAGCATGTGGAGGAAATAAGAAAGCTATCTGAACCTGGCAGCAGTCAAAGAGCAATGTATGAGAAGGGTTTTTCTCCTATTATGTCGCAGTTGGATCCTGGATTTAGTGATCCAAAATTCTGGGAGCAAATTGATCGTATTGCATGCCATCTTTTGAGGTCTTTTCAACAAGTGATATCAATGTGCTATGTTATCCCGTCATAGAGCCTCAGATGGGTGACCTTTTCAAAGACACTGAAATGATTGATGTAACCCCGATTGATGATATAGAAAGTTCAGGGGCCAAGATACATGATGTGTTCAATAATTTGAAATCATATGAGTTGGAGTTAAGCGAGACGAACATGACTCCTCATGTGAGAAATGAGGTTGATACTACAATAGGTTCTGAAAAACCTGTTGGAGTTACTGAAGAAGTGACCGATGAAGTAGTTATTGAAAGTACAATTGATGTTTTTTTTTATCAGCAAGATTAGAAATATATTGCATCAAAACAAAGTACAACTTAACTCAAGGCATGAAGACAGACCTTCAAAGCCAAGAACAAACTACCAGGCTACAGGAAGCCTAAAACAATTACTCAAAAAGAGCAGTAAACCAAACTCTATCTCCATTACTTATACTTCTAGGAAGAATACTATTAACTCTCATATACACAGTTTGTTGTATGTTTTTAACTATAGTATCTATACACTTTACAGTATCATTCCACAATGCATTATTCCTCTCTTTCCAAATGTGATATACAGTACACATGATGACAGAGTAGTAAACCTCTTTCCTGAACTTACACAGTTTCCTTCTATAACACCATCTGATCAGAGCAGCAAGAGTAATTGATTGGCAAGACAAACCGATCCATGTTGCTACGTTCCTCAAACAATGCATGCTGAAATGACATTCAAAGAACAAGTGTTTGTGACTCTCCTCACTAATGCCACAAAGCAAACAGAGGTTATTCTGAGTGATACCCATTTGAAGAAGTCGCTGCTTAGTATTTAGCCTTCCCCACACAGCCAACCAAGTAATAAAATGATGCTTTGGTTGACCTAATCTGCACCACACTACTCATGACCAATAGACACACCCAATGCTAGGATGAAGTCTGCTGTAAGCTTGTCTTATTGAGTACTTTTGCATGCTGCCAAGCTGAGCTTCAGTACAGTATACCTTCATTGCATCCTTAACCTGGCAAATTGCCCTCCAATATCAGTACAACTGATGTTGTTAATAAGGAAGTTATAGAATCAGTGACCGAGGAAGCTGTTACTGAAGGAACAACGTCTTTAGTTGAAGATGTACATTCCGTTGAGTAAGTCTTTGATGGTACAAGTTATGGAAATAGTCCAAGTGTTTATGCTACAAGTGCGACTGAAATTGCAGGTAATATAAGTAGCTGTTTCTGTTTCATATTTTTGTGGTTACAAAATAATATAAGTAGACGTTACTGATTAATATAAGCAGCTGTTATTGATTTTTATAAGTAGGTGTTATTCTTTCATATTATGGGGGTTACTGATTAATATAAGTAGGTATTACTGATTATTAAAGGAAGGTGTTACTGATTTATATTTTGGGGGTTACTGGTGAATATAAGTAGGTGTAATAATTCATATTTTTGGTTCTATGTTGTTGACAGATGCGTTGTCAAGTCTCAAAGACTCTATGATTGATGTTGGAAGTGAACTAGAGCCCGATCCTGTTATTCAAATTGTTGATTCTAGTCAAGAAGCAATTGTTCCAGGAGTACAGAGATCGAATGCGGTTGAGAAGGAAGATGTTGCTGGGTGTGTTAGTGAGCTTGCTGATGACATTGGCAAGAAGGAGGAGCAACTGATTATTTATATAAAATCTGCTCATTGGAATCCGAGGTCTTCAACTGAACTGAAGTTAAGAAGAAAAAGGATCAGAATATTGGGGAGAAGGAAGTAGAACATTGTAGCAAAGCCGTTAAACCCATTTTGAAGATAGTTTCTTTTGAGGATGTACGTGATGCCAAGATTGGAGAAGCCTCGAGAAGCTGGTAAAGGCCGACGAGGAAGGGGAAGAAATACACAACAAGATGTAGGAAGGGGGAAAGTAGGTGCAGCTGCTCCAAAAGGAAGGGGGAGAGCAAAGAAAGAAGTGATGCAAGCTTTTGTTTGTGGCTATACCGCTGAAGAATCCAAACGTATTTTGGAGGAGAAATTTGCTAAATCTGATTCCTGCCATACTCCTGAGTTTGTTACAGAAAAAGAGGAGATTGCTAAAGAATTTTGCAATTCATTGTCACCTATTAAATGCGATTTGCAGTCGGGTGAGCAGGGAGGTAACAAGATGACTTTGGTTTCAAAGTTTATGCGAGCCAACATAAAGCTACTTCAGTCAAATATGAAATCTTTGAGAATTCAAGTTGCTGATTATTGTTTTATAATTCATGACGATTATCTTCCATCGTAAGTTGTTGTTGTTTGAACTTGTTTTTCTTTTTTTGTGGTTTGAGCTGTATTTTTGATAAAACATATCTAATGTGTTATCAGGGAAGAAATGGTAATCTTCAATGACTATTATTCATTTCCAAGAGAGGAGCTGTTAACACTGTACCCTTTGGAGTTCATTTCAAGTCGTGTCATAGACTGTTTTTTGCTGTTGTTCAATGAGACGGAGTCGCATCTACAAAAGCCCATACTTACAAGATATTTTTTTTGGTTTGATATACATGGTAAGTTTTAAAGTCACTATTTCGTTTGTGAAATTTGTGTTTTTTTTGGGGTTTGAGTTTATTTAGATTGATGTTAAAGTTATACTTGTTGTTTTGAAGGTTACTGGTACAAAGCGTGGATTATGCACTAGGGTGCACAATGCTCATTGTGCACTCTAAAAGAACATACCATTTATATAAAAGAACACGAACTTTTTTCAACAACTTTTCTACTTTAAAAAAGAACACACGACTTAAAATTAAAGAACATGTAAATCTATATTTATAAAAGAACATAGGTTATAATGAAAAGAACATATAGTAAATGAACATCTACGTTTAAGGTTAAAGAACATATTAAGGAAACAAGTAACAATAATTTTTTTTTAAATTATGGACTCTAAAAATGATAAAACGACATAGTTTAGAAAAGGGTGCACCATGCTCTACATGCATTTGGGTGCATGTACTTATTTGCGTTACTGGTATGCAGAACAGGGGTTACTATTAATTACATTTGGGGTTACTGATTTCTTCTTACCCTTTTTTTTTGTAGTATCCTTTTAATCTTGCTGTAATTGAGGGTAATATGTCACCACATGAAAAAAGAAATTTATGATGCATGGGACATGTGGATTGATAGTCAAATTCATTCACATGATCATTTAGATTCAACTTTGGTAAAGTGTTCCTTATATAAGTATATATTCAATTCTTTTATGTTTTATAAGTTGGAGAATTAACTTATGTATATTGTAAATTTGCAGATTATACTATCATTTGTGCATTATGACCACTTTTCATGTGTGGCAATCAATTTTCGAGATAATACGATTGACTACATTGATAATAGGATTTATTCGGCTCAGAACCCAGAGAAATGTGATGAAATTGACTTTGACAAGCACATTTCAGCGTATTATACATTTTGTTGCCATTTGGTTTGTCTTCTAACTTTTTTTATACCTTATTATATTTGGAATTATCAAGGTCATACATATTTTACTTAGAATACATATTTGCGGTTATTTACAGAAAATACATAGGGTCACTAATTCATATAAGTAGGTGTTACTAATTCATATTTTGGGGGTTATAGGTATTACTGATTAATATAAGTAGTTGTTACTAATTCTTATAAGTAGGTGTTAATCATACATATTTTACTTAGAGTAGATATTAGGGGTTACTTAGTGTAGAAAAGTGGGGTTATTTACAGTCAATACATAGGGTTACTTAGAGTATATATATATGGTTACTTAGAGAAGATACATGGGGTTACAAATTAATATAAGTAGATGTTACTAATTCACATAGATAGGGGTTATTGATTCATATACATAAGTGTTACTATTTCAGATTGATAGGGGTTTCTGGATATGTAATTGTGTTAATTTTTGTATTGTTTTTGTTGCATCTCTGTAGAGAAGTTACATGTCCACATTTCTGGTGATGACGAACCATGACTTTGGTTATGAAGTGAGGAACTACAGGATTAGGCAGATCCCTTTTAAATGGCAGACACTGGCTACTAATCATGACTGTGGTGTATTCTTGTTGTACCACTGCTTCATGTATTAAGGTCTGACTTTTGAAAGTGAGGGCTTACAAAGGTTACGTAATTCTATTATTTGCATTAATTCGTATATTTTATTGAAGTGATTTGAATTATTTTGAGTGATTTTACTAGTAGGTTGTAAATGGGAATTTGTAGAGTTTGGTTTCAGATTGTGAGGTTAATCATTATTGGCTTATAGGTTACTGTTTATTTTTATATGGGGTTACAGTCTACTGGAATATAGGTTACCTATTGTTTGTGTTGTGGGGTTACTTGATTGTTACCGTTTGCGTTTCAAAGGGTTACTGATTGAGTACATTACTGGGATTTTTTTTAATATTGTAGGCAATGAAGCGTCGTCTTTACCGGGATGAAATATGTGCGTCTCTTGTTTTGTCTGATATTAATTTATTGCGTAGTCATCTTATGGCTCGTGTCAAAACTTTCAATGGGCAAAGGGTTCAAATACTTGAAAAGGTAGTCAAGCAGGAAAAGGAGATTGCAGAAAAACAGAAGGAGGAGAGAAAAGAATTGAATCGTTTAAGGAAGAGTCAACAAGCTGCCAAATCTGTTGTTCGTAGTGTTATAGAATGGTCATTTGTTTTTTATTCCAAGTATTATTCAAATTACTATCTTTTACAAGACATTTGATAGATCTACTAGTATTTTCATACTAGGTTTGTTGAACAAGTATTCTTATTTTCTTTATAAAGAAGCAGTTTTTATCATATGTGTTTATGCACAACTGGTGTTTATCTTTAATATATAGAGGATACTGTGGATTACTTATTAAACTAAAGAAGGTTACCGATTATCAAATTCAGATATTACTGATTCATACACCAATGGCTAATTATTAACGTATGAGTGGAACACTGATTCTCATATTTGGGGTTTACCGAATCACATATAGACGTTACTGATTCTCATATTATTATTACAGGAATGGATTACAAATCAGTGTAAGTAGGGGTTACTTATTATAGGTAGGTGGGTTTTATTTGTACAATACTTAGGATTACTGATTAATTTAAGAATGGATTACTTAGTGGATTTTGTGGGTTACTTATTAGCTTAGACAAGGCTTACTGATTAACAAATTCAGAGGTTTGTGATGAATTTATGAGGGAATAGTTTGAATGGATTACATATTCTCTTACTAGGAGTTACTAATAACATTCTTGAACAGTTACTTGCAATGGTTAGGTATGAACTATTGGTAGATAACTGAAAACTGTTGCAAACTGAAATATAAATTCAATACAATATTATTCTAAGACTGTAGGAAATTAAAACAATTTTGGATTCGGTGCTGGGGTTACTGTTCCAAAGTCTTCTTGCACTCCTTTTTTCTTCTTTCTAGTGCTTCTCTTTGACTTCTCAAAATGACCTTTAATGAGCTTCGTCCTACCTTTTGTGTTTGCTCTATCTGGATCACTCACTGAAGGTATATTATCTGATTGCTGTGTTGCATTCATTGATGTGTTGTTGGTTGATTCTTATTCTTCCTCCTACACAAATTCTTTGTCTGTGATGATCTTATGTACTTCACATATTAGTCTTTCATATGTGTCCTCTACAAGCTTCCGTGTCTCAGCGTGTTCTTGACTTTTCAGCATCAAGTTGTAACTCTTTCTTGCCATCATGCTACGCCAAGGTATGTATTTTTGTTGTTGTAATTTTAGTTGTGATTGCTGTTCTTCCCTTATTTTCCACATATCTTCCTTAGCAAACTTAGTCCACCTCTTACATATGTAAATATCTGGAATCTTGGTTATTGAGTGTTGAAAAAGTACACGTAAATAATGGTAGCACAACCAACTAGTTTCTTCATAATTCTTGCAAGTGCACAGTACTGTGTTGTGTGCACTGTCAAATGTAATTTTATGCTTAGAGTATATGTCATCCTCTAGCCATACCTCATAGTAGTATTTGACGCCAAGATGAGCGTGAGTTCTGACAACAGATTGAAGGGCATATGTGTATGCACTTTCAAAGTCCCTGAAAAGTGTTTGTATGTATACCTCTGATGCATGCTTGATTAGACCAAACATCGGGAGTACTGAAGTCGGTGTTGATTATGTACACTTGAAGTCAGCAATTGATTTCATTATTCCTCCACTTCTCTACTGTATTCCGGAACATTTTAAAAAAATCTGTGAGGCTTGTGTTGTTGTTTGTTGAGAAACCAATCATTGTTTGTGCTTTCACTTCTTTGAGAAGAGAGTATTCCTGCTGAAAAAAAGTCCTTGCTCAGTGATGTGCACCATTTTTCTTTCAATCGATACAACCTTTTGAACCACTTGTTGTTTTCTAGTTGATATTTCTTTATCATGTCATCCCAACACTTCTTAAATTCTTTAGGTGTTGCACACCCACTTAGACACTTCTTGAATGTATTCTTGAAAGTTGAATTCTTTTTCAAAGCTCCATATCTTGATACTGCATTTTTGAACAGATGCCAAATGCAAAGTATGTGTCTTGTGTGAGGTAGTGCCTGCCCAACACATATATATAACCAAGGTAATTTATTACAGAGGGTACTCATAATTTGTTAGAGGGGTTACTTTTTTTAGTTTATGACAGTTACTAATAATGTTTTAGAGGGGTTGCATAGACTAGATATATAACTAAGGTTATAGTAGTTACTGATATATAACACATATATAAATCAGGTTATAGTATTTACTGATAATTTATTACAGAGAGGTACTCATAGTTTGTTAGAGGGGTTACTTTTTTAGTTTATGACAGTTACTGATAATGTTTTAGAGGGGTTACATAGATTAGATATACGAGGTTACTAATAAAAATATAAAGATATTAGTGATTATTGATAATGTTTTAGAGGGGTTACTTACTCTTGTTTATTGTCTTATGAAAATTCTTTTAGTTGTTTATAAATTTAGTTCAAAAATTTACTATTATTTTAATTGGGTTACTTATCAAACTTTTAGGAGTTACCAATTGTATTTCTGTGGGGTTACTTATAACTTATGTAAGTATACTCGTAAAGTTACACAAGGGTTAGTTATTAAAATTTTTCATTTTTAAGACAAGTTTCCTATTAGTGGAAGGAGGTGGACAAGTATGAATACATCCATGTGATATGGTATAATTACTGAAATTACTGATGTGACTGTAGTGGGTTACGAAATTACTGATGTGAGTGTAGGGGTTACTAATACTTCTTTATTTAGCTAGGCTACCAAGACAACTTTAAATTGAAGTGATTTAATGTTTTTTCTGATATTCAATTCATCTGTAGACATTAATTGAATTTTACGTGTTTTTTTTTAAAACTGTAATTAATATTTAATGAATCGATATATTTTTTTTATTATTCAATGAATTGAAATTTATTTTTTAATATAAATACATGTTTTCCTACAGTTTACGAGCATAACCTTTCCTCTCCCTTTTTTCCTACTAAACTTCTTACTCTTGAACATAACCATTTCTCTCTCGTTTCTAACAACTCTCTTACACTTTAAACTTATGGATCACCAAATTCAAGAGGAATTGCTAAAGATATTTGAAGCGTTTTACAAATTTTACTTGGACTGGCAAATTTTGATTTGAAATTTGTTGAGTCCATGAAGTCCCTTGCTGAACTAAAAAACAAAGGTAAAGATCCTCTGCCAACTATATCCAAAATATGCAGCATGCACAACCCTGTTTGCATTGCTGTTAGAGAAACAAGGATTAGGCTTAAGGTGTTAGAGAAGAAGGTGTAGGAGGCACAAGAAGAAGAAAAGGAGGAGGAAGAAGAAGATGAAGAGGAGGAGGAGGAGGAAGAAGAAGAAGATGAAGAGGAGGAGGAGGAGGAAATGGATATTGAAGACTGTGGCTCTTCAACAACTCCTTAGGGCCTTATCTTTTTCTTTTTTTGTTTTGTTGTTCATTCAAATGCCTAATATACTTCTTAATTTTCACTTTTTTTTAGAAGTATTTTAGGTATTGTAATTATTTTAGAAGTATTTAAATATTATGTATTTTGTCTTATATAAATATTAATGAAATATTAAATATTTTGTGAATTATCTGGTGTATAATTATTGTACAAGATTTTTATTCTAGTTTATGAATTTTTTTTATTATTTAAATTTTTCATTGGTATAAATTGGTACATTTTACAGAGTAAAAATATATATTTAGAAGTTACTAATTCATATAAATAGGTGTTACTAATTCATAATTTTGGGGTTATAGGTGTTACTCATTAATATAAGTAGCTGTTACTAATTCATATCAGTAGGTGTTACTAATACATATTTTACTTAGATTAGATATTTAGGGTTACTTACTGTAGATATTTGGGATTACTTAGACCAGATACATAGGGTTACTAATGCATAATTTGGGGGTTATAGGTGTTACTCATTAATATAAGTAGCTGTTACTAATTCATATCAGTAGGTGTTACTCATACATATTTTATTTAGACTACATATCTGGGGTCACTTACTGTAGATATTTGGGGTTACTTAGAGCAGATACATAGGGTTACTGATTAATATAAGTAGGTGTTACTAATTCACATATAAATGGGTCACTTATTCATATACATAAGTGTTACTAATTCATATAAGTAGGTGCTACTAAATTATATTTTACGGGTTACTCGTTAAGGTATGTAGGTGTTACTGATTAATATAAGTAGGAGTTAGTCATTCATATAAGTAGGTGTTAGTCATTCATATATGTAGGTGTTACTAATTCATATAAGTAGGTGTTACTCATACATATAAGTACGTGTTACACATACATATTTTACTTCGAGCATATAATTGGGGTTACTTAGAGCAGATATATGGGGTTACTAGAGAGGTTAGTGATTCATAAAAGTAGGTATTAATAATTCATATAAGTACGTGTTGCTAATTCATATTTTGGGGGTTATTGGTGTTAATGATTAATACAAGTAGATGTTACTAATTTATATAAGTAGGTGTTACTGATATAAGTATATTTTAGTTGGAGTAGACATTTGTGGTTATTTAGAGCTGATACATAGGGTTACATAGAGCAGATACATAGGGTTACTAATTCGTATAAGTAGGTGTTACTAATTCATAATTTTGGGGTTATAGGTGTTACTCATTAATATAAGTAGGCGTTACTAATTCATATCTGTAGGTGTTACTCATACATATTTTACTTAGATTAGATATTTGGGTTTACTTACTGTAGATATTTGGGGTTACTTAGAGCAGATACATAGGGTTACTTTGAGCAGATATATAGGGTTACTTAGAGAAGATACATGGGGTTACTGTTTAATATAAGTAGGTATTACTAATTCACATATATAGGATCACCTATTCATATACATAGGTGTTAGAAATTCATATAAGTAGGTGTTACTAAATCATATTTTGCGGGTTACTCGTGAAGATATGTAGGTGTTATTGATTCACATAAGTAAGGGTTAGTCATTCACATATGTAGGTGTTACTAATTCATATAAGTAGATGTTACTCATACATATAAGTACGTGTTACACATACATATTTTACTTCGACCATATGATTGGGGTTACATATAGTAGATATATGGGGTTACTTAGACCAGATAAAGGGTTACTTAGAGCAGATATATGGGGTTACTTAGAGCAGATATATAGGGTTACTAATTCACACACATAGGGGTTACTAATTCACATATGTTAGTAATAACGGTTATTTCACCAAATACCCTTGACAAAAAAAATTTATTCACCAAATACCCCCACTTTTTTTCGAATTCACCAGATACCCCTGACCTTAAAAAAAATTGACCAGATGCCCTTAATGACTAATGGCGGTTAACTCCGTTAGTCATTAACCCTAATTAACTCTAAAAAACCTAATTAAACCCTAATTAAACCTAACTAAACCCCAAGTAAACCCTAAAAACCAAACTCTCTCTCCCTAATCCAACCCCAGCCCACCTTAGACCCACCAGCCCCACCACCCAACCCCATCCCCACCCCCTCCCCCTCCCCCGCAACAGCCCACGCATGCCCCCCCCTCCTCCCCCCTCCCCTCCGCAGCCCCCACGACGAGACCACCCTCCCCCAGCCCCCCACGCGAGCCCCCCCCCTCGACCTCCCTCGCGCCTCCCCCTCCCCCTCCCTCCCTCGCGCCTCCCCCTCCCCCTCCCTCCCTCGCGCCTCCCCTCCCTCACTCCTTCGAACGATTTCGCACTCGATCCCGAGTCCCCCCTCCCTCGATCTCGTTGGCGCCTCCCCCCTCCCTCACTCCTTCGAACGATTCGCGACCGAGGTCACAAGTGATCATATGGTACCTTCGAACGAATGATTTTGCGGCGGGGGAGGGGGAGGGGAGCGACCGAGTTCGCGGGGGAAGGGGAGGGGGGCAACCGATTTCGCGGGGAAGGGGAGGGGTGGGGTGGGGCAACTAATTTTGCGGGGGAAGGGGGAGGTGCGGGGCCGGGTGGTGGGAAGGAGGAGGCGCGCGGCGGGGGGGGTGGTGAGGAAGGGGAGGCGCGGCGGGGAGGAGGAGGAGGGGGGCTGGTGGGGTTGGAGATGTGGGGGGTGGGGGTGGTGGTCGGGGGTGGGGTGGGGGGTGGTGGCTTGGGGATGGGTGGGGGGCTGGTGGGCTTGGGGGTGGGTTTAGGGTTAGTTAGGGATTTAGGGTTAGTTAGAGTTTTAGGGTTTTTAGGTTTAATTAGGGTTTTTTAGGTTTAATTAGGATTTTTTAGGTTAATTAGTTAATTAGTTAACGGAGTACTAACGTCCGTTAGCCAAAAGGGCATTTTGGGTAATTTTTTTAAAGGTCAGGGGTATCTGGTGAATTTTTTTTAAAGGTCAGGGGTATCTGGTGAATTTTGAAAAAAGTGGGGGTATTTGGTGAATAATTTTTTTTTGCCAGGGGTATTTGGTGAATTAACCGTAGTAATAATCATAGATATGGGTTACTTTTGTTTATTTCTTTGAGGTTACTTTTGTTTATTTCTTTGGGGTAGAATTCATTTATTAATGACTTACCAACTAAAAAATTAATTATGGATGTGACATGAAGGGTTACTTACCTGCTATATTTTGGGTTACCAATATAACTTTTAATTTGAAGTGACTATACATATTCTGAAAAAGTGTCTGTTACCCTATTTAATGATGTCTTCAACTTTAAAAATTGTCTGTCACATTGAATACATAAATTTTAATTATTTTTTAAGGTATATTCAATGAATTAAACTGTAATTATTATTATAAATAAGGGGTTTTCAGAGGTCATTTTCATCACAAAAACTTTCTTTACTCTATTTCCTTTCATCTTCTCCAGTTTCTTTAAACTTTCTTCATATTTTTTCTCCATTCAAACCTCATGGATCCTGAGTTCAAAGTCGAAGTTCTAAAAGTCATCAAAGCTTTTGACAGTTTATATTCCAAGTTTAATAGATTTCATGCCACCATTATTGATTCTCTTCTAGTTTTATATACAACTTCTTATGGCTTGCGATTCTTGGGAAAATAAATTCCAAATCGAAGCTAGTCCGCATTGGCATGATCTCAGCTTCGGACGCCATTTGTGTTCTTTGTGGCAATTTTCCGGAAACTTGTGAGCATCTCTTCATCCAATGTTCATTCTCATGGCAACTTTGGTGTTGGTGGTTGGAGGTATGGGGTTTATTTTGGGTATTTCCTCAATCACTTCGGGATGTATTTGAGCAATGGTCTCACCCTTGTAGGGGTATTTTCTTCAAAAAAGTTTGGACAACAAGTTTTTTTGTCATTCTTTGGACAATATGGAAAGAACGCAATGCAAGAACCTTCTCTAATGTCTCATGTTCGATGGTGAAGCTCCAAGAACTTGTTCTCCTTCGCATTTGTTGGTGGATAAAGGGTTGGGGGATCCATTTCCCTACAACCCTGACGAGGTTTTCCACAATCCACTTTGCCTTAGATGGACCTCTCCTTCTCCTGCTCGATTAAAAAACAAGCATCCAAAGCCGAGGCTTGAGTGGCTACCTCCTCCCATTGCCACTTTGAAGTGGAATGTTGATGCTTCTCTTTGCCCCATGGAATCAAAGTCATCTATTGGTGGTGTACTTAGGGACCACAATGGCAAATTCATTTGTATCTTCTCTAGCCCAATTCCTTGTGTTGAGATTAATCATGCGGAGGTCCTAGCCATCCATAGAGCAATTAAAATTTTCATGGCTCATGATCATCTTAGACTCCACCATCTTATAGTTGAGTCGGACTCGACAAATGTGGTTAAATGGTGCTCAAGTGGAATGCATGGCCCTTGGAATCTTAACTTCATCATCAACTACATCCATAGTAGTTCGAGATTGGGACAAGGTATAGAAATTATACACAAGGGTAGGGAGTCAAACGTGGTCGCAGATACGCTTGCTAAACAAGGTCTTCGAAGGAGTGACGAGTTTATAGCATGGTTGTAGTTCCTTGTTTTATCCCTTTTGGTGCCTGAACTTGTCTGATTGAGCTTTTTGGATGATTGTCTAATATGTCTTGCTTGTAAGACTATAATACCTTCTGATGGTATTCTGCTCCTTTTAATAAAATCCCAAATTATAAAAAAAAAACAAGAGAAAGAGGGGTAGATCCGCATGCAATAGTAGAGGAAATATGAGACATGAAGGACCCAACAATGTATGCTATTAGAGATGCAAAGGACCTTGTTCAAAAATGGAAGGAACGGATAGAGAAGGAGGAGCAGAAGGAGAAGGAGGAGAAGGAGGAGAAGGAGGAGGAGGGGGAGAAGGAGGAGAAGGAAGATGAAGATGAAGATTAAGAAGAAAATAGTTATTAATTTTAAGTTTTTAGCTTTTATTTTGAAGTTAAGTTTTTAGTTATGTAGTTTGTTAAATAAAGTTTCTAGTAGTTATTAAAATAGTTTCTAGTTATGTATTTTCTGTTCTAATGTAAATGAAAATTTTGAATAGTATTGAAAATTATATTTGTGTAGATTCATTGTTCATCATTTTTATTCCTGTTTTTGAATTTTTATAAGTCTTTAAATTTTTTAACAGTATAAATTGATACAATTCATACAGTAAAAATATATATTTAGAAGTTACTAATAAAAACATTTACATGTTACTGTAAATGTATTTATAAGTTACTCATAAATATATTCACATGTTACTGATAAATTTATTTACAGGTTACTAATTCATAACGTTACTGATTAACAATTTTGAAAATTACTAATTGATATACTTAGGATTGAGAGGTTACTAAGTAGTGGTTTCTAATTTATTTAGATTGGGGATATATTTTGGGGATTACTAATTCTTATATGTAGGTGTTACTCATACATATTGTGGGGGTTACTGATTAATATAGCACTTCTTAGTAATTCATTTAGATTGGGGTTACTTGAGAGGTTATTGATACATATATTTTGGGGGTTACTCAGTAATATAAGTAGGGGTTACTAATTAATATAAATAGTTATTATTTATTAATATATGTAGGTGTTACTCATAAATATTTTGGGGGTTACTTATTAATATAAGTAAGGGGTACTGATTGATATAATTAGGTGTTACTCTTATATCTTTTTGAGGATTACTGATTAATATAATTAGGTGTTAGTTAGAGCAGATATATGGGGTTAGTTAGAGCATATATATCAAAATGTACTCATCAAAAGATAACTTTACTAGTCAGTAACATCTCTACAACTTATCAGTAACCTCTATAAAATTAATAAGTAACTCATATTAATAATAAAGAGTGAAATTTTAGATAACATACTTTTTTATTGCCTTTAACATAGCTAAATCTTGGTCAGTAAAGATTGTTGTAGGCGTTAGACCACCCATAGATTTCTTGAATGTGTTTAGTAGCCATTCAAATGTTGTTGTGCTTTCATCTGCAATGAAAGCATAACCAAACATGACATTCTGCCAGTGGTTATTGATGCCAACAAATGGGGCACAAATGAGGTTGTATTTGTTTGTTCGATAAGTTGTATCAAACACCATCACATCCCCAAACATTTCAAAGTCTTCTTTCATTTGTGAGTCTCTCCAAAATATAGCTGTAAGCTTGTTTCCTTTTTCCCCTCCTCCAAGTTTGAACCTGAAGAAGAAATTTGGGTCTTCAATTTGTCTCTAATAAAGACAGTATATGACATGCTGGGCATCACCACCTTCAATCTCTTTCATCTTCTTTCTAGTTATGTAGTTTAGATGATCTTTGTATGTATGTCCAACTGATGAAACTCCTCCAGCCTCATGTGCCATCAATTGGTACGTTTGTGTTGGTCTCAATACACTTTGTAACATTAAATCTATAGTAACTGCTTTTTCGGCATTCATTTTTCGTTCTGACCTATGGAAATGCTGCCATGATCTTCTTATGAGCTCATGGTTATGCTTAATAACATGATCATCAACCTCAAACTTGCCATCAGCAGTCCTTTTAGCCCTTATATAAGCTTTGCACCTAGTTGTTGTAATAGGTACTTGTTTTCTTTTTTTTACATTTTGTCCTTATGCTGGGGGTGTTTTTCTCAATGGCGGCTTGCACCGAAATCCTTCTTTTGAACAAACAAATTCCTTTGATCTTATTTCTTTTTTCTCCCCTTGTGTATATCTTGTTGTGGACTGCCTTACTCCAAAGCCCATAGCATTTGCATGTTTTTTGTATCTTTCATGAATTTCTTCCAAAGTTCCTGTAAAGCCCAGTAAACTTGCTTTGTGTTCTTCTTGTTCTTCCTCTTCTTTTTGCTTAAGAAGTAAAATTCTATCTTGTTCTTCAACTTCCACTGAATGTTGTGAATCATGATCCCAACTTTCTGCATAATCAATAATTGTTTACTAATTAGCTTAGTCATGCGTTAGTGACTGACTTAAGTATAGGTTACTGGCTGACCTAAGTATAGGTTAGTGACTGACTTAAGTATAGGTTACTAATTAATGTTTTCGACTTTTAGATTTATAACATAAACAGTAATATGAAATTGTCTAAACAATAATAGTAACATAAACTTTTTATTAAAAATATGAAGGAACAGGTAAATGGAAATACAATAAATCAGATCACAAACATGAAATTCATAACCAGAAACAAGATCTACTCTTCGTTGATTTGTTCTTCCCACTTAGCAACAGTGTCCATTACTTTGTTAGTAGGGTCGTTGAAGATGTTATGAACATAGGCGATTTCACTGATTGTGCCCAATGTATCTTTCCCTTCATTTTCCTTTAATTTAAGTAGTTTGCTCATAGCTTTTGTAGTCTTTGAATTAAAGACGTCCCATGCTTCTAAATAATCCTGAGTACTGGCCTTCATTGCATCCTTTAAGTGTGTTTTAATTTGTGGATCCATGTGTGAAGCTGAAGGCTTTGGTTGTGTGGTAGGGAGGAAGGGAAAGAATGATTATATGAAATGAACTATGAAATAGTCCTTTTATAAGGGCATTTAGGATTTGATTCATTGACCTAGTGTAGGTCAAATGAATACTGGTTGTTATATCCACATTTATTGCAGTCAATATTGTTATTATTTTATGTTTTTGACTTTTAAATTAATGGTGGTTATGTAAGTAAGACTTATTCATAGCTTATTCAATTAGGGGTTACAGTCATTGAGTTACTGGTCTAAATATCTACTTGTTAGTGATATATATCTTTAGGGGTTACTGTGCATTATTATAGTCATGCATCACTGATTAATATAAGTTCGTGTTACTGATTATTATAAGCAGGCATTACTGATTCATATTTTTGGGATTACTGATTTACATGAATAGGCATTACTGATTCATATTTTCGGGGTTACTGATTTATATAAGTAGGCATTAGTGATTCATACTTTCGGGGTTACTGGTTAATATAAGTAGGTGTTACCCAATCATATTTTGCGTGTTACTGATTAATATAAGTAGGTGTTACTCATTCATATTTTGAGGGTTAATAATTTATATAACTAGGCATTACTGATTCATATTTTGGAAGTTGCTGGTTAATATAAGTAGTTGTAACTCATTCATATTTTGGGGGTTACTCATTAATATAAGTAGGTGTTACTCATTCATATTTTGGGGGTTACTAGTTTATATAACTAGGCATTGCTGATTCATATTTTGGGGGTTATATAAGTAGTTGTTACTCATTCATATTTTGGGGGGAACTCATTAATATAAGCAGGTATTACTGATTATTAAAAGAAAGTGTTACTCATTTATTTTTTGGGGATTACTGGTTAATATTTTCGGGGTTATTGTTTAATATAAGTAGTTGTTACCCAATCATATTTTGCGTGTTACTGATTAATATAAGTAGGTGTTACTCATTCATATTTTGGGGGTTACTAATTTATATAACTAGGTATTACTGATTCATATTTTGAGAGTTACTGGTTAATATAAGAAGTTGTTACTTATTCATATTTTGGGGGTTACTCATTAATAAATAGGTATTATTCATTCATATTTTGGGGGTTACTAATTTATATAACTAGGCATTGCTGATTCATATTTTGGGGGTTATATAAGTAGTTGTTACTCATTCATATTTTGGGGGTTACTCATTAATATAAGTAGGTGTTACTCATTCATATTTTGGGGGTTGCTAATTTATATAACTAGGCATTGCTGATTCATATTTTGGTGGTTATATAAGTAGTTGTTACTCATTCATATTTTGGGGGTTACTCATTAATATAAGCAAGAATTACTTTTTTTTTTGGGATTACTTGTTAATATCTTTTGGGGTTATGGTTAATATAAGTACGTGATACTCATTAATATAAATAAGTATTACTGATTGTGAAAAGAAAGTGTTACTCATTTATTTTTTTGTGGATTAGTAGTTAATATTTTTTTGGGGTTACTGGTTAATATAAGTACTTGTTACTCATTCATATTTTGGGGGTTACTCATTAATATAAGTAGGTATTACTGATTACTGAAAGAAACTGTTACTCATTTATTTTTTGGGGATTACTGGTTAATATTTTTTGGGGTTACTTGTTAATATCTCATGGATTTTTTATACATGAAAAATCGAGATAGTCAGGGGTTATCTTGTAGTTCGTTATTTTCGAGAATGTATTCCTGAATTTCCTCACCGGTGTTTGAGTTTAGTCCGAGCTGATTCATTGATTCTTCTATATCCATGGATTCTTGCGATTCTTATATATCCATGGATTCTTCATCAGTGGTTGAGTTCGTCATTTTTTAACTTTCAATTTTCTTGGGATTTGTTCTTGCATTTAATTTGTCTCTTACCTAGAAAATAACGGTCGGTTCTTAAAGGCGAGGATTACACGCGTTCTTAATTTGCATTTATTTTTTTTTTAAATTCAACACGCGTTTATGTAGCGCGCGTATCACACGCGCGCGGTCACACCCGAAAATTTCGCGTGTGGCCGGTTGTACAGAAGACGCGCTGTTAATTTTTTATACTATCATGGTTTAATGACACCTTATTTTTCAATTTCCGGCCAAAAAAGTCAAATATCTAACGCTGATTTAAATCCTTGTTTTTGTATTTTATTTCCGTCGTTTACTCGTTTTCTATCATCCTTCTCTTTTAACCTTTTCTCCTTTTCCGTTTTCCTTCCCTACTTCTCCCAATTACTTTATCCTAACTACCTGAGTAACACAAGATGCATCCATGAACTTGTGCATCCATGACAAATAAATCCATAACAATTAACAAAATCATTTCGACTAGGGTTATATGATATAATTACTAGCCTTATATGCATATGATACGTGCGAAAACATATAAAGTTCTGTATAAAAATGCATTTGGTAACAGTTATTGGAAGCGAGAAGAGGAAGAAGATTATGGAAGGGAGAAGCCTGAGAAAGAAGAACTGATAGTTTGTTTAGGGTGTTTTTGTATATTTTTTATACTAAAATTGTATGTAACAGTTAATCATGGAGAGAGAGTTGTTAAATTAGGGATTTAAAAAGAATATTAAAGTTGATAACATTAATGATAAAAGTTAATAATTACACGTAAAGTAGTCAGTTTGTTGTGGCTTTTTTTATTAGGTTGAGTAATGCCTATACAGAACTTTGCTGATATCTACTACAAAAGTGGGAATATGAAACGCTGGATAGAGAACGGTTAAGTATGTTGAGCGTTTTCTAGGACTATATAGAACGGTTATCTTTCATATACGTTATGTAAGTGAGACAATATAAAACGCCTATACTAGATAACTGTTTTATTAGATTTTACAACACTCAAAAACAAAAAAAAATTAATAAATTTTAAAAGAAATAATGAATATAAAACGGTGAACTAATAATAATAAACCCATGTTCTCTATAAATTACTCCACATGAATTGTATTATCAAAATATCTTATTCTTATTTAAATTTTAAAAATCCCGCTGCTACACTGTTTTTTGGTGAAATCCCGCTACTACACTAAACCTATAAAGTAAACCTCACTCATTTTTGCTTCAAAAAAAAACCTGTATCCTTTTTTAATGCCACTAAAGTATCCGTCTCTTTGCCCCCATCTTCATCAACTTCCAATACCTCCATTTCCTCCTGGTGAGAGTGGGTCTGACGAAGATGAAACTCAACAGAACAACTGCAGCACAACCCGAAGACAGAGAGAATGGGGGCAGCAATAGAGACGCCGGAGCATCAATAACGCCGGATAGAACCGGCGCATCACCGATGAGTAATGCCGACAGGAGGGGAATGAGAGCGAGAGATGCGGACGAGATTGAGAAATTTGAATCTCAACAATCACCAAAGGAAATTAGAAAATGGGGTTTGCACTTTGCAAGCCTTAAATTCACAAGATTTTGCTGATTAATTCATAAATTTTGACAACTCAAGGTTAAATTTGAAGTTGTTATGGTGGTGGTTATTGTAGTGGTGGACTGGTGGTTTAAATTTTAGATTTCGGCTATTGATACTAATTAACATCTGTAACTTGTAAATTTTTTTTACAGTATATAGGAGTATATATCATTGCAATATCGTGAAATGTAATTTTTTTTTGGGTGGGTGAAATGTAATTTTTTAAATGTTAATAACAGTTGTTGGAAGGAGAGATTAAATTGAGTTTTTCTTTAAAATATTTTCTGAATTTGTATTTATAGTATACAAATCTCATACGGTTACTAACAGATAATTTACTTTTTCCATTTTATTATTTTTAAAAAATTAAGATAGAGAACAGTTATCTACACTAATAGTTCTTTATGCTAAAGGAATACAATATTGTCATGTATGGTAAGCGTTTTTTATTCATTCCTTATATTTTTATTCTAGGGAGGGAAAAGAGAACTGTCATTTTTGACACATGTTTTCTATGATAGGGAAAACAGAACGCCTCCCAGGCCTGTTTTATAAACTTTATAGAACACCTAGCAGGAGAACGCTCATAAGGCGTTCTATAAGGTATGTTTCGACAGTTCTCTTTGCCCTTTTTTGTAGTAGTATATATTGTTTTTTTAATGTGGGTTTGTTATCCCCCTCCCCTCTCTTACCTCATATTTCCTCCGTTTAGAAATAATTGTACAATTTGTATAGTGTTTACTATTAACTTCTTATACTTTGATTGTCTTTGGTGATTTATATTTCAGGAAAAACATAGTCATATGGGATCTTGATAGGTTCGTTTTAATGTATATTATTTTTAATATCAACTTGTTATAAATTTTGCCTATTGATTATTAAAGATATTAATGTTTGAAACCATGCATTGGCAAAACGTGAAAACATAAAATGGTGCAACTACTAAATGGAGGAAGTAGAAAATAGATGATTCTAAAAGGTGTTGTTTGGTTCACTATTTTTAGGCTCCAAGAGATGAAATCAATTACCGATTCTCTTTTTCTTGTTTGGTTCAATCTATCATCAATCCATTATCATTACTTGATGGTAATGGATTTCCCCAATTTGTTACATTTCCCTCCCCCTCAAAGTAATAAAATCCATTACTTGATGGTAATGGTTACTATTTATTTACAATTATTGCCTTGAACCAAATACTTAATAAAGGTAACAATCTTTGTTACCATTCCCCTCCTCTATTTACGTCCATTCCCTTTCCATTCCATATCTTGTGTTAGATAATGTAAACTCAGTAATCTTGGAGTAGGTCCATTGATCAATATATATAGTGTTTACAAAATAATAATCTTAATCATGTTAGGAATCCTAACTATATAATGATAATACTATATAAATATATCCTAATCCGATGAGAAAATATTATCCTAAATATATTCTCTATCACACCCCCGCAATCATAGCGGGAGGAGGGCGGACGCTAAGACTGGATCGGACATCTGTAAATAGCTGTCGAGGTAGGCCTTTTGTGAATATGTCTGCAAACGTACTGATACCTAGAAGGAACATGAAGAACCCGTACCTGACCCAACGCAACCTTTTCGCCAACAAAATGAATATCCGTCTCAACATGTTTGGTGCGTTGATATTGTACGGGATTATTGGACAAATAGATAGCACTGACATTATCACAATATACAAGAGTGGCCTGACGAAGAGGGCAATGTAACTCAAGAAGGAGGTTACGAAGCCAGCAGGACTCGGCAACAACATTAGCGACACCGCGATATTCGGCTTCTGCGCTTGAACGAGAAAGAGTAGCCTGACGCTTAGAAGACCAGGAAATAAGGTTGTCTCCAAGGAAACAACAGTAACCAGATGTAGAACAACGAGTGTCAGGACACCCACCCCAATCATCATCAGTATAAGTAATCAAACGCATTGAAGTAAAAGGATATAAATGTAACCCATGATCAATGGTACCCTGAATATAACGCAGAATGCGCTTTAAAGCATCATAATGAGACTCCCTTGGGTCATGCATAAAAAGGCATACCTGCTATACCGCATAAGTAATACCAGGACGAGTGAAAGTGAGGTACTGAAGAGCACTAGCGAGATTGCGGTACTTAGTAGGATTCGAAAACTTAGGACCTGAATCAGCACTAAGTTTAGACTTAGTGTCCACAAGAGTATCTGCAGGTTTACAATTGCTCATACTTGCGCGTTCTAAGATTTCCTGTGCATATTTCTGCTGAGAAAGAAGCGTGTAAGATGGAGTTTTAGAAACAGCAATACCCAGGAAATAACTCAAGGGTCCTAAATCAGACATGGGGAACTTAGTCTTCAACTGAGTAATCATACGCTCGCGTAAGCCATTTGAAGAAGTGGCTAAGATGATGTCATCAACATAGAGTAATAAATATGCTATGTCAAGATCCCGACTGTAAGTGAACAAAGAAGAGTCACTCTTAGCGATAACAAAGCCCATGTGTAATAAAAAAGTAGCAAATCGCTGATACCAGGCTCGAGGAGCTTGTTTTAAACCATATAAGGCTTTTCTGAGTCTGCAGACATGATGAGGAGCCCTGCGATCAACAAACCCCGGAGGTCAATGTGACAACATCTGCTGATATAGAGACTGAGCTTGAGAACCTCAAAAAGATGATTCCAGAAGCTAAAGGATCAGATGAGCAAACTACGAGCCAAACAATGGAGAAGCTACAAGAGGATGTTGACAAAGAGTTTACAAATGCCTTTGTGTCCATGGGCTTACAAGGGGAACTTGAATCACTCAAGTTAGAGTTAGCTAAAACCTCTGATCCGGTTTTGAGCCTTGCTTTGAAGGAAAAGGCAGATAGACTGGTGCAAGAATTCAAACTTAAATTTTCCAAAACTGGTGAGTTTATGGGGTTAAAAGAGAAGTTAGCAAGGCTTGAAACTGTAAACAGGCTCATGGTGGTCAAGGAAAAAGGCGAGAAGATTAAAACAGAGATCAATGAAAAAGTACCAGCCAAGGTAAAGGAGAAGTTACTGCTGCTAAAAACTGCTCAAGAGAAATTACTGCAAGGCGAAGAAGTAGATTAGGAAATAGTTAAAGAAGTAGAAACTGCAAGAAAAGAGCTCGTGGAGGTTTTGAAGGCATCTAACTTAGAGATCGTGGGTACGACAAAGAGAGGTGAAAGACCTTTACCTCCTGATTTATACAAAAAGCTTTCGGGGTTGAACAGTGAGATTAATACAGAAATTGAGAGAGCTATAGACGAGGCTGGTCTTCGAGAGAAAATAGAGGAATTGAAGGCAGAGATTGCAGAAAACTTGAGCTCGGAAAAGATAAAAAGACTACAGGAAGAACTAAAGGAGAAAATTGTTGCTGCTATGAATGTTGAATCTCTGAAAGGGAAGGCTGATAATCTGAGAGATGAGTTGGTGTCTTCTCCAGAGGCAGTTCTGCAAGGTAAGCTTGGTGCTGATAATGGAAGATCATGATCAGATTTCAAGTACAGTTCTTAAAATTATGAGATTGTGTATACATCGAATTATATATATAGGTAAGATTAATATCACCATATTTTTTTGACCGTCCAGGATAATATTGGATTTATAATAAGTGATATGAACAATTAGTTTTGTGCAAATCTGATGCCTCTAGTTTATAGAATTTTTTAGCTTTACAATTATATCAAATTACTGACTCCACTGCATCCCAAAATAATAAGTAGCGATTTGTTTGGAGTAAAAACTTGTTGAGTTGATCCATTAATCTCTCAATTAATACATTGTTTACAATATTTATTCATCTCAAATAATAACTTTTTCTTTATATACTCCCTGTTTCCTAGCCAAATATATTCAGTTGGGTTTTCTTAGTCAAAGTTTCATAACTTCGACCAATATGAATTTGTACAAAAGGAGAGAAAGAATTATACTTCATGTATCATAATTCATACTGTTCTATTATAGAAGTATATTGTTGAGGAACAATAGTAACAAATTGGCCTGTGAAACTGCAAAAATCAAATAGAACTGTATATGTGGACCAGTAGGAGTATGTTTGCATATGGCTGTTTGGCTAAACTTTAATTAGCAAAATTTTTATCCCATGAAATTAGTAAGGGTATATTCATAACGTTACAATGTGGGGTCTACGAGTGGATTCATCATACACCCCAGGGTGTCTGTGCATGAGCCCGCCCAGGCGGCGGGGCGGGCGGAGCGCGCCGCCGCGCGCCTCAAATCTAAAAAATGGATAAGTATCTAACACATCGGTAGAAATGCAGATATGTAGTATTGCCAAGATGGTAGTTGATGGTGACCCTGGGAATGCTGCGTGTCCGTGACTTCAAGGGTTCGAATCCCTGTTTGTTTCTTTTTTCTTTTCTTTGTCAAAGATGTTATCCTTTTTTAGTTGTTACTTTTCTTTTTTATTTTCTTTTTTACAACTCCAACTTGCTTCTTGATTTTCCTTTCTACCACTATATTATATTATTTTATTTTCTTAGTTAGTATGATTTTATATCTTATATACATTAAAATTATAAATTGTTAAAAAAATAATGTATAGAACCTAAAGCCTATACTTATTATTAATATTCTTTATAAGCGTTGGGTGATAAAGTATATTGTATATTTTGATATTTCGAATTCGTCTAGTTATTAGTTTATCTAGTTTATTAAGGGCTACTCCATCCGTCCCACAATAGTTTGAACACTTTTGTTTTTTGTTTGTTCCATTTCAGTTTTAAACACTTTTATTTTTGGCATAGTCCCACTATTATTATGTGAATTTTTCAATAAACGATACCAACCAACTCCTATCACATACATATGTTTTTTAATAAAAATAACATTTGATAACCACACTAGAACTTATTCCTTACCTTATGTGACCCAATAAGTGTTCATATCTTTCTAGGACAAAATGAATATTAGATATATATTAATCATATAAAAATAAAAAAGTTTTTTTTTTTGAAGAAACAGTTGCCGATAAACATGAGTTAGTCAATTCGCAATTAGTTTTTATCCTATAAACATGCATATTTTATTAAATTCATTATGTGTTAGGGGCCCTTATTTTATATATTGCCCCGGGCCCAATAATATTCAGGAACGGCCCTGCATGTGCATGGTACACCCAATGCTATTTTTTGCTCATTTGCTCATTTAGAATTTTACCTATTATGTGATTATGCTCATTTGGAGGTTTCAAATGAACAATGAGCAAAAAAAATAGCATTGGGTGTACCATGCTCATGGTCAGTGGCGTATCCAGGAATTACGTGATGGGGGTACGGATGAGAAAAAATCAGATAAAACAAAATACAATACTTGAGTTGATTTACGACTAAAAAATCAAATCAAAATACAATGTCAATATCAATTAATGATTCAAATTACAACTAATTTAAAACTACGAAAATACATAAGTTTCAAATAAATAAAAATTACAAGTGCATCCGACGACCTTTCATAGATTGGAAGCGGTTAATTACATCATCATCTAACTTGCAAAAAAAGATCTCTCTCAATATAAGTGACTAAACAATCATTCAAAAATTGATCCCACATACTATTTCGCAATTTGCTTTTCACGGTATTCATCGAAAAAAAATACTCTTTCCACACTTGCAGTTGCCACGGGAAGAATCAATACTAGTCTTAAAAGCAAGTAGACTAGCTTATATGTAGTATGCTTCTCGGTTTCAACAAGCTTCATAGAAAGCTCACCAAGATCTTTCAATTCATGAAAGTTTTCATCTTTTCGCATGTCATCAACAAAAAGTTCAAGTTCAAAACGAAGAGTGACCAAATCATTGCTTGAGAAATCCTTTTCATAGAATTCGGCAAGTCTAACCAACTTTTTCTCATCAAAAGAAGCAAAAGAGTTGAGCTGACTAAAACAAGCCATGCAAGTGAGTAACTCCATATTTACCTCATTGAACCTATTGTTAAGCTCTTGAAGTTGCAAATCAATGACACATAGAAACATTTCAACTCGAAAGCGATGGAGATTTGTAACCTTTGCAAAGAAACGTTTTGATCTACCACGGGGAACATAAGTATCATCCATACTAGGAACTTTAATGGCATGTTTAGCACAAAATGAGCACACACGATCCAAGAAATCATCCCATTTTTCATCTCTCATCTTTTGCAATCTTTTCTTAGTCAAAGAAACAAGGGCCATGGCATTAACAATGTTTTGTTCTTTTCTTTGCAAAGCATTACTCAATACATCCGTATACCCAAAGATCTCTAACATCAAATGTGCCATGAAAATGAACTCAAATGACTCAAATGTGGCCATGATAGCTTGAGCTTTTCCACGATCTTCCTTATACATGGTATTGTTTCCAATAATCACAAGTACTTTAATGATTGTAGAATACAAAGTGGTGATGTTCAAAATAGTTTTATAATATGACCCCCAACGAGTTTCACACGGCCTCGCTAAACCTCATTCTTGGTTTAAACCTTGTCCACTCTCAATTTCTCCCAAATTTAATGCTTCCACAACTTCTTGAGCTTGAATTACTCGAAGCATTTCTCTACGCTTACAAGAAACTCCAATAACATTCAACAAATATCCAAGTTGTTCAAAAAGCCAAATACAATCACCATTATCCTTAGCAACAGCAACAAGAGTCAATTGAAGTTGATGGGCAAAACAATGGACGTAGTAAGCAGAAGGAGTTTCATTCATAATCAAAGTTTTAAGTCCATTTATCTCACCTCTCATATTACTCGCTCCATCATAACCTTGACCACTTCACTTTCATCATGACCACGAAAAGCCAAACCTTGTTGCAAAAGAAACCTCAAACACTTAAGTGAGTAAGTTAAACGGGCTTTATAAAGGGTCGTGGCTTCGGCGCTTTGGTGGTTCACAGATTCATTAATTGATGCTTTTGGGTTAGTGAAAAGATGGTATTTCTCTTGAGCTTGGTTATGGGCGCTATTAATACCTCCAATATGCTTCTCAAACCTATCGGGTTTATTCCAACTCCTAAATCCTCCATTGACAAAAGAATCACCCCCCGGATAACTAGTTTTATCTTTGAACAAGTAACACACAAAGCAAAAAGTTGCATCTTTTTCAACACTATATTCAAGCCAATCATACTTGTCAAACCAAGAAACACTAAAACGGCGCATACCTCCTATTTCCCATTGAGGAAAATCATGTGTCCTTGGTCGACAAGGCTTTTTAGCAATGTATCCTCTTCTCACGGCCTCTTGATCATTAGGAGGATATGATGTAATTGGCCTCCTAGTTCCCGGATCATGTGGTAGGAGATCAAGATCATACATAACACTTGAAGCATTAGTTCTAAAACTACTTTCAGGAGTAGTTTCGAACGGTGAAGAATTAGCAATTCATCCTCATTTTCTTCTCGAATTGGAGGAGCTTCATGATTACTTTCTTCAATTATTGGAACCTCACGATTACATTCTTCAATTAGAGGTTCCTTTGATGTTGGAGAAGATGAAGTTGAAGACTTTTGTGATTTTCCTCCACTTCTCTTCCAAAAAGATTCTAAACTTTTGTTTTTCATCTTCCAAATCTAGTATAAAGTAAACATATTATTAGATATTAATTCCAAAGTCCCTTGTTTCAAATTACATTTCACAACATCTAATTTCAAATTCAACTAATTTCAATTCACAACCTCTATTTCAATTTCACAATTTCTAATCTCTAATTTCAATTCAAGTAATCTCAATTTCAATTCAAGTAATCTCTAATTTTAATTCAAGTAATCTCAATTTCAATTCAAGTAATCCCTAATTTCAATTGAAGTAATCTCAATTCCATATTTCACAATTGCACAACATTTAAATTTCATTGTCATAATTTCTTATTTCAATTCAAAATATCAATTCACATCAAAATGAGAAGTCTATAGTTTATATATTAGCAGAAATAAAAAAAAAAGGAAAAAGAATACCTCAACCAGAGTACCAGAGACAACCAGTCGACAGTCGTCCAGTCGGCAGAGTGGCAGACGCAGTACCGCAGAACGGCAGAAGGGTTCTCAGTTCTGGGCTTCTGCCTTCTTCTGGGCTCTGGCGAGTGGCGACCGCGTAAGGCGTTCTGCCGTTCTGGCCTCCGACTCTGACAAAGTGGCGACAAAAAGAAAGAAATGTTCCGGCAAAGTGGCGAAGAAAGAAAGAAAAGAGAGAAGAAAAAGTATGAGGAGAGAGAAAGAAAAGAAAGAAAAGTGGCGAAAAAAAAGTAACGTTAGAATACTAATAGAGAACTGAGAAGCCCAGAGGAGAAAGGGACGCATCAATGATTCAATTCACGCGTGAGCAGTGTAAATTTTTTTTTTTCTTTTTGCTTTTATTTCCGTCAAATTTTTTTTTGGGAATGGGGGTACAGCTGTACCCACTGTACCCCCTGTAAATCCGCCCCTACTCATGGTACACCCGGATGTATGATAAAAATTCCCTGGGGTCTACAATCCTGTCACCGCTTGTTTGGTTAACTGAGTTGCTAAATCGACTTTATTCAATATGTTCTACTTTTAGATAGTGGTCATTGGTCGACAATGGTCTTGTTTATAAGGAATAACCTAATCTGTTTTATTTTAGATGCAACATTTTATTCTTACCTAATCTAACCAATGCATGCGTACCTTTTCTTTTTGGAAAAAAATTGTTGCAGGGCCAGGTTCAAGCTCATCGAACTATTACTCAGTGAAAAGTGAAGACATTTAGCATTTGATGCAATATCAAAACATCCAATGTATATAACAGGAAGCGAATCGTGTCGTCACTGTTGTGGACTATGTTACATACATTAACAATAATGTTGAAGATAGTACAAAAGTTCATCATTTTAGTTCTTTTAACCACTTTGTAGTTTAAATCAATTAGATTGTTGGCTGGAGCGAGGGCACACTTACATTGACTTGAACGATGACATTTTTAACTTGGTTGTTTTCTATTAGCTTGGTGTATTGTGAACAGGTTAGAGAAATCAGGGCCGTTCCTGAATATTATTGGGCCCGGGGCAATAATAAAAAAGGGCCCCTAACGCATAAGAGATTTGATAAAATATGCACGTTTATAGGATAAAAACTAATTATTTACTAGCAACTCTTTTTTAAAAAAAATAGACCTTTTTTATTTTTATATGATTAATATCCTTCCAATATTCCTCCATCCTATAAAGATCTGAACACTTGTTGGGTCACGTAATTTAAGGTGATAAGTTGTAGTGTAGTTCTCAAATTTTATTTTTATTAAAAAAATAGATGTGGTAAGAGTTGGTGGTATCTTTTATTGAAAAAGAGAGAAATCACATAATAAAGTGGGACCACATAAAAATAAAATTGTTCAAACTGAAATTGAACAAAAAAAAAAAGTCATCAGACTATTGTAGGACGGATGGAGTAGTTCGTAATAAACAGATAAACTCATAGCTTGACGAATAAAATCGAAATATCGAAATAAAGAATAAAGTTTATCACCCAACGCCTAAAATGAATATTAGAAATGTAATAGACTGTCATTATTTTTTAACAATTTACAATTTAAAGGTATATAAGATATATAACCATACTCTTTTTAACTTAAAAAATGAAATAATATGGTGGTAGAAAGGAAAATCAAGAAGCAAGTTGGAGTTGTTGTATAAAGAAAATAAAAAAGAAAATAAAAAAGAAAAGTAACAAATGAGAACATTTAAGAAACAAAAAAGAGGTAAATGCCATAAGGGAGATTCGAACCCGCGTATACACTTCAACATTCCCTGCACAAAACTATATACCATCTTTGCCATCATAACTAGTTGCAATGCTAACGCTTAATCACGCAATTATAGGGTTTTAGATTTATGGGGCCCTGGGCGGGCGCCCCGCCCCAGGGCCTGGCCTGAGAGAAATTACAATCTCAAACTAATACTTCATCTTCTTCCTTCACGGTGAACATTAGTTTTTGATATTTTATCACTGTTTTCATTATCCATCAGACCATTACTATGTCAAAACTCAATTTATAAAATTATAGTACACATTTTTAAATTTTCTCTTACGCTTCTCTTTTTACCGATAGCTAAAGATGACCTTAGGAGTTACGATGATGTCTCATGGTTTTCTCTTTTTTTTTTTTCAAACATTGGAATGTCTCATGGTTTAGACTTTTAATTTTTTTTAGCAGCAACAAATCATCACCTTGAAAATATTTTATATTTACTTTACAATATGATGAAATTTCGGAATAATGACGTGCTGCTTTCAATTCAAAGAAAAGAAAAGAATATTGTTTCATTCACTAATTCGTGGGAAGATACCGAGCTTTTGTATTTGAAAAATGTTAAATCTGTCTCCCCTGGAAAATGGATATCTCCCGAAATTTTTTTAAGTTCAATCTTTTTTTTCCTCTCCACTCGGACCACTCTGCCTACTCGGCTTCTTGTATTTTAATTTTTAAAGAATTTGTTTCTTATTATACTTCCTCTATTCTAAAACTATTGCAACACTTGCATTTGGCACGGAGATTTAGGAGGGAGTTGGAAGTGGGGTATTGCTTTAATATTTATGTTAAATTGAGGAGAGAGAAAAGTTGTTCAGTGCAAGTTGTCCCATGTGTAGATATTTTTGGGTTTTGCTATTTGATGCCCTAAAATTTCCTACTAACGCCCTAAATACAATATTTTTATACTTTATATGTATACCTCTATTTCTTTTCTCTCTTCCTCCCCTTCCCCACTTCACCTTCCCCTTCCCCCTTGCCCCTTCTTCCAACACCACCACCGCCACACCACCACTGTCGTCGACGTCATCGTCACCGTACCACCACCACCAAACCTGGATAATAACAACCACCATACCACGCCCAATATTGAAGTTGCGCTGAACCAAATTCTAGTCGACTATGAAGATGAGGAGACTGAATTTTTTTGTCATGGACGCCTCCACCGGTGGTTAAAAAAAACACAGGCGCCTGCCATGGACTCCTCCACCGGTGGTGGGGCGTCCATGGTGGACGCCTCCCTTTTTTTATTTTTTTTTATTTGTAAATCAAAGAAATGGTTAGAAAGGGGGAAAACAGAGGAGAGAAGAAGGTTGGGGTGTGATGGTGGTGGCGGTACGGCGGTGAAGCCAGTAGCGGTGGTGGTGTGGCTGTGGTGGTGGTGCGGTGGTGGTGTGCCGGCCAGTGGTGATGTGTAATAAGATGGGGAGGGGAAGTGAAGAAGGAAGGGGAGAAATGAGAAAAGAGATGGAAAGTATATCAATGTAGTATTATACACGTATTTAGGGTGTAACTAGTAAATTCTAGGGCGTTATTGCAACCCAGATACTTTTTTCCATGTATAGAAGTGTTGCAATAATTAAAGAACAAGTAAAAAAGGCAAGTGTTGCATTAATTTTGGAACGGAGTAAATATTATAATAAGCGTGTAGATATCAAGAGTTAATTAATTTATTTATGTTAGCAAAATTTGTCATACCTTTTATAGATTTTTTTTTTGCGACAAACAACCTTTTAATTTTTTTTGGCAAATTAAAACCTCAAAGTGGATTTATTGGTAAATAGAAACCTTGGTCACTAATCCAGCGTTGCTGGATGATTTTCGGAGTTGACCACTCTTTTTTTTTCAACAATCTTAAACCAAAAAACCTATGGACAGTTGGCAAAAACAAGAGATAACTATTTAAAAAATTCATCTTTTATGATCTGATCATATTCCAAACTCCAACATATTTTCCCGTTATGATACTGTAAATTGGGAGTTTATTCAGCAAATGCTTGAAGGGGTTGGTTTTCCTAGTTACTTTGTGGAGCAAATTATGGTTTGTGTCAGAACTCCTACTTTTTCTATCATGATCAATGGCTCACTTACTGGTTTTATTAAGTCCCATAGAGGGCTCAGGCAAGGAGATCCTATGTCTCCTTTGCTTTTTGCCTTAGGAATGGACTATCGAGACAGGATTCTTTCCTATGTTGGTGAACTTGATGGTTTTAAATACCATGTGAGATGTAAAGAACTCAAGCTGATACACTTGTGCTTTGCTGATGACCTGTTACTCTTCTGCAATGGAGATTTCAAGTCTATATATACCTTGTTGCAGGGTTTCCAGATGTTCTCTAATGCCTCAGGCTTGGAGGTGAACAGAAGTAAATCTGAAATTTACTATGCTGGACTGACTACTCAGGAGATCAATAGGGTGACTGATGTTAGTGGCTTCTCTTGTGGTATTTTGCCTTTTAAATACCTTGGAGTCCCTATTTCTACAGCAAAACTGAAGGCTAGAGATTATCAAGGGCTTGTGGAAAAGATGACTGGAAGAATCCGAACATGGAGCACTAGAATTCTTTCTTTTGCAGCAAGGTCTCAACTTGTTCAGAGTGTTCTGATGAGTATGCACATTTATTGGGGGCATATTTTCTTGTTACCTAAAGCTGTGATTAATGACATCAATAGCATATGTAGAAGCTATTTATGGACAGGGAGCTGCAATGATGGCAGGCCTGGTGCAGTTAACTGGGCTAGTGTGTGCAAGGACAAGAAGGAAGGAGGCTTGGGTTTCAGAGATATAGGGCTATGGAATGTGGCTGCTATCTGCAAGCTAGCTTGGCAGGTCGCCCAAGAGAAGGAAAACCTATGGGTTAAATGGGTTAATTGTGTCTATATTCAAGGAACACATTGGCAGGTCTATGAAGCTCCAACTACAGCTAGCTGGGCTTGGAAGGTGGTCTGTAAGGCCAAAAATGATGTTATCACAAAGTTGCAATGCACTCAATGGATGCAGGACACAAGTTTCAGCATCAAGCAAATTTACAGAAGATTGTGTGATGGTGCTACACAGGTCCAGTGGAGTCGTACTATGTGGAATAGGTATTCCATACCTAAAAACAGATTTATTATGTGGTTAGTGGTTCAAAATAGATTGAAGACTAAGCATAGATTAATGCAGATGGGTGTTTGTGGTGATGATCTCTGTTATCTTTGCTTACAGCACAGTGAAGTTCAATCTCACTTGTTTTTTGATTGTGCCTTCAGTCGAAGATGTATGGAGGAGATAATGCAATGGCTAGGTTTACAATGGCGTGGTAGGAATGTTTCTCAGGTTTGCAGGTCGCTGAAAAATGGTAATGCAGGAACAAAATTTAGGAGGCAAGTTGGTTTGGCTGCTGTGCAGACAATAATTTATAAGATTTGGATGAATAGAAACCTTGCTTGTTGGGATTCTATTGTGCATACTATAGATCATACAGTCAAAGAGATCAAATTTAATGTAAAAAACAGAATTGTACAGATCATGAGTAGTAAAGTGAATGGGAGAGATAGGTTGTGGATTGAGAGCTTGTAAATGCTGGGATTGTCCAGTTTAGGCGTGTTGGGTTGATTTTCCCAACTTAAGTGTAAGTTTTGTTTTTGGCTATTTTATTCTTACTTACCAAAAAAAAACATATTTTCCCGCCTTTCTCTCTCCTCTAACCAAAAAAATGCTGCAGATTAAAATTTCCACAGCAATAGAGTTAAAAAGATTGATAAAAGCAATCTCAAACATCTCCAATATTGCATACATTGAAATCTCAAAAGATTTCACACTCTTTTATGCAACTCATCTAACAACCAAAGTTCTTGCTCTGCTTCATCTTTCTCATCTTTTTTTCCACCATTACCAAATAACAAGACCCCTTATTCTCTGCGTTAATCTTTCTAAAATTCATAAGTTCTTTAACTGCGATGCTGATGATGATGATGCTGTTAATATTTGTTCGGACGACGAAAAACCCATCACTGTTCTTCACTTTTGTTATGGGGCAAAATTTCAGTCCACATGGCAGCGTTCAAGTGGACATCCAAGGAGAGCAAAGATCGGTGACGTGGCAATGCGGTTCAAGGACCCCTATTTCTTAGGGAGATATGTGCAGCATTGAGGAGAAGGTGGAACCAGATACAACCACCAAAGACATATTCTTGGTAAATCCCAACAAAGTAGGATCTTGGCCAATGAAGAATGAGGAAGAATAACAGCTACACCACAACGTTATTATTGTAAACAGTATAAATAGTCTACTAACCCACACTTTGTAGATGATCCCATCACATCCCATCTCATCCCACCAACTTAATATCTCTCTCTCTCCATCGTTTTTATTCCATTTGCCATATCTCTTTCTCTCTAAACCAAGTTGCTCGTCCAACTTGCCAATCAAGCAAAACCAGTGTACTTGTACTGCAACTTGATATTATTATAGTGGATTGGCGGAACACCGATTCCCCCGTGGTTTTCTCCCCATTTAGAGGGTTTCCACGTAAATTTGTCTTGTGTTATTTCTTTATTTCTGTACTATATTGTATTGCAAGTTGATTGTCAATCCCCTCTCCAAGCAAATTGACCCTTGTGTGAAATTTGCCCTAAATAATTTGGCACCCACCGTGGGGTTGATAATTAAAAAAACAATCTTGCCAAAATCGCCAATCTCAGCATCTTGCCAAAATCGCCAATTTCAGCAACTTGCCAAGCATTATGGCCGAAATCAACTGCGAAGCCGGGACCTAGCAACTCCCAAGTTGCCCATCGAGGTGCCAGGGCAAGAAGCCATGGACCAAATCATGGGAGCCATTGACAAGATGAAACAATCTCTTAGAGACGAGATTGTTGCGCAAGGTGCCCAACTCAAGAAAGAGACCGAGGAACTCCTGTCCCAAATGCTGTCCAACGCGTCCAATTCTCGCAAGCAACGCCAGAGCGATATTGGCTGCGTAGCCACGCAACTTCCTAGGCAACTTTGCAAGCAACTTCCTAGGCAACTTTCCACGCAACTTCCTAGGCAACTTTCCAAGCAACTTCCTAGGCAACCTTCCGAGCAACTTCATAGGCAGATACCAGCAAGAAATAATCAGCAAGATAGCAACTCAGCAGACATCTTCCCGTGGCAAATCAAATAAGGCTTCTTCCCGTAGCAAATCAATTATTCATAGGCAAAAAGAGTAACATGTTATTTCTGTTTTTACTTTCATTTCTGTTTTTATGCAAGCAAATAGCCAATCCTTTAGCTAAATTTGATTTGCGAGATTCTTATCCAATGGCAATTTCGCCCGATTACAAAACAATGGCAATTTCGCCCGATTACAAAGCAATATATAATGGCAATTTCGCCTGATCACAAAACATGCGCAAACGATTGGTATGACCTTTCAGAAGAAAGGAAAAATGCCTATGCAAATTACAAAACAAATGAGTACGAAAAGCAACTTCAAAACGGGTCGACGTTTTAGTTTGATACAACATGCATGCATGATACAAATGAAATACGTCATTTCGAGCGAAATGACAAGCAAAACAAAAGCAAATTTCAAACAAACGTATACAAATTGCTTCCAGCAAGCAACATACGAGAAACATATACAAAGTGCTTCTAGCAAATACATACAAAATTGATCACTTTCAAATTGTCACATAAAGAATTTGCAAAACGTCATCTCGACATGCATCTTGCTGCAACAATCTCATACGCA
Organism: Beta corolliflora; assembly: GCA_947648045.1. Lineage (NCBI taxonomy): Eukaryota > Viridiplantae > Streptophyta > Magnoliopsida > Caryophyllales > Amaranthaceae > Beta > Beta corolliflora. Next base: position 1,082,218 of record CANSZD010002978.1, read on the forward strand.
ACCAAGCAACGTTTCAAAGCAGAATTTCCTAATTCGTCATCATTGCTTCAACCGAATCCGGAAATTTGGAGGCTATTGTTATGGGGCAAAAATTCAGTCCACATGGCAGCGTTCAAGTGGACATCCAAGGAGAGCAAAGATCGGTGATGTGGCAAGGCGGTTCAAGGACCCCTATTTCTTAAGGAGATATGTGCAGCATTGAGGAGAAGGTGGAACTAGATTCAACCGCCAAAGAGATATTCTTGGTAAATCCCAACAAAGTAGGATCTTGGCCAATAAAGAATGAGGAAGAATAACAGCTACACCACAACGTTATTATTGTAAACAGTATAAATAGTCTACTAACTAGGGGTGCTTAACGAGCGAGCCGAGCCCGAATAGCACTAGGCTCGGCTCGAGCTCGTTTAATTTTTCAGGAGCTCGGCTCGGCTCGTGAGCTCGCCGAGCCTAGGGGAGCCGAGCTCGGCTCGAGCTCGTGCTTAGAATTCGCGGCTCAAGCTCGGCTCGTGGGCTCGTTTAGGCTCGGCTCGTTTAGGCTCGAGCTCGAAGCTCGTCGAGCTCGAAAATTCAGTCTCGGCTCGGGCTCGAAAAAATCAAACCCAAGCTCGGCTCGAGAACTCAGAATTTTAAACTATAAAAAAAAAGTCAAGCTTAACCCATGTTCACCGGGCTTTGGTATGTATATAGCCCAATGAAATCTTGTCAAACGACTCATGACAAAAATAGATGTCAGGCTTATCATCATTCAGTATGCAAAGCCCATCATTCATACACTCCACACAACTCTATACAAGTCTTTTATATACATCAATCCCTCGTGGCCCTTGCTTCCTCTTCGATGTGGGAGTTTTAAAATCCCAGTAGAAAACTTGCTACTGCCGCTACAAGTCTCAACTCATGAAAGATTAATACCCAAAAGGCCAAAACTGATTGAAACCCAAACCCATTCACAAACTTTCACCTGTTCCAAAGTTGGCACAAAGTAAACATACTCAAATTCTCTCTCTTCCTTCGCCGCCGGGGTCACCACCATCTCCGGCACCATCAACACACTTCAAATGTGACAGAATTCAAAATACCCATTATAAATCTGGGGGCAAAACAGCAGAAACGATAACCCAAATCCCATGATATTTCCGTTCTTTCTCTCTCATCACAAGGTCCTAGCCTCAAAGCTTGCCTATTTTGCTCATTTTAACTCTCTTTCTCTTGTTGCTCGATCTTCTCGTGCACTTCATTCTCGCGAGGTAATCCAAATCTTTCCTTCTGAACCTTGGTTTGCTAAAATCATTTGTACTCTCTTTTGTTTTCAATCCCATTTTTTGGATTTACACTCAGATTATCTTGCTAAAGGTTTAACCCCATTCATTGCTTTTCAAGTTGTTAGAAGATTGGATCATAATCATAAAAACCCTTGTTTGGCTTTGAGTTTTTTTCAGTTTTGTAGGGTTAAGTTTAGATTGATTCATACTTTTGAGGCTTATAATTACATTTTGAGGTCACTGTGTCAAATGGGTCTTCATGATTCTGCTAGTTTGGTTCAAAATAGAGTGGATGAGGCTGTTCTTTTCTATATAATAAGTTTTTGAGTTGCTTGGTTAGACAAAATAGAGTGGATGAGGCTGTTCTTTTCTTTAATGAGCAGATGATACCAAAATCTTGCTTAGATGCATGTACCGTAAGTCCGTAACAACAACACATTTTATTCCTCTCCGATGTGGGAGTTTTAAAATCCCAGCAGAAGACTTGCTACTGCCGCTACAACAACTCATTTTACTGATATATTTGAAAGTGCAATGTTCTCTTACTTCCTCTAAATGTGGGGTATATAACCGAACCAAATAATTATGCTTAACAAGAGAAGTGCATTTTATTGTATGTTCTAATAAATTTGCAAATGTTGCTGGCCTCACTTAAATTACAGTTGAAGAATTAATTTTATGTTTACAAATGGAGGACTTCATATAAAGTCTTAACATTATAAATAACACAAGTCAAACAAGAAGTAGAATTAAAGATTTAAAGGGTGGTTGTTTAATATAAAAAAAATTTTTAATTTAAAATATTTTTTAATATAAAATATTTTTTTTAGTATAAAATAATAATCGAGCTGTTCACGAGTTTAACGAGCCGAGCTTTGCCTAGCTCGGCTCGGCTCGTTTAAGTGTCGAGCCGAGCCCGAGCTCGAGCCGAGCTTCAACGAGCCGAGCTTTGACCGAGCTTTGACCGAGCCGAGCCCGAGCTGCTCGCGAGCTTGTCAGGCTCATTATCACCCCTACTACTAACCCACACTTTGTAGATGATCCCATCACATCTCATCTCATCCCACCAACTTAATCTCTCTCTCTCTCTCTCTCTCTCTCTCTCTCTCTCTCTCCATCGTTTTTATTCCATTTGCCATATCTCTTTCTCTCTAAACCAAGTTGCTCGTCCAACTTGCCAATCAGGCAAAACCAGTGTACTTGTACTGCAACTTGATATTATTATAGTGGATTGGCGGAACACCGATTCCCCCGTGGTTTTCTCCCCATTTAGAGGGTTTCCACGTAAATTTGTCTTGTGTTATTTCTTTATTTCTGCACTATATTTCACTCATCTATTTTGCCAAGTATTGCAAGTTGATTGTCAACCCCCTCTCCAAGCAAATTGATCCCTGTGTGAAATTTGCCCTAAACAACTTTCACATTCATAATTCAAGTAATTTAATCTGATTCTCGTCTGTTTCTTGATAATTTGATTTAATTTCATGTTTTTTTGGATGTTTAATTTTGTTTTAATGAGATTTTATCATATGGGATTTATTTGAATTACGGTAATATTCAGTAAATTTTCAGTAATTGGTTTATTTCATGGAAACTCAAATTTTTCTGTTTTCTTAATGTTTGTGAATTGTGTTGATGAATTTTGTATATTCTTGAAATTTCATGTTATGGGTTTTCTTTAATTTCTGTGAATTTCCATGCGTTTTGGTTTTTTGACTTGATTTTCTGACATTGTCCTTCTAAAATTCTACTAATGTATAGTAAAGATTCAACCTTTTTACGATGAAAATTGGGATATTAATCAATTTTATGAGATTGGATATTAGATTATGTTTCTTTTTCTCAAAAATCTTCCTGATCATTGAAATTTGCATGGTGTTCTGTTTTTTTCCCTCTTTTAATTGATTCTTTATTTATGAGAATTCCACTTGTGTTTAATTACATGCAATGAAAAATCCAAGATGATGACACTAAAAGTTACAGAACTAATAGCTGGACCTTGGTCATATGAACCAGTTCATGAATTTAAGGTGGCCATTGATCCTAATTTTATCAAGTAAATTGCAGAGTATTCAGCAGAGTACAATACACCCAGTAAGCAATTAAATTCTTCTTTATTAATCTCTCTTATGACGGTTCATGTTAGCCGACCCCAAATCATAGTGGAACTTACAAGGCTTTGTTGTTGTCGTCGTCGTTTCTTAATCTCTCTTTCTTCTATCAATTTATCTCACATTATTGCTATGGTAATCAATTAATCTTTCTTTTTCTTTTCAATTGTGAAACAATCCATATTACTGCAACAAGTACATACATCAAATTGGCTTATGGATCTTTGAGTCGGGAATTTTTATCATACACCCGGGTGTACCATGCTCATGGTACACCCAATGCTATTTTTTTGCTCATTGCTCATTTGAAACCTCCAAATAAGTATAATCACATAATAGGTAGAGTTTCAAATGAACAAATGAGCAAAAAATAGCCTTGGGTGTACCATGCTCATGGTACACCCGGGTGTATGGTGAATGCACTCTCTTTGAGTCTGTTCCAATGGAGTAACAAGGTAATATAATTACTACAGATAATTTGCCAAATATATGTTGTTAAATATTTTTTAAATTTCACTATTGCAAAGGTTAGAGTTTTTTTTATTGAGGGTAAAAGGAAATCATATTATTAACAAACATCAATATCCTCCCCTCAAAAAAAAAATCAATCTCCGCCAAGGTTAAGACACCTTGCGGAAAGGCATCAACAAAGACTTTTTCCCTCCCCATAGTAGGGAGGATTCGTGCTACATACAAGGTGAGCAATAGTATTCCCGCACCTTTTAACATGAAAAACATTGAAAGAAATGAAACTACTTCCTACCACACGAATATCTTCAACCAACAAATCTAATGGGGAACGCCCCACTTTCTGAATTGCTTTCGACAGATTGAGAGCATCAGTTTCCAACTCCACATGGTCATAACCATACCTCATCGCCATTTGTACCCCGAACTTCGCGGCAGCAGCCTCGGCTAGAGAAGCAGGCCATCGAGCTTGAATCCTTCGCACAACCAGCAGCACAATCGAGCCATTTGCATCCCTTATCACAACCCCCAAACCAATCCCCTCCACGCCCAGCACAGCCGCATCAGTATTCACACGCCAGCACCCCTCCCTTGGCGGACTCCACCCAGACCGAGACAAACCAGAAGCTGCAGAAGGACATTGGTGATTGACAGCCTCAGCATAAGCTTTATAATCATTAACCAATTTTATAAATCCTACAACCCCCACCTCCCTACTACTCCATGGCTCGTCATGAACAATAGAATTGTGACAAGACCAAGCCGCCCACGCCATGGCCATGAAAATAAGAAGATCTACTGCCTCCAACTGAGATTTAATCCACATGAAAAATTCCATTAAAGAAGCATTCAGGCATCCGCAATATAATGTGAAAAATGGGAAGCATTCCAAATAGGTGCTACAAGAGATCAGTGAAAAATAGCATGACATATAGTCTCTGGAGCTCCTGCACAATAATTACAGCTCGCATCTTCCAAAATATGTCTCTCATGTAACCTCCCCCTCGTAGCAAGAGCTCCCGCACACGCCCTCCGGATGAAAATGGCTTAGCTTTGGAGGCCCCCTAACCTTCCATACCACTTTCCACATATCACGAGCAGTTCACCAAAACGAGCCATCCACCCCTGAATATGTCCCAATTTACCCAACCAGTACCCAGACTTTGTGGAATAAATTCCATCAGATGCTGGCCACCAGTACAATACATCCTCTGGCTTTCGTTCACAAAGTGGAATCTCTCACAGAAGGGATGCATCATCTTCTGTCAAGTGTGTTGAAAGTTCCTCTTCACACCAACTACCATTACCATCCATTAAATCCGAAACCTGCAAGCTTGCTACACTTTCTAAATTAGGTGTAGGGACAAGAGAGGAAGAATCCCCAGGTAGCCATGAATCATCCCACACCCCTATATTGGTTCCATCTCCAACATGGCACTTCAACCCTTCTAGCAACAAAGATTTAGCTCCCCAAATGCAACAAATACTGTAACAAGTACATACATCAAATTGGCTTCTGGATCTATGAGTCTGTTCCAATGGAGTAACAAGGTAATATAATTACTACAAATAATTTGCCAAATATCTGCTGTTAAATATTTTTTAAATTTCACTATTGCAAAGGTTAGAGTTTATTTGGTTACTAAAAGTTGTTTAATTGAGTTGTAATATTCTGGTAGTACTAGAAAGTTTTCCAATAATTTTTTTAACAAAAATATGTATCAGTATTAGGAAGTGTGCACTAGCTCATGTACCCAATAATTTTTCTTAAAAAGGTATACATATTGTAGTAAAATCTCTGATGGTTTCATTTTTTATTGGTACGTGAAATTCTTTATTCTATACTAGTAAAAAGTGTACTAATAATGTGAGACAAAAATGTCATCATTTAAATTCATAACTAGTTTGTAGGTTCGGGCTATGCCCCGGGTACTTATAGTTTTCATTATTAAAAATTTACTTTAAAATGATATCACCAAATATCATTTGGTTTAGTGGTTAAGACTTTAATATATAAACTTGAAGGTCATGGGATCAAATCCTATACAATGCATTTACTATTTTTTTTGTTGTATATGGATCATGTGTAGAAAAACAACCTAAGGGAGAGCGCCATGTGGCTCCGTTCCTTGGTTAAGAACACCTTTTAATATATTAGTATAGACTGTAGATAGGTTGGACTCAAACGGTTAAATGCTAAGCCTTTCTCACTAATTGCTAATGATTTAGCATTCTTCCATATTACTTAGACATCGTTACAAATTACAATACCCATGAACCAACATGGAGTGACTTTTATGTCTATATTAATATATTAATATTAATATGACCATTTGTAGTTTTGTTATGTTTTTGAAATGTGAAAAATTTCATGTCTTATTTCTTCTTTTTGCAGGGTAAAAGAGATTTTGAAATCAAGGATGCACAACATAATAAGCAATATGAGATACGATTTCCCTGGCATGGTTTTGCAAAAGCATTTATATTGGCTTCTTGCATTGCAGATGTTGTCTACATAAGAGATTCATATTGCAGATCTGATGCTCCAACCATGCTAGAATTCTCCTTTGGTCGATTTTCGAGGCTTCTGTTTTACATCCGTGACCCTTTTGTTGCACTTTGCTGAGATGAAACGATCATTCTTCTCCGTATGCATGTAATTTATATATTGATAACAAAAACATACGAGAAATTATCCTACTATATACTGTTTTTATGTACATAATTTCGCATCTTACATAATTTGGTTACTGAAAGTCTGAAACATAATATAGTGTGTAAGTTTTGGTCATTAGTTTTTCTTCTGCTTTGGATCCTAGCAATAATAAAAAGGAAAATGGAATATATATAAAGGGAGAAAAAGGATGGTAGAAGAGAAGGAAGAATGTACGGAAAATGAGAAAGGATTCTTTATATAGGTATATATGTTTCATCTTTGGAAAATAACTTTCTTTCACCATTTACAAATGAAACTAGCAAGGAAAAATGATTTAATTCACTTTTTTGAAAAATATTTTCCTTCCGACCAAATACTCTCTGTTCTCCCCAGCTTATTTTCAGTTCAGTTAAGTTAAGTTCAGTTCCTAAATTATTATCATTACTATTAATTAATTATAATTTAATTCAGTTCAGTTCAATTCAATTCAGTTCAGTTCAGTTCAATTCAATTGTTTTATGCTTAAGAGAACATTAGTTTATGTTTGGCTTTTCTATTCATAGAGCAATTTGCTACAGTTTATTTTAGAATGTTGTTACGACTAATGATATCCGTCTTTTGATTTTTACATAGGTTTTATTTTTTTTGGATTTTATATTTTGGTAAATACATTTGCTAATTGAACCATTTTAGTAATGGTTGTTTTTCTATTATTTTTGAAATTATATTATGCTGAAATATTGTGGGGTGATCAAGCTAGCCAAACAATCTCTGAGTACAATTGATATTTTACCTCTTAGACAAATATATTAGCTGTATTATTTGAGCTTGAAGGATGGTGCTCTAGAATTTTTTATTCGATTGATAAAGTGTACAAAGTTTAACTGTAAAATGTGAACTCATTCAAGTATCTATCAAAATGTTAAATTGGAACATATTAAGAATACTCGTACAACACAAATTATCTAAAATCACAATATTTCTTTTTTGAGAAACTACTACAACATATGATTTTAGAGTGTAGACCATAGGTTTTGGTTGAAAAGGAAGAAGCTAAGAGATAAGGCATTCTCTCTTCCTACCATACATGTCTCACATAGTCACATTCTACATTGATCATATGCATGAATCAAGAAATGATGAAAAGTTGAGGTATGAAAATAAGAAGTCTATCCAAATCTCTGAGGGGAAACTCCAAAAAAGGGCGAATTAGAGAGCGAGAACTCGAATCATGTATCCATACTATGTTTGTCAAGAGACAAGCCAATATAAAAGAATCCTATTTACATGCAATTGTAGATGGTGTCTTGTTCCTGCGTTTACATTGTCAATTATGCACTCTTGAAGCTGCCCCAAACATAAAACTTGATCATTAGCTACATATACACATTGACACAAATTAAGTAAAAAGGAACGAAATACTACGAGAAACAATTAAAATTGCGACCACCACATTTTAGAATCTTCAAGAACTCTCTGATCAGTGACAATTGTTATATGTTAGTGGTATTATATGCCAAACTAATCACACTGTCATGGTCGCTTCCCACACCTCGAAACATCGCTGGGCAATGAGGCATCATCGGGGCTATAGGGGTGCCCATGTGCTACTGGGACAACACTTTCCCTATAGAAAAGGTTTTTTGTGAGAAGCCTCATTTTCCATCATATTTTGGGCCAAAAGGGATAATGGTTAGGCACCTTTTGGATTTGAGGCCTAGAAATAGGAGATATTGCATGGCCATTTTCGATGGTGCGCACCAGAAGGATCTAGAAGTGCCTTGTATATTCTTGTATGTAGTTGTGTGGAAAATTGTAGGCTATGGAGACTCTAGAATGTATATAGGTTATTCTTTGATGTACATAAGTGTTGTAAAGAGTCTAGAATGTACTAGGTTGTACATTGTGTAGAATTCTCCATTTTAGGAGGTTAAGAAAAGTTCTGGAATTAGGTTAGTTAGGATTGAGGCCTATAAATAAGCATTCCCATCGATTTGTACATCTCAACCAACACACTTACAATCTCTCTCAAGCAATTAAAAAAAATTAATTTCTTCAAGTGTAATACGCTTGCTAGAGGTTAGTAATTGAAAAGAGAAGTTTATGGTGGGGACAATATCGACGATGACGATGGAGAAAAAGCGAAAAACCAATATAGTAGCACGCTGGTGCCGGTGTCGGATCGGTTGAGTTGCTAGAGAAGTTATTAAGAGCATGCATGAATATTGCTTGTTTTAACTTCTGTCATGGATCTCGGGATTATCACCCAGAAACCCTTGACAATCTTCGTCATGCCATGCACAATATTGGTATTCTATGCGTTCTCATGCTTGATACCAAGGGTCCAGAAATTTAAACAGGGTTATTAAAGGAGGGAAAGGCAATACAGCTTACACAAGGACAAGAGATTACAATCTCCACTAATCATAGCATAAAGGGTGATGAAAAGATGATCATCATGAGTTACAAAAAGTTGGCTTATGACGTTAAGCCTGGAAGTGAAATACTTTGTTCAGATGGAACTATCTCATTTACTGTTTTATCCTATAATGAAGAACTAGAACTAGTTCAGTGTCGCCGCGAAAACTCGGCTATGCTTGGTGAAAGAAAGAATGTCAATATAGTTGTTGTGGATCTTCCAATTGAGAAAGGTAAAGAAGACTATCTAGGTTGGAAATACCTAATCAAATTGACATTATCGCGCTTTCTTTTGTACGTAAGGGTTCTGATCTTGCTGATGTTCGTAATTTTTTGTGTAAACACTCCAAAATATCATCTTGATGTCTAAGATAAGTTTGAAAATCAAGAAGGGGTAGCAAATTTTGATGAAATGCTAGCAAATTCGTATGCTTTTATGGTTGCTCGAGGTGAAAATGCTAAAAATGCTCATAGTTCGGATATGGAATGTAATATAACTAGAACTTTTCCCCATCCTCTAATTATTGTATGAACTCTTATGTTTTGGATTTGCATGATTATTCTAGGATGTAATTGACTCGTTTAATTTATGTTAGGTTCCCTTTTCACCAAAATAAAAAAAACAAATATCCAATTGACAGTTGGCAAAAAAAAAAGAGATAACTATAAAAAAAAATCAATCTTTCATGATCAATTGATCATATTCCAAACTCCAAATATAATTCCCGCCTTTCTCTCTCTCCTCTACCCAAAAAAAATGCTCCAGATTAGAATTTCCACAGCAATAGAGTTAAAAAGAATGATAAAAAGCAATCTCAAGCATCTCCAATATTGCATACATTGAAATCTCAAAAGACTTCACTCTCTTTCATGCAACTAATCTTACAACCAAAGTTCTTGCTTTGCTTCATCTTTCTTCTCTTTTTTTCCACCATTACCAAATAACAAGACAATTCTCCGCGTTAATCTCTCTAAAATTCATAAGTTTTCAACTGCAATGCTGCTGCTGATGATGCTGTTAATATTTGTTTGGACGACGAAAAACCTTGTTCTTCACTTTCACATTCATAATTCAAGTAATCTAATCTGATTCTCCTTTGTTTCTTGATGATTTGATTTAATTTCATGTTTTTTGGATGTTTCTTTTCGTTTTAATGAGATTTTATCATATGGGTTTTCCTTGAATTATAGTAACATTCAGTAAATTTTCAGTAATTGGTTTCTTTACATGGAAACTCAAATTTTTTCTGTTTTCTTAATGTTTGTGAATTATGCTATTGAATTTTGTATATTCTTGAAATTTCATGTTATGGCTTTTCTTTAATTTCTGGGAATTTCCATGTGTTATGTTTTTTGACTTGATTTTTCGAATTTTTTCATGAATAATGTCAAAGCATATAAACAGTTTCTTTCAAATCACCATGAAGAAAAGCATTTTTTACATCTAGTTGATGAATAGACCATTTGCGCGCCATTGCCAAACTAAGAACTGTGCGAATAGTTTGAGGTTTGACAACAGGACTGAAAGTTTCATCACAATCTACACCAACTTCCTGCGACCTGCCATCACAAACAAGACGAGCTTTATGCCTTTCACTTTTACCATTAAATTTTTTTTTATGTCGAAATAACCACATACAATTAATAATATTCACCCCCGGAGGCCTAGGTACTAGTTCCCAAGTCCCTGTTTTAATTAAAGCACCATATTCATCTTGCATAGCCGCATTCCAATTAGGGTCGGTCAATGCTTGTTTGTGTGTTTTGGGTAAAGGGAACCGATGTAGGGATGGGCCAGAAAGAAGCAGTGTAAGCCCGTATTTGGGATTTGGTTTGAAAATTCCATGTTGGCTTCTGGTGAACCGTGGAGATGGTGGGGGTGGTCTAGTGGGCTGCAAGGGAGGAATGCCACGCCTAGGGGGGAGTATATCGTGGTTGGGCTGGTTGTGATGGTGTATGGCCCAAATCAAAGGGAATGGGTTGTAAGGGTTGGACAGCGCTGCTGTCCTGGTGCATTGGAGGGGTTTGTAAAGGTCCAGGGGGTAGGCGTGTAGGTCTGGTGTAGGGTGGGCGATATTTGTGGGGAATTGGGCCGGGGAATGACAGCTTGTGGGTCGCTGGGCTGAGCATGACGCAGGATTGTATGAGTAAGGAGAGGAGATGTGTCGTCAATGCCTTAAAATTTATAATGTGATAACGGGAGGACATCGGGTTTTGCGAACGGGAAAGTTTCCTCATCAAAAATCACATGGCGAGAGATGATTATTTTATTAGATGCAAGATCAAGACACCTATACCCACGATGGTGGCGAGGGTACCCCCAAAAAAACACATGGAGTGGATTGAGGGGCAAGCTTATTAGGAGCAGTGGCTGTGAGATTAGGGAAACAAAGACAACCAAAAACACGAAGATTATCATAGGATGGGGTGACATGAAATAGTGCTTGGGCTGGAGTTTTGTTTTTGAGAGCTTTTGTGGGCAAAATATTAAGAGGATAGGTGTTGGCCTCTAAAGCATAAATCCAATATAAGGACGGAATGGAAGCATGAATGTAACAGCCCGAACTTCCGAGCTGCTAGCTAAACACACTTAGCATTCACTGATCACAATTTACATTTAATAGACCTCGAACTTATATTTACTTGCAGCGGAAACATAACTTTACAAATCGATCTTCGACCTGTGGGTCAGGGCCCACAACATAATAACATCAAAGCCAAATATCAGATTGCATAACACATTACTCGATACCCAAACCTATAGAAGACTTTATTCTCAAATAAGCACTTAAATATTAACAATTTCATTCTCTTAATACAACTTTTGGATCATTAATCTAATTACAACTTAATAACTAAACTTTCGCTTAAGATCCACTTCGAGCTTCCAACTCAAACCTGCAATTTACAGAGGAAAATACAAAACAAAAACAAAAACTAAAATGAGCGAAAAACTCAGTAACTTTACTTCAGCCCGTCAAAACGATTTTAGTTCGCAAACGTTTTTCATATCATAAACAAACTTGGTAATTGTTCGGAAAAGAATCCATCCTTTAAAATATATCGCTGGCATAGCTCAATTACTTAACACAAATCGCTAGCAAGTACAGGCAGAAACTTAACATAATATAACATAACAGAATATTCGACCTTCTGTGGTCTTAACTGAACTTATATCTGAATCATTTCCTCCACCTGTACCTTGCCCACTTTTCATCTCAGTTCATAAGCTAAGCCAGCTAAAACAACTACGAAATCCATTTTAACATATCTCAAACCATATACGTAAACATAAACATTTTCGAACAATTCCAATGACTAAACAAAAACATTCTTTCATACTCATTTAGTAACACATCACAACTAACTTATAAAGAAGCATCTATAACCATGGCCATGACTATAAACGATATATGATATTCAAATATAACACACACGGGCATGTAAATACAGTTTGTTGAACATAAATGTTACCTCAATTCAAGAACAACTATATATAACCTCCAAGAATCGAAAACTTGATCTCCATCTTGAACTCCATAAATTATCTCCATATTCGCATCATTCACAATAATAAGAATCAGATGCCACTCAGAAATCTTATACACTAAACTAGTCTAGCTCACTCTTTCTAATAAAATTATTAACATCCCTTAAATATAAATATATAAGCTCGAGAGCAAATTCTTTACCAAAATCAATAAGTTTTTTTAGTAGTATAAATTATTTCATCATTATAGTTTTTAATTGTAACCAACCTACATATCTAAAAATTCAATAAACCTCCAAGTAATACTAACTATAATCTGAAACTCTTTCCTTTTGCAAAATAATACAAATTTGAAACTGAATTAAAAGTATAACTCCAAAAGAACTTTGAATGAATTTCTAACTGGATTTGATCAATAAGAGAAAGCAAGAAGGGAAGCAGAGTTTGATACCTCCATCAATTCAATTGGGTTCATGATAACCAAGAGAGAAAAATTGAAAGAACACCCAACAACAACATGCAGCGCTAGTAACCAACACAAACAACATCAAGGTGTTGGTATCGCCACCACAAGCCGGCCAATAAGGCGTGACACATCGGCGACACCGAAGAGGGGAAGCATCACCACGAAGGTTGCAGTAGCAGTGCTGCACAACGGCAGCAGCACCCCCATCACAGAAACGAAGCAGGAGTGAAGAAACGAGAGGAGCGACAAAGAACACAGCGTCACGCGCGGCGACGGAATCAGCAGCAGCACCGGCAAGGCTCCGGTGAGAGACAACAACCTCGCCATCACAGAATTTAGAGGAGATAGGTGTCGATGTGGTGGCGAGTCAAGGGTGCGACAAACACCAAGCCATGGTGGCCGAAAATCTTCAAGCGGTGGTGAGAAGAGGGCTAACCACGAGATGAATGAAGAAATTTGGGTTTGGAGTTTGGGTTTTTTGAATCCTAGATGTTTAGAGAATTTTATAGAGTTGCAACATATAGAATAGCAAGCCATAATTTGATGATCTTCATTTACTTATTAAGGATGAAAATTTGACAACTCAAGCTTGTTGTGGCATCTCCCATCAAAAGACACGAAAGAGAGAGAAGATGAAAATGGACATTTGTTCTTGTTTTATTTTTAATGACTTAAGGCTAAAACCATATAAGCAAATATATTTTGCAATATAAAATAGAGTTTTCCTTTTGTTTTAAAACACTAAATATTATAAACAAACTCCTTCAAGCTATGCTAAGATATTATAATTAAGCTAAGATACATGATTTGCATCAAATTAAACCTGCTTAAAAATATGGGCTATTACAATTAAAGAGTAATGTGCGGATGACATTATTTATTGTGCGAATCATTCGTTCCGCTTTTCCATTTTGAGAGGATGTATGAGGGCAAGAGAAACGAAAAATAATTCCATGTTGAACACAAAAAAGTTTGAAAGGGTCATTGTCAAATTCCCGCCCATGATCACTTTGAAAGGATTTTATAGGTCGTTCAAATTGAGTGAGTACATATTGCTGGAAATTGACAAAAGCTTGGTTTGTGTCAGATTTGTATCTTAATGGAATAGTCCATAAATAGTGGGTAAAATCATCAAGCAAGACTAAATAATACTTATGACCATCACAACTCCGAGCAGGAGATGTCACAAATCAGCATGAATAATGTCAAAAGCAGAAACAGTAGTACTATGAGACGGCGTAAATGGAAGTCTAACATGTTTCCCAATCGGACATGAATTACACAAAGGGGAGTCACGCTCCTTATTATATTCAATAAAGTTACTACTCCTAAGAAAACTTAAAGGTTGATTTACAGGATGACCGAGACGGTTGTGCCAAGTAGGTTGAGTCAAGGTCGTGAGGGCGGTGGCAAGACAGGTAGTTGGTGGGCTTGTGGTGATAGGATATAAATCTCCCGAACTATTGCATCTCACTAGAGGAGAAAAACGCAAGGGTTGCGCTGCAAGGGCTGCGTTTTTTGAAAAACGCAGCCCTTCGTGTATGAAGGGTTGCGGTTTTCAAGGAAACCGCAGCCCTTTTAGTGAAGGGTTGCGGTTATACCAAAAACGCAGCCCGTACTATATGAAGGGCTGCGGTTAACCGCAACCCTATTAGTGAAGGGCTGCGGTTAGCCCAAAAACCGCAGCCCTTCATACACGAAGGGCGGCGGTTTTTGGGCTAACCGCAGCCATTCACTTTCCATCCCACATTTCAGAATTGAACTAAGTTTATTGCGTGCATAACACACAGTAGACATCCCAAATTTCCCTACCTTAGAAAAATTTCACGAGCGAAACAAAACCCCTCCCTCTCACTCACTCGCACAGCTAACCCTAACGCCCCATCACCGGAGCCCTAACGCCGGAGCACCGGCCCATCACCTGAGCCACGACATTGAGACACCAACTCAGCGCGACATTGACGCACCACCAGCATTGTTTGCGCACCACCCACCACGACATTATCTCCTCCATTCATTCGAGTGGGTTTGCGCACCACCCACCACGCAGCTGCACCACTTTGCAGCGCCACCACCGCCACGACATTCTCTCTCACTCACTCTCTTTCGATAATTCCCCTCAATCACTCTCTCTCCTCTTTTTTATTTCTATAATTAATTTGTTAATTTCACTGCATAATTTGTAAATTTCTTCTAATTAATTTGTTTAATTTCATTGCATTTTGAAATCAACATCTATTTTTTGTTGTAAAATGTGCTTCTATTAGTTGAAACATTGATTGTAGGGGGGTGGGGGAGGGGGGGGGGGGTGGGTATGGGGTGGGGGAGGGTTGGAGGAGGGTGAGTAGGGGGGGTGGGGGAGGGCCGGGCAGGGGGTGGGGGAGGCGGGGGAGGTTGGGGAGGCGGGGGGGGGGGGTGGGGGAGGGGCTGGGAGGTTGGGGAGGAGGGGGGGGGGGGGAGGGTTGGGGAGGTTGGGCGGGGGGGGGGGGGTGGGGATGGCGGGCGGGGGGGGAAGGCCTGGCATGGGGTGGGGAGGGTCGGGAGGCTGGGCGGGGGGGGGGGAGGGCTAATGAGGGCTCGCAGGGGGTGGGCACATTATCAATTTTGTGTAGTTTATGGTGAATTAATCTAGGATTTTAGTTAGTTTTGCTTTTCTTAATTGAATTATGTGATTAATGTGTCGTGTGTGATTTGTTAATTGTAGGAAAAAGAAGCTGAGGAAGCTATCTCTCTTTTCATAATTGCTCCTCTTTGGTGTTGAGAGGTAACTAGCCAAATTTTCTTGTTTTTTGTTGGATGTTGATGAGGAAAAATTATCATGTGTTCCAATTTGAGTAAGATATGATAATGTATGTATATTTCTTGATATGAGATTGTATGAAAACGCAATGTAATTTAGCTATGAAATTTACAAGTTGTTTGAATCATCATCATATGCCTAGATACCCGTTCAAGACTTACTCATTAGGAGTAAGTCTTGAATAGTCCCCGGTTTGGGACTGTTCTTGGACGTTTGATCTCACTTAGGTGGTGAATGTGTGTCTTCTTTTCAATTCTGAGGAAAGTCTTGGCTTATCGTTTCTCTACATTGTTCTCTTGATATGAGATTGTATGAAAACGCAATGTAATTTAGCTATGAAATCTACAAGTTGTTTGAATCATCATCATATGCCTAGATACCCGTTCAAGACTTACTCATTAGGAGTAAGTCTTGAATAGTCCCCGGTTTGGGACTGTTCTTGGACGTTTGATCTCACTTAGGTGGTGAATGTGTGTCTACTTTTCAATTCTGAGGAAAGTCTTGACTTATCGTTTCTCTACATTGTTCTCTAGGTACATATGTAGATAAGCAATTATCTACATTGTGTACTTGGAGAACTGTAGGAAAATGCTGCCGGATTTTCCATAGAATTGAAAAGTTGGCATATATTCACTAGTGAGATTAGACGTCCAAGGATGGGTTAGGTTGGAGCGATATGGACCTTCGGCTGCATGCATACATTTGAACATGTCACTATCTTAGCTTGCTCTTGTGTATGTGTGTGATTTGAATATGTGAGTGTATGTACTTAAATAATGATTGATGCATTATAATTATTGGTTGTGTTTAATTATTAGAGGTCTTCTTGAATGAGATGGATCGTACTTGGATGTATGGTAGTCGTGAATCGATTGAATTTGTGAATGGGGTCTCGGAATTCTGTACATCTGCATTACAATATCAAGCATCCTCTGGAGCAATCGACTTTTATTGTCCTTGTGTCGATTGTAGAAATGTGAGCAAGGTTAGTAGTATACATTTGCTTAGGGAGCATGTCTTTCGCCATGGGTTTAAGCCTCAATACCACGTATGGGTTTGGCATGGTGAGCAGGGGAAGTATATAGGAAGCTCTAGAGTAATGAACGATGTATGTGAAGAAAAGAAAGATTTAGAGAATTGGGATGATGAGTTCGGGGATGAGAATTTGGATGATGAGTTTGCAGATGATGATAGGGATCGGGTAGACGAGATGATACACGAGGTTGAAGATCAGTCGTGTAAACGACCTCGTATTTTTGAGTCTATGTCTGAGGCTGCTGAAAAGTCGTTGTATCCAGGTTGTACAAAGCACACCAAACTTTCCGCCGTGATAACACTGTTCAACATTAAGTCGAAAGCTGGTTTGACGGACTCTAGTTTCACATCGTTGTTGTAAGTTTTATCTGATATGCTCCCTGATGGAAATGAACTGCCAAAGTCGTACTATTATGCGAAGAAACTGATGTGTCTTTTCGGTTTAGAGTACGAGCGGATACATGCTTGTCCTAACGATTGTGTGCTTTATCGTAATGAGTATGAGCATTTACATGAGTGTCCACGTTGTGGATTGTCGAGGTACAAGCGTGAAGGAGCTGGAGGTAGTGAAGGACCACCAGCTAAGGTGTTGTGGTATATACCCATAATACCTAGATATAAGCGCATGTTCTCAATTAAAGGAGATGTGAAGAATTTGAGGTGGCATGCAGATCGTAGGAAGAAAGACGGTCTGCTGAAGCATCCGGCTGATTCGCCTGAGTGGAAAAGTATCAACAGGGTGCATAAGGCATTTGGTAACGAGGATAGGAATCTGAGGCTTGGATTATGTACGGATGGCACGAACCCTTTTGGCAATCTTAGTTCTCAGCATAGTACATGGCCAGTAGTTTTAGAGGTTTATAACTTGCCTCCTTGGTTGTGCATGAAACGCAAGTACATGATGTTATGGTTTTATATAGTGTTTTTCCCCTATAATTGAGCTAAAATGTGTATCAATGGTGCTCTCAGGAGCCATTTTATGCTAACTTTCTCCATCTAGTTGTGGTTTTCTGTTCTGTGTCTGATTGCAGGTTTTAGGGAGTTATCTCCCAATTTTCTACTATTATCTGACCATTACACTGGACTGGAGAGGTTCGAAGACATATATGATGAGTTCCGGGGTCCCGAGAATACTTTCCAAGGCCTTGGACAAAAGAAGAAGTGAAGCCATGGCGTCTGAAGCCAAGGAAGGAAGAATCGGACCTGAGCCCGATGAGATCGGGCGCCTCACGCCCGATCGGGCGTTCATCGCCATCAAAAACAAGAATCGTTGCGGGCCCGATCGGGCGCTGTCGCCCGGTCGTTATTTCGTTGAGGAGCCCGATCGGGCGAGATGGCCCGACCTCATCGGGCGTGTTCGTAGGCGAGGGTGCTTGATGCTGCGCGCTGATCCTTGGCGAAGTCCATCGCCCGACTTCATCGGGTGGCGTGTCCCGACTCCATCGGGCGAGTGCCTTGCTGCTGCTGTGTGCGTCTTCGATGCTGCGCGCTGATCCTAGAAGAGCCCGACTTGATTTCCCGAATTGTATGCATAGTGATCCATAGTCCTAGTTCTTTATTAATTGATTCTTACCTTCGTGATTAGTTCTGTCATTTTCTTAGTTTAGTCACACACCCATTTTCATCTGATTTAGTCAGTATAATATTAGAATTCAGATACAATAGTATAATTTTCTCCCTGTGGATTCGATCCTGACTTCCCTGACTACTTGTTAGTGTACCTTAGGTTATTTTTGATAAGGTGATACGACTTTAGCCTGTCAAATTTTGGCGCCGTTGCCGGGGAGACGGTTTATTTTTATTTTGTCTGAATTATAGTATTACACTAACCTCTACTCCGAAGAACACCTGTTCTTTGGAGCATCTCACGTTTGTTTTAGTGTTTTTGATATATGAGTAGGAAATTGAAATCCCCAAATCTCATTCCATTTGACCCAGAGATTGAAAAGACTGCTCGTAGACTCAAAAAGACAACTAAGCAAATCAAGTTGCCTGCAGGACACCTTCCCAAAAGACACCTTCTCCACCATCTTCACCACAACAAGAATTCCCCGCCTCACCTATTACTGCTAGAATGGGTGACGAAGCTAAACCGACCTTCAGAGATTATGCACAACCATCTCCTGATAATGTGCCCACTGGGGTACGGTTGCCTACTATTGCTGCTGCAAACTTTGAAATCAAGTCTCATGTTCTGAATATGGTTCAGAATAATCGGTTCTTTGGGTTACCATCCGAAGACCCAAATCGGCACACTGCGGCGATTTTTACAATGTTGTGCTACTCGAAGCAAGTCGGTGTTACTCGCGATGAGATGAAACTCATCTTATTTGGTTTTTCTCTGCGCGACAAAGCTCTATTTTGGTATAATAAGCTGCCTTCCACCATCACCACCTGGGCAGAGCTCTCAAAGATTTTTCTCATCAAGTGGTACCCTTACCAAAAGACTGCAGATATGCGTCATGAAATAGTGACTTTCACCCAAGATCCTGGGAAGTCACTGTATGAAGCTTGGGAAAGATTCAAAGATCTGCAGCGTCTTTGTCCCCATCATGGTTTTGACCAGTGGTATCTGTGCCATATTTTCTACACTAGAGTTGATGCAGATACGAGACGGGTAATTGATGGAGCTACTGGTGGGTTCTTCATGGATAAAGCCATAGACGAAGGGTATGAACTTCTGGAGAAACTCGCTTCTAACCAAGCGTCTACCATCCGTTCTTCTATAACAAAGGGAGTCAAACATGATGTTGAAGCCATTTCTTTACTGACCGAGCAACTAGCTGCTCTTCACCAGAAGATTGATTCTTTGAAGCTAGGTAACAATTCCTCCCCTCACATGAGTGTCAATGCTATGGCCAGTGTTTCTGGTTACAATGCTTTTATATGTGACGCTTGTGGGGTAGCTGGACATAACTCTCAAGAGTGCCCCGCTCTCTCACATTCTAGTGAGCCAGTGCACGCATTACAATCCCAACACAAGCCCCAGTTCGATCCCTACTCCAATACATATAATCCTGGGATGAGAGATCATCCAAATCTCTCGTATAGGAGTAATAATGTGATGAATCCGCAACAACAACATTATCCTCAACAACAACAACAATATCAACCACAAGCTCCTCCTGGAAATCAGAGAACTCAGTTTTAACAGCATCACAACACACCTCCTCCAGACCCAGCTATAGCTGAGCTCAAAAGTCTCATGTTGCAGATGCAGAAGGGTATTATTTCCTTTCAAGCGGATACCAGGTCTCAATTTGAGCGCCTGCATGCTCAGAATAAGCTGCAAGGGACACATAATAAGATGTTGGAGTCACAAATAGCTCAGTTGGCTAGTTCATCTGCTAGTAGGCCATCTGGGTCACTGCCTTCGCAACCAATGCAACCCAGGGACACCGCCAATGCTATCACCCTTCGCAGTGGAGTGCAGTACGATGCTCCGGCAATGCTAGAGGTGGAATCACCAAGTGCTAAGAAACCACAGGAAGTGCCTGAGGATGCTGAACCTCAGGCAGAGCAAGGAGCTGCAGACAAGACTATGGAGGTGATTAAGGAGAAAACTGTGCCTCCGGTGATCAAGCTACCATTCCCCGAGCGGATGCTCAAGAAGGAGCTCGACCACCAGTATGGTAAGTTTTTAGAGGTGGTAAAGAATCTGCAGGTAATAGTTCCTTTTACTGAATTATTAAATCAAGTGCCTGCTTATTCTAAATTTTTGAAAGAACTGTTGATGAGGAAGCGGACTCTCAATGAGGTGGAGACTGTGGCTTTTACTGCTGAATGCAGCGCTCTTTTACAAAACCAGTCTCCCCCTAAATTGAAATATTCAGGGAGTTTTTCCATTCCCTGTCACATTGGCACCATATTTATCGACAAGGCTTTATGTGATTTAGGTGCCAGTGTAAGTGTCATGCCTCTTTCTATCTGTAAGCAACTGAACATGGGTGAATTAAAATGTACTACCATTACTCTGCAAATGGCTGACCGTTCTGTGAAATACCCCCTAGGTATATTAGAGGACGTTCTTGTTAGAGTAGGTAAATTCTTTATCCTTGTGGACTTTGTTATCTTAGACATGGCCGAAGACACTCAAACACCCATTATCCTTGGGAGACCTTTCCTCCATACGGCTGGGGCAGTGATAGATGTTAAGAGTGGGAAACTGACACTGACTGTGAGGGATGATAAGGTTATGTTTAGCCTAAACAATGCCCCTAAAAGCCCAATGCTAGAGGAATCATGTTATAGTGTTGATGTTATAGATGAACCGATCCATGATTGCATGCCTCATTCCCCCTCCCATGCTACTTCAAATGATGTGCTTGTCTTAGAGTCTATTGCAGGTGATGAGCATTTTCTAACGGTCTTATAGACTCACAAAAAGACCATTGGCTATAGCACTGATGACTTGACAGGAATAAGCCCTGACTTTAATGAGCACCGCATTCATCTACATGAGGGCCATCACACTAGCATTACAGTCCAACGCGGGTTGCAAGAGGTGGTACAACATGTGGCTACTAAACTGCTCGATCCAGGCTGATGGGCGGCTGATGTCCATGTCCCTTTCCTTTCCCTTGTTGCAATGAGGCCATTGCCAAGTTCAGCTTGGGGGAGGATTTCTGTAAGTATTAGTAGTGTTTTTCTTTTTGTTTTTATTGTTTTTCCTTTTGTTTTTACTGCTTTTTAGGATAGTTAAGTTAGTTTAATTGCTTTGAAAAAATGAAAAATCACAAAAAAAAAAAAAATATTGCTGAAAAAAAAAACACAAAAATACGAGTTGAATATGAATAGATTGATTGCTTCCCTGTGCTCCGAACTTTGTTCTGAAAAACGATTTAACTCATTATACTGGATAGTTGGGCATTTGTGATTGGGATGTTGTGATGTGATTTCTGATTGCCTTGATCTTGAATGAATCTTGATGATAAAGTGCCTATTCTAACTGCATGCTTGAATTGGTTAGATTGTGAGGATTCATTCTAGCCTCGGATTTATCTCTGTATCCGGTCTATTCTTGTGTGTTAGTTCCTCGTAGCATTCTTATCTTGGCTTTGGCATTGTACTCGTTGATTTCTGGTGACTTTGGACATGTGCTGTGATAGAGGCGTTCATTTGTTTAATTTTTAAGCCTCAGAGTTGTTTAATAAATCATTTTTCCCCCTAGCCCCGCTGAGCCTAATGACTTCTTTTTGGATCTATATTAAGCCACATTACACACCTTGAGCCTTTGCAATGACTATTGTCCCAAGCCTAGCTTGGGGGAGCATTTTTTAAGTTAATATCATATTGTGTGGTTGATTCCGTAGGGCGGTTGGAAAATAATGATATTTTGGTACAAAGAAAAGAAAGAAAAAGGAAAAAAATAAAGTGAAAAATTTGAAAATTTTCTATGATCTTCACTCATTAACTTTCAAAGCATTGGAAATTATGTTGAAAGATGCAATTATTGGTTGGTTCGTGAAATTTCAAGAGTTGGTTATTATCTTGGTTATGTTGTTGATGCCATGGGAGTTGTTTCGATCACACCTAGTCATACTAGTGTTTTTTGCTCCCCTATCTTGGCTTTTCCACCACATTCCCTAAATAATTTCCGTACCTTTACCCGAGCCCCATTACAACCCTGAGAAAGACCTTTTGAGCACGTATTTGATTGTTTATTGGAATAATACTGAGTCAATATGCCAAAGTTGAAGATTAAGTTTGTTATTTGAGTCGACCTGATTAGGATGAGCGATATTATACCTTTCAAAACACATGAGAGTGTGAGTGGGAAGGGCAATTATGGTTGGGTTGGTGAGCGATCGGGCACACATTTTGCCTGCCACAAAATTGAGAGGAGTGACACCTCGGTGAGCACCTTTTCAAGATTTGCATGATATGTAGGGCAGCTGCATTTGATGGTTTGCTTAAGTGATTGGTAGTCAGGTGATCTGAGCAACTGAACTTGAATTTTGCTTGCTTGAACGATTTTGAGTTGGAAATAATTGAGTTTAAAATTTCCTATCTGAGGGGTGAAGCAATCCTATTCTTATTCATGTTGTGCTTTGCTTGAGAACAAGCAAAGGTTTAGCTTGGGGGAGTTTAATGTTATGGTTTTATATAGTGTTTTTTCCCCTATAATTGAGCTAAAATGTGTATCAATGGTGCTCTTAGGAGCCATTTTATGCTAACTTTCTCCATCTAGTTGTGGTTTTCTGTTCTGTGTCTGATTGCAGGTTTTAGGGAGTTATCTCCCTATTTTCTACTATTATCTGACCATTACACTGGAGTGGAGAGGTTCGAAGACATATATGATGAGTTCCGGGGTCCCGAGAATACTTTCCGAGGCCTTGGACAAAAGAAGAAGTGAAGCCTTGGCGTCTGAAGCCAAGGAAGGAAGAATCGGACCTGAGCCCGATGAGATCGGGCGCCTCACGCCCGATCGGGCGTTCATCGCCATCAAAAACAAGAATCGTTGCGGGCCCGATCGGGTGCTGTCGCCCGGTCGTTATTTCGTTGAGGAGCCCGATCGGGCGAGATGGCCCGACCTCATCGGGCGTGTTCTTAGGCGAGGGTGCTCGATGCTGCGCGCTCATCCTTGGCGAAGTCCATCGCCCGACTTCATCGGGCGACGTGGCCTGACTCCATCGGGCGAGTGCCTTGCTGCTGCTATGTGCGTCTTCGATGCTGCGCACTGATCCTAGAAGAGCCCGACTCCATCGGGCGAGATGGCCCGGTGTCAGCGGGCGGATGTTATTTTGGAGCGCAGCTGCTGCTTTGAGCCCGATTTGATCGGGCTGACTTGGCCCGATCGGGCGACTGACTCCGCGCTCATTTAATGAATGTCGGGCTACTTAGTATAAATAGAAAATTCAGAACTTTTATTAATGGATCTTTTATTCAATCTTGTTTTTTAGTCTTTAATTCTCATAGTTTCTCTCAAGAACCCTAGTTTACTACTTTTCATTGTGGATTCAAGATCAAACCTTTGGATTATTCGCAAGTTCAATATAGTTCTTCAGTTTGGTAATCTTCTTTATTGTTTTCTCTATTATTGATTAGGTTAATTTCTTAGTTATTTGCAATAGTTCAAAGTATGAATTTTTACATGGAATGTGTTATTGTTTTCTCAAGCATGAGTGAGTAGTTTTATTTCTAGGATTGTGGGGATCTATGTATGCAATGAGGGATTGATAGATTAGTATAATTACCCTCTATTTCAATTGTTTCCTGTGATTGAATCGTTCATGCTAGATTTATGAATTAGGCCTGATTTGTATTTCTATTATCGCAATATTGAATCTGCTTCGAGAGGAGAGATTTCGTATAGGCTTTCAATCATTAGGCATAGTGATCCTTGACCATGCGAGAGCGACTAGGTGATCTTTGAGGGAGGTAATGTTCGAGAGAAATTACATGTGCCCTAGATAAATTGACTTATTGGGTGGTTATTATTCGTCTTTGATTTCCCGAATTGTATGCATAGTGATCCATAGTCCTAGTTCTTTATTAATTGATTCTTACCTTCGTGTTTAGTTCTGTCATTTGCTTAGTTTAGTCACACACCCATTTTCATCTGATTTAGTTAGTATAATATTAGAATTCAGATACAATAGTATAACTTTCTCCCTGTGGATTCGATCCTGACTTCCCTGACTACTTGTTAGTGGACCTTAGGTTATTTTTGATAAGGTGATACGACTTTAGCCTGTCAGTACATCATGTTGTCGCTTCTTATATCGGGGCCCAAACAACCTGAAAATGACATAGATGTATACCTCCAACCGCTTGTTGAAGATTTACATAAGATGTTGAACGAAGGAGTGTTAGTATTTGATGCGTATGCTAATGAGATGTTCACTCTGCTTGCCATGCTTTTTTGTACTATGAACGATTATCCAACTTATGGGAACTTATCTGGGTATAAGACTAGAGGAAAACAATTGTGCCCCGATTTGTATAGATGACATGAAGTCTACACACCTTAAGGGCTGCAAACATGTCTATATGCGCACACGAAGGCTCCTCAGACGCTACCATCCCTATCGGTTTAAGAAGAAGGCATTCGATGGGACGGTTGAAGAGGAAGTTGCTCGTAGACCATTAACTGGTACCAAAGTTTATAATCAGGTTAAGGGCATTGAAACAATCTCTGGTAAACCTGCTAGTGAGGTTGATCGACCTACAGGATATGGAAAAAGGAGTCCATTTTTTGGAAACTCCCATATTGGAAAGATCTAAAGGTCAGACATTGTTTGGATGTCATGCACATAGAGAAGAATGTTTGTGAAGATATTCTTGCGACACTTATGAATATTCCGGGCAAGACAAAAGATGTTAAGGCGTCACGACTTTACTTGGAAAAACAGGGGCTTCGACTAGAGTTGTGGGCTCAGAAAAGGGACGGAAGGAAGAAGAAAGTAGTGGAGGAAAGGGTTGATGAGGAAACTCGGAAAAGAAAAAAGAAGGTCGAGGATTCGGAGAAGAATTATTTGCCACCAGCTTGCTACACGATGTCGCGTGCAGAGAAACGGTTTTTTGCGAGTCGTTGTATGGCATTAAGGTTCCAACTGGCTACTCATCGAATATGAAGCGATTTGTACCTTAAATGGTGAGTTGAAGTTATTGAGTATGAAATCTCACGATTGTCATGTCATGATGCAAGTATTCTTACCGATTGCAATTCGTGGGATACTTCCAAAGCATGTGAGGCACACCATTACATAACTTTGTTCATTTTTCCATACAATATACAGCAAAGTCCTAGAACCGTCGACCCTCGATTCCTTACAGGCCAGAGTAGTTGAAACTCTATGCAAATTTGAGATGTCCCCCCCCCGCATTCTTTGACATTAAGGTCCATCTCATTGTCCATCTAGTTCGAGAAATTAAGTTGTGTGGTCCAGTGTTTTTGAGGTGGTGCTATCCTTTTGAGAGATATATGGGTACTTTGAAGGATAAAGTTCAAAATCCTGCACAACCAGAAGGTAGTATAATTCAAGGGATTGTGGGTGAAGAGATCAGTAATTTTGTGGCTGGGTATTTTGCTAGTGTTGATCCTGTTGGACTTCCGACATCTCGACACGAGGGCAGACTTGAGGGCAAGGGTACAATTGGTTCAAAATTGATCTCACCTTCCGTAGAAAAGCGTACACAAGCTCACTTATTTGTATTGCATCACGTAGCAGCTGTCCATCCTTATTTAAATGAACATATGGAGGAATTACGTGTTAGCAATCCTGGAAAAGGAATAAGGGCATTGACGCAAATGCATAACAAGACTTTCATTGATTGGTTTCATAAACGAGTAGTGAATGATTTGGATGAAAGTGTTCCTTAAACAGTCAAGTGGTTAGCATTTGGTCCTCGTGAAGCTGTACGCTCTTATGAGGGTTATGATATTAATGGGTATACGTTTTGGACTGAACGTCAAGATCTTAAGTCGACATCGCAACAAAATAGTGGTGTTTCACTTGTGGCATCATCTACACAATACGGAAGCTCGAAGGATAAGTCGCCTATACTTGCTGACAGCAATTATTATGGGCGAATACAAGAAATATGGGAGCTGGACTACTGTACTTTTAATATCTGCCTCTTGTGTTGCAAGTGGGTTGACGATAATCGACGTTGCGTAAAAAAAGATGATCCTTGCGGATTCACTCTTGTGGACCTTAGTCGTCTACGTGAAACTCAGGAGCCATTTGTAATTGCATCACAAGTTAAGCAAGTATTTTTTGTAACTGATCCTGCTGATAATAAGTGGTCAATTGTTGTACCTGGCAAAAGGAGTATCCTCGGCATTGGTGATATTGATAATGAGGAAGAATATGATGCATTTGAGGACATCCCAACTTTTACCTATCCTGAAAATAGTGTGGAAGGTGATGTGAATATGTCGGAGAACTATATGCGTGTAGATCACACGGAAGGGATACATGTACTTGAAGATCCTAAGAAACGGCAGAAGGTCAATAAATCATGAGACATATACTCAGGTATGTCTAATTTCTCCAATTCGTAACTAATATGATGATTTTTAGGCTTATTTTTGTTGTTGGTTGAATTTCGGGGATGAAAAGGTCATTTTAGACCTACATGGCAATGAGGGAGTGCAGGGGGGCAGTAGTTGCGGTGGTGGTGGGAATTGTTGCAAATGTGGAGAGTGAGGTCACATGTCAATGGAATGCTCTCCACATTTGTAACAGTTCCCACCACCTCCGCCGCTACCAGCTGATGGGCATTCCATTGCCATGTGACCTGATTCTCGGGTCATTTTAGGCCTATTTTCGCCTTTCGTGTCCAATTCGTACCTGTCGAGTCATTTAACCCCAAATTCTTTTTGAACATGATTATATGAGGTATAATGTAACTATTGTGTAGATTTTTGGGCTTGCATCTATTGTTAGTTGAATTTCGGGAACGAAAAGGTCATTTTAGGCCTACATGGCAATGAGGGAGTGCAGTGGGGGGCAGTAGTGGCGGTGGTGGTGGGAGCTGTTGCAAATGTGGAGAGTGAGGTCACATGGCAATGGAATGCTCTCCACATTTTTAACAGTTCCCACCACCTCCGCCGCTACCAGCTGATGGACATTCCATTGTCATGTGACCTGCTTCTCGGATCATTTTAGGCCTATTTTCGCCTTTCGTGTCCAATTCGTACCTATCGAGTCATTTAACCCCAAATTCTTTTTGAACATGATTATATGAGGAATAATGTAACTATTGTGTAGATTTTTAGGCTTGCATCTGTTGTTGGTTGAATTTCGGGAACGAAAAGGTCATTTTAGGCCTATTTTGGCCGATTCGCGTCCGATTCGTACTTATCGAGTCATTTAACCCCAAATTCTTTTTGAACGTGATTATATGAGGTATAATGTAACTATTGTGTAGATTTTTATGCTTGCATCTATTGTTGGTTGAATTTCGGGAACGAAAAGGTCATTTTAGGCCTAGTTTGGCCGATTCGCGTCCGATTCGTACTTATCGAGTCATTTAACCCCAAATTCTTTTTGAAAATGCTTATATGAGGTATAATGTAACAATTGTGTAGATTTTTAGGCTTGTATCTGTTGTTGGTTGAATTTCGGGAACGAAAAAATGTCATTTTAGGCCTATTTTGGCCGATTCGCGTCCGATTCGTACTTATCGAGTCATTTACCCCCAAATTATTTTTGAACATGATTATATGAGGTATAATGTAACTATTGTGTAGATTTTTAGGCTTGCATCTGTTGTTGGTTGAATTTCGGGAACGAAAATGTCATTTTAGGCCTATTTTGGCCGATTCGCGTCCGATTCGTACTTATCGAGTCATTTAACCCCAAATTATTTTTGAACATGATTATATGAGGTATAATCTAACTATTGTGTAGATTTTTAGGCTTCCATTTATTGTTGGTTGAATTTCGGGAACAAAAAGGTCATTTTAGGCCTATTTTGGCCGATTTGCGTCCGATTCGTACTTATCGAGTCATTTAACCCCAAATTATTTTTGAACATGATTATATGAGGTATAATGTAACTATTGCGTAGATTTTTAGGCTTGCATCTATTGTTGGTTGAATTTCGGGAAAGAAAAGGTCATTATAGGCCTATTTTGGACGATTCGCATCATTTTTTTTATATTTTTGTTGATCTAACTCCAAAATTTTGTTGCATATGCCAATATGAGGTAGAATGAAACTACATATTAGGTTTCTGTGCATAAATTTTCATGTAAATGAAATTGGGAAACAAAAAGGCTTAAAGAAAAGGGGAGAAGTTGTGCGGAGGGGCAGCAGTGGGGGGAGGGCTGTTATGGGCTTGGGGAGGGGTGTGCAGTGGCTTGGGGGGGCCCGTGCAGGGGAGGGGAGGGCTGGGCAGCAGTGGGGGGAGGGTTGGCAGGGGCTTGGGGGATTGGCAGGGGCTGGCAGGGGTTAGTAACTATTGTGTAACTATTCCATGTAGGGGCCTGCTGATTTTGTGAAGGCTGGGATTTGCCTCTGCCTCTCCCACGACCACGGCCACCTGACTTCCCGCCAGTGCTGCGCCCACGGCCACCACCAGGGCGGCCTCTGCTACTGCCACTACCACAACCCTGCTATTGCGGTGGTTGAGAAGGTGGTTGGGCCGTGTTGTTGTGAGTATCATAGGCGACGAAAGTTTGTGCCGAGGAGGGGGATTCTTGAGCGCACTGAGATTCCTCAAGAAGGAGGCGAAGCGGGTCGTCTCGAACGTAGGTAATGGGTCCGATTGTTGAATAAGGGATGCCACAGTATCAAAATCCGTATTAACAAGACCGGAAACTAGACGCAAGATTAGTTTTTGCTCAGATATATCTTGATCAACATTGGCAAGCTGATCCTTCAGGTTTTTCAATTGCTGACAATATGCAGAGATGTCACTAAAATTTGATAGATGCAAGGCATTAAATTGGTTTTCCAAGTACACGGCCCGGGTGTGTTTGTTATCTTGGAATATGGCCTTGAGTCGATTCCATGTTTCCATTGTCGTGGCGCCACGATAAAGAACAGTTTGGAGGAGATCCGCGGAGATAGTACCATATATCCACTTCTTGACAATCGTGTCAAGACGTTGCCAAAGATCTGCAGAGATGTCGGGTCGCGGAGTTTTAGGATCAATATGGTCTAATACGTTGCAGGCATGACAATGGATCTCAAACAGTTCAACCCAATTTGAGTATTGGGATTTTTCACAGTCAAGGATTATGGGAATTTCATTTTTAATATTGCTCACAGTATGAGCCGGATGGAATGCAGGAGTGACCGGCGATGTGGGGGACGGGTTTGGTGTCTCGGTTGGTTCACCCATGGTGGCAGTGAGGCAATAGAACAGGGAAAATAAGTGGAATTTTGTAGTGGGTTAAATAAGGGAATTTGTGGGCAGAAGTGGTGGACTGACAACACAAAGCGTAGAAATTTGCTTGTTGTGATGACGAGGACGTAAAAACCTGGGCAAGCAACGAACCAACAAAAAAGGTTGTACTTTGTTGAAGGTGTTTAATGGTGGACGTGAGGTCCAGGTGAAAACAAAAAAATGTTTTGGTTGTTTTAGGTCCCTAGTTTAGGTTGTGATACCATGTTAGATAATGTTAAACTCCGTAATCTTGGAGTAGGTCCATTGACCTGTTTACAAAATAAGAATCCTAATCATGTTAGGAATCCTAACTATACAATGATAATACTATACAAATATATCCTAATCCGATGAGAAAATATTATCCTAAATATATTCTCTATCATCTTGAACCAAACTACTCCTAAAAATGTTCTCATTCTACAAACGTGCACTAGCTTAAGAAAAAGTGATCAGCATTATAAGGTCAAATTTTCATCTATTTCATCGGAAGAACTCAAAATGTAAAGTATCAACCATCATGAATAAGACCTTCCAGTAGCATATACAGTCTTGATAAACTGAAACTTAGCTTGATGGTGCAGCAGAACTTTCCATAAAGTCCAAATCCATTCTTGGACAAGCAACAAGTTGAGTGTTCATTACCCCTCAAGCTCGTGCCCTACATATAGTTACATACTCGATATTAAAAATTTGCAAATGTTTAAAGAAAAAAATCAACAGCAATTAGAGAGTTCATTTCTTTTCTTTTTCTTTTTTGATAGAACAAGCTTTATTGAGTAAACAAAAGCTTTCAAAAAACATCTACACACAAAAACGTATAATTTATTTGATTCTGGATTATGAATAAATTGTAAGTTGTGACTCCTTATTTACACATATCAATGACATGTTTGTGATCCATAGCAGTTATGATTGTGCATCTAGAATAAATAGAATGGTCTCAAGAGCAAGAACCAAAAATTATCATATATCAGATTTTACTCTCAAGTCTGCTAAACATTGAATTTCGCCCTTCAGCAACAATTTCTCCAGAAGCCTTCTTCTTGACGATAACAGAAGTTCCAGAAACAGCTCCAATCTTCCCTACCAGTCTTGCTGTAACTTCCAGCTCATCCTACCAATATATAGACCAAATATATTCAGATGTACATACATTAAAAGAGAAAGAGACTTGGTTAAATATAAGCCGACAAATCATCTAAACTATTAGAGCTCGAGGAACATACTAATTTGGATTAGAAAAAAAGGGTTTTTTGTCACATAAGATCTAATAAAAGAGGTTTTTTGTGGGCAAGGACCAATTAATTTTTTTTGGGGGAAAAGACCAATTATAATACATAAGTTGGCAACTTGACACCACATTATGAATTTCCGACCAAAATATCATCTTTCCAGTGTTGACATTTCATTTCCCTCCAAAATCATCTTACAAAGCTCTAGATATGTTTTCAGATGCATATATTCACACTTAAACTCATCAAATGAAGCATGCATATCATGTAAACCAGTAATTACTTACATCAAGCTTTGCATTTGACAAATATAAGATGGACAAGTCGACAGTCACATTCACAGGTTTTCCAACTTCGTAAGGCAAAGCACTACCAAGCATGTCAATGAGATTGGCAATTGCACCAACAGCCAGGTTTCCGGTTCGATCCTGCGATAAGTTGTTCATATATACTGTATAAGAGTTGAGATCTATGGAACGAAAGCATATCTAAGCATAGAACATGAAGGAAATCTATAAATCCAGTAATTACTTAACATAGTTCAGCTGCAAGATAAGCGTAAATTCACGTAAGCCATGCTAGACGAGTGTTTTTTGATCTGCCTCGAAGTTAAATTGGAAGATGGATGGATCAAGAAAAAAAGTGTATACGTTTCATGGTTGTCCCTGTTAGACTATGTAAATAATCTTGTATTATTTAGTGTATCTCTTCTATTATAGTTAGGAGTATATTATGTAGAATATTCCCTATTATGTAGAATACTCCTAACTATAATAGAAGAGATACACTAAATAATACAAGATTATTTACATAGTCTAACAGTCCCAAAATATTGACTAAAATTGGAACCCTTTGAATTCTCATCTTTTGCTTACTCTGCAACTACTCGAATAAAGCACAAGCAATCATAACTTAGAAAGAGCAAACACACCTAATCTACATGATCATACATATTATCGCCTAGATATACCAATCTTGATTTGTATGCTAATGTCGATATTTCTTAGTTTATGGCCTAATGCAGCCAATCACAGCCTTCATGCTCATCCTATTGCCGTTGTCTCAAACATCATTAATTGATCTGGTCATGATATAAAGTCAGAGAAATGAACCATTCTATTCAAAAATATGATTGCTTGAAAAATGTACTCCATTCGTCTCAAAATAATAACTTACAAATATTTCCCACCTTCACAATTGAATAATGACTTTCTTCTCATAGACCAGTGCATCTATATATACTTTCGACATACAAATAGTCAA
This sequence comes from Beta corolliflora, assembly GCA_947648045.1. Taxonomy (NCBI): domain Eukaryota; kingdom Viridiplantae; phylum Streptophyta; class Magnoliopsida; order Caryophyllales; family Amaranthaceae; genus Beta; species Beta corolliflora. The sequence goes on from CANSZD010002978.1 coordinate 1,114,265, forward strand.
ACTTACAAGTAAGAAGTTTCAGCAGAAAGTAAAACATAGCCTATATTGAAACGAGTATATTCTTATCTCATACAACGATATCTTAGCGCCGCTCTCAGCCTCAAACATTGGTATACATACTGAATCATACACACAGTATCACCAAGATCCAAGCTAGCTGGCAGCATGGCACCATTCGCCACCACCACACGGAAACAGAATCGGCTCGAAATTTATTCGTGTTGGTTTCAGAGGAGAAGACACCAACACTATCATCGTCTAATCATAAGCACCACAACAAAATCTCACCAGTGATGATCCACTACAACTTTTATACTCCCCCTCCCAATTTATAGTGCTTGTTTCTCATTTTGCACAAGAATTGAGGAACTTATCATTTACTTTACATGTTTATACTACTAGGAAAGATAAGTATTTGCATTGAAAAGTACAAATATTAAATGTAGCTACAACTTTCCATGTAAAAATGACGACAAATATAAAATGTGGGTCATGTGGCTTCAAGTTTCCATGTAAAAATGAGCAAAAAATAAACAAGAATAAAGTACCATTTTAAAATAGAAAGATGAGAAACAAAAAGAACATTTTGGGACATCCAAAATGGAATACAAGCACTATTAATTGAGACACAGGGAGCACAAATGCACAATTATACCACAAAATATGTCCCTTTATGGTTTCCGCTATCAGCAAATCTAACAAATTGTTTCTGAAAAACCCACATGTCCCCTCATCATTATTCATTACAACTCAAAATGATAGTTCCAATTTAACCACTCAAATGTCATAATCCACTATTTTAGCATATTTATTCTAACCTCAAAATGTGAAATAATGTGTCTGAAATGAATGCACCCACAAACTCAACATGGAGACTGGAGTAGATCAAAAACTTAAAATCCCCCCACAAACAAAGTTTGTCATTTCAATATTTTCACTGAAAGAGAATGTATTCTGAAATAATTTAAGTTTGTCTGATTTATGAGATGTAGTAGTGTTCTAATTTCTCTCAGTTTTTTTTTTCTTTTTAAAGGAAACGTTAGACCGGGACTTTATTGCAAATCAAGATCAGCCAAAGTTAAAATACTTTGGCTAATTTCTCTCAGTTCAATGGCAGTAGAAATCAAGAAAACTAACAAGTTGACTTTTTTTTTTGTTTGACAAAGAGAATGAGAATAGTATGGTCTTACAGTAAGGCGAGGAGGGACCTTGAAAGTACAGGAGATCAACCCGGGTTCGACTCGGTCAACTCGGATTCCCCTGATGGCAAAAATCTCATAGAAACTCGATTCAACGTGACACTCGTGTGGGTTAACAATGACTCGTGAAACGCTCTCTAACTCCTTTTCACTCAACTCAAGAACATCTTTAGCTCTCTCCATTCTATACTACTCTCAACTCCAATCTCGTCAGATCCCCCTTCCCGCTTTATCCCGCTAAAGTACTCCTTCAGCTGCTTGTAGTATAGTGAACATATGCGCTTACGTTGACTTAGATTATGAACGTGATTTTGGAAATTTTTTTTGGGAGGTAAGATGATGTGTCCTATTGGGTCGAAACCACTTACATGTCAATCTGACTTGGGTTAGAGGACTAGAAATTTTGTGAGTCGGATGGGATGGTAAGGGGATCCCCTCTCCCAAAGTGCCCCTAGCTAGTGGGGAATGAACCCCCGATTGGAAGGTTATCTACTTTTCACTAAGCTAAGCTTAGAATGATGAATGTGATTTTAGAACGTTAACATGTCTTTGGACAAGTATATTGAACTCAAGTTATTGTCCGATTATGTTGGACACACATATTAAGAGTAAAAGTATATGTCTTTTTTTTACATAGAATTTTCGGGAAACTATTTGATAAAAACGACTTTTTATGAAAAAACTACTTCATAAAAAAAAGTTGGCAAAAATTACTTCCTACATTCTCTTTCTATTGCAACAATTGGATTTTTACCCTATTCATCTACCACCAATGGCGTATCCAGAAATCCAACCATATGGGTTCGGAGCCGATCAAAAAATAAACTATAATAATTTACTTAAAAATTCAATACATTAATTCATATATCATATTGAATAGCTAAATAGGATGTTGACGGTTGTGACCATCAGTCCATCATGTGCGCTAGAATTTACAGGCCCGGCTAAGGCCCTTTGCAATTGCCCCATTCTTCGTTTTCTTCTGCTAAAAATGAAGGTTTTTTTTTTGGGTAGAAAATGAAAGGTTCTTTTTTTGGTAGAAAAGGAAAGGTTCTTTTGATAGCTCATCTTTTGTTGCATTTCTTAATCATAAAGTTTATGATTTGCTTCCTAAATTGTTCTAGAAATTACTGTGTTATGTTAGTTGAATATGTACTATGTAATATATTTTAATTATAAATATGTAATATAAGTTACTTTTGTTTGGAAAGAACACAACTTTTATTAATTGTATGAAATTTTTACGTTATTTTTTACTCTTTAGGGCCTCATAATTTAATTTAGCACAGGGTCCCAAAATTTTATGAGACGGCCCTGAGAATTTAGATTTAGATACATGTATAAGGGATATAGGTTCATAGTAAAATAGAATAAGAATTAAGGAAGTGGAGGCCGGAGAGAATCAATGGTCATGGGGGCTGGAGGCAATAAGAATGAATATGTTCTATCTCTATCTCTATTTCTATCTCTCTCTTTGTCACATGTGTCCCTTTTTTCATCTCTCTTTATCTCTCTCATCTCCTTAGAAAACGTACAATCCCTACATGTTGCAATTATTAAAGAACGGAGGAAGTAAATTTCTACCCATATTGATTAGTAATAGAAGACTGTGATATTAATAAAAAGTATTTGAAAGATACAAATAACAATGATAAGGTAACTAGGTAAGCCGGTTCATTACATGTGTGTGTGGAGCTTGGAAGCACAGATGACAGAACTAATGGAATACTACTACATACGAAATGTAGTGGGCATGGGTAAAATCTACATGCAGCACACTAACTCATGGAAGTAGTAGATAAACTCCCGTAAAAAAAAAAAAAAAAAAAAAGTAGATAACTCAAAGTTCATTCCAGAATATGCCGTTAGCGTGACCAAAGGAAAAAAAAAATAGAAAAAGTACGGGTTTTGCTTTTACTGAGATTCGAACCCGCGCCATATGCAAAGCAGCTACCAAGCAAAACCACTCCGCCACGGTTAGTTCTCGTATTCAATTTTACACGCAAACTGTATATAACTCAGGTTCTATTTCTTTTTTATTTCAAAAAAAAAAACTGCACATTTTTTTCCCAAAAATCATTGGGTTCACCTGAACCCAGTGAACCCATAGTAGATCCGCCCCTGTCTACCACCCTTTCACTATCTATTGTGATTTATACATAAAAAAAAATTGTCATGTGGGTCTTGTTAGATTCATCTCGATATATACTTTCAAAATATCAAATTTTTATAGTTTTCACTAAAAAGTAATTAAAGATATTAATAGTTAAAGTTCTGAATTAGTAAACGTGAAAACTCAATTGTTGCAATCGAAAAAGAACAAAGAAAGTACCTTATAAAATATTTTTGTTGTTAAAAGATACTGGTGGCCGGAATGTGGCAGTTGACTAAAACATACGGCGTTAGATTGATCACGTTCACGTGCTTTTTCTTTATCCTTTTCCCCCGTTTCCTAACTTCTACTGCTCCTTTCGGCAATTTTAGGCATCTCTCTTATCCTTTTCTTCTTTTTCTCTCTTTGAACCCCCCATTAGAGCATGGGCAATGGAGAGGAATTGTCCTCCTCTTAGCGCTCTCTCTCCTCAAAGAGGAGCTCATCTCCATTGCTGAAGATGGAAAGAGGATCTTTTTTGCAAGAGTATGCAACGAATTCCTTTGTTTGTAGAGGATGGAGTGTCTCGGCACGCGTGCAAAGAGGATGACAGGAGCAGACCCAAAACGTTGCACTTCACAAGCTTTGGCGCTCTCTCTCTCTCCTCAAACAAGCCAGGTTTTGGTTGTCACTAGTGGAAAAAACGTTATATGTCACAACACAACCGATCCGGTTTAACAAAACCGGATCCGTAAATCCTGATGTTTCGTATGGAATGGGGCCCACGAATTTAATGCTTTGGGAAGCAATTTCTATTTGTTTTCTGACACTAGCAACGGTAACTTAACAACGGCTATAAAATAATTGGAGATTGTTACACACCGCCCCAGAATTTCTTAAAATCGCCCCAAAGCATACTTGAAAGTACAATTTTACTCTTAACTTTCTCTTTCACCCTCACCATCACTAAACCCATCCCTCACTACCCAACAACCACCACCACACACATAACAACCACCACCACCAACACCACGCACACCACCAACTAAACCACGCACACCACCAACTAAACCAATGCAAAAAAAAAAATTGGCCTCCTCGATGGTCGGACGTTCCAGCCATCGAGGAGGAAAAAAAATTAACTCTCCGACCGCCGGAGAGTTTTGCGTTTACCTGCGGCAATTTCGTTGGGGTTGGTGGTGGATTTGGTGGTGGGGCTAGAGAGTAAAAATAAAGGTAAGGGTATAATTGTACTTTCAAATGTACTTTGGGGCGATTTTAAGAAGTTTTGGGGCGATATTTAGCATTCCAAAAATAATTTAGGTGCAAAATTTTATAAAATTAAATATACCAATGGACATCCTTTAGTTATCTCTATAAATAGAGTCCAAATTTATCATAGTTTGACACACCTTCTTTTTTACCACATTTCTCTCTTTCTTCACTTATTTTATAATAATCTGTATAGTTATTTCCTATTTTTCTCAAAATTTTATTGCTACTCATTGATTACCCTATGTAAAAGTTCGATAATTATGGATGACAATAATTGAAATTACAGAAATAATCCAAACTCCAAAAATAATCCAAACTCCCACCATAATCCAAATAATATTCAGTTTGATCCAAGCATTCTCACCAATCCTCAATTTCAGATGGCATTACAATTTTTTAACAATCAACTGAGGCAAAATTATGTTCAAGTAACACCGCAAAATCCTCATTGCTTTTCTTCAAACTAAAATGAATCCCCTGCTTCCCAAAATTTTCCAATGTTTCCCATTGCATGTCTCTAAAGAACGATTTGGTTGATCACATATGGAACAAGTTTAGGGTTCGACATTGAATGTAATTAATATGTATACCAACATTTGTTGGTGTTCTTATGTTTAATGATAATTTATTGCTTACATCGGTTTTATGTATTTTAATTATTTGAATATTAATGTATTGTAACATCGTGTGCTATTTTAATGTTCATCAATCCCATTTTATGTTTTTTCATTATTTGTGTTAATTTTTTCACTGATTACAGATTTATGTAATCATTAATAGTTAAAGATAGCATTAATTTTAATTCAACACGGATTAATGATATGAAAGATACAATTAAAATTATAAATATCAAAATGAAATAGATAATATATTGTGGGGTATATGTAAAGTAGGAAACAAGATGTGAAAGAGGATCCTCTTTGGTGTAGAAAAATATATGTGGATGTTAAAATAAAAGAAGATTAGTTAGTGGAAAATGAGGTGCAGAAAAGAGAAAATGAGATGTCCAAAGAAGAAAAGGAGAGAGATATATTAGAGGAAGAGGACCTTCTCTCCATTGCCCATGCTCTTATATCCAAGTAGAAGGAAATATCTTTAAACAGGAAAAAAAGTAAAGAAAGAAAGAACCAAGAAGAAAGGAAAAAACATCCTCATGTGAATCTCGCAACTCCCATCGTCATCTCATCACGTTGCCACCTAATTCTCTTCTCCTCCCTTCAGCTCCTTCTGATCTCATCATCACCTAACTCTCTTTCGTTCTTCACCTCCTCCTCATCATCACCTAACTCTTTTCCGTTCTTCACCTCCTCCGAGGAAAAGAAATGTGAAGGGGTCAGACCAAAAAAAAGTGATTAAATACCGAGTGCTTCCATTTGGTGCACATTTAAAATATCTATTAAAAAAAAAATTGGTCCATAATGATCTTAACTTTTGCTAATTTTTATTCATAATAACTTAACTATTAATTTGTAGTGAGACCTTTGAAAAAAAGTAAAGTTCTTTTTTATATGTATAACTTTTTTTTGTTGAGAAGATCTACTACCTCCGTCTTTTTTTAGTTGCTACATTTTACCATTTAGACATGTCTCTTTTTAGTTGCTACATTTGCCAAATATTTCTACTTTTAGTATGTGGTACCCACATATTATTTACCTTTATACCCTTATTTTTGTCTTCATCACACAAAAAGACAACTACTTTATGTTTTATTGCTCTACTTTTCAATGGTCCCCACATGTTTCTTTGGTCTTTGTGTTAAAGTAAATGTAGCAACTAAAAAAAGACGGAGGGAGTATATAATTATCTAAAATAGGATTCTAGAAGCTACGTGGTAGATGCATATGGATTAGTAGCCACATGCACAACTTCTTAATTAGCAAACCGTGTCACGAAGCTAAGATTGTGAGAGTTGTCCACGTCTACAATGTTATGTTACATAGCGAGATTATAAGAGAGAGATGTTAGTGGAAGGACTCACATTACATATTCACATTGATTAGCGGAGCAAATTTTTTATTTAAGGTGAAGGGACATTTTTTTATAAATTGACCAAAATAGTATACAATACAATTATTTGAGGATTGACTTATATTTTCCATTAATTTCCAGATAAGTAATAAAGTTATTCATTAGTTAACTAACTCTAATTATTAGCTAACTGCTTTTATTACATTTAGTTAACACCTTTCCCCTACCCTATCTTGTTTTCTCTGTTATTAGTTTCTATACATATAATAAATTAACTATTAGTTAACTATTTTATATTATTAGTAAACTTTGTGAATTGGTTTAATATCTCATGTTGCAAAAAATAACTAAAATCACTCATTGTTGGTTAAGTGGCCACTTTGTCTCTATATATTCAATATAATCTTATACAACTAATACAGATAACATTTTCAACCAAACTCCATAGATTTTGGATCAAATAGATCAAGTCAAATAAAATACTACAACTTAAAATTCGTGGGTTTTTATCTAGCTGTAGTAGTACATGAATTCCACTGCATGCATGCATGATTTGTAATTAAGATCCATTTAAATAACAACCAGACATCCCTCTTTTATGAAACAAATCATCCCCAACCCCTCAAATTAAGCTCCCATCACAAACTTCCCTCCTTTCTCTCTCCTCTCTTTCTCTCTCTCTTGGAGAGAGAGAGCCATGGAAGAAGATGATGACAAACACCCTACCATCACCACCACCATTGTCGCCGTCATCTTCCTCCTCTTTCTCTCCACCCTCTCAACCGCCACCGCCGACGACGCAACCATAATGATGAAGCTATCCCGCTCCTTCAACCCTCCTCCTCCTAACTGGTCAGGAAACAACCCTTGCAAATGGCAAGGCATTAGCTGCGGTTCCTCAGGACAAGTCACCTCAATAAACCTCGCCTCTAAGTCCATTTCAGGCACCTTACCCTCAGAAATCACCCAACTATCTAACCTTCAATCTCTCTCTCTCCAAAACAACCACCTTTTCGGCACCATCCCGCTCCTCGCCAACATGTCCCAATTACAAGAGGTTTTCCTTGATGGAAACTCCTTCTCCAATATTCCTTCCAACTTCCTTGTTGGCCTTCCAAATCTTCAATCTTTCAGCATCACTAATAACCCCTTAGATAGCTGGAGCATCCCTGAAGGGCTATCAGAGTCATCCTCTCTCCAATCTTTTCGCGCCGCTAACGCATCCGTCGCTGGACCTATCCCGGACATTTTCGGGTCTTTGCCTAGCTTACAAGACTTAAGATTGTCCTATAATAACATCACAGGTTTCTTGCCTGCCTCCTTTGCAGGGTCTAGCATTCAGAACCTGTGGATCAATAACCAAAAACAAGGACTCTCTGGTGTCCTTGATGTGCTTGGAAAGATGCCTAATCTAGCTCAAGTTTGGGTTCAAGACAACGATTTCGTTGGTCCGATCCCTGATCTATCTAAGTGCACTTCATTGTTTGATCTGCAGCTCAGAGATAACCATTTAAGTGGTGTAATTCCACCTTCTTTGAGTAATTTACCAAAGTTGGTGAATATTTCTTTGCAGAACAATAAGCTTCAAGGACCAATGCCGTCTTTTGGGAATGGTGTTCAAGTCTCATTGGGGTTCACTAATAGCTTTTGTAAAACTACACCTGGTCCTTGTGATCCCCAAGTAACTGCATTGCTTGATATTGTTGGTTCATTGGGTTACCCTAGCGAGTTAGCCGACTCATGGAAAGCAAATGATGCTTGTAAGAATTGGGCTCATGTGACTTGTGATTCTAGTGGGAAGATTATTGTGGTTAACTTTGCTAAGCAGAATTGGGGCGGCTTCATCTCACCGTCTTTTGCTAATCTGACTTCACTAACTTCCATAATTTTGAATGATAATGACCTTGTAGGAAAGATACCAGATGTTTTATCCGGCCTTAAGATGCTGCAGAAGTTTGATATTTCTAATAACAATCTAACAGGGAAGGTTCCTAGTTTTGCTCAATCTGTGGAAGTGATAAGTAATGGGAATCCTTTTCTAGGGACCAATGTTGATACTTCTAACTCCTTGAAATCACCCCCTGGTATGACTAACTCTCCTGACAATCATTCGCGTTCATCTCATTCCCGTCTTTCTCCCTATGAGATCGCAGGGATTGTTATTGGTGTTATACTTTTACTAGCAGCTGCAGGATTTCTCTTGTACCCGCGTTTTAAGAAGTGGTTGATTGCTAAGGTGTATGGCTCAGGAAAGAATAACCCTTTCTACAGGGGGAAGAATAAGGTTGAAGATTTTAAGAAGAACCCAATTAGTCAATATCCGCAAGGAAGTCCAATGAAGCAAAGCAGTAGTATGCTTAATAATGGTAATAACACGATTCCAATTGAAGTCTTTCGCGAGGTAACCAATAATTTCAGTGAAAAGAACATTCTTGGTCGAGGAGGATTTGGAATCGTTTACAAGGGAGTTCTTCAAGATGGGACTGAAATCGCGGTTAAAAGGATGGAATCAAACCTCCAGGGCACCAAAGGAAAGAGTGAGTTTGAGGCAGAAATCGAGGTTCTTTCTAAAGTAAGACATAGACATTTGGTGGCACTTCTTGGATATTGTATTAATGGGAATGAGAGGATTGTGATTTATGAGTATATGCCCCAAGGAACACTAGGACAACATCTTTTTGAGTATGATGAGATGGGGAGATCGCCTCTTACGTGGAAGCAAAGGCTTGTGATCGCGTTGGACGTTGCTAGAGGTGTTGAATACCTTCATAGCTTGGCTCAGCAGAGCTTTATTCATAGGGATTTGAAACCATCAAATGTACTTCTTGGAGATAATATGAGAGGCAAAGTTTCAGACTTTGGATTAGTGAAGAGTGCATCTGATCAAGGAAAATACTCGTTGGAAACTCGTTTAGCAGGAACTTTTGGCTATCTTGCACCGGAGTATGCAGGTACATTAACGTTTATACCTCATCTTTCTTTATTTAGCATTTGAAGGCCATCAATTACTCTCGTTGATCGTGATGGTTATTCAATTTTCGTTTCCGTGTTCTGATGAGTCCGTTGAGTTTATGTTATGTTTTGATTATGCTAGTTTTCCAAGGTCATGATGCTTCCATTTTCTAATTAATACTCCCTCTTCTTTTTTTGTTTGCTACATTGTTGTTGCGCGGTTTTCAAGACGTTTTTAACCCTTAATATCTCTTATTTCGTTTAAGTAAAAATTATAAAATTTGATATTATGAATCTACACATCAAGATGAATCAAACAAGACCACACATGACTATATTTTTACTTATAAAATAATCAAAATAATCGGTCAAAGTTAGTGGTTCATTTCCCATAACAACAATGTAGCAAATAGAAAAAAGCGAAGGGAGTATATGCTAGCTATTACTATTTCTTAATTACTACAAATTCTTTGTGTTCACTCTAAAAAGGTCATGAACAAGGCAAGTGACTTTTGTTATATACTCCCTCCGTCCCATATTATAGTGCTTCTTTCCTTTTAAGGTATCCCAAAATATAATTCTTGTTTCCATTTTTTATTTCACATATTTCCATGATTTTCCTAGAAAAATTGTGCCACCATTACTTATTTGCTTTTTGAAAATAGTTTTTTGCTTTATTTATTCAACTCAAGGGTTGAATGAGTCATGCATTTAATACTCTTTCACCACTTATTGTCATTCTCTCTCCTAAAATCAGCTTTTTCCCCATAACATTTATTTACAATACACAAACACTCTTTACATTTCTCTTAGATTCTATTTACCTTAATAACCGTGAAAAAATAGAATCAAGCACTATAATATGGGACGAAGGGAGTAAGACGTAACATCATATTCCCGAGAACATAATAAACTAGTTGCTTAATCCTTGTCATGTATGTTTGCTTCCCAACAATTGTTTAATTTGATTTCTTACGGGAAAAATTATTATTATGATAAGTTTCATTTGATTTCTTAAGGGGTGAATTTAACACAATTAATCTTTTGGCTCCAACCATTAATGAAATAAGAATTAAAAACGAAAAAACATTTTATTTATGGGTTATTTGATCCCCTGGACTATCATTTTCTCCATTCAATATTCTTTTAAATGTTTTTCAATGTATCGTATGAATAGTGATTATGTAGAGTTTTCTGCATATGCATATGACTTCCTTTCCTAAGTCATTCTAATTTTTGAATGCAGCCACCGGAAGAGTGACCACAAAAGTTGATGTATTTGCATTTGGAGTAATTTTGATGGAGCTAATTACCGGCAGAAAAGCCTTGGACGAAAGCTTACCAGAAGAACAAGCACAATTAGTAACGTGGTTCAGACGCGTCCTCATCACCAAGGAAAGCATAAGAAAAAGCATAGACCCTAACCTTGAAACAGACAAAGAAGAAATCTTCGAAAGCATTTGCAAGGTGGCTGAGCTCTCAGGGCACTGCACAGCTAGGGAGCCACACCAGCGTCCTGACATGGGCCACGCGGTTAATATTCTATCACCTTTAGTGGAGCAATGGAGGCCTGCAGATATGGACGGTGCCACTGATTGGGTTGGGATTGATGTCAACATGAATCTTCCTCAGGCTCTTCAAAGATGGCGAGCTGGTGAGACCATGACTATGAGTGGTTATAGTAGTAGTGGTATGAATGATAATAGCAGAAATTACCATTCTACTGCTCCTACTACACCTGCTATGGGTGAAAGCTTTAACAATATCGAGGGTCGATGATGAAAAACAACTCATACGATATCATGTATAGTAACAGTGGCTCGGAATTGGGAGGGATTGAGAGAGGTTGCATTGCTACTTGGAAGATCAGTTGGTGAGAAATGAATCTCTTTTATTCATGGTTTTAAGGGGAATACCTCTTTTTCTTTCACCAAAAAATAAAAAAAAAAACAGGAGAAGTCCTCTAACAGTACTTAAATTAAATTCATACCTTATAAAACGAAAAAATTGGGAGAAAAGAAAGGAACGGGCTATTGTTTCCTATAAGATGTTGGTTATGATTTTGAGTTTACATCTTTTGATTCCAATAGCAAAATTTTGTATCTAGGTGATTAACATCCTGAATATGAGAACTAGCTAGTAATAAAAAAACGGCATGTTTGATACAACGACCAATTATTCACCTTTTGGTTCTGAAATATTTAAGGTTGCCTATGATATTTGTACCAGAATGAATTTAAAATTACCCAAACCTAGCCTATTCATACAACAAAAATAGAAACTACTTTATCTGGTTTCGAGTTTCTTATTTTCAATTTGTTTTAACTCGCAACAATGACGAATAAGCACCTAGTTTGTCAAAAGACTCGAACAGAAAACTGATTGAAGCCCAGAGAAATGACGAGTGGCTGAATGACAATGTGGCAATATTACTTTGACAGGATCACAAGTAATAATAGAACTAGAAATTCACAGATAATTATATGATTAATGCATGGACTATACATTTTTTTTTTATATAAGTAATGCATGGACTATACTGATTCAGTATTATGACATGAATATGCAGGGAGTGCTTTAAAACTGAGAGTTTGCAAACAGGGTGAAAACATGGAGGAAACCAAGAGAGGAGAAAATTCATGCAGTCACTAGTGTACCATCAGGAACCAAGTTTTAGAGGAGACTTTTTAGGTCTATTGACATTACCAGTTCTTTCCATTAAGACAATGGTGCAATTAGATACATGTAGAATCTTCTAAAAAGAAAGAAAAGATCTTTGTAAGTTTTAATCTAAAGACTTTCTAATGTATTATGGAGTACTCAGCTTCATACAACGCATTCCTTGTACAAGGCATATGAAAAAATTTGAGCAAATAAAATAACCATATATTGAGGTTTTAAAATTCCCAACTTCAAATATCCACAATAATACAAGAAATCCTGTTCATATTTTTACTGTCATGTATCCTCAGAAATAAAGTATTATATCAAACAATACAAGGGATATTATGTCGCTTGGATATCAATATATGTTATTACCAAGAAAAACACTATATAGCTAGCTAATCTGTACCGATTCTCTATAGAACCGTTCGGTAAAGAGCCCAACTCCAAAAGATCAAAACCATGGACAGAAAGGAGTCAAAGCCAAACTGCAGCTTAGATATTCTGACTTCAACATACAACAAAAATCCTCAGGGAAATAATGTACCAAGTAAAAAACTAATCTTAGCAAATTCCAAGCTCGAATATAGTATTGATGTATCAATGTAACTGCACTACAGAAAAAAAAAAAAAAAAAAAAAAAAAAACTTACACTACACAATGTACTATTCACACTATAAGAATCCAAGAAGCTTGAAGCACTTGTCTTTTCCATCCATTGAGAAAATAACAAGCTAGTAAAGAGGGCTTGACTGAGCTAATAACATATACATATCTTTCCAATCGTGATGCTACGTTGATGTTACCTAAACGGCTTCATGCTTGTCCAAAATCTGATCCTCCAACATAAGAGGGCCTTCCATTTGCACCTACAAAGCTTTTGAGCGATTCATGCGGCATGCATTTTCTAATTTACTTCAAGTACCTTAATAATAGTCAGAAAACGAGCCAAAGAGAGCTCCTGAAGCTTCCTGTATGAGTCCAATTTCTCAACTCAAAAAAGGCATAGAACCTTAGCCATTTTGTTGCTGAATTATTTAGGTAAAAGACTCAACTTTCCAGACTGACTTCCAGGCATATCAGCCTTCTATCCATCTAAACACCTTGGCATTTGGCCAATTATAATCATTGTTTCCCTTGTCCTGTACATAACGCTTAGATGAACCAGCATCATGTTCCATCAACTCCAAGCTTATGATTACTGGAATTGAGTTTGTTAAACACAAATCAACAGCAACACCATCCCCTACTACTACCTATCCACAAAATGCAAGCTATCCAACAACGTTTTATAAGTCTTCTCCCCCATGGAAACATCCGTCTTCCTAAACTCCTCAAGAAGCTCTAACGCATCAACACCCTTCCCATCCCTACACATTTCCTCGAACAAAGTCCTATACGTCAACAAATCGGGCTTCAACAAATACCCCAACATATCGCGCAAAACCCCAACTGCATCCTCAAACTTCCTCTCCAACGCCAAACTACACACCAAAACCATATACGCACTACTCGTAGGAACCAACCCTTTCTCCCTCATCTCCTTAAAAAACCCAAACCCCTGCCACACCCTCCCCTTCTCACAACACCCTTTCACCAAATAACTAAAACTAAACGCATTCGGCTCGCACCCATACAACCCCATCTCACGAAACACCCGTACCGCCTCATCAACCTGCAAACACTTCCCATACGCCTTAATAACCATATTCAACACATAAGTATCCGGCACCACTCCAACCACCTTCATCTGCTTACTCAAAGACCTCACAGCATTCAAGTAAACATAACTAACATTAATCTTACTAAACTTCTTAAGCAAAACATTAAAAAGCATAGAATAAGTATCCAAATCAGGTTTACAATCAAGGGTATGTTCTTTCAACATCTTCTTATAAACATCAAAAGCACGATTAAACAAACAACGGTGAGAGCAACAGAATTTAATGAGAGTGTTGTAAAGAGGGAGACTAACGGGGCAGGCACCAGCAAGGACTTCTTCGAGGAGGGTTTGGGCGTGGCGGTGGCGGCGGTTGGAGACGGCGAGATGGATCATGGTTAGGTAAGTGGAGGAGTCGTGGGTGTAGCCGCGTTGGTGGGCGGTCCAGCGGAAGATGTCGTAGGCTAAGTCGGCGTCGGTTTGAGAGGTTAGTGCGTGGTTGACGTCTGAGGGGGTGAAGCCGGGTTTGAGGAAGTGAACCCATGTTTGGAATTGGTGTTCAGAGGGGGTTTGGGATTTGGGGAAGTGAGGGTGTGGGTGTGGGTGTGGGGGAGGAGTGGAGAAGTGGCGGAGAGAGAGGATTGGGCGGAGTGTGGTGGTGAGAGTGCGGCGGAAGATGGTGGTTGTTGTCATTGTTGTGGAGGTTGGGGGAATGGGGTTGGGAGGTTGGAATGGTGGTGTATAATGTAAATGTTCTTTCGTCGAATCTTGGATCGGATCAGATCGGATTGAACTAGACTGGACTCTGGACAATATTGTATCGAGTATGGATCTTTGATGGAAAATTAAATTTGTTTTGGGCTGTTGATTGGATAGTGAAGTGATTTGGTATTAATTTCGGGTTGGGCTTTACCTAGCAAAATTATTTGCCTTCCCTTTGTTACTCTGAAAAATAAACGCTGACCTCAAGAAAAAGATAATACTGAATCCAAGGGGTTGAATGTGGGAAGAAAATAGGTTGATGGTAGGACTTAACAATGAGTGAAAAATAAAGATCAAGTGCTTGATCTTAAAATTGGGTTCTTAACAATGATTGGGAAAAAAATTGATGAGTGATTGGGGAAAAAAAATGCATCGGACGAGTGAAAACTTGATCAGGCGTGGGAGTGGGACCCACCGCCTGATCTGACAAAAGTTATTTTTTTTTGGCTTTCTCCCAATCAAAACGACGAGTTTTGACTGGGAGAAAGCCAAAAAAAATTAACTTTCGTTAGATTTCTGACGCGTGTGTCAGATTTTCTGACGCAACTTGTCAAATTCTGACAGGTTAGAGAAATAATACAATTACGAATATTAAAAATGCAATATATTAAAAAATACAAAGCCAAAAAAAAATAAAAAAAATACCAATGGCTCTATTTTTCAGAGATCTGTACAAATTTATAAAGAATAGTGGTAATTTAGTAAATAAAGAGAAAATATTAATTAGAAAAAATACATAAAAAAAGAAGTTATGGTTAAAGAATAGTGGTAACTCGAACTCGTTTAAAGCTCGAACTCGAACTCGGTAACAGCTCGAACTCGAACTCGGTAAAAGCTCGAACTCGAACTCGAACTTTGTTCCAGCTCGACTCGGTTCCAGCTACCTTAAGGCATTCTTTGAAGATTTTTTATGAACAAGAAATATCAAACTGAAAATAAATCCCTTAAAAGTACTTAACCATACATGAAACATCATTACATCAACATGAAAAGTTTTTCAATCAATCCCAAAAAAACAACTAATACAAATTCGTTATCATCATATCACTACAAATCCACAACTAATACAATTTGCACATCACATGATGGCCACATTTTAGGTTCCGCAACCTTAACACCAAATCATGCACCTAGCTCAAACTTTTCCCACAAAAACCTGTCAAGAAATAAAATGAAACCTTGTTAATAGGAGTTATTCATAATAACACTATTTTAAAAGTGTAATTGATATAATTAACTTCCAAAAATGAAAATAAATTATACTCACTAATTTTATCAACTAAACCTATTCATTATCACTTTGTTGGCTCCTTGGATGCTATCGGGATAGAGATTTCCTTTGGTTGTTTTTCATTCTCCTACAATAAAAAAAGAATTAGTATGCATAGCAAATATAAAGGTAATGAAGTGAATAATTGATGAATAGATATTACTACCTTGTTCTTTCTTTTCACCCCATGGAAGGATCTACACCAATCACCTGTGCACATCAACATCTGAACTGTCTCGGGAGCAAGAGAAGCCCTATAAGGATCTATTACACGACTCCCCGCACTAAAAGTTGCCTCAGAAGCCACGGTAGTGATAGGAACAGCCAAGATATGTGCTGCCATACGAGACAAAATTCGAAATTTGTTGGACTTATCCTTCCATCAACCTAAGACATCAAATTTGCAATCTTGACTAAAGATGCACCCCTCATCGAGATAAATATCAATTTCGGATTTCACATGAGGTACCGATGTCTCTCCACTAAAAACATCTTGCAAAAGTTGAGACAAACCACTAGATGGACCACCTCCATCACGAGCATATGAAGAGAATTCACATTCTCCACTTTCTTCCACATTACATGAAGAATACATTCTCACATACTCATCAAAAAGTTGATACATGACTTCTTTCACCTTATTAATATTGTCCCGAACTAGATGTGAAGGAAACATTTTTGGGAATGCAATCTCTACTGCCCTCGTTTTCAGTCTAGGGTCTAACACAGTACCTATTGCCATTAACAAATTGCATTCACCCCAATACTTGTCAAACCTCTCTTTCATGTTCTTCACCATACTCTTAACAAAATCATCATGAGACTCAGATTTTTTATCCAACAACACCTTAATCCTTTGTACCTCAGCAAGAAACAAGTTGGAAGTTGGATATTCAGATCCTGATATTGAGTTAGTAGTCTCTTTGAACACTCTTAAAACATCAAGCAATTTTTCTATTTCCCCCCACTCTTCATCATCCGGACAAGAATCATAATTATGGTCATGCAAAGCATATCTAGGAAACACCTTCCTAAACTTGATAGCACAATCTAGCATGTCAAATGTTGAATTCCAACGTGTTTTACATTCAAGAACTAGTTTACGATGTTGCACATTATATTGGCTAACAAGTTCACCAAAACGCTTAAGTCGTGCATCACTTGCGTTCAAAAAATCAACGGTATCATGGACTTTCTCAATAATGTCCTGAACTTGTATAAGACCATGTTGAACCATAATGTTAAGAATGTGTGCACAACTACGCATATGAAATAATTTTCCACCACAAATAAGTCTCCCATTTGATGCAAAATTATCCTTTAAAATCTGAATACAAGAATCATTTGCAGATGCATTGTCCACAGAAATAGTGAAAACCTAACATATAAATAAATATAATACTTCATTAGTTTGAAAACATACCAAAAATACAAACACAATTATACTAGTATAGATAAGAAAAAGTTGGATACTTACTTTGTCCTCGATTTCCCACTCCTTTAAGGATGTTAAAATGGCATCGGCTATATTAGCACCCTTACGTGGAGGAGGCAAGTGGACGAAGTTAATCACTCTCTTTTGAAGTTTCCAATCAAGATCCACAAAATGAGCCGTAAGTACCATGTATTCAAATTTTTGTGGCTTTGACTTCCATAAATCCATAGTCAAACTAACCCGTTCCACCTTCTTGAACAAATCTTTAAGTTTCTTCTTCTCCAACTCATAAACTTTAAAAGAGTCCGCTTTGATAGTGTTTCGAGTAACACTAGTCCATTGCGGTATTCCCCTTTTCATCATCAAGTTAAAACCTTCCTCCTCAACAATAGCAAAAGGATGTTCATGCATAGTGATCCAATTGGCTACCCCCTCTCTCATCTTTAACATGTCAAGTTTACCATTATGTAAAGCACTAACAAAGTTAGATTGGTTTGTTCCGGTGCTTGAACTAGATGGCATAAAGTTAAGCAATTGTTGTTGCTTCATTTGTTTTGATTTCATTGAACATACTTTCAAGTGTCGGTGCAAATGAGTAGTACTCTTAGATTTCAAGACAGAAAGAGGATTTTTACAATGTTTACACCTTACTTTCCATTGATTCTTTATCTTTTCAGGTTCAAGAAATTCATCCTACACTTTTGATCTTCGTTGTCTCTTAAAGTCAGGGAATTCTTCAACCTCATCTTCTTTATTTGTGGTATCAAGAGGGGGTTCAGAAACTTCTACATTAGGCTCACCTCCTACATTAACTTCATCTTCTCCTCCATTATAATCATCCTCAACATTCACAAAAAACTCCTCAACTCTTGAAACACCAACCGGTGTAGAAGATCCATCGTGCCCACTAGACATCTCTAGAATATAAATGCAGCCTATTTTAAAAATATTTAAGTTAATACAAACTGAACTTAGAAACTGAACTTAGAAGCTGAACTTAACAAACTGAACTTGCAAACTGAAATTAACAAACTAAACTTAACAAAGAATGCCATCACGATGAATGTGACATATTAAAAACAGAAGCGACTTTGCGAAGAAAAGGTAAATAAATCACGCAGAAACAAAATACCCAGAAGCATAAACCTCAAAAATAAACCATTTAAACATGAAGGTAAGAAACAAATACTGATAAAACCTAAGAAATCAACAGCAAATCAAGCATAATTTAGAACCCACAAAAAGATCTACATTATTTTAGTGACAAACATCAAACCAACAAGGTAGTGGCAGAAAGTCTGTATAATTTGTATGGCCTTTGTGGCTCGTTTAAATAAAAAAAAATAGCGAGAAACATAAAGAAAAAATACGTAAAGTTGTGATGAAAATTAAAACAAGCATAATTTAGCAGGTGACTACAACCAATCTGATTTCTCATAACATTCTAAATTGAAATAGTGTAATCAGCTTCAAATTTTCAATGAACTTACAAAGAATTAAACATTCCTAATATTACTAGTCTCTTACATTCAGAATAAATAAAGTCGTCACTCGATTTTACCTTAGAATGAGCGGCGCCGAGGTGAGGTGGTGGTGTGCGAGGGCTTTCAGTGTCGCCTGGAGTAGCGCCGCTGTCGTGGTGTGCGGGAGCGTGGTGGGATGAAGCGCCGTCGCCTGAACTCCCTAATCCAGCGTGGTGGGCTGAAGCGTGGAGTGAGGGAGATGAAGATGGCCGATGGAGAATGGAGAGGGAGGGGAGATTGAAGAGGGAGGCGTGAGGCGTGCAGCGTGCTACTGTTGTTTAGGGCTAGGGCTGGGAGACTTATTAGTCTTTAGTCTTTACTCTCTCACTCCTTCTTTACAATGGATGGTTAAGATTAGATTGTTGTGTTTCTTTAAATCTCATCCATTGATAATAGTTCTATTTCTTATAGGAGAAATCCTTCACTTTGCCTTTTAGTCATTTAATATATTTTTTTTTCATTTTTTTTAAAGAAAAGTTCAAGTATTTTTACAAAAAAAAGGTTAAACTTTTTTTTAAAAAATAAAAAGTATATATATATATATATATATATATATATATATATATATATATATATATATATATATATATATATATATATATATATATATATATATATATATATATATATATATATATTATTTTTTCGAGTCGAGTATTGAGTTGCTCGACTCGACTCGTTAACATGTCGAGTCGAGTTCGAGCTCGAGTCGAGCTTTGACCGAGCTTTGACCGAGTCGAGTTCGAGTAGCTCGCGAGCTGTCTCAACTCATTGCCAGCCCTAATGGAGACATTGGTGACAGAAGTAAGGAGGAGAGAGAAATGGTTAGTGTTACCGACAAATCACTTGAAAAGGAAGGTAAAGCTATGGAGTTCCTTAAAGGCAAAAGAATAATTAGGTCAAGTACCCTATGACCCGACCCGGAAATTTGGGTACATGCAAACCGGGTACCCGGTTTTTTTTCAAGGTCGGTACACGAGCCATCTTTTTAAATACCCACTAATGCAGGTGCCCACATATCTGGGTACCTGAAAAACGGGTACCAGGTTATGAACACCCCTAAAACCGAGTATCCAATTATGAACATCCCTACCAAGCACCTCGAACCCCACCCTCCAAATCCCAAGCAAATGCTTGGGGGTAGGAATTGAACTCTAAAGTCTAAACTTTGTTAGGGAAGATGTGAAAGCTCACCACTTGAGCCAACCCTAATTCCAAATTAAGTAGTATATTTTAGGTTCAATAGTATGCTTTATTAGTTAAATGTACTTTTTTTATACTTAGATGTACTACTCTTTTTTCTTGATTATATACCACTTGCTTTCTTAAGGATTCATGTCGTTCCTATCAATTGCCTTATTTACCAATTGGCCATTTTTCTACCCAACTTTTCCCCTTTTTTTTTTATCAAAATGTCACTGTATACAATTTTAGGTATTACCCTTAGATCTTAATAGTAGTATCTTGAGAATGAGAAGACTTTTTGATATTCTTAAAATGGAAGGGACAAAGAGATTTCATTTTTTTCAATGGCAATGAATCTTTTTTCATAAGTTGAATCCATATGAGATCTACATTCAAGAAGAAAGTTAAACTATTAATGATTATGTTCCAAAATATCTTGATAAATGCTTACTCGAGTTCAAGATTGAAATTATACTGACACAATGAAGATAGTACGTTAACAAAAACATTTTTCAATTTAATTTCAAATTCACAATCTTGAGTTATACTTCCTTCATTTCTTAAAGGTTACAAGTTACAACATTATTGTTGCACATAAATCAAAGAGGAGGAGAAAGTGAAACATGACTTGTGCGCATCAATTGACGTATATGTTGCAACCTTTACGAAATAGAGGAAGTAATTATTTTTGGAAACGAAACTCACTTCATATTTGAGATTTATATTAAACGACGAACACCAAACAAATAATAACTAGTATTTTGGCCCGGGCGATGCCCCGGGTCAGTTACATTATCAAATATATTATTATTCATAATTGATTATATTATTTTTTCGTAATATTCTGTCTAGTGTGAAATTGGAAAATTGATGTTATGGCATGATAAGTTGTTCAAAAAAGACTCCTAAGGAATTGGAGATAAAAATAACAATTACAATGGAATTTGGGTAAGAGGATGTTATTACTTAATAAGAACGCCTTTTAATATATTTGTATAGATAGTCCATTTCTACAATTGTACATCCTGGAAAAGTACTTTCAAATCAGAGAGAAAATAATAACCTCTCAATATATAGGGGAGAAGCAAAAACAAACAAACAACACTCATAAACAATTGTTGTGTTCATAATGGTCTTCATATAATATAACATTATAACCTTAATTATTTTTTCCTTGTTTTACTGCAACCTCATCCTAACTTCCTCCCTGATGATTAGATGTTAATTAAGGAAAATATTACTTAAAAGCGAGTTCATTAAAGAAATTAAGAAAGAACGAACAAGTATTTAAAATTATTACTACATTACCTATTAAAATAAATCAGCATCAACCATTTGTCTCACTCGAGTAATTTGGTACAACCCACGAAGAGGAAAATGGTATTGAGCTGTTCAACTTCAACAGCTGTGTTTTGTAGGTTGTAGCCGTTATGAACATTGAGCGGGCAGAGCATTAGATGTTTCCAGCCGTTGTAGATTTAGGAAAAGATTACGCTAGTGTCCTTTTTGTGCTAAAATATTTGCTCACAAAAGTATGTCTTACATCAAGCTTTTAACTTTTGCCTTTTAGCCTTTTCTTCTCGATTCCCATCTTTAAAACTGTTGCAAATTACTTAATTCAGTTTAATTATGTCATTTGGACCCACATTATCTCTTTTCAATATTTTCATCTCAGAAATGGAAGACTTGATTGGTTGATTATAAGCTCAAATTCTCACCAATCATGTCATATTCTCATCCAAGTCGTGCTGGAGTACTACTTGTACTAGTTGTAAACTTGTACTAATTAGTTGACTTGACTTGGTCGTCCACTAGAGGTCTCCTCTAGTCTAGGCCCCTAAGTCTTCCGATCCCTAAAACGCTCTCAAATGCTAGTAGCTTGTTGGAGTCTTGCTTGGTGTAAGCGTAGAATCTACGTTGTAGATAATAAGATTATGAGAGCGTTTGATACGCGAGGTAATTTCTGAATTTTGGTATGGATTTTTTTGGATAAAACGCCCTTATGTTTGGTCATTTTTAAAACAATTCCTCTTTTGTTTTTTATTAACTGGACCCCCAAACGTTTTATAAAAATCCAGGTTGCACCCCAAAACCATAACTTCTGTTAAATCTAAATGTTTGTGGGGCCTTTTTTTCCATTTTCCCTCATAATTGCTGCGTGACATGACTTGTGTATCCTTGGGTAATTAAAACCCTTCAACAAACCCCTTCATCTCTCTCATTCAATTTCTTACTCTCATTTCATCTCTCTCACCTGCTTCACTCAGTAAATTCATCTCTCTCTCTTGTGACCTTGTCATCATCTATACCTTTTCATCTTCTCTTTCAGTCTCTCTCATCCAGCTGGGGTTGCAACACACTCTCTCTCTCTCTCATGAAAAATCCACAAGTTTTTAGTGAATTTTGCCTTCTTGATGCTCCTCATTTTTTTGTTCAACACCACCAAATTTTCCACCTTTGGCTTAGTGTCTTGAATCCTTGCCATTTCACTCTTCAAAAATGTTACTTCATGTGTCAACAACCTCTTCTCCAGCACCAGTTCATTAATGACAACTTCTGCCACTCCTCCTGCTTCTTGTCAACCCATCCAAAGAATCCACACCCTTCTCTTTCAGTATGAACATCTGAGAATTTGCAGGCATAGAAACTCCTCCCACGATTGTCATGCGTCCATAACCTCAAAATCTTAGCAGGAATTCCACAATTGCATTTGGTTGCCATAACCCTAATTGAACAATTAACCCAAATTAAAATACGCAAATAAACCCTAAAATTGCTGACTTCCCAAAATTGAAATGAATAGAAATGAATGTAACACTTACCTGATTTCAAGGATGTCAGGTTTTGTCAATTGAGCGTGGAATTGCAATTTCCCGTCCGAAATTTTGGAGTACCAGCTTCAATTTCTAAGTGTCGGAAAATGATCGTTGTGAGATAGGAAGGATCCTGAATTGGGGGTGAAGAGGTAGTTATATAATAGCATAGGTGGGCCCCACAAACGTTTAAATTTAACATAAGTTAGGGTTTGGGGGTGCAACCTAAATTTTTATAAAACGTTTGGGGGTTCGGTTAAAAAAACAAAAACAAAAGGGGAATTGTTTTTAAAATGACCAAATATAACAGCGTTTTATCCAAAAAAAATCCTTTTGGTATAAGAAAGTGGAAGAAGGATAGGTTATTGGTGGATGATAAGACTATTGTTTTCCCTTTGGAGCAAGTCAGGGTTAAATGACAACTTTCCTACGATATTCTTATTGAATATTTTCCTCATTTTATTTCCTCAAAGGTAAAATACCTATTGTTTCTGATAAGAAATTGAGGGTTGTAATGTGTTGTGAGGTGTGATGTGGGCCCCAAGAAGGTACACCTGAGCTCCGTTGTCCGTACGCCTGAAACCTACAAAACAAGGTTAGCCTACCCCGGGGGTGGTCCCGGGATCACCCCTCCGACGCTCAAGTCAGTAGGTGATTGAGGTAGAGAGAGAAAGTGATCAATGTAGAGAGAGATGCTCTGGGGTTTGTAGCTTAGAATTGCTTACCCTTTGATTGATGAGGCAACCGCTATTTATAGAGGATCGGACCTCCAATAAATGAGGGTATTTTAGTCAGCTCCAACTGGTGGAGGATTGTCTTCCCTAGAGGTAGGGGTATTTTAGTAACTTCGCCATAGGTGGGCTGGTCCAAGAAATGGGCCCAAACAATTAGCCCCACGCCAAGTAATCGGAGTGAGAATCGCCATTTTTAGTTCGGTTGATTGGCGGAATGAAGTGTTTGCATTTTTGCCGATGTTGAGCGGGACCGACGAATTTTTATGCCGGATCGTGGTGGAAAAACTCTTTTGTCGCTAGTATTAACCAAGCACGACATTTTCGAGGTATGCGCTTGTGCACATGGCCGAGCCGAGGGAGTGTTGTACTAAGCGAGGCTAGCTGTGCCGAGTGGGTCTAGCTGCGCCGAACGGGTCCATTTGCGCTGAGCGTAGCCCCTCCTCCCTGCCCGAGACGAGTGAGTCTCGTGCTGAGCGAGGTTAGTTTGGCGAGTGGGTCTAGCTGCGCCGAGCGGGTCCAATTGCGCCGAGCGCAACCCCTCCTCCCTGCCCGAGCCGAGTGAGTCTCTTGCTGAGCGAGGTTAGGTTGCCGAGGGGGCAAATGATTCCCATGCTGTCCGAGCGGGTGCCAATGAAGCACTTAGCTTGAATTTGGCTAAGTATGAGAGCGACTCGTCAAAGGAGAGGGGGTCTCCTAGTGGCCGAGTGGGTCGGACTCCACTCGGATGAGGGGCTAATGAGCCCCATGCTGTCTGAGCGGGTGCCAATGAATTACTTAGCTTGAATTTGGCTAAGTATAGATATGACTCGGCAAAGGAGAGGGGGTCTCCTACTGGCCGAGTGGGTCGGACGCCACTCGGATGAGGGGCTAATGAGCCCCATGCTGTCCGAGTGGGTGCCATGAGTACTTAGCTTGAATTTGGCTAAGTATAGATACGACTCGGCAAAGGAGAGGGGGTCTCCTACTGACCGAGTGGGTCGGACGCCACTCGGACGAGGGGCTAATGAGCCCCATGCTGTCCGAGTGGGTGCCATGAGTACGTGGACTCCATGCTGACCAAGGGAGTAGGACGCCGCTCGGATGAGGACTGATGAGCCCCATGCTGTCCGAGTGGGTGCCATGAGTACTTAGCCATACTTGACTAAGTGTAAAGTGGCTCGGTAGAGGAGTACGTGGACTCCATGCTGACCGAGGGAGTAGGACGCCGCTCGGATGAGGACTGATGAGCCCATGCTGTCCGAGTGGGTGCCATGAGTACTGAGCCATACTTGACTAAGTATAAAGTGGCTCGGTAGAGGAGTACGTGGACTCCATGCTGACCGAGGGGTGCTAGTTGATACTTAGTCAAACTTGACTAAGTATAAAAGCGACTCGGCAACGGAGAGGAGCTCCTGTTGGCCGAGTGAGTAGGAAGCCACTCGGATGAGGGGCTAATGAGCCCCAAGCTGTCCGAATGGGTGCTAGTTGATACTTAGCCATATTTGACTAGGTATAAAAGCGACTCGACAACGGAGAGGAGCTCCTGTTGGCCGAGTGAGTAGGACGCCGCTCGGATGAGGACTGATGAGCCCCATGCTGTCCGAGTGGGTGCCGTGAGCACTTAGTCATACTTGACTAAGTGTAAAGCAGCTCGGTAAAGGAGTACGTGGACTCCATGCTGACCGAGGGAGTAGGACGCCGCTCGAATGAGGACTGATGACCCCATGCTGTCCGAGTGGGTGCCATAAGTACTTAGCCATACTTGACTAAGTGTTTGAGTGACGCTCCTCAAAATGCTGAGGAGGTACCAATGAATATGTTTCTCGTCTCGGGGGAGTTTAGGACCTCCATGTTTCCCGAGGAGATCTCATGACGCTACTCGGACGTCGAGTAGGTACCAGTTAACAATACTTAGCCGTTTTTGGCTAAGTTAGTAGGACGCTCCTCTTATGACTGAAGAGGTGCCAATGAATATGTTTCTCGACTCGGGGGAGTTTAGGATCTCCATGTTTCCCGAGGAGGTCTCATGACGCTACTCGGATGTCGAGTAGGTACCAGTTAACGGTACTTAGCCGTTTTTGGCTAAGTTAGTAGGACGCTCCTCTTATGAATGAGGAGGTGCCGATGGAGAAATTCTCGACTTCTGAGGCTTATTAGCCCCATCCTTCCTCCTTTGAGCGTATTTATTTTTCCAGCTGAGGGGTGCCAAGTTATTAGCCCCACGCTGGATGAACGGATAGGGTAGCATCATTCCTTCCCGAGGCGGTCGTTCAGCGGAAATCGAGAGAGACCCATGTTCTGGGGTACCCTGCCAGTCCCGAAGGGGGGCTCGGAATTATACATCGCATTAAATTAGGTACCCTGATGTGCAGTTCATTTACTTTGTCCCAGTTCGCTCTTTAGACCAGAGAGGGTCGTGCTTGGACGAAGGTAGCTCGCACACGCCAAGTTGATGGAGGTACCGTGGATGAGTAGGTGCCTCTGATGAGTAGGCATCTATGGTCGAGTACATTCCTTGGCCAAGTGGGCATCCAAGGATGAGTGGGTACCATGAATGAGTACCGTTGATGAGTAGGTGCCTTTAATGAGTAGGCACCTGTGGCCGAGCACATTTCCTTGGCCGAGTGGGCGCCAAGGATGAGTGGGTACCTTGAATGAGTAGGTACCATTGATGAGTAGGTGCCTTTAATGAGTATGCACCTATGGCCGAGCACATTTTCTTAGCCGAGTGGGCGCCAAGGATGAGTGGGTACATTGAATGAGTAGGTACCGTTGATGAGTAGGTGCCTTTAATGAGTAAGCACCTATGGCCGAACACATTTTCTTAGCCGAGTGGGCGCCAAGGATGAGTGGGTACCTTGAATGAGTAGGTACTGTTGATGAGTAGG
This sequence comes from Beta corolliflora, assembly GCA_947648045.1. Taxonomy (NCBI): domain Eukaryota; kingdom Viridiplantae; phylum Streptophyta; class Magnoliopsida; order Caryophyllales; family Amaranthaceae; genus Beta; species Beta corolliflora. Next base: position 1,140,664 of record CANSZD010002978.1, read on the forward strand.
TGCCTTTCATGAGTAGGCACCTATGGCTGAGTATATGCCTTGGCCAAGTGGGTACCTTGAATGAGTAGGTACCGTTGATGAGTATGTGTGGCTGAGCCGGACCGTAAACTTGAGAGCGCCATTGTTTATTCTGGAGGGGTTTTGCAGTTCCGAGTCACCATACCCCTCTTCTCGGTTGGGTACTCATGAGTCGTGCTCTTCGAGAAAAATTCTTCCGATTGATGACATGTCTCTGAGGAGCCTTAAAGAGGCGTGATTAGCTTGCTTCTCTCTGGCTGATTTTCCCCTTGAAAGCTGATGTGGTTCTTCCCTCTGTTTAGGTCCCAGCCGGTTAGGCTTAGCATCTAGGGAAGGACGAATGATCTCTTCGTGACGAGAGTGGTAACTATATCCATCCGACTTTGCTGGAGAGTTTGTTGAATTTGAGCTGGAATCAAGATGACGTCTCTTGCAGTTATGGGTGGAGGGTCAGCTGCTTATATCTGACCCGAGGCCGCGGGATGACAGACTTCGCGATGCCAATGGATTCCCCATTGGGGTGGAATCATCATCATTGGGATTGGGGGATAGCACCGTAGGTGCATGATGGGATGCCTGAGCTCTCCCGGAACGGTTGGCTTGGGAGCGTGTCTTCTTGGTTGGGGCCATTGCAGAGTGGCAATGAGGTGATTCTTACTGAGTGGTGGCGAAGCGACTTTGTTTGTGACTTCCCCACAGACGGCGCCAAACTGTTTCTGCTAAGAAATTGAGGGTTGTAATGTGTTGTGAGGTGTGATGTGGGCCCCAAGAAGGTACACCTGAGCTTCGTTGTCCGTACGCCGGAAACCTGCAAAACAAGGTTAGCCTACCCCGGGGGTGGTCCCGGGATCGCCCCTCCGACGCTCAAATCAGTAGGTGATTGATGTAGAGAGAGAAAGTGATCAATGTAGAGAGAGATGCTCTGGGGTTTGTAGCTTAGAATTGCTTACCCTTTGATTGATGAGGCAACCGCTATTTATAGAGGATCGGACCTCTAATAAATGAGGGTATTTTAGTCAGCTCCAGCTGGTGGAGGATTGTCTTCCCTAGAGGTAGGGTTATTTTAGTAACTTCGCCATAGGTGGGTTGGTCCAAGAAATGAGCCCAAACACCTATATTCATCCCCTTTTCTTATCCCTTTACTTATTTCCATCTCCGTTTCCATACAAGACTTTTTTTTTAGCCATCTACATCCCTAAACATATATCTCCTCGAGGCTTGGTGTAAGTTTGATTTAGCCATTTGGATTAGGCTTATCCGTTAATTGTAAGTCACACATAATTACATAATTTATATGCTGGTAATAAGAAAACAAAAAGGTAAAGGTTTGGTCGGGTTTGATTTTTTTTTATATGATCTTATAAAAATAAGTAACGTAGTTTTTGAAATGTGAATGAGAATACTTGTTTAGTTGATGCATCTCAAGTTATTTTTTCAACTTCCAAGGAACGAATGAAGTTGAGATGCACAAATTCATAGGATACGTTACTGCCCTTATTCAACCAAATAATTAATAAATGTTGACACACATATCATACTTCATTTATTAATATGTGTAATGTATACTCCTTCCGTCTCAAAATATAGTTCCTGATTCTATTTTTTCACGGGAATTAAGGTAAGTAGAATCTAAGAGGGATAATAAAGATTCTTTGTTTATTTAAATAAATGTTGTATGGGAAAAGATGGTTTTAGGAGAGAGAATGGAGAATAATTGGTGAAATAGCATTAAATGTAACCATTGGGTTGAATAATCAAAGCAAAAAACTAATTTCAAGAAGCAAATAAATGATGGGGACACGGTTTTTCTAGGCAAATTACGGAAAAATGTGGAACTAAATATAGGAAGCAAGAACTATATTTTGGGACACCCAAAATGGAAACATGAACTATATTTTGGGACGGAGGGAGTACATATGAAGCTAGTACACTGATCAGTATTTAAGTTGTTCTTATTAATTTTTTTCATTAACCCTAAAAAATCTATATAAATATATTAAAAGACGTTCCTAAACATGGAACGGTGCCACGTGGCGCTCTCCCTAAGGGAGTTTTAGTTCATGTAGTAATTCATGTACAATAAAAAAATAGAAATTGCGTTGTATAGGTTTTGATCCTGTTACCTCAAGTTCATATACTAAAGTTTTATCCACTAGACCAAGTTGTGTTTAGTGTTATCATTTTAAAGTAGAATATTAATAAATGAAATTTTTTCTTACCCGGGGCATAGCCCGGGCCTAATAACTAGTTATTCCTTAAATTGCGTGCGCAATCCACATAATACAAGTAATATAATATGTAAGAAGTATAATTTTAAACTTCTCTTAACTTCTTCTCCCTTCCCCTCAAAAAAAAAAAAACTTCTTCTCCCTAGTGTGCTAGCAAATGAACCCATTGGGACGGAAATTAAGATGGTGGGGGTGTTTGCATTTAGTATACTAGCCTTATATGCACACTATGCGTGCGATATCATATATTCTTTAATTAATTCTAGTAATAATTATCGACAAAAATTGTTCACAAAAATTGAAAAGGGAATTGTAGTTAGAGATAAATTAGGGTTTCTAATTTTTTTTATAATAAATATGGTTGGCAGTTGCCATTCTTTTTCTATTTCTATTTTTTCCCTTTTCTTATTTTTTGGTGTCCCTCATGTGTTGCCTTATATAATAGAGATAGCTATTTTTCTTGGTTGGTTTTACTAGTTGTCTCTATTGGTGATATTTTTTTGGGTAGGCTATTGGTGATTTATATTGGCTTTTTGACGGTTGTGAAACATCAAACACCTTGAGCCATAACTGTTTTAAAAATTCCTTGTTCAAACAAAAAAAAATCTGTTTAAAAAATGTTTGGTACAATTAGTCGTGTTTTAATGTTTGATAAAAAAGGAATGCGACGCAAAAGCTAAAAAGCTAACTGAAAAATCTAATGCGATGGCCCTTTAACTACAAAAAGTTCAATTGCTAAATATTTTATTTTGAATTTAACCACATGAAAAAGTCAAAAGTTAAAAACGAATAAAAAAAGGAATAATTGATTATAGTAATACGACATTTCACCGATTAATTTTTAATAAGTCAACCTTTCAATTATTGTTGAATAATGCAACCTTTGGGGGGAATTTGCTTTTAATGGGTTTTGACGTGTTGATAATCAGTTTGTTTAGTAAGCCACATTTCCCAACTCGTCCATTTTTCCCTTCTCTTGCCTCCATGCCCCTTCTAATCTTCTATGGTAAAGAGTTAATATTTTAGACGTTTTTAAGTCAATTTGACTCATTAGAAGTAAATAGGGTATAAAGTTTGCATTATTCAGGATTAATTGAGAGTTTAATTGATCAAAAATTAATCAGTGAAAAATTATATTATTAGAATCAATTATTCCATGAAAAAACTCAACCAAAAGTCATTTACCAAACACGCCATATAATTTTAAAGTGCCTTGCACTTTTGACGACATTCGTCAAACTGTGATTCTTCAACAAGCTTCAAAACAGTAGCCACACGGGAGCGAGTACTAGCATTAAACTCAGAATCTGCAGATTTATAAACCCCTAATCAGATTAATTTATAAGCTTTGCCCCCCTTTCACGTCAAAAGAAAACAAACAAAAGGCTGCTTCTTTTTTCTTTATTAATAGGTCCCATTTTTCTAGTTGTTGCAACTCCTTCACTTTCCACACTTTCTCTCTCACCAAATTGCTTTGTTCCTGTGTTGAGCTTGTAGTACAGTAGCTTAGCTTAGCTTAGCTTAGCTTGCTGAGGCCAAAACAATGAGGATTTTTAATCTCTGCCTCATTTTTTTCCTTGTTTTTCTTTCAAGTAAGCACTCTTTCTTATATTTTGATTTGAACATGAAATTTATTTGGAATAATGTTTGAAGTATATATATTGTTTCTATGTTTGTGGTAGTATAATTTTTTTGCAAGTGAGGTTTTGTTTGTCTTTTGTTGGTAGTGTTGTTGGCATTTTATTGATCTGAGATCACATTTGATTTTTTGCTATATTTTGGATTTTTCTGCTGTTCTTTTATTCAATTTTAAAGATCTCAAAGACATGGATTTTTCTTATAATGTATTTCTATATTTGCTTCAGTAGAAAATGAGCCAAAATGGTCAATTAGATCTTTAAGATTTTTATCCTCATTTTGTTTGTTTCCAAGATTTCAACTTTTCTGGTATAATGTATGTATTTCTGCTTTGGTAGGAATTGGGCATATGAGTTTTTGTCATCTTTATTTCTATTCTTTTTTTCAAGCTTGAAGATTAGCTTTTCTTGGGCTTTGTATTGTGTTTGTTTATTTGCTTCCATGGAAATATTATGATTCAGAAATGCAAAGCTTTATTTATTTATTTATTTAGGCTTCTGAGCATTATCTTTGATCCTGTGTTCTAAAGATATAAAAAGAAAAAAGAAAGATTTAATAGAAAAATAAAAGGAAAATTCATACCAGAAAAATCTTCCAATAATGGAAAAGGGTTACAAGATTTATTGATAAATGAATGAAGATGGTTTTAATTTGCAATTGTCTAGTGCTATTAAAAATTAATCAGGTATCTCATTCAATTGTAAGCTTCAATAAAAACCAAATTTGTTTTAATTTCAGGTGCTGCAGCATTTTCTCCAAAGGTTGGTGTGAACTATGGTACACTGGGCAACAACTTACCCAAACCATCAAAATCAGTTGAACTCATCAAAAGCCTCAAAGCCGGGCGGGTCAAACTGTATAACCCAGACCCAGAAATCCTCAAAGCCCTCAATGGTACAAACATTCAAGTGTCTATTATGGTCCCAAATGAGATCATTTCCAACATTTCAACCAACCAAACAATGGCCAATGAGTGGGTTCATAACAATTTAGTGGCTTATTATCCTCATACCTTGATTAGGTATCTCCTTGTTGGAAATGAAATCCTTAGTTTAATGGGTGAGGCTGATAAAAAGACTTGGCATGATCTAGTCCCGGCTATGCGAAAACTCCAATATGCCCTTAAGATTCATGGCATCCGTAAAGTCAAAGTGGGAACAACTATGGCGATGGATGTCCTTCAATCGTCATTTCCACCCTCGAATGGTACTTTTAGGTCTGATATTGCTGTTTCTGTTATGAGACCATTGTTGCAGTTTCTCAACAACACAAAGTCATTTTTCTTTATAGACTGTTATCCTTACTTTGCTTGGTCACAAAATTATCAATCTATCAGCCTAGACTATGCATTGTTTAAAGGTGGTGTGACCTACAAAGACCCTGTCAGTAAGTTAACATATACCAATTTGCTTGATCAAATGCTTGATTCTGTTCACTTTGCGATGAAGAAGCTTGGGTACCCGGATATTAGAATCTGGATTGCTGAAACAGGTTGGCCTAATGGTGGTGATATCGACCAGATTGGAGCTAATGTTTACAATGCTGCTACTTATAATAGAAACTTGGTTCAGAGGTTGAATGCTAAACCGTTGGTTGGAACACCTGCTAGGCCCGGTGTTGTTTTACCCACCTTCATATTTGCTTTGTTTAATGAAAACCAAAAGGGTGGTCAAGGTACTGAACGGCATTGGGGGCTATTTTACCCAACCGAGGCAAATGTTTATCTAATTGATTTGACGGGTGAGACCGCTTTATCATCTTATCCGGCTTTGCCAAAACCGAAGAACAATGAACCATACAAGGGGAAAATATGGTGTGTGGTGGCCAAGGCCAAGGGTGCAAACATGACTGCCCTAGGAGATGCAGTAACATACGCTTGTGGTCAAGGAAATGGGACTTGTGCTGCTATCCAGCCCAAGGGCATGTGTTACAACCCAAAATCATTAATTTCCCATGCTAACTATGCATTCAGTTCATATTGGGCACAATTTAAAAGTCAAGGTGCTACTTGTTTCTTCAATGGGCTTGCTGTGCAGACCACCAAGGATCCCAGTGAGTACTTTGCTTGATCTTTTTAGTACTCAATCTTTCTAAATGTTTGTTGTCCTGTTATTTTTCAACTAACTTTGACATACATGGCATGATGGATTTACAAGGAATCTAGGTTACTCGTACTTTACACTTTATTTCACCTTAAATACCCGTGTTGTATCCTTGATATTCCCACATGGGTATGGTCGTATGGATACTTCGACACTTCATTTCAGATCAAAAACATGGAAAGTTTTCATAAAATAGCCAAGTCAGACACTTGGACACGTATCCCTATCTGGGACGAGTTCTTGAGTCCGAATAACATAGCTAGGAAGTAAATCAGGGCATTGACTGACAAACATCAGGCTGAAACACACAAATATTGCTGACTTCAGATTACTAAATTTTACTGTCATTTGTTACTTGTTAGTCTTACTCATCTCTCTAAACTTCTGATTGTCCTTTCAGGTCACGGTAAATGCAAGTATCCGAGTGTCACTCTTTCTTGAGGATTGGTGAGTTGAGTAGGAAGCACACCGAGAATTCGGCGCGCCCCCTTACATGGTGAATAACTATTTAGTAGGAGCATTTAATCAACTTAATTTTTGGGAAGTGATTTGGGTGCCCATATGCAAATCAGTCGACTGACGACGCTGCCTTTGGATGATCATAGTGTGCACCAGAATTACTTCCCATGTTTTGCTACCATTCTTCTCTAAGATCTCTCTTTATCAAGTTTTGGTCCTTGTATCAGTTACAGGCACATTTTCTTGGGGAATGGCTGTAATTTTTCAAGTAGTAGCGATGTCCCTTTAATAGTAATTGATCTTAGTCATCCTTTGGTATAATAATTCTGGCACTGGAAACTCTGTTATTTATTGGGTTGGTCTTTTTTAAAAAAAAAGAAAGAATCATTATTGGGTTGGAGTTGCGGAAGGGAAACAAGGAAAAAACGATTTCTAGTAGCTGGTTAGGGCATCCTTAGTGGTGAAAAAAAAATAAGATTATGTACATAATCTTAAAATGTCATCCTTAATGGTGAAAAAAAATAAGATTGTGTGTTGATTGGGGAAAAAATTTGGCATGGGACGAGTGAGTTGAGGATCAGGCGTGGGAGTGGGACCCACTGCCTGATCCGAGTTTTTTAAATTTTTTTTGCTTTTCTTTCAGTCAAAACGCAGCGTTTTGGCTGGAGATTAGCCAAAACGCAGCGTTTTGGCTTGAAAAAAAGCAATAAAAAAAATTTGCCAGAATTCTGACGCGCGTGTCAGATTTTTCTGACGCTTCTCAAAAGGAGAGAGAAATAATACAATTTACAAATATTAAAAATGCAATATCTTTAAAAATACAAAGCCAAAAAAAATAAAAAAATTACCAATGACTCTATTTTTCCGAGATCTACAAATAGAGACCCATTTTGTAATATTTTGGACATTTTTTTTTCTAGCTATTTACTAATTTTCTATTATTTTTCTTATTTTATATGAAATATCTTTCACTTATACCCTCTAAAAAAAATAAATTTTTTTTTGTGCATTTAATTTATTTCATTATGTGTCTCGAAATTAAAAATATAATAGCAATTACTAATGAATATTTCATGTCATTAAAAATTAAATAATAAAAATATTGTGTAATGGTGGTTGGGTGATGAGAGAGAAAAAGTAGTTGGGTGGGGTCAAAAAGTAAGAGAGAGAGGAAAAAGTAGTTGGGATGATCTTTTTTTTGGTTCACCGTTAAGAAGAAAGTGGGAAAAGATTGTGGGATGTAATTTTTTAGAGAGAGAAAGTTAGAAAGAGATTGGGATGATCTTTTTTTTCATTCACCATTAATGGTGCTCTTATGTACTCCTTATTCTGTATTCATATCGTTAATTCTATTAAATTGAATGGTAGACGAATAGTTCTTAATTCTTTAATATTTTGATGGTTGTTGGTTGTTAATTGATTTATTTGCCCTGTGAATTGTGATGCTATTTACCTTCTAAGTTCTATGTTTCAACAGCTCGTATATTTGTAAAAAACTTATATAGACCTGGTCCACACTAAATTAATGTGGACCTAATGCTAGTACATGAAAAAAGGGTCACTATATAAAAAATAAATATAAAGATATATTTTTTTTATCCATTGGAGCCATGAAGGTAGTACAAAGTACAAAGAGGGGGGGATTCAAACATGTGACATATTGTTTGCAGTACCTTAATCTTAACCACTAGGCTTAGACATCATTGGTAAAGAAAATGTAGATATAAATTGTAAAGGGTGATTATGTCACTACATGACAAAAAAGGTTACTATGTCATAAAGTGAAAATTTCGTCATGGTAAACTAATGTAAGAAAGGGTGACTGTATCCAAAAAAACTGTCACTATGTTAGATAATAACAGATTCGTGTAACTTAATATTTTAAAATGTTACTATATGATAAAAAGGGTAATGTCATATAGGTGGCTTTGATCCACAATAATATTAGTGTGGACCAAGTCCACTCAAGACTAACTCCGTATTTTTTCTTGTAAATTTCAAGCTTACCGCTCATCAACTCTTTACTCTTTTACTCTCCACACTTCTACCAGACTACCACCACCCCACTAAATGGGAGCCTACCGCAGGTTACTATATGATAAAAAGGGTAATGTCATATAGGTGGCTTTGGTCCACAATAATATTAGTGTGGACCAAGTCCACTCAAGACTAACTCCGTATTTTTTCTTGTAAATTTCAAGCTTACCGCTCATCAACTCTTTACTCTTTTACTCTCTACACTTCTACCACCACCCCCACTAAATGGGAGCCTACCAATCCAACTACCAACTTTGCCACCATCACCAGCGAGGCAGCGACGCCACCACCAATAAGACACCGGAACTCTACCACCACCTCTTTAAAATCTAGTTAAAACTAAGTAAACTATTTTTTAACATCACTAATTAACATTTTGTTTTTAAGAAAATCACTATTTAACATTTACTAATTACATCTAACTAAAACCAGTGCAATTAATATTTACTCTAATTAAACTAGTTTTTGTCCCGGGCGATACGCCCCGGATTATTTATCAATGGGCATTTGAAGTTTTAAATCGAAAACTTGAGAGAAGTGTGGAAAAAAAAAGTTGTAGGTATTGATTGCGCTCAGGAAATGATCTTCCAATTCCTTGTAAACTTTCTACATAGTAAATTATAATATGAATTATTCATCAATATAACCCTCACTTCAAGAGAGTACATATAATTACTTATAAAGAATATAATACAATCTTGTTTTTGAAATTTAGGTTAATGTGTAAGAATATAACCGATGTAATTCAATGGTGTAGTAGTGTTAACTACAAAGGTTATAAAAATTTGAAGAGCTTTTTTTTTAATATAAGAGTGCTGATAGGTAGAAGACGTTATTATTAGCATTAGCTAAATGAGTATTAATATATACATTTGTATTTAATTATTTTTAAGATAGAAATATTATCTTGTATTTAAATGATTTTTTTCCCCACAAAGACCAACATGAGATTGTAGAGTAGTTGGTTAGTGCATTAATATTTCAAATAAGAGGTCATGGGTTCAAGTCTTGAATCACACATTTTTATTGTTTAATGTCTCATTTGATTGTGTGGGGGAAGGGGAGAGTACATGTAACATCATTGCATGTTTTTGATATATAGATGTAATTATCACTTACTGAAAAAAAGGCGGTAATTTCGATACCTCCTCCCAAGTGATTTTTTTGGCCCTGTCTCAGTTTATTTATATTGTTTTTCAGTTAATTAAGATCTTCATCCTATTCTTTTACAACTTGTTTGGTAGAAAGAATTTGAAAGGGAAAGAAAGGAAGTGGAAGGAAAGTTGTTAGTTTCCAATGTTTGGTTCAAAAAATAAATTTAAATGAAAGGAATTGAAAGGAAAGACTCCTTAATAAATTTTCACCTTCTTTTACTCCCAAAAGTGGAGGAATTTGGGAGGAAAGAGAAAATTTAAACCAAACATGGGAAGTTAAGGTTTTTTCCTTTATCTTCCTTTCCTTTCTCTTCTCTTCCTTAATGAACTAAACAAGCTGTTAATCTCCATCTTAAAGCTTTGATTTCATTACAAGATCATCTCTTGCTTCATGATTATGTCAAACGCCTCCATGGAACCGCCTGAAATTCTCGGTGATTCCACAGTGGAACTTATAATTTTAGGAAAGTTCTTCCCTGGAACCGCCTGAATTTTTGGTGGTTCCAAGGAAGAACCGCTTGAAATTTTTGGTGGTTAATTCCATGGAAGAACGACCTGAAATCTTCAATGGTTCCATGGAGAAACTGCCTGGAATAACTAAAACAACACACTAGAAAAGAAGAGTTATATTAAGGGGGCGTTTGGTTGGGGGTATTGTGGAAAGGGTAAGGGAATCAAGAGACTTGATTCTCTTACTTGTTGTTTGTTTGCCCAAATCAATGAAACCCTTTACCCTCTCCTTACCCCCAAAGTCCTCTACTTTCATTCCCCTACCCCCCCAAGGGTTTCACTTACCCTTTCTTTGACTTACTATTGACCATCTCTTTGACCACCCAACCACCACTTGACCCAACCTTTCAACCACACCTGACCACCCAACCACCACCACCTGCGCACCCTACCACCGCAACCCGACCCCTCCACCACAACACACCATACCACCGCAACCAGCCGCCGAGAAACACCACCTAAACGACGCAGGGGAGGGGAGGGACAGAACGAGGTGGTGCGGGGGGAGGGATCGGGAGACCGCGACGGCGCGGGGGGGAGGGAGGGAGATAATGCAACGACGCAGGGGAGGGGGAGGGAGAGAACACGACGGTTCGGGGGGGGGGAGAACGCGACGGGTAGGGGAGGGGAGAACGCGATGGTGCAGGGGAGGGGAGGGGGAGACAAGCGACGGTGCGGGGAGGGGAGGGGGAGACAGGCGACGGCGCAGGGGAGGGGAGGGGGAGATCGCGACGGCGCAGGGGAGGGGAGGGGGAGACTGCGACGGTTGAGGGAGGGGAGGGGGTCAACGTGAAGGCGCAGAGGAGAGGAGGGGAAAACCGCCGTGCGAAAGGGGAAGAGGATGGGGGCGACGAGGTGGCGGAGAGGCGGCAGGGGAATAGCAACGGAGGGAGGAGTGGTGGTGCTAGGGTGGAAGGAGGGTAAGAGGAGGAAGAAGGAGAATTGACATTGTCTTAACCAAACACCACTCTAAATCTAAGGGTTTTCTTTTCCTTTCCCCTTCTTCCCCTTTCTTGATTCCATTCCCTTTACCCCATTGAAACCAAACGCCCCCTAAGTTTATCCTAAATTATTATTAAAAGTCCGCTGTCTATAAAATTTTGTGAAGGGAATAGCTTAGATGCATATTCTTATGAAAAGAAAACATTGTGAAACAGACCTTTTATATGTCACTTTTTGCGAGAACAACCTTTTATATTTTTGTTGGCAACTTAAGAGTTAAGAACTTAAAAAATTGTTTGTGGGAAATAATCTTAGATCACTTTTAGGGGTTTGACCAAGATATTTCTGGACAATGATAAATGCACAAAAGAGGAAAGTTTCGCTATTTAAGTTAAGGCTGAATAGTAAATGCTTATTGTTTTATGTGGTTGTTCATTATTGAATCTTTTGACTTCAATGACACGTAAAAGTGGCCTAAGGTTAATTAATAAAATTTCCCACTCTTCATCACAAAAAAAAGAAAGGGTTTTTCTATATTATACCCTTGTGTTTTTTCAGTTTCTACGTTATGCTCCAACCTTTCTGAAATTCCACATAATGCCCCCAACTTAGCTTTTTTAATGCAAAATACCCCCGCATAAATTTAAACGTCATTACTTTCATCTCACTTAATTTTGTAATCCAGTGACATTGATTCAACTTATACAAAATTTAACTCTTGCATGGAGTATTATATGTTAGAATTGTTCCACTAAATAACAAGTAAATGAAACTAATGACACATACACTAGTGCATAATTGACCTAAAGTATCACCCCAAAAGTGTTACTTAAAGGCCTAAAAGTGTTGCTTTAGGCAAGAGGTAACTCTTTTGTAAGTGAAACATCTGCTCGTGCTACATATTCTCTAAGATAACACTTTCCAATGCTAATGTTTCACTTTCTCAAGTGTTACTCAAAATTCTCTAACGTAACACTTTTTTTACACTAATGTAACATTTTTATAGTGTTACTCGCAATTTTATATGTAACACTTTTTCATCTATAGTAGCATTTTCTATGTCATCTCTTGAACTATAGTAACACTTTATTAGATATTATGTATCATTTTAAGTCAGCATATGTAACACTTTGTTAGACATTAGGCAACACTTCTTATTAACTAGCTTTATAATAACAATTCTATTTCACATGTCTTATAGTAACATTATTAATTTGTCGACAAATATACAATGATAATAATAGTAAAACTTATAAACATAATAAACGAAGAGAAAATAGAATGATATTAGAGATATAAATGAGTATAAATACTCAACGATCATTGTTAAAATTGAGCCAAAGAATAGTATTCATTAATTAAAAACATACTATTGCCGTTAAAATATAAATAGTTAATATGAAAATCCAGTCATAATATATATCTCTCCTAAAATAAACCTAAATTAATCTTAAGGTCATTTCTTTCTTTCGTCTTCAATTCTATCGCCTATCCATGCATGCATATTTCCCGAAGCATCATGGCTACTTGCTACTCTAATCCATTATCTTCATCATCCTGCAGTAAGAACAGAAAAATAGAATATTTAAAGTCTTATATAACAATAGAACTAGTGATATACTTGGTAATATGGTAAAAGACAGGTTCTTTAGGTTTAAAAAAAATTCAATAATCAAGATCACCAAACCACACTGAAGTGAGCAAGAGAACACTTAGCATTCAAGACTCAATAGTCTATATCCAAGACTCCAACAATACATATGGAGGGAAAGGAATAGTACCAAGCAAGTAAACAAGAGTCTAATTCTTATAAATTCTTCATAGTATGTATGCACTTTACCGATGTCATATACTGTGTATAATTTGTATGCAAGTCTGAGAGCACAAAGAGTGATGCTTCTGTTCACTTTGATTATGAAATATATGGACTATGATAATAAAAAATACCTTCAACCAGGTGTGTACTCATTAGTACCTTGCAAGGTAGATATATATGTATATAACACAAAAATAAGACTCCTACAGGCAAAACATGTCAAGAATTGCAAGGTAGATATGCAGCTCAGGTTCAAGAATGCTCTAATTTGAGTAAAAAGCTTGAAACAACACAGGTGATGCATGTTGCTACTGTAAGATTAGTCTAATTCCTAAGGTATATATGTATAGTTGAGATCACTGAGCCTGATCCCAAAATCATAGTAATGAAGCAATAGGAAGAAAATGAGAAACAATGTCTCATCAGAATTTCGCATCAATAAAACATCTTCGACATACAGGAGGGAAAATCTCAATTCAGCTATAATGTTATGAGAGAGAGCTCAATGCTTATCAGATTCTACAACAAGTAATCTTCTACAACAAGTATATATTATTTCCCTTCTCCACCTCATAAGAAAACTGATTAATCATCACTAATCCAAAAATACACAAAGCTTTACGAAAAAAACATACCCCTAATCATCTTTTTATCTGGGAACACCGCTAACAACTTGAGCACCCACTTTATCAAGCTTTTGAACCACAGCAGCAGCCTTCAACCCTCCTTCCTTCTGAAACCCCAATACAACAGCAACATTAAAATCTTCAATTCTATAACAAATAAGAACAACCCAATACACACTACTACATTTTTAATCAAAGGCAATGGCTAAAATTAGCTAATGCGACGATCGTTTTTTATACCGTTGCAGTAGGAGCATCTATTGCAACGATTCATGTCAATTTAGGTTCGTGAATTGAGCTATTGCAATGGCTTTACAATGACCGTTGCATGAGATAGATCTATAGCAACGGATTGATAAGGGTCGTTGCAATAGGTGAAATTACAACAAAGTTTTGATATGGGTCGTTGCAGTAGACATTAGTTTTGGCAACGTGCGCCATATTCCCGCAATTATCTCTTTCCCTCTATTTTTTTCACAAAATTTTATAACCCTTACAAAATCTTTTCCGATTTCAATACTCCTAACTTTTCTAAAACAAGGGAAAAAAGAGACCCATACACAGAACACAGTTATAGTAACTGATCGAACAAAAACCCTAAGAGTTCACAAAAATTCCAAACTCCCAAATCTTTCAACTGCTAAGAGGAAGAGGAAGAAGTCACGAAATTTCTTTCAATATTATTCCAAAACTCTTCGAGAATTTACGAATATCTGCACAATTCAAGTCTTAAACGCAGCAAATAGGCGAAATTCTTCAAGAAAACCGAAGCAAAGAGGCAAAATTCGGATTATCAATCGATCTTCAAAAGGTATGTTCTTTAATTCCAATTTTTATGGGAGTTTTAGTGCCCGTGAGTCATGGGGTTTCTCGGAATTATGCATAGCAGAGGCAAAATTTGGATTACCGCAGTTAATTGAAACTTATATTGGAATGGAAACTTGAAATTATTGAAAATATATAGTTGAAATTCGGATTACTACACTTAATTAAAACTTGTATTGGAATTAATCAAGAAATTAGGAGTATCCCTACTAGGATGGGGCTTAGCCGTCGGGTTGTTGCTATGGAGGCTTTGTGTGGGGTGTGTGGAGCTGCGCATGAGGTGGGAATTCACGCCCTTCATCTGTGCGGGCTGGTGAAGGGAGTTTGGGAGTTCAGCGGGATCGAGAAAATGATAAAATGAGCATTTGATTGCATACCCGAAAAACTGATTTGAAACCAATTCCCTTTTGTCCAATATAATGTAGCCGGCAGAAGACCCTTTTTTGGTAGTGTTCCCTACATCACAAAGAGCTCTTATATTCTCTGCATTAAATCCTATCTCATTATTAAGAATAGTAATTCCGGTATCTTGAAGGATTAAACTTAGAGTAGGTTCAACATTCGCAGGGTAAACATTATCATCAGCATTCTGAACCTGTGAATTTAGAGATAAGAGAAATAGGAAGGTCAAATATGTTACAATTGGCAATTGGGAAAATCATCACATTCTTGCATGACAACATCCATTACAAGAACAAAACATAGTAAAGCAACAACAATAAAATAGGACAACAATAAATTTTGCAGGGGTTCTTTTAGCACAATTGGTAGATCAATTTTACAATATCAGAAATTCGTCCCATTTTCAAGTGTTTCTTCTCTTCAGCATCTCCCCTTCCTCAACACTCCTTTTTCTAAAACTCAATAATTTGTTTGACTGTAGCACTATTCGGTTAAAACTGGAGGGAGAGTGTTAATAAGGAGTTCCCTCATAATCTTGAGTTTTCCCCAGCTTGATCACTGGATTAATTCATAGCTACATATGCTATTACTTACCTTAAATGGAAGCATAAGGAATAGACTCTTAAGATAATGGAAACTGTTTTATCAAGCACATCATGCAAATGTCTAGTGATTTTTGATGAAATTTGCTAATGGAAAGGCAGCATACCTGGGGGGTTAAGTCAAGTGTGTAAATAAAAGGATTTACACAGACAACCAAAGTATCTCCCGTCAAAACCTTAGTGCATCAAAAGGTTCTGTTTCGACACATGCACTCGCCTATAAGTATGCAGCCTAAAATAACATAACTTTTTATATGCTTGATTTAACAAATGAAAACAAGATAATGTCATTGCCAGATGTAAACTTATTAAGGGCAATTGCTGAATTCAAAACCAAAAGGCTTTCAAGGGAAGAAAGATACTTGAATCTACTCCTATTTTAGTGGGTGAAACGCTTTGGGAGCTGGTTTGTTTTTATTGAATGTTCAAAGTTTATATTAACAATTTGTTTTAAAATTTGAGGATTTTTATATTTTTTTCAAATTGGATACTGACTTAATGTTCTGTTTTGCAACATATCGTTAAGGAACAAAATGGATAACATAGATAAAAAGTGGTGGATGCTTCAAAGATGGAGTGCTGAATATGAAGGAGTTGAGGAGTACATTAGTAAGGCTTTTGCTATTAAAGCACAAGGGAACCATATTTGTTGTCTTTGCAATGTTTGTCATTATCGTTATTGGCAGTATAGAAATGTTGTTAGGAATCATATCATTGTTAATGGTTTTGTTCCAAGAACTGATAAGTTGTTAGACTTAGATATAAATATTGAAAAAGAACAGGATGTGACAGAAGAACATGATGCAATATTAGACATGAATGATGACATAGAGGGGTTGGTAGGGCGTTTGCCGTGTACACCAAACCAAAGATAAAATTTCTCCTACTCTCATGCACACTAAGCAAGTATAATGGAAGTAGGGGTCGTATCCACAGGAAAACAGGGACGAGCTTTATATTTAGCGGGATCCAATACCTAGATTAAGCTAAGGGCCGAGAAACCTAATAACAAGGGGGGGTTTCAAATAGATTTACGAATAAACTACAACTAACTAGCATATAAATAAAATGAGAAATCAATATGGGAAGATCTTGAATCCGATTAACATCCACTTCAATTCATTATCGATCATTGAACCTCAACTCTAATTATTTCCATAATTATCTATTGTTGAGAATTAATCTCGTATTCTCCTTATTCTTAGTTGAATAGCACGATCAGCGTGACTATAAAACCCTAACTAAAGGATAACCTAGTCCGATCAGCGTCTAAGTTCAATCCAATAGCAGCAATAAACACAGGAACCAATAGACCTGCTAATGTCATACACGCGATAAACATTCAACAGTTGATTCAATTTCCCTAAGAAATAACCAAGACGATCTGCATCTAAGTTACTCCCTAGTTTGCTACAAGTAGATAAAAGAATAAAACAATCCGACTCTATTCTTAAATCTAGCATTAGATTAATTACACAATCAAACTAGTAACGTTCCTAGCATAATTATGCAATAATCATAAAGTATAATCATAGAAATTAAACCATAATCAAGGAAAATAGATAGAGAGGAAAGATCTCACAATAACGGTTGAAGCTTCATGTTAATTTTCTTCAAGAACAGTTCAAGCTACAATCCGATAGCAAAAACCAAATCCAACATTGAAATCTCTAAGAAAACTAAGAAAGATAACAAAAGTGAGGAAGGAGCATTAAGAGAGGAGTGTTGGAGACTCTCTCTCCTCAAGTATGCTGCTCCTCCTCCCCTTCCTTTCTCTTTACATTAGGTTTTAGGAGGCTTTTAAACCCCGCACAAAACGTGGCCCCAAACCGACTTAAGCGTCGCGAGTCGTGCTACTGATCGCGAGTCGCGAAGAGTACACTGTCTTCCCGCACAAAATGGCTGGGTAAAGGGTCGCGAGTCGCGACAGGCCTCGCGAGTCGCGAGGGTAGGGGGATCGCGAGTCGCGAGAAACCTCGCGGGTTGCGAGCTGCTGGGCTTCGAGCGCTGCTGGGCTCCGAGCACTGCTGGGCGATGATGCTGGCTGTGCGATGATGCTGGGCAGCTTTGGCTGGCGATGGAGGCTCGATGCCGATGTGAGCTGTGTGGGTGGTTTGCTTGGCTAGGCCTTGCGATGATTGCCCATTACGCTACGATGCTAAATTCCCCAAGCTCTCCAAAGACAACTTCAATCAAACATCATTCAAATCCATTTCACCTTGAAAGCTCGGAATACATGACATTAGCACAAATTATCTCGCAAAACTCCGAACTTCCGCTAAGGTTGATTTATATGCAAACATTAACAATTACGAACAAACCCTTAGCAAAGTGCACCCAAAATATCATATAAACACCGTATAACTTGAGCGCATCAGGGGTTGTTGCATGATACATTGAGAGAAGGGCCGAATGAAGATGCAAAGAAGTTTTATGAATTAATAGAAGAAGGTCAACATGAATTATATCCAGGTTGCAAGAAATTTTCCAAACTGTCCTTTCTTATTCATCTATTTATATACAAGTGTGACCACAAGTTGAGCAATGTAGCAATGTCGGCTTTGTTAGGAATATTTAGAGACACGCTACCCGATGCAAATTTGCCCAAGTCTTTTAATGAAGCAAAAAATGTTTTAAGAGTATTAGGGCTAGATTGTCAGAAGATTGATGCATGCCCTAATGAATGCATGCTGTATTGGGAGGAGCATGCAAATGCAACAAGCTGCTATGTTTGCAAGACTTCAAGGTGGAAAGTAACTGATAAAGAAAAGACTAATGGGAAGGATTATAAAATTCCTGCTAAAATTTTAAGGTATTTTCCAATTAAGAAAAGGTTGCAAAGGTTATTTATGTGTCCGGAAACTGCAAAGTACATGATATGGCATAAAAATAATGATTCAGAAGATGAGCTTTTAGAGCATCCAAGGGATGGTGAAGCATGGAAAAAGTTTGATAAGAGATACCGAGACTTTGCCAAAGATGCTCGTAGTGTGAGGCTTGGGTTAGCTTCAGACGGGTTTAACCCATTCCACAATATGAGCATTGTACATAGTACATGGCCAGTGATATTGATCAATTATAACTCACCTCTGTGGTTGCTTACGAAGCCTGAATTTTTGATGTTAGCATTGCTTATTCCCGGTCCCTTATCCCCCGGAAATGATATTCATGTTTATTTGCAACCACTAATCAAGGATTTAGAAGAATTGTGGGAGGTTGGATTGGAAACTTACGACTCTTTAAGCAATCAAAGGTTTAATATGCGTGCAACATTGATGTCTACCATTAGTGACTTTTCTGCTTATTCAATGTTGTCTGGTTGGAGCACAAAAGGGAAACTTGGATGCCTTGCTTGTCATTATGAAACTGAATCCTTGTTCTTCAACAAAAGCCACAAGCATTGCTATATGTAGGGCTGTTCACCGGTCCAAGACCGGACCGGACCGGACCGGACCTGCTTGGACCGGTGGACCGGATTTGTAGGATTTGGTGGACCGGGGACCGGACCTGATTTTTCCGGTCCGGTCCAGGTCTGGACCGGAAAAATCAGGTCCGGTCCCCGGTCCGGACCTGATTTTCGATTTTTTTTTTTTATTTTGGATTTTAAATATTCTATTTGGACTTGTTGGACCTGTTTGGACCTGTTGGACCTGTTTGGACCGGTTGGACCTGTTTGGACCTGTTGGACCTGTTTGGACCTGTAAAAATGACTTGGGCTGGCAGTTTAAAAAAAAAAATACTAAAATTCCGGGTTTCCGGTCCGGACCTGATTTTTCCGGGTTTGGACCGGACCGGACCAGAAATCCGGAATCGTCTCTTTCCACGGATCGGGGACCGGACCGGAATCTCCGGTCCGGTCCGGTCCGGTCCAAATTCCGGTCCGACCCACCCATGTGAACAGCCCTAGCTATATGGGTCATCCTACTTTTTTAGATTTGTCCCACCCCTGGCGTCGTAATAAGAGATATTTCATTGGAGTTACGGGGCAAAGAGACCAACCAGTGCGTTTAACAGGAATTGAAACTAAGGAGTTACTTTGTGATTTTCGAAATAAATGTGGAAAGATGCAAAAGATAACGAAACAAGAAAGGGAAGTTCCATGGAAAAGGGTACCAATAATTTTTGAACTTCCATATTGGAAGCATTGTTCACTTCGCCATAATCTTGATGTGATGCATATTGAAAAAAATGTACTTCCTCCATTCCATAATAAGTGAAACATAGGGATTGGGCACAAGATTTAATAAACATCACTTTCAAAAGCCAAAAAGTCATAAAATACCCTTTTCATTATCAAAAGGAGGAGAGAGAAAAGCAAACCACACAAGTTTGTGATGGGTACTCTTGTCATTTTGTCACTTTCTTTATTCCATTTAAGGTATGTTTCACTTATTTTGAAACGTTCTAAAATAGTAAGTGTTTCACTTATTATGGAACGGAGGAAGTATGTGATAATATCATTGCGACACTGTTAGATTTACCTGGAAAGCGCAAAGATCATGCTAATGTTTGTCAAGATTTGAAAGCCCTAAATTGGATGCCTGAAATTCATCCTCAAGTACTAGAAGATTGTAAGGAAGTATTCCCAAAATCACGCTTCTCGATGTCATTTGAAGAGAATCGATTGTTTTGCCAGGTCATTAAAAATGCAAAGCTACCACTTGGATATGCTTCAAATATCGCTCGATGTGTGCAAGTTGGTGAAAGGAAGATCACTGGATATAAGAGTCATGATGCTCATTTTCTAATGCATTACTTGCATCCTGTTGCAATCAAGACACCTTTGAGCAAAGATGTTGCAAAACTTTTGCTAAGGTTGTGTGCCCTTTTTAAGGGCATATGGAAGAAAGCTATGACCCCCAAGATCTCGACTATTTGCAAACTGAGATTGTTGAAACTCTTTGTCAGTTAGAAGAGATTTTCCCACCTACCTTCTTTGATGTCATGGTTCATTTACCAATTCACTTGGTGGAAGAAATTAAGCTAGGTGGTCCAGTCGGAATTAGGTGCATGTATGCAATAGAGAGGTACCTCCGAGAGTTAAAATCTGATGTTCGGAACAAGGGTCGTCCGGAGGGCTCAATGGCTGAAGGATATTTGGCCAAAGAATGTCTTGCATTCTGTGGAATATACTTGAATCGGTTAAACATTCCTTCAGATAATGTTGTTGATCCTAGTATCTCAAATCCATTATTTCCCAATATTGGGAGACCTATTAGAGGAAAGGGAAGGAATAGAAAGAAGAAGGATTATGGGTTTATGATGGATCACATTACACGGGCCTAAGTGCATCAATATGTCTTATTCAATTGTGATTCTAAGAAAGTTGAGAGATACATCGAGTAAGATAACTTAACATGCAATTTTTTCTAGTTATTTTCTTATTTTTTTTATCTTACTAATTGTGATAGATACTAACATATTTAATAAAATCACAGTGAGCATAAGTTGTCTGTAAGCAGCCACAGGAAAAGAAAATGGGATACCGCGCATACTCATAGCAAGAATTTCATGGAGTGGTTTAGAGAGAAAGTTGATCTCAAGATTCAAGAGGGTGAAAAAATAACGGATCATATCAAATGGTTATCAAAAGGACCATCTCATGTTGCTAAGAAGTCCAGTGGCTACTCTGTTAACGGCTACACCATGAAACGAGAGAAAAATGGCGTAACTCAAAATAGTGGAGTCACCTTAACAGCTTTAACGCATAGTTTTGCTAGTAGTAGAGTTCAAAATCTCGTTAGAAGATATTATTGAGATATCTTATCATAGTCATTTCAGCGTTGTCTTGTTTAGATGTGTGTGGTTTCATTCGAAAAAGGATGATTTTGGGATGAATGTCGTGAATAAGAATAAGAATATTTCACAAAGAGAACCGTTCATCTTAGCATCTCAAGCACATCAAGTTTTTTTTATTGAGGATCCACTTAAAGAGGGTTGGCATTATGCTATTCAAAATCTTCCTAGAGAACTTTCCGATGGTACTATATATGGCTTTTTTCTTTGGTATTCGATATGAATTCGTGTCTATATTGAATTACAATGCATGTGTTTAATTCATGATTTATCGTCTCATAAAATATATCTTTACAGTTTTTTATTTTTGTAATATATAATAACGTTGATTGTCTCATTTTCCCCCTCTTGTAGATGAAAAGGAATAGAGCCAAGCTTACTGTTGGACAACGTCAGATTCCACCTTATGAAAGCAACGATTAGAGAATTTGAGGCTTAACGAAGAAAGAATGAAAGCAAAAGGGCTTGGAAGTTTTCATCTGAAGACAAGGTACTACTCGAAACTCAGGAGATTCTCAGTGGATGGAGATATGATGAAATATTTTCATCTGAAGACGAGTACTTCACATCAGACTATGAGGGTGATGACGAGGAGAACGAAACTAATAATGATGCGCGGCAAGATACTATGGAGGTATGTGGTTTTTGCTGCGAGGCTTTGCATGACTTTCCGTTCTGCTCAATTTCTGCCTGGATCTTATCATCTTTTCTAGTGGTCTTAATAGGTTATGTTGGCTTATTATGTGGTTAGCTAGAGTCTAGTCAAGCTTTCTATATATCTACCTCTAAGTATTATACCCTGATATTCGATATGAATTCGTATCCTGGACTTATACTGCTACGGTTTATCTGTCTGGAAGCACTTTGTTCGGAAGAACTTGAGCCAATCTGTAGAAATTGTATCACCCGGCCCACGCTACTTATATGTCATTGTTGATCACTTTTGTCTATTAGATGATTGATTTTCATTAACTAATTATATATAATCACAAATCTTGAAATAAGCTGGATTATTGAAGTGTAGATGTCATCTGGTAAGTAGTTAGTATATAGTTCACTCCCTTTTTATATAACATGAGCAAATTTGCAGTTCTTGGTGTCAATTCCACCATAAATACGAAAAATATAAGCACTGCAGTTCAATAATCTTAGATACTTGCTGACAGAAGAATAAGAAATATACTATGCATCTTTTAACGTATGACATCTGAAGAATTCCTTGATAACGTCTTTACTGCTATATCGGGAAAATGTTTTATTTTCCTTATGTTGGGCCTTTTTGGCATCCCTTTTTTTTTTGCTCAGATTCTACGTAGTCTCTAACTCTATGTGTATGTTGCTTATGCTATGCTTTCTGCCGAATATATGCAAATACCTGTAATTTTTGTCCAGGTTAAAGACTGGAAAGAAGTTAAGCTAAGCCATGTAAATAAGATTAAATGCCACCACTATCTCTAGTGGCTTGTTATGGCCTGCCCAGTTTTAGCTGCACAACAAGGGTTAGTCTCACTTACAAGCACACAAGAAGAAAATATAGAAAAGAGAAGAATATACATCTGCATCATTCTTTCTTCAATTATGTAAATCATGGCAGTTTCTTGTATGGTTTCAGGTGGAAAAAGAGGGAGTGAAGCACCCATTATCTCAACCACTATCTATGAGGGATTTTGTGCATAAAAATGGTCAACGGAACTAACGAGCAAATGATAATACACAATCTGAAAATGTCGAGCAAAACAGGTGAAAATCCATGGGCAATGCCTAACCTGCAAAACAACAAATGATAAAGGATATTCCACGCCCTCAAAAGCAACAACCAAAGGGAAAGACACAAGATAAGGAGTACTGTACTCCGGGGTCTATATCTTCATTTCGCTTGTTTCGGCAAAAGCAGTTAGAAAAGATGCGACACGCCACAGACACAGAATCTCCTATTACCAATGGAATGACACAAGAAGCAAATTTGGAAATTCAGATTCCTTCCACTATAATAAGAAATGATGAAGTTGAACATGAATTGGAGCAACAACCAATAAATGAAGAAATAGAAGTGGAATCTCAACCAAATGAAAGAATAGAGGAAGGTATATATCACGCACTTCTCTAGATCACATTTTCTTTTTTTATCTCTATCTTATTATTTAAACTAATACCTTAACCTTAAATAGCTTGTAAGAGAAAAAAGCAACGAGGTCCAACAACGTTAACAAAGGTCCACTCGCGTACAAGAGAAGAACGTGAAGCTATTGTATTGAACTCAATCGGCCAACCAGTTGGACCAACAAAAGAAGTTGTTGATGAATTTAGCCTCTTCTTGGGTACAGTTGCTAGGGATTTCGAGCTTGCGCCTCTTAACTATAGAAAATTCAAACATTTGCCCACACTTGACAAAATATGGGATTATGTTTCGGTATGTTCCTTTCATTGTTTTTTTTCTATGTAAGCTCATTCATTGGACCGAATACCTATATATACTACTAATTGAGCTCATTCATTGTTGGGTTAGGAAAAGTACATGGTTCCTCATCAAGGGAAAAAAATGGGTTTTCGAATCTATCAATGCAAGTTGGCGTTGTCATAAATGTAGGGTAAAGCAAAAGCACTACTATGCACATGAAACTGATGAGAAAAGGTGGGAAAATCGTCCAAAAACAGTTTTCGATTCCCAATTTAGAGATCTTTTGGAATACTGGAAATGCTCACTAATTGAGGTATATGATTTTACTCTCTATGTAATTTTGTTCGTCTACTGTTGAAATTGTATGTTAACTTTTTTCTATTACATGAAGAAGCAAAAATTAATAAAGGCAATCGTGGATCACTAGATGATATGCATACTATGGGTCCGAAGTCATACGCAATGTTACATCATAAGTTGGTAACAACTCAGTATTTTGATTTATAGTTCTTATTGTTCCATCCTTGCATACTCTTAGAAAGTTATTGAACTACTAATTTGTATCTCTAAAGCAACAAGAGGATCCGGATAAGCAAGAGCCTTCACAAGAAAAGGTCTACAAAGAATCGAGGAAAAGAAATCCTGAAAAGACATACCTCACCAACAACAAGAAATTTATATCCAATATTGTGAGTTGGCATGTTATTATTTGCATATTTTCTGCCTTAACTTAGTATATGTAATAACTTAATCTTCTTTGGATAGGCCAAGATGTATGCTTTACAAAGTGTTGAACATGGAGAAGATGGTAACGCTAAGGATCATTACTTTGAAGTCATACAAGATCCTGTACGCAAAAATCGTGTACGCCTTTATGGAAGAGGTGTAACGAAGACTGATTTGAAAAAAAAGGATAAAAATTCAGGTTTCATATTTCCACATGAGTTTTTACCAAGTATGGAGACTCAGTTGGTCCAAAAATTAGCACCAAGCGTGGCATCTATCATTCTTTCTCAAATTCAAGTGGCTAATCCAGGAGTAGATCTTGTGATTCCTGATTTTTCAATTGGTACAATACCAAGGGATGCATCTAGAGATCAACATCCAACTAGTGACTCAAATGGGCAAGCTTCTAGTGGCCCGCAACTGTTAGATCGTGAGGTACCGTTCTTAGGTCTTATTTCTATATGATCATATTTATGAACTAAACCTATGGAATATGCTACAACCATGACTTTTTCCTGATTTTATTCTAGTTGTCACATGGATTATCTACTTTTTGGTATGTCTATTGAGTTTGCCTTTTTGTATGTTGTTGAATAAGTTCTAGAAAATTCTAATGCATGTGACCTGCTTTTTACCCTAGGCAAAGTACTTTCCTGGGAGTATACCTTGTCATTAGGCATCTCACTGCAAATTTTTGTTACTCTTAGTATGACTAACCTGAGACGATATTTCCTAACTTAAAAACTACTTTGATGAACTACCATTAAGCTAAATTTGAGTTACTTGGCGGTTGAATCTGAATCCTGCCAAAACCGGAAGAAATAGTTCTCAGAGCAACCCTCTCCTCCTCTTATAATCACCCACTGAAATAGTCATTGAATGCTTTTTTCCATCGTCAACCGGGACTTGGCAACCTATCTTAGCCTCAATCCTCTGCTTTCTGGCTAAAAAGGCTGTTGTTGCTCCATATGCACCTCCAAGTAGATCAAAATTATGCATCAAGTTTGACTCTGTTTCATAGTCCACTGGTGCTTTTGTATTCACTAATTTGCCTACTCCAGCAGTAGCAACCAAGGCTGCAGCTGTAGCACTGAACCCAACACTTGCTACAACTTTAGGACCACCATTCATGCTATTCTCAGGGTTTGATCCAGAATCTCCAACTTCTCTTTCTTCTTGTTTAATCAACTGTTCCCCTTTCAATGGTTGATTTTCCTTCTCGATAGTGGCTCGCTTAATCTCATTAGTCGAATAATTATGTCTTCTAGATGTATAACTAACTTCGGACAAGTGTTTCGGTCAAAGGTTTGTCTCTTTGTGTGCGTTTACAAGGTCCAAAAACTCCTTACTCGAAGCTAATAACTCGTTGCAAGGGCCTGAACGAAGGACCTCTCCATCTGACATCAGCTGTAAAAATAGATGATAACTTTAGCATATATAAAGTATCTAAGCTTAATGAATCTTGCAAAATCCTTTTGAAGAAGAAGCTCACCAAACAACAATGAAATGCAGGAAGAAAATCAACTTGGTGTGTCACAAGCAAGACAGTCTTTTCAGAAAGAGCTTCCATAACATATTCCTGCCACTGTCATAGTCACATACTCAGCTCTATTTGAAATGGCACCTTCTATTTGATATGTTCCACTGAGAATCTACTCGTCACTTGTAGGAGCTTTAGTTCTTAAAAGAGGAAGAATTAGTGGACCAGTCATGCAACAATATAGCTCTTCTGCTCTTCAGCTCCATAATTGACTCTGAACTCGCCCTCTTTTTGTTTCTGCCTTACATATCCTACTAAATGTAATAATACTAGTATGTCAATCTTGCCTTATGCCTCAATTAGAAGCCTTTTGCGGGGAGGACTACTATGACTAGATTGTTTAAAAGTTACTAAAACTAAAGTGTAGCTAATCTCCTTTCAAATGGCTGCTACTATTAGTTATAACTTGTTTTTGCTTGAAAGAACTTGCTTTGTTTTTGCTTTGCCTGTCAAAGAGAAAAGTTTTTTTTTTTGTGTTGTTGATGGTGTATGTTTACTAACTATTACAATGTTTGAATTTTTAGGTGAATAATGAACCAACTGGAGGAGATCAAACGTAGACGTCTCACTATACACACTATCGGCCAGATTTAGCTAGCTATATTAAAGTGATGCGGTACTTGGTTATTAGAAGGAAAGTGATCTATATGTACTTAGAAGTATTTGTGGTACTAAAAAAATATTTATTAGTTGGGTTTGATTAAGTACATTTTCTTTTTTGTTAATTAGGATTTGACATGTATACTCTTAATTTAATTAGTTTTGGAAATTATAATATAGATATGACAATTATTTTTGGCATTTCAAGAATATTTTGGCATTTGTTGCATCGTTTCTAATATATATACAGGGCTGTAATATTATAGGTTTTCAGTAGGTTATAATAATAATAATTGCAATATCCCCACAAAAAAAGAAAAAAAAATCCGTTGCACTAGCTTAAATGGTAAGCGTTGCACTAGCCAAGAATGTTGCATAACCTACCACTAACAAAGCCGTTGCAAAAGATAGATGATCTAAGGCAACAACACATTTATCCGTTGCAATAGCTCTACTAGTCGTTGCAGTAAGCCTATTGCAACGCCAACAAATGCGACGGTACAAAACCGTTGCAGTAGGCCTATTGCAACGACTTTTAGCCCTATTGCAACGATTTTGTGGTGTTGCCTTTGCCTTTTAATGTAGTGGTGACAATAGCAAATAAACTTTTCAATTACAAACAAATTGAGCAACCCCATTACCGAAATTATACATTGAACATCATTCGTCAAATAAAACAAAAAAGATTCGAACAATAATATTTAAAAGCCTGATAAAATTCGAATCAAAACTAACCGCCTGGAAGAATGATGAAGAGTGAACGCCAATGGAAGCCGTTGGATTTTGGAGCGGTGGTAAATGAATTAAAGGTGCAATGCGTGAAATGTGAATACCTCCATCGACCCTAGGTGGCAGTGGCAGACCTAGATTTTTCAGTTTGGGAGTACGGACGTACAACAATAAACGAAAAAGCATGGGAAATAAGTTTGCGACCCAGGAACTTCTATTTGAGTTTAGACAACGGTTTGGCGGAGGGTAAAGGGTGATCTTAACTCAAATATTCAAAAATTAAACAAAGTTGTCCAGTTCTAAGGAAGGACTGGTGGCTTAAGCTCTTAACTGAGCACATTATCCTCTCAAAGCATTACAAATTCCAAAGTTTTGATATCTTTCAAATAAAAATTGTCATGAGCACACCAAGCTACCCAGCTAATAACTCAAGTTTGCTGCCATAACTAAGAGATAGAAGAAAATTGATTACAATAATTGTGACAAACAAAAATTGCACCAAAAAAAGCAGAAATTTCATTATATACCCAAATTAATTACTATAACTAACCAAAATCACACTCAAATTCAACTTGAAGAAAAACCCAGAAATTGGGGAAAAAATTATGGCAAGAATGAAAAGAAGGGAAAATACATAAAAAGTCACAAACCCAATTAATCAAAATATTTACCCTAAAAACAAGTCAACATGAACTAAGTAAACTACCAAGACAAATGTGAGAGAGTTGCAGAGCATTTACAATTTTACATGCATAAAGGAGATTTCATCAACAAATTTTGACACAAAACTCAAAATTAAGCAAAAAAAAAAAAAGAAGACGATTGAAACACAAAAATAAAAACCCTAACACAACTTACTGTGGTCTAAGGTCTGTAAGTCGAACTTCGACGTTCGAAGGCGGCGAAGTCCTCACGGCGTGATGCCGTGACCTCTGGGTTCAGCCGGACTGCCGCTTTGGTCTTCCCGTCGGTCGGACGTCGGTTGTCGGCAAGAATTGAGTGTCTCGTTTTGTTTCGTTTGCTTGAGAATTGAGAGAGAGGAGAGAGATTGAGAGGAGCGTGAGAGATTGAATGAAATCCCGTGCCTTGCACCCTCTCGCAATTCCAGCGTGCCTTTTTCCTTTTTTTTAAGCTGATTCTTTTCGAATTTGGGGATATAGTTGTACCCCTATGTACCTAGCTGGGTCCGCCACTCCTAGGTGGTGAACGAATTCAAGAACGTAAACCTAGAAGATCAGTGAGAATTGAAAATTATTGTGTTTTTGAACTTATTAGGTTTGACGCAATAAGATTTGGGATTCAGTCAATTTTTTTGATGGGTTGGGATCACTCAATTAATTTATGATGAGTTTTGTTAAGTAAACTACTTCTAAATGATATTAATAAAAAATAAAATCATAATGTTATATTAAAAAATTTATTCATTTTCAAAAAAAAATTTACTTATACTCTAAAAAAATTACATATTATAAAGTGTTACTTTATAATGTGTTACAAATATCAAAGTGTTACTTAAAAGTGTTACATATCTTAAAGTGTTACATTAAAATGTTACTAAATTGAAAAAGTGCTACATCAAAGTGTTACTTATAAAAAAAGTGTTACATTAAGTGTTACATATTAATAAAGTGCTACCAAGGTGTTACATATATATTTGAGAAAATTGAATTTTGAAAAGTGTTACCCTATACATGTTACCTTAGACCAACAACTTGTACTAGTGATAGTTACCGATGGGAGAATTATGCATTAAAAAGGTTAGAGTACATCCCCTCAAAAAAAAAAAAGGTTAGAGTACATCGTAGAAATTGAAGAAACATAAGGGTATAACGTAGAAAAACCTTAAAAGTAAATGACCTAAGATTATTTCCCGCAAACAGAGGTTTTTTTAGGTCTTAAATTTCAGTTTTAACAATTTTATTTTAACTTCTTATGTGCAATCCTAAGAATGAATATTAAGGTTTAGAACATGCATGCTATGAGATTTCATCCCATGACTTCAAACTTATATACTAATAAAGTCCTAAACTCTTAGCCACTAAGGCTCTGTTCTTTTGAATTTGGATAAGTCGAACCGAATCGAACCGAAATGAATAAGTCGAACTAAACATGCCGAACCGGGCGATCGATGTGAACCGAGCCGGAACCGAATTGAGTATTATTAATAATTACAAGTAGAGTAATATTTTTATCATCATTGATAATGATAATTAATAATATTAATGATGATAATAATAATAATAATATTAATACTAATACTAATAATATGCATAATAATACTCCCTCTGCTTTTTTTTATTTGCTACATTTGACCTGCACGGTTTTCAAAGCATTATTTAACTCTTAATATCTCTTATTTCGCTTAAGTAAAAATTATAAAAATTTGATATTATGAATCTACACGTCGAGACGAATCTAACAAGATCACACATGACTATATTTTTACTTATAAAATAATCAAAATAATTGGTCAAAGTAGTGGCTTCATTCCCAAGGAAACAAATGTAGCAAATAAAAAAAAGCGGAGGGAGTAATATTCTTATGAATTGAGTAATAAAAATAATAATAAGTATAATGATAATGATATGAAGTAATAATATTGTTAATATAATATTTTCCTCCAAGATTGCTATTCGCAAGTCAATATATACAAAACCAATACCATGTTTCACGCCTAATACTGTAGAATAGTAATAGTAGCATGCATGACTCCTAATTCTAAGCAACAAAATATTGACTTGCCTAATTTACAAAATACAAAACTATATTTACATATATTTGACTACTCCTATATTTACAAAACTATATTTGACATATATTTTAAAAAAAATATTGCTACAATCAGGAAGACTTGAATAATATCTTGGAAAAAAATCCCATTTTTTATTGATGAATTTGGGATTTTACCAGAATATGCTATAATAATAATAATAATAATAATAATAATAATAATAATAATAATAATAATAATAATAATAATAATAATAATAAAATCAATAAGTTGTAGTCTGAACTGAAATGAATAAGTCTGAACTGAAATGAACTGAACTAAACTAAACTGAACTGATCTGAACTGAAATGAATTTTCATTTTTTTTTTTTGAGGGGAATGAATTTTCATTTATTCAGTCCAAAAGAACAGAGCCTAAATGAGGTAATATTTAGTGTTATAATTTTAATAGTAAAATATTAATAGATAAAATTATAATTTTATCCGGGACATATCTCGCGCCAAAAAACTAGTTTTCCAATTTTAAAAGATGTGAAAACGGTTAACAGCGCTACTGAAGCTCCCTAGTTCCCTCCAAACTCTCCAGCAGTCCAGCTTAACTCTTTCGCTTAAATTCGCAAATTAGCACCTTTCTCGCAAATCTTTCAATCGTTCTCTCGCAATTAATCTTCTTCCTTGGCTCGAAAATTCCGCTATAAGTTCCGCGATTATATAGTTCTTCATTTTTCCACAATTTTTTTTTATATTTTCAGTAGAATTCTTCTTCTTATTCGTTTGCAATCAACGATTTGAATTGTTGAATTGGTGATTGTATTTGACATTCTTCAATCGTAACTTTTTGACCTAATTTTCCGATTTTCGCTCAATTTTGGTGCATCATCTTCATCGACTGTTTTATGCTGTGAATTTCCTCGGTTTTCTACAAACTTTACAGCAATTTCTGGAAGATTTTGGTCTGTGATTTTGCTCAATTTTGCTCAATTTGGTAGATTTCACGCCGAATTCTTTGCTGAGGGAGTTATACTAGCAATTCTGGAGAAATATATCTGCTGCAATTTTCTGGCTCTGATTTACTGGTTCGAAACTGCGATTGAGCGCGCGAAGTTTCTGCGACAATCTTGATGGTATGAGATTGTGCGCAAAGTTGTTGATATCTTCTCCTTCAAAATCATTGATGTTTTTTTGTTCGATAATCATTAAAGCTCATCTAATCACTAAACGTAAGTAATTTTTACTGGTGTATTTTTTGGTATTGGCAGAAATGTTGCAGTGGATGGGAGGTTCAAGACGGAAGGTTACAACTGTAAGTGCACTTGGTTTGAATTATTGTGTTGCTTGCTCGCACTGACTTATCATGCTTACCTGAAATTAGTCTTGTATTCGACTCATGCTTCGTAAAGAACTCGTAAACAAACTACTACTCATGCTTCTAAGAAGTGTGAAATTGCCTGAGAACAATGTTGCATCCCCTCACCCCTAGTTATTGTATGGTTGCGTACCTATTGGATTGTAAAACTATCTTTAATTATATGCCTTAAACTGGTTGCTTTATTCACCAAAAAATAAATGTGGCATCATAGGGTCTGGCTATGTACCGTTGTGATCTATCTGAGGGTCTGGCTATGTACTGTTATGATCTTATCTGACATAGTGCTTTGTGCTTGCATATTGTTTCTTGTCATATGGTGAATGGACTGAGCTATAATACAGTCTAGGAAGTCAACGCAAAAGAGGTAGCTCAAACTCTTCTTCTTCTGTTTCCGTTTCTAATGTCACTGATGTTGTTCTCTCTACTTCTTGCTCTAGGCTTTATGATTTTTTTTTGAAACCGTTGCATTAAGTTGAAGACTCAATCATAACCTTGGACATATGGAAAGTTCAATGTAAAGTAATTACTTTGATGAACATTTTGCCTTGGCATCCAATAAATATAGGATAAACTTAGATACAAGTTCTGCTTTATGATTCTAAAACAATTTTGTTTGGTGTCTTCATAGTGGATGTATGCTGGTCTCTGACCTCTTGAACCAATGGAGAATGAGAGTTTTGTTTCTTACAGTGATATTGAGGATGGAATGGTTTCGAGTCTGGTTGCATATCATGTTCAGATTTTCTTTGTTGCTGAGTCAAGAGTTAAGACATGAGTGCTAAAACTTGCCGACCATATCATTGTTCTAATGAATAGCAATGAATTGCTAGGCAAAAGCAATACTTTGATCAAAGGAAACAACAGCAGTGGCAGCAAGACGCTGCATGTACAGAGAATAATGTAGACGGTTCAGTCACATGTGATCAACCAAAGGGAAACCGGTCGCTGGATATCTTGAGTCTTCTCAACGTTTCAAATGTTGCAGACGAATGCAAGCCCTTACATGGTATCGGTGAGCAGTATCTACTACTTTATGCATATTTTTGCTACTAGTGATGTTTACCAAGGTTTAATAACGCTACTTAGAAATTTGAGCTCCTATGTATTGGACACTTTAGCACATACCAAATTCTTGTAAGCTTTCGTTGCTTCTGCTGACCTTTTTGACCAGTGGGGGAGTTTGGATCATGTGGTGGGTATATGTTTCAAATTATTTTTCTTACCATGCTTAAGTTTGGTGATCTGGTTATATAATATTCTGTTATGAATTGGGTATAGGCAAGGGGTAATATAGGAAGTACATGATAATTAGGCTAGCTTTGAGAGAAAGCAAGTTTATTAGCTCTATAAATAGAAGAGATTAGTGCTAGGAAGGGGCATGCTGAATATTGGTGAAAAGTAGTCAGTTAGTTTCATTTGGAGAGTGCCATTCCTCTCGAAAGAGTCGCTAGGTTGTAATTGGTGATTTAATCATCAATTCAATCATATCACCACTTGTTCTTCCCTAATCATCTTTCTCACTCCCATAATCTCTCTTTTTAGCCATTCATCTACTGTTTTTGGTCTGTCATCTATGTTATTTTTTTTACATATTCTGAATAATTAAGACATGATATTGTAGACTTCTTCAGTTGCAGTTTGTATATATTTCTCTGCTATACTCTTTTATGAGCAACTGAGCCAGGGTTGAGCTCTTCCCTAATATCTGTCTGAACACTGTGGCAGAGGGTTTTTCAAGTACAACCAACAAAGCCACTTGTGGGACCTCTGTTGAAGATGTGGACTCAAGTATGTATCTACCAGTTGAACAGATTTCATGTCATGTCATAGATTCTGTTTCATTATTAAAAGCATCCCGTTATCCTTTTCGCTGAATTTCCATTTTATAAGGTCACATGAGGAAGTCGGGCAGCCATTCGTTTTCAGCGAGCTACCATATTTCTACTAGTAGTCCAATCATAATGACCAATGAACATACTGCAACAGAGTTTACTGTGCCTTCTGGAACAAGTATGTACTCATACTTCCTGTAAAACCATAAATAGTTCTTAGTCATTGAAAAGTAAAATATAATATGTTGAACCAGGAGTCCCATCATTACAACAAATGGGAAGAGTGTCCTCAAAACGGTCCGTAGTTCATTGGTAAGAATATTGTTGAGAAAGTTTTTAGGTATTTTTGCATCTTGCTTATTGTATGTTATAAATAATAACATCTTTTATCCTACCATGACACACTTTTTTTTTTTTTTGCTTATGTTTTGTGATTTAGTGTGATATTGCCCATACTATGCTTTCTGACTGACAAATTTAACACTGTTTTGCTGAATTGATTCTTCTGATGCTTCCAGTACTAGGGAAGATACTTTAAACAGAAAAAGTATGGAGCCGGACCACTTAAAGAGTGCTTCCTCAATTCGTAAGCAGTTGAATATGTTGAGTAGAATGTCATATCTTATGTGTCGTCCGTGGGACTACTTCTGAATCTTTAGTCTTAGGGTCTTTATATAATGACATTCTTTCTCATATATCTTCTTCCATGTCTGTTTCTCCTCCATATGTCTGACTACCTTGTCCTTGATTGTTTTTAAGAACCGTCCATCTTTGATATAATTGGCGATGATGGAGCAGTTGGTACCTCAGAAGGAGAACAAGTACGGGAAGCTCATGTTGCATTTTCCATTGAAGGTGCTATAATGCTCTTTTGGTTTGATATAATAGTTTGTCTAATGCTACATTCACTTCTGAAGGAGTTGAGATTTTGGATCTTACGTTACAGTCACTTCTGAAGGTTTTTGTATTTGACTGTCCTAATATAATATGAGGCATGAGTGCCACAACAAATTAATATTTTTGAAAAGCTTTGGCGATAGTATGAGTATGAAGCCTTGTTATTTGTTGGTTCTACATACGTTATTTTAACTTCTTTCATGTTGTTTGTGTATCATGCTCTCAAAGGTTTGCCTAAATTATTCAGGCTTAGGTAAAGTAGGGACAAAAACACCTTTGCAGTCGCCTCAGCATCCTGGAAGGTAATGAATAGAAATTATTTAATTTCTTTAGTTGGTTGGTTATCTAGAATTCATGGAGGATAGCATGTCAGCATATCGCACTTTGTCAGCATGTCAAGTATTGGTTGATAGCATGAAGCTCATAGCTATTACTCTCTCCTTTTCATCTTACTTAGTTTTCTTATTCCATATCATCAGTCACTTATAACATCAACTCACTGTTACTTGTTAGTTTAAAGTTCCAATGCAGAATACTTGTGAGTTTTAACTCTTTAATTGTGTGTAACCTAAGTGAAGTATTTTACATTGAAGGGAGTATTATTATACTTTTAAATTATGGTGCTTTTAGTTGAGCTGTTTGTGGTTTGTTTGAGTTTGCTGCATTACATATATTAAGCTGAAATTAGCTCCTGCTCCCAGTCAACTCCTCTTGTCTTCCTCATCCGCAACTGAGAATTCATTTAGATGATGTAGCTGCATATGTTATCACATTATCTATCTTTCCAGTCTTATGCATATGAACCAGACTTTGCCTCTATTTCTGGATTAATATTGATGGACGCTGATCATTGTTGAGCTGCTTAAGTGCTAGCTGGAAATGCCAATCAGTGAATATTGTTTTATGTCTTGTGACAGTCTACTGAATGGAAAACCGTCCTCATTTACAAGGGCTGCTAAAACTTATAACTCTTGCAAAAGCTTCAATACAATGCTGGATGAAGTTGAAATGGAAGTGGTAAGAACATCACATGATCACAATATAGTCTTTTCCTTGATCCTCTTGAAACATTTTGGAGTTCATGGTTGTCTGTGGTTGTAGTCAGCTTGCCACATGGAGTTCTTAAATGTCTTTATCTGATAGCCAAGTTGATAGCCTGAAAACATGGAAGTGCTTTAGATTGTGCAGAGGCATGTGCCTCAGCACCTCACCTTCTTTTTCTGGACATTTGTATTTCATCTGGGTAAAAACACGATTTTGCAAGAAGAGGTAAACGGTATATGTCTTCCAGTTAGATAATTCTAAGCTATTATTTAAATGTTATTTCTTCTGGAATTGGATTTTTGTTGTAAACCAATGTTCGAGGCAAGCAGAGAGTCCCATAAAGGAACAATTAACTTTTTATGTGGCAGTTAGTGAAGTGGGTTTTACATGCTTGGTCATTGAAGCTACTGTTGTCAGATCCTTATAATGTACATGCAGGAATGCTTGATGCAGGATGATGAAAAACCATCTCGTCATAATCGCCTATCAGGAGACGTACTTTATCCATCTAGTAGTACAGAGCATGATTTATCAACATTCAAAGATGGCATGCAATTTGACGGAAAGCAATGGGAGATGAGCTCTTTTTATGATGAAGATAGACTTGATAAAATCTGGGATGGTATAGGTTGCACTCTCACTAAAACATTGAAATCTACTGCTTCTATGTATCTTTGTTGAAGCTGTTTAGTCATGCTAAGAGGCAAGAGGTACTGGCTTAGGGAAACTAGACTTTCATACACCAACTATACTTATTTAGAGGTTAAAATCAGGCAACTTTAAATCTCAGATAGTCTTCTATGCTAGTACTGGAATTTTCATTCTGCAGTACAGGTTTTGAATATACCATCTCTTTAGATATTGTGCATTTAGGAATATATACCTTTTTGAACACTACAAGGTTGTTGGCGAGGCTCATTTTCTCATTTTATTGCCAGCACAATGGCTGAAGGGCTTTACACTCTTTTCTGCTTGTGCTTAATTGCTTGTACATATTTGTTAACCTTTGTCAGGTTACTTTCATAAGCTGTGCCTTTATGAGCTCTAGCCTATATTGGGAACTCCCTAAAACTTGCCTCTTTCTCCTTGTACATTTATAGGTAAGTCTCCCTGTTCGAACGACTATCAGGTTGATGAGAAATGTGGAATGACTTGTGATGAATATGATGCTACAAATAACTCTTCTACCTGGATAGAAGATTCATCAAATTATAAGTTTGAAAGGTGTCTTTCGCAGTCACCGCCGAGGTATTTTGTGTCTGAAGTATTCAATTTCTTTTGGTAGATATATACTCATTGACCACCGTGTTAACTTGTGCAGGTGGCCAGAGAAAATTCCTGATAGTATTTACAATTTAGGTATCTGTTGATTATAGCTTGCTATAGATGTAGCCGACTCAGGTTCAGTAGTGTTTATTGATGATCAGAATCTTATATGTTTGTCATATCCATCTGCTCCGTCATTTACTTCTACAGATAGAGATTGCCGTCTGCCATCATTTGATGAACCCAAGTATGATACATTGATCTGGTTTATTAGAAAGTAAAATTAATGTGTTCAGGAGATTACCTGATACTTAAAGTATGCTTATTTATTTTTCTTGGATTTGTCTTATAGATACTCTTCGTTTCTGCGTAACTATAGTCAACAAGACCGCTTCTCTCCTCTTGAGAAACTGGACGACACAAGGAATAGCTTGACCTCATTTAGGTAGGAGTTGTGATCATTTTTCTGAACTGTTACCCATGATTATCTATGCAATTTTTTTTGATTGATCATAGCTGATGGTATGCTTTGTCCTTTCTGTTGAATGATCATGACGCAGTGGAGAATCTTACTCATCCGCAGGTATTATGACTGCTCAAGAAATATGATTTGTGTTTCCTATATCCCTCTATATGAATAGAATTCAATTTCATTTCATTTTCAAAGGTGAACATCTAAACGACTTATCTGAATATAGTGTTCTTAGTTTCTTATACAGAATTGTGCGATATACCAATAACTCCGATCCATTTTCTTTTATATTGCTTGCGTTTTTGTTCTTTCCATTCTATACTGCTCTACAACAAGATTCTGAAGTAATTAGTTCTTTATTGGAAAATTTAATTTTACTAATCCCGCCATTGCCCAGCCTTCTTAAAACAGTCCAATGCTTTCATCAACTGAGAATAATCCAACCTTTATATGACACCTTAAATTGGGCCACAAGCGAAATTGACTCGCTACAATTGGTAACCAAGTGTAAATGGCAGGTTATTCTATTGATCAATTTTTTTTGGAATGGATAAGTGTAATACTATTTGCCTCCTTTCTCAATAGATCAATAGTTGGAAAACCAAGTTCATAATAATCAGTTTTCTTGATTTCAAGTTCACTAATTGTTCTTCAAAAAACAGAGATCTTCTTTGGATTTGGCTTTGTCTAAATCTGAGATCCATATTAGGTGATTATCTTGAAATGGAGTTGGATTTTACTCTTCACAAACTGTTTTTAAGTACATACATCTTTCCAATAATGTCAGTGGGGCGTGCAAGCACTGCTGATATGCTATCTGCAAGACAAAGATTGAGATATGGCAAAGATCTGAACATGCTATCAAAGTCAAATGAAAAAGAGGATTATGAAGAAGGAATGTGGAACACAATGGCCCCCACATTGAGACAAGGACAGAAATATAAGTCGTCTAGGAGACATACGAAATCTGGCTCATCACACTCGAAATCTGCTGTATCTTTACAAGCTGCTGTCAATGAATATGAAGGCTATTGCCTGTTTGAAGAAGAGTCCCCATTGCGCAAAATGAATTCACATTCTGGGTCTTTCTTCTCACCATTTGAGGAAATTCAACATATGAGGAGAGGAGGTTCCTTTGGCCCTGATACAAAAGCTGATTTTCATAGATCTAAATGCTCTTTTGAGAGTTCTGAGAAAGATACTCTTAATGAGTTTTCATCAGAAAACTTTGCATTCCACCAACCATTCTGTTCAAAACAATCTTGTAATAGCTCTTTCATCTCGAAAAATGATTATGGGGAAAACTCACTGGGTGCATGTGACTTTGAAGTCCATGTTCCATCCTCAAGCTCTTCTGAAGTATTTGGAGACACTGAATCTGCATTTTCAGCTCCAGAATTGTCAGCACAGGGAAGTGTTACTGAGGAAGGGGGAGATAAGACGAAGAGCCAGCCACCATGTCCTGAAAAACTCATCCAAGTTTCTACTGAATACAAGTATACGGCACCGGAAAGCAGGTTACCTACTCGAGAAGCAAGTTCAAAGGACTATGATGGATCTGAAAATAGTCTCTCTCAAGAAGTAATCGCACATGCTTCGGAAACAGATGCAGATATTGAGCTGAACTCTCCTACTAAAGAGTCAGTTGAGATGCTCCCATTTGATTTGTGTCTAGTCCTTTTTAGTAACTCATACCATTTCTCCTTAGTTATTTTCACGAACATTTAACCTCCAAAAATCTAGCACTGATATCTACTCTCTGCACTATATTTTTCTGTGTGCTTCCAGATTGAACGGCAATATTCCAGTTCTGTGTGAACAGAAGGTCAAAGGTACTGATATCATTATTCTTTAGATTCATATCTATGGCATTGTATCATGTCCGATTCTTTTGTTCACAGTGTGTTTGGATGCTGATGGTTATTTTGAGGGAGACAACGATGCGTTTGGTAACAATCTAAAAAGACCTGAACCAAAGCCCTTGCTGATTGATCCATGTTACCAACTTATGACAGTTGAAAGGTATGTTTTCAAACTTTTCGGTGTGCCAAAGGGAAAAGCTGCTGTCTGGAATGCTGTGAAGCTGTTCTGATGATATGTACATTGTAGACACTAGGTTTAATACATTAGATTTCTAATCATGTCTTCCCTGTCAAGCTCAATTCATTGATATGTAATACTGAAAACTATTGATGAGTGATGACAATATGACATTACTCTGTGTGAAAGCATTGAACAATGAACAAGATACTTGATGCCTGGTTACGCTGCCTCCTCACTAGAGGGAGGAGAAAATTTTGCCTTCTGCTTCATGGCATAAAGATATCTATATTTTTAGATAATATAATTCACTTTTTTTTTTTTTGGGTTTGGGGGGGGAGGTGGAAACAAGCTCTGATCTATTGAGTGACTGCTTGTGGGAAAATTTTGTTTGACAAGCTTCTGGAACAGTGAAGAATTTGTATCAAATGATCATAATAATCCCTTTTTCCAGAGTAAGACTCCATATTTGATCACTAGAGTATAATATTTCGCAAGGAAGCCCGAGTTAAGAGCTCAAGGGGTAACAAATTACTGGGAGGCTCTGCCAGGTTAGTTGAGCGTGGTTAAATTAGCTATTGCAGTCACTAATGAGAGACTTACGAGGTGTTTGT
This sequence comes from Beta corolliflora, assembly GCA_947648045.1. Taxonomy (NCBI): domain Eukaryota; kingdom Viridiplantae; phylum Streptophyta; class Magnoliopsida; order Caryophyllales; family Amaranthaceae; genus Beta; species Beta corolliflora. The sequence continues at coordinate 1,180,076 of CANSZD010002978.1, forward strand.
AATCGTGCTCTCTTCATATACATTCTTTAACATCTAGTCCATAAGAGTCTTTTTTGCTCTTCTGGACATCTGTGATATAAGAAAGAGATTAGATCCCGTTTCTAACTCAAGGAGTAGACTGAAGTCTCCCGTAACAAAGTCCCTGCCTACTTTCTTAACTTGAAAAGATTGAAACTTAAAAGCAATAATCCTGATCTTACAAGTGCAGCTAGATTCTGAGTGGCAAGAACTATTTCCTTGAAGCCTGTCCAGCCTCTACACACACCCCAAATCAGGATGTCCACGCACAATCAATTGTCCTTTCTGCATCCAATTTCTGTGATTCCGTTGAAGTTCCGTCTGAACCCCCGTCGTTCTCTCTATCTTCACCTCCTCCGCCCTTTCCCACCTTTTGAAGAGTTCCCTTCCATCTACTCATGTATTTGTTCCCAATCATGAGAATACAACTAGGGTTACACTTAAACCCTCGAAATAGGATTTTGTTTCCATGCAACTGAATTCCCCGCTAGGAAGCTTGCAACTCTCTCTCTCTTTTCCTTTTTGTTTTATTAGGCAGTGCACAAAGTCTTTGACCCAGGAGCAAAGTTCACAAACCTGTATACCGTGGTTTGAGGCTTTCCACACTTCTTGGTAATTTTGCACTCCTTTAATAGGTGATCCGACGTTTCCTTGTCATTTACACAATATGCACATCGAGTTAGCCGGCAGTTGGCTAGTAATGGCCACAATGGCATAAAGAACGGAGGAGCAGGGATATTCTTAAGGAGTTGACAGTGATACATTACATACATGCTAATAATATAGAGATGAGGCAAGAATCAACATGCCAAGCAAATTAAAGAGGTGGGAAGGTAGTAATGTTGTTACTTTTGTTCATTGCTTTGCGAGGAAAAAAGGTAACAAAAGTAATACAGGTATGGAGATTTGTCACTAATGAGAAACAAGAGGCTTGATTTAAAGCATGTTGAAACAAGATGAAGACAAGACTTGCACTTTGTTTGGATAAAAATAATAATGATGGATGGAAAGGCAAGGTAGAGAAGGAGAATGAAGAAGATAAGGAAAGAGGAAAAGAGGAAGGTTGCATTTTTCCTTTTAAATCTTTCAGCATTAGAAATATTTGATTTATTAAAATGGGAAAGAACATGAATCCTTCCCCAAAGTTGTATTCAAACATGTTTTGTTGAAGTCATGGAATGGAAAGGGAATGGAACAGAATGAATGAGTGGAATGGTAACAAAACTTGTTACCTTTATTGGGTGTTTGGTTCAAGCTTTGGAATGGAAAGGGAAAAGAAACCGTTATCACCAATAAGATTTTGTGACTTGAGGGGGAAAAGAAGGTAACAAACTAGGGGAAGGCAGGGAATCCATTGCCACCAAGTAATGATAATGGATTGAGAATAGGTTGAACCAAACAAGAAGAAAGGGAATAAGTACTTTGTTTTTGTTTCTTAGAACGCAAAAATGTTGAACCAAACATGCTCTTGACTTTCATTTTCACTTTATTTAGATGACAACTAGCAAATTATGCACGTGATGCGTGCCTAATTTTTTATATTTTTTCAAACATAAATTCTAGCCTTTTTGGGCATATATAGGGGGTACAAGTTTGAACATTAGATATTTTTTTAACTAAATTTTGTAGGTTAAGCCTCTATCACTTAACCCTTCTTTTATTAATTTTTTTTACTTATTATTTCTTTTCGGTTTTTAAAATTAAACTTGAGGAACGATAAAAGAATGTTAATTTATTTAGGATTTCTTATGTTGTATTAACATAGTCTTTTGTGTTAAATAAATCATTTTACTTTGTTAATTGATTGAATTTTCCGTTTTGATGTAATACTTGATTGTTGTGAATTGATTGATAAGATAATTGATTGATGTAATATTCTTTTATTTTTCAACATAAATGTACTAAATCTTATATTAAATGTTTCTTTTTTTAGTGGCTCAATTATAACTTGATTGCCTTTAACATTGAAGTTAAATTTTAATGCTATATTTGAGTTTGACTTTGTTTTTCTCTTTTTTGGTAATAGTTGATTTACCAAGTAAATTTATAGGGGGCACCATAGCTCCCCCATTCCTTATATAAAGAGATATAGGAGGGAAATGAAAGGGAGGGAAAAAAAAGGGAGGGGGAAGATGAAGCTCCATTTTCTCTCCAAATCTGTCCAATTTAGGAGGGATAATGTTATTAAAGGAGGGAAAATGGATCCTTTTCCCAGTCTCTTATCTAAAGTCTAAATAAGGGAACTTGTTCTTCTCCCTTTCCCTTCCTCTTTATTTCCTCCTACCCAAACAAAGTGTAATAATTTTTTTATTAACTATTTGTTGGACTCACATAATTTTACACTATCTCACAACCACATTCTTCAATCCTGCTTAAATGAACAAATAGGATCTGCCTTTTAACACTCTCTCTCCTCTACTCCTCCTTGCCTTGTTAGTTGTTGCTACAGTTAATTAGATCTTTAGAAAACATAAAGAATATCTTATATTTCAATGACTCAAGTTTCCGCCACCATCACATGGAAGTCTAATGGAAGTACTCCTTCAAATGGTAATAAAAACTTATGTTTTTGAATTACACCTCCAAATTCCTTACTAAGTTTCTATTTTGACAAAGGAAGTCTAATAACGCTCTCATATACATACTCTTTCCGTTTCTTTTTAATTTACACACTTTCCTTTTTAGTCTGTTTCTTTTTAATCTACACACTGTTGCTTTTATATTCTCGGTAATATGTTCCATCTACTTTCTCCTTCTTTTCTACCAATGTCGACTACTTTTTAATATTTTAACCCACTTTTTAGTTTCTCTTTCCACCATTTCAGTTTCCCTCATACTATGATTCTCCCCTAAAGTGAAGAGAGTAAACAAAAAAAAGGAGGGAGTATAAATTTTCATCTTCAAACCATAAGACGTTGTTGTTATGTGCTGTCAAGAGTCAACTTAATTCCGTATCATCAAGCCTTCAAGGTTCCAATAAAAGCTTCTTGCATAGAAACATACTCTCTCCGGTCTTTATTAGTTTACCCGTATTCCTTTTTGGGATGTCCCTTATTAGTTTACCCATTTCTTTTGTTTCTATTTTTGGAATTGGACCACTAACTTTCCATGACACACACATTCAACTTTAATACAAATATATCTTTTCTCTTTCTTTCTATGTCCCACAACATTATTTCTCCTAAAACTCTGTGCAAAAGAAACGGGTAAACTATTAAAGACCGGAGGGAGTATAAAGGAAAAGAAAGCTTTTTAGTTGAGATGCATTTCAATGACTGAGACAATTTCTTTCATTTAAGTCTATGCATATACTTTTTTTTTAATTGCACCATTTCGTTTTTCACGTTTGCCGTGACGCTTTTTTGAATGTCAATATCTCTAACTGCGTATAAGTAAAAATTATAAAAATTTGATATTTGGAATCCTTGCATTAAGACGAATCTAACAAGATCACACTTGACTATGTTTTTCTTATATAATGATGGGAGATAGCTTAACAAAATTGGTTGATGAATAATGCGAAAAACCAATATGCTCTATCGATCCCCACTCTTCCTACCACTTTCTACCACCAATCCGCAACCACCTTGTCTGTAACCAAGCCCCCCTAATACCACCAGCCACCCGACCCCTTGCCACTGGGAATGGCGATGGGATGGATTTGGATCAGATCTTTACGAACCCATATCCAGATCCGTTTGCATAGCCTGATTATGGATTCGCCTCCGACCCAACGGGTCTGGAGAAATGGGACCCAGATCCGGATACTGTGGATCCAACGGATCCGGGTCCAAAATAGATTCGTCCATAATTTATACTATTCTGCCTACTTATTCATTATAATTTTCGAAGCGATAAAATACTGTTTTTTCACATCTCCAAAAGAGGAAAGATTAATTTGAGTACAACTAATAAGGGAAAAAAAACAATAAAGTAATATCAACAAGCCAATATGCTCTTTGGGCCTCATAATTTTCACCCAAGCAACCAATAATTCACACAAACTACATTTTTCAGGTGAAAAACAAATAATCTGCCTCATAAATGATTTACATCTTATCTCCATCATTTTGGGTAATCGAGAAATTGCAAGTTTTTTGGATTATGTAATGTTACTCGGGTTTATCTCCAACAATATGAATTTACGACCTCTTTTCTGGTGGTGGCAAGGTATGGCATAGTGGTTGATGGTGCAACACATCGGAGGAGCTAGAGAGAGAGAGAAGCGAAGTGAATGGCTGACAAGAGAGAGAGAGAGAAAGGGAGGTGGTGCAACACACTGGAGGAGAGAGAGAGAATGAGATCGATGAGCCGACGAGAGAGAGAAGGGGTCATTGGTGGCGCAGTAGTTAGGGTGAAAGTTCGGTGTATGGATTGGACTTAGGTTTAGTCCATTCCAATCAGAACAAAATCTGGATTTCAATTTTCCAATTCGAATTCAAACCAATCAGAGTTGAGTCCAAACCAATCCAATCCGAATTTTCAAACACTAGATTAGATCCAATCTGAATTATCCAAAATTTTGAACTCTATTCTTTTGATGAAATAATTTAGGGTTGAGCATCAAAATAAAGTATTCAATAATATAAGTAATTCATACAATCCGATATAAAATCAGTATCAACAACTAATAATTCATACAACCCCATAAATTTGACGAAAACACGTAAGCACAATCCTAAATATACAAATATATAATACAAGGATCATTTGCTATTCGGTAGTTTTGGATTTTTGGATTCAATCACCCTCAATCCAAATCAACTCGAAAATCCAAAATTTCAAAATAAACGCAATCAAAATCCATTGTGAACATAGTTTGAGTCCAATTCGAATTACTAATTTGGTTTCCGATTAGAATAGATTTCGATTTTTATCCGAAGAACTTTCATCCCTAGCATTGGTCGTGGTAGATGGAGGAGAGAGAGAGATAAGGGGAGAAACTGTGAAGTGAGGGAACAATGAAGATTAGGGTTTGAAGACATCTAATTTTAAAAATAAAAAATAAGTCATTTAACAAAAGGATACACTGATTCGGGTTCAGGTCACGCACTCATATTCACGTTCGGGTCCTAGACTCTGATCTGGATTCGATTCTGACCACAAGATTCAGATCCGACTCGGGTTCATCAGGTCTAATTTTTTGGGATCCAAATCCTTAAAAATAGATCTAGATTCTTGGATCTAAGCCAGGTCCAAGATCCATTGCCATCCTTACCTGCCATCTTTCTCTTCCTCGTCATTCAAAGATGGAGCTTCCTCGGTAGGACTAAAAGTTCGGTGTACGGTTTGGATTTAGGTCTAGTCCGATCCAATCCGAACAAATTTTGGATTTCAATTTTCTAATCCAAATTTAATTAATTAGAGTTTGAGTCCGAACCAATCCTATTCAAATTTTCAGATACTAGATTGGATCCAATCCGAAATATTCAAAATTTTAAACTCTATTCTTTTGATGAAATAATTTAGGCACGAACGTCAACAAAAGTGTATGATAATATTAATAGAAGTAATTCATACAATTCCATAAACATTCCGTAATAACACCTTATATTCATATAAACCTATAAATTTTATCGAAAACACTTCAGCCCAATGCCCAATGTATAAATATACAATACATGGCTTATTTGCTATTCGGTTATTTTGGATTTTTGGATACAATAACCCTCAATCCAAAGCAATTCGAAAACCCAAAATTCTGAAAATACTCATTCCGAATCCAATCCAAACATAATTCGAGTTCAATCCGAATTACTAATTCGGTTGGATTGGAGTGTATTGGATTTCGGTTTTAATCCGAATAACTTTCACGCTTACCTTCGGGAAGTACAATTTTTTTTGGAAAATGGGTTTGTTGCTTTTATCATGTGGTTCTTGGATTTTACGACAAAACTTGAAAATCCAATCTTTTTCTCATTCTCAATTTGAGTACATGAGCTCGACGAAAATGGTGGAATTTGAAGGTAGTGGGTCAAAGAAGATGAAAAGATTTCGTGATGCCTCAGAACGGAAATCACCTCCTTTGTCGACAACAATGGCAATCTAGGCTTATGCTCCATTAACTGTCGATCTCTTCAAACACGCTCAAAACTCCAACTTTCAACAATTGGGACGTCGATTTGAGGCATGAGCTTCCCATCAGTGACGAATTTGCTAAAATTTCTGGTCGCATAAGGGGATGGGGATAGACTAACGGTGGTGGAGATGGTGATGCTGCCCCCATTGCTGGAGCGAATTGATGGCGGTGGCATGGGCCGTCTCAGTCACTCACTTAACTGAGACATTGCCAACCAGGATTTCACGAAAGGGAACTCGCTATTAGAATTAAAATAGTTGTTTAGTGCGCTTTTCATCACTTAAGAGAAAAGGTTGTCGAGTCTGGATCATATTTCGTAGTTGATAATTAATTAATTCAAGTTCACAAAATAGAGTTTAGTAACTGAAAGCAAAATAAATGAATCCAGTAATAAAAGTGCTTCCTACGACTACATGCGATGGCTACTATTGGGCTGCTCCCAAAATAGAAATTAAAGCGAATATTGTTAAATTATCTTAATGGTAAATCTATAAACTCGAATAGTTTTGAATGCATGACGAGTTTCATCTAATGAGAATATGAATACCGAGTTATGAGTTGAGCATCAGCCAAATAGAAATCCAAGTGTCATTTCCCATAAAATTGTTACTTATATCACATTGCATTGTGAGTCCATCTATCTATGTTCATCTCAAAAGGCATACCTAATTTCATCCCACATAAAAGATCATCCCAATTGGAATCAACTCAATTAGATCTTTATTATTTGCCTGATACCACTAGTATATACTATTTTGATATTTCCCCTTCTTGCTAGTACAATTTTTTTTTGATAGGTAGTACAAAAATGATGTGTCTACAAGAAGGAAAATATTCAAAGAAATGCAGTCAGCATCAAGATAACAACCTTAAATTTAAGCTTTTCCTTATTATACATTAGACAGCCAAAAATAATATTGTCTAGCACAACACTGAATGTAAGACGCATAACAACTCAGACATTTCTTTGGGTCATCAAATATATATATATATATATATATATATATATATATATATATATATATATATATATATATATATATATATATATATATATATATATATATACACGTGAGGAACTTTTTTGGAGTAAGGGGAGCACTGTCTAGAACTTCAATATCATGAATTACAAGTAAAAGTTAAAATAAAGAGTTTCATGGAGATAAAAGTTCATATATAGAATTTTCGATAATGAAAATTTAGTGTTTGATTTTGAATAAATTAATTAACAACCTAAAAATATTATACTATATGAATAGAGTATAGTTGTTACTACATAATTTAAAATATAGTAATATTTATACCATGGGATAATATTTGAAATATGCTCCAAAATGAGATCTTTTACAATATAATCAGGTATACAGCCCAAAATTAATATTAATCTATGAGCAATAGTGTATTATTTATTCGTTAATTCTGACCCATATTTAGGAGCAAATCACAATAGATAAAGTATAAGAGTAAAATGGTAATATGATAAGTAATATCTTAAGATCCTAATACTTGAATAATTATTTAAAGTGGTATAATCCTAATACGATTATGCGGTCTAATGATTCGATCCATCATGAAATGATAATGTGAGATGATAAGTTATTTATGCACATGTATAAAACTAAAGTATTTTGATAATTATTGTTAAGAAATTACAAAATCCATGAAATTCAGATAATACTATCAATTACAACTCAAATCTTAGTTTCAAATGCCTTGTACGTTACTTATCAATTCAACTAATATTTTGGCCTCTTACTACGTGTAGACTTAATATTACTCTTAAAAATCGACCTTATGCGAAAATAAGGTATATTATAGTATTTTTTTACTTGAAATACATGGATTTTATCGCATTTTGACATTATTATCATTTTTATTTGCTAGATGATTTTACAGATCCTATTGTACCCCCATATCGATCCAAGGTAGATCCCAATTCTAACAAAAACTGAACAATGACCAACTGAGAAGTTAAGAGATTAGGAGGACTGAAGGATATTTAACAACAATATAAGAAGTATATTAACTCTATCATCTTTCTTACAACAAGAACATGCATTACAAACATATTGTAACCAAATTAAAGAGATAAAAATAGAATTAAAAAACGAATATGATATTTTCCTTTGTTCTTTTGTTTTGTACAAAATAATAATACTCCTCCATATATACATACAATGATATAGAGATACATTAAAAAAACATATCATATTATTATGGGAATATATATAAGTGATTAAGGAAGGAGACCAGGGTAAGGGAAAGGAACTTGATAATCATAATTGAGATTATTATCATTAGCATCTAAGCTTTGGTGCACCACAGTCTTGACAGCTTGCGCAAACAACACAACAAATTCTAACCCTAATCTCACCAATTCTACGCACATCTCCAACTCTTTTAGCACCATTCCTCCCATAGTTCTGTTTTTGCTCTGATTTTGTTGTGGGACCGGATAAAATAAGCTACTTCAAGTCACCGCGTAATGTATTATGTTTAGGTTTTACGTGTTTGTTGTATTTCTTTTTCGGAAGAACTGATTATGTTTATAAAGCAAAATATGTCTGTTTATATACTGCTTAGAAAATGTGGGAACGAGGTCTTCCTGTGGCTAAGGATGAAATATTAAAATGGCTCTTCTTACTTCCCAAAAGCCGGATAAACTATGTTCTTCCTCTCTCATGCATGATTACATGTTGGTTGGACCAATCTCAATCATCAAAACTCACAAATATCTCATGGTCCAATATTGCCCAACACTTGAGCACAAACAAGAAATAGTTTTTTCCATTCACTTAACAAAGCGTATATGTACGGTAGGGGTATTTTAGTAACTCAATATGGTGAATGTGCTGAAGATTCACGGGCTTTCCTTTCCCAAGATTAATATAAAAAAACTGTTTATTTGCTTTGTTTATTTTAGACCAAATTGTCAGATTAGTATACATAATAGGGGCTCATGGAGTAATTTGTACTTTCTTCGTTTTTTTTATTATTGCAATATTTTCCTTATTTGGAAGTTTTATATTAATTGCAACATTACTAAATTTGACTATGTTTTCTCTCTATCTCTCTTCTTATTACATGGGTCCCTTTTTTCATCTTTCTCAATCTCTCTCACCTCCTTAAAAAATGTGCAATCCCTACATGTTGCAATTATTAAAGAACGGAGGAAGTATAGAAAAAGAAGTTGATGTGTCATATAAGCCTAAGGCTGTGTTTGGTGGCACTAGTTGAAAAGAAGCTGCAACTGATATGGCAGCAACTGAAACTATTATGAGAGCTGAAACTAATGTGGTAGTGTTATTTTTTGACATTGGTGAAATAGGCATAGAATAGAGTTTACACACCACTTGGATATTTAGAGACCCTTACAATACTTAGAGGAGAAACTAAAACCAAATTACAAGAAATTAAAAGCGGGTAGGATACGCTTCTCCGTTGGACTGCTGGTTGTTGAGATGACTTGGTTTGCAACGTCCAGACTTGCCAAGTCCATCAGTTGTACTTCCATTGAAGAAGGTTGAGCCCCACTTGGGTTGATATGCATTGAGAACACTTGATCACCTGAGAACACTTGATCACCTGAGAACTTTAAGAGCAGTATATAAACAGAAAGGTAGTAATGATTCGAGCAGGAGGCAACATACTTGCTAATGGCTCACAAGCAATTACAAGAGTCACGAGAAGTGACTTAATAAGCATGCTATGAATCCCCAAAAAATGAGGAGCAACGTTCATATAAGAGATTTTGAAAGCGGTGAAATCCATTGTCATCGCTAATCGAAATTGAGAATTAACACCAGTTAATCTCAGACACATACGGACAACCCCGACCCATGAATAGCCACACCTCCTCCATTCAATTATCTTTTCAGAGATATACTACCCAGAATAAAATCTTCAAGAATTCTGAGAAATTAAAGAAAACTGGGTCCTCCTAACCAACAAATAACTGAACATGTCCTCCAGACTCCAAACTCCATTTAATGGAGGAGGAGACGACACCAATCCGCAAAGCCTCTAGTATCCAATCCAATAATTCCATCTATTTTACGACATCAATCTTCCAAACTAAACTATCCCACATAGGATAATTAGAACTCAGACTCAAACTCCAAAACCACATACTAACACTTGTTACAACTACCTTATTGAGGGAACATGACATAACTAACAAGAAATTAAACCAGAGAAACACTACCCACCAGTAAGAACAAGCATTAATAACGAGACAAGTCAGATAAAGCAGGGAGGTAAGAACCCCTATCCACCACTAAACCACACAAGACAGAGGTAGAAATTCAAGTAATCGCCAAGACCTAATAATACCAAAACAGAATCCCTAACCAAATCTTTACCTTTACCGTCAAGATCGGGGAGAATCCGAACCGCAAGACGGTGGCGACAAGGTTAGCTCCAGTAAAAGGTAAACAATTCCTTTATAAAATAGACACGACAACCTCGAATTTAGCACATCCTATCCCAAACAACAAACATCAACCCTAAACTATACCTTTACCGACAAGCTGGTTATCAACGTCGGCGTTTAGAGAAACTTTGGAGAGAGGCTACCCGAGGATGTGAACTGAGATCTGAGTAATTCCTCCTTACAGTAATGCGCTGAGTTGACGACTTCACAGACAACCGGTGCGAAGAAGTAGAAAAAAAACGAACAAAGAAAGGTGCCGCGACCCACTACTCTTCTGCCTGCTTTTTAGCCAGGGCTGGTTAGTCCGACTAACGACACCGAGAGCACTACAAATGATACGAAGGTAGAGCCCTAATGGGCTAGGCTCGCCGATGACAATGGTAAGCAAGGAAGGCTCAGGCCGACCACCAGCAAGCCTACTATGGCTGCGATTTTTGCTAGGGTTGTTTCAGTCGGAGAATTTTAGAGAAATAGTGTTTTTTTACCATGTAGCATGTGTATTATTAATAATAACTAATGAGGTAGTTGATTGCAATGATTGTTTGCTAAACTAGCTAGTTGTTTATGTTGCTGAAATATGCTGCTCTTGTAATTGATATGCTTTAAATTTCTTACTCTAGATCTTCTATGTTAATGCATCAATGATATAGCAATGTAAAATCTTTAAAATGTTAGTTCACAATGTATGAACAATAATGTTATGAATTTCTTCTTACCTCAATTTTTTTTTTGAACTTGCTGATATATTTTGATGTTGAAAATGTATGATAAATTTTTAGCTAGCTCTAAATTCTAGTTATAAGATTAAAAAAATAGAATTACTATTGTATGGGTATAACCCAAGTATGTTATCAGATCTCTGGGATGAGTCCGCGAACACCATTGCGGACGCGAACATTGTAAATGTCGCCTACAACTCCAACAAGTCAGCGTATCAACGTGGTCCGACAACGTTGACGGTCGCCCAACAAGACAAAATAAGGGAATCTTCTCAACTGTCAAACGCACCACAGCCGTACATGTGTAAAAGGATTACGCATCCTGTCAGATGAATAATACTTCTATAAATAGCCAAATGGTACTATTCTGCAGGTACATTCTCTCACACTGACAATTCTTATCTCTCTCTCTCTACTTTCTCTCTCTAAATCCTATTTGGACACGTGCTGACTTGAGCGTCGGAGGGGGTTTCCTCGCATCCCCCCCGAGGGTAGTTCATGTTTGCTTCCTGTGCAGTTATTCACCAGCGGACGCCAACTCCAACCCTTACGGACTCTTTTCAAGACCGTTAACCGTTTCTCAACCGAAACAACTTGGCGCTAGAAAAAGGGGCCACCCATCTTTTGTGAACGCTATCATGGAAAGAGCAAACAACGACAGCAGTGATCCATTAGAGTTTGAAATCGGTCAGGGATCTACACCCATCATTACCGGACCACTCGGTGCGCCTCAGTTCAACGCTAGGATGGTGATAAGTCATTTATATATTTAATTTTTAGGTGCATTTAGGTTGCATTTTAGAGCATTTAGATTCATTTTTAGGTTCATTATTGCATCATATTCTTAAGTTGTGTTATTCTACTCCTATTCGGTATGTTTTCTTGTTTTGATGAATTTCAGGTAATGAGAACGTATTTGGAGTATATTTAGCTATGCTTGAGGATTAGGAGCACTTGGAAAGAAGCTACGATGCATAAGGATAGTAAGGATATGTCTTGGCACGAGTTTGAGCGAAAACGAAGCGGAAAATCATTAGAAGAAATGTGAAAAAGGAGTCATGTATACTCTTCTGATCATAACTTTTGATGTGCTTCTTAAAATGAAGAAATTCCAGTTGGGTTGGAAACTAGACTTGAAGGGCTTTCCAACGATAGGTCACACTCCCCAAATGGACTTCTGGTTCGAGAGATACAGCCTTCACAAGTTGACACAAAATCACAGTTTTTCCGCCCGGTCGACCGGGCGGTTTTGTCCGACCGGGCGAGATGAAAATTTCTTCAGAGTACAAGGCATGTTTGCCCGGTCAACCGGGCGAAAGTGGCTCCAAAAGTGCTTGCGCGCCCGACCGGGCAGCTCTGCCCGGTTGACCGGGCGGAATTCCAATTTTTGTCGTAGTTTCAGAACAACGTCGCCCGACCGGGCGGTTTTTCCGGAAGGTTAATTTTTGCCTTTTTTAGCCGGTTTTGTAAAAACTATAAATAGGTCTTCTCTCTCTCCCCCTAGACCTCCTCTTTTCGGACGTTATATTTTGTATTTTTAGGTTTAGCTTTAGTTTCCTTTTTCCTTTTCTCTCTAGTTTTTCATGGCAAACCCTAGTTTCTCTTTTCTTCATTAATTCATGAGTTTATAATTTTCATCTCTTTTCTTTCATTGATTTCTTTGATCATGCTTTTCTTTGTAGATTTAAATTTCTTTATTTATTTCATGATTGAGTAGTTTATATTCTAGGGTTTGGGAATCCATGTTTATATGCTATAATTCTTGATGGATGTTTATTGATGGTTTCATTAGTCATTGTTATCTCTAATTGATTAGTGTTTTTATTGTTAATCTTGCAATATGATCAATTGTCTGATTAAATATTGCTAATATCGAGTCATAGATCGAAAGATAGTACTCTTTAGAGGCTTACCTACAATTAGCAAATCTGATTATGTTGAGCGACCGTACTAGCATATGTTGATTTGAGAGCGTTAAGGCCCGACCGTAGGATTAACATGTGCTCTAGATATCTGATTAATTGAATCATTGATGATATTTTGATAGATTATAGTTATGAACATGGTGAACCATTGCCCTAGATCCTTTTTAGCTTGATTTTCGTAGTTTGATTAGTTTAGAACTTTAATTCTTTATTCCTAATCTTGTTTAGTTTCTCCATGCATTAGAAGCTAGATTAAAGCAACCATCTCTCTGTGGATTCGACCCTACTTACCCTACTACATTGTTAGAAGGTTTTGCAGGAATTATTTTTGACAGGTGTACGACAACCTATCAAATTTTGGCGCCGTTGCCGGGGAGACGGTATAGTTTTATTTAGTTTTTATTGTTGGTGAGACTAAACTGTATATAATTTTTTTCCCTTTTGTGAATATTTTTCTTTTTATAATTTTTTGTGTATCATGGATTCATGTTATTTTGATGATGGGGATAATTCTTTTGCTAGGCAACATAGTCATAATTCTTGGGATTCTCATGTTTATAGTTTTGGTACATTATATCAAAATCCTCCCAATTTTTGTATGAGTTCTCCCGGATTACCTCATATGTTCTATGAACCCCATGCACATGTTAGTAATTCTAGAGCAATTTTTTCTTTTCCTCAGTATGAGAATGAAGTGTTTTGGAAGTACTATCATAGGCTTGGAGATTTTATTGGTCCTAATCATGGAATTGAACTGTGGGATATGTGCTTAGTGATCTATGAGGGGTTAAATGAAGAGACTAGGATGATGGTTGAATCTATGTCCAATGGGGGATTTCTAGTCCAATCACCTGATTATTGTTGGGATTTAATTGTGTGGTTAGCTAGAGATACTTACGAGTGGGAGATGTCTTCATATGCTCTTTCACCCCAAACTTACATGGAACCACCCCCTTATTGTTCTAATTGTCAGTCTACTTCTCATGATTTTTCTTCATGTGATGTGACATTATTAAATGGCTTTGACCCCACTTCTCAATATGAATGTCAATCTGCTCAAAATTCTATCCCCAAACTGTTTATTTATGATGATGATGAGGGTTGGATAATAAATGAGAGCTATTGGGATGATGAAAAGATGGAAAGAAAGACTAATGTGATGGATGTTTTGCAGGAGGAAGAAACTATGGTTGAAATTTCTTCTTTGCAGGAAAGTCAAGTTGAGCGTGAGATGATTTATGAGTCTTTATCGGTACCACCTACTGTTTTTGAGTCTCATATTCCATTCTCTCAAAAACTTGATATAATTCCTTCTTCCCCTTTATTATATCCTCCATCGTTCCTTCTTTCTCCCCTTTTGAATGACTCTCATGATAATGTAAATAATGTACAGTTATTTTCTTTTCTTTCTTTTGAATCATGTAAAAAGACTAACGATTTTTCTTTTTCTACTTCTTGTAAATCTAATTTTTCCTTTGATTTTTCTTTTTGTAGTTTTAGTAATTTTTTAGGATTATTTTTTTTTCATTTTTACTTTTCATTCTTATATAATATGCTCTGAGTTGTTTGCAGGAACGTATGATAAGCTTCTTAGAGCATTGAACTATTATGAGTGATCTACTAGTCTTAAATGGTCATGCAAGACCTTAAATCAGCGCTTATCGGGAGGCCACCCGACTTTTTTCATTTTTATTTTATTTTTTTTTTTTTTGGTTTGACTAACTTTGCTAATATGTGATGACATCTTTTGCTAGGTACAAGCATAGCCAATTTTTTGGCTAAGTTCACTGCCTCATTACAACTATCGATTGTGGTGGAGGTGTCGATACTTTTTGACACTCCCTTTGATTACCCACCCCTTTTGTAAGTTGTACCTCTCCCTCATTTAATTCCTCTTTGTTCACATTGAGGACAATGTGTCATTCAGCTTGGGGGAGGATGTCGTCATCATTACTTAGCACATGTTAGTTGCATTTAGTGTAGATTTCATTGCTTTCGTAGGATGTTGCACGGTTTGTACCGCTCACTAGGAGTGGGAGTTTACGTGCAACCAAAAAAAATTTGCTTTCTTAGTTGCATTAGTTTATTTCATCTCATATTAGATTTCATGTCATTTTAGTTGCATCTATCGGACTATTGCTAACACTTTTGAGAACCTTGTTGATATTTTACTACAATTCTTGAGCATCATTCATCTTGTTCATGATTCTTCATAGCACGATTGTTTCGCAATTGATTGGTTGTGGTAAGATTGATTGATCTTTCTCTGGCTCAAATTAACTTTACTATGCAGACGCCCTAACCTAAGTGAGCTTCTGTGCCTATAAACTGAAGTATATGTGTCAGTTATGTTTTTTTTTTTTTATGTGTGATTAGTTCCTTAGTTGTCGCATTGATCTTGATTTTGACTTGGTACTCTTTGATATTTGATAGTGCATACATTTTGATATGATTGAGGCAATCTATTTCATGATCTTAGCTTCAGAGTTATTCTTGTTTTCATATTATCCTTTCTCTAGCCCCGCTGAGCCTTTCTGACTATGTTTGATTGCTACCTACATTACAAGCCATTGGCCTCATTTGATATTTGTCCTAACCTAGCTTGGGGGAACGAGTATTAGTTTTGGTTTGGTTTGTATTGAATTAAAGTGTTCAATTTATGGTTTAGAAGGATGGAAAAGTATGTTTAGTGAGCTTTGAAATTGAATAGAAAATTCGAAAAAAAAAAGAAAAAAAAAGAAGTGAAAAAAAGAAAAAAGTTGTGAATAAAGTGAAATAAAAAGGGTTATGATTGAATTTCTTGAGTGAAAAATGTTGTTGATTATATTTGGAGATTGCTGGTTGTTGCGTGGAGTTGTTGTGATCTTTCTTGGTCATGTTTTCAGTTATATGATGCTCCCCCTTCTTGGTTTTTCCACCACAATTCCAAAATTATTTCATACCTTTAACCTCAGCCCCATTGCAACCCTAAAAAGTCCTCTTGATCATTGTGTATTGTATTGTTGAGTGTTAAATGAGTCAAAAAGTCAAAGTTAAAGAGTATATGTTTCATCTGAGTTGACTTGTTTTAGGTTAAGTGTCATCATTTATCCTTTAAACACATGAGAGATTTGAGCGCACATGACTATAGTGAGGTCTGTCAGGTTTGGTTAATTCCAGCAGCTTGGGAGAGATGGTATGTGGTATGATTGGAGAGTCGATTGCAATACATGACATGCTATGCGGCTTTGTTCGAGATTGTTTCGATGCTTGGTTTGTGTAGTGATTATATCTCTGGTGTTTTCAGTTGAGTGTTTAGCCCTGTTGTAGTCCTATATTGTAGGTCGTCTTTCTTTTCCAATGTTTATGTCTTATTGCTTGGGGACAAGCAATGGTTTAGCTTGGGGGAGTTTGATAAGTCATTTATATATTTAATTTTTAGGTGCATTTAGGTTGCATTTTAGAGCATTTAGATTCATTTTTAGGTTCATTATTGCATCATATTCTTAAGTTATGTTATTCTACTCCTATTCGGTATGTTTTCTTGTTTTGATGAATTTCAGGTAATGAGAACGTATTTGGAGTATATTTAGCTATGCTTGAGGATTAGGAGCACTTGGAAAGAAGCTACGATGCATAAGGATAGTAAGGATATGTCTTGGCACGAGTTTGAGCGAAAACGAAGCGGAAAATCATTAGAAGAAATGTGAAAAAGGAGTCATGTATACTCTTCTGATCATAACTTTTGATGTGCTTCTTAAAATGAAGAAATTCCAGTTGGGTTGGAAACTAGACTTGAAGGGCTTTCCAACGATAGGTCACACTCCCCAAATGGACTTCTGGTTCGAGAGATACAGCCTTCACAAGTTGACACAAAATCACAGTTTTTCCGCCCGGTCGACCGGGCGGTTTTGTCCGACCGGGCGAGATGAAAATTTCTTCAGAGTACAAGGCATGTTTGCCCGGTCAACCGGGCGAAAGTGGCTCCAAAAGTGCTTGCGCGCCCGACCGGGCAGCTCTGCCCGGTTGACCGGGCGGAATTCCAATTTTTGTCGTAGTTTCAGAACAACGTCGCCCGACCGGGCGGTTTTGCCCGGTCGACCGGGCGGTTTTTCCGGAAGGTTAATTTTTGCCTTTTTTAGCCGGTTTTGTAAAAACTATAAATAGGTCTTCTCTCTCTCCCCCTAGACCTCCTCTTTTCGGACGTTATATTTTGTATTTTTAGGTTTAGCTTTAGTTTCCTTTTTCCTTTTCTCTCTAGTTTTTCATGGCAAACCCTAGTTTCTCTTTTCTTCATTAATTCATGAGTTTATAATTTTCATCTCTTTTCTTTCATTGATTTCTTTGATCATGCTTTTCTTTGTAGATTTAAATTTATTTATTTATTTCATGATTGAGTAGTTTATATTCTAGGGTTTGGGAATCCATGTTTATATGCTATAATTCTTGATGGATGTTTATTGATGGTTTCATTAGTCATTGTTATCTCTAATTGATAAGTGTTTTTATTGTTAATCTTGCAATATGATCAATTGTCTGATTAAATATTGCTAATATCGAGTCATAGATCGAAAGATAGTACTCTTTAGAGGCTTACCTACAATTAGCAAATCTGATTATGTTGAGCGACCGTACTAGCATATGTTGATTTGAGAGCGTTAAGGCCCGACCGTAGGATTAACATGTGCTCTAGATATCTGATTAATTGAATCATTGATGATATTTTGATAGATTATAGTTATGAACATGGTGAACCATTGCCCTAGATCCTTTTTAGCTTGATTTTCGTAGTTTGATTAGTTTAGAACTTTAATTCTTTATTCCTGATCTTGTTTAGTTTCTCCATGCATTAGAAGCTAGATTAAAGCAACCATCTCTCTGTGGATTCGACCCTACTTACCCTACTACATTGTTAGAAGGTTTTGCAGGAATTATTTTTGACAGGTGTACGACAACCTATCAGATGGCCGAGAACATCAACGAGCAGCAAACTCCTGAGAATAATATTTCTCAGGTAAACACCGGTGGCGGATCATTCAACTTGGCTCAATTAAATCAATTCTCTCCTGAACAGCTACAAACTGTAGCGTCTTTCATCCAAATGTTACAAGCGGGGTACTCCTCAGCCTAACAACACCCCTACTCCTAATGCAAGAGTTGGTCAAGTTCGCAGGCGGATGGCGCCCTTGACTGGTCGCAACGCCGATGGCCCGCCAGCGAGGAGATTGCGTACCTTCACTCAAGAAGGACGCCAGATGGACAGAATAATCGATGATCCAGAGTATGAAGAAGCTATCCTAGAGACTGAGAATCTAAATAATTCTGAAGATGAGCATCAAAGCCGTTCTCATCGAGAATATAGCACCAACGGTGTAAGCAACTATTCCGCTGGCGGTCACTTGTTGATTAAACCTAAGCTGTCTCCCTTCATTCCAGAAATCTTGAACCACTCTATGCCAAGGATCAAGATGCCATCCTGCAAGTATGACGGCACGTCAAATCCGGATGACCATGTTGCAGCCTATGAAGGGCATATGTATTTATACACTCAGGTGGACGCCATCTGGTGTAAGGTTTTTCCATCTACTCTGACCGGGATTGCCCAGACATGGTTTAAGAGTATCCAGGCTGGTAACGTTTCTAGTTTTTCTCAGCTTTCGTCAATGTTCAGCACTCACTTCGTGAATAACAGGCGCCGTGAACGCACCACTGGCGAGCTGTTATCTATCAAGCAGCGTGAGAATGAGAGCCTGCGAGATTTCGTTGGTCGTTTTAATGCTGAGGCGGTCACTATTCTTCGTCTTCAGCAAGACGTGGCCGTCCTAGCTCTAATGACTGGGCTGAGGGAGGGGTATGCGTTCAGGAGCTACCTGGTTCGTAAAACCTTCACATCCCTAGAGCCAGTCTTGAAGAAGGCAAACGATTTTATCAGGGGTGAAGAGTTTGACAAGGCCGCGAGCAGCCAAAGTCACGAGCCTAAAAAGAAGAAGGATGATAAGCAGAAGAAAGAAAAGGGTCGCGAAAATGATCGCGGCCGAGATGAAAGAAAGCAAGAATCAAATGTGGTCAAGAAAGGAAATGACCGCAAGAAGAATGACCGCGAATGGTTCGAGTACAAAGATAAGTTCGATGCATATACGCAGCTCACGACCTCAAGAGCTCAGATATATCAGATGAACAAGGACAATGATAAGTGGCAGCGTCCCAAGCAAATGTTTCACAAAAAACGTGATAAGAGCAAGTGGTGCGACTTTCATGGAGATCACGGTCATACTACTGAGAACTGTAGGCATTTGAAGGATAATCTGGAGGATCTGATAAGACGGGGATACTTCACTCAGTACAAGGCTCAGTCAAAGGAGGGAGGCATGATAAAGCCAACTAACCAGAATGTGCAATCGCGGATCTCGGAAATTCACATTATAAATGGGCGGTCCGATTCACGGCGGTAGCATGAACGGAGCAAAGGCCAGCCTAAAAGAATTCAGGCATTAGGTCAATTTCAACGAAAGCATGCAATGGAGAAGGCCGTCAGTAATGCCCGCCATGTCTTTCACTGTGGAGGACGCGAAACACGTCGTCTACCCCCATGACGACCCTCTGGTGGTCACACTGAAAGTATCAAACTGTTTAATCCATAGAATCCTGGTAGACTGAGGAAGTTCCGCAAATATATTGTATTTCTCAACTTTTGAGAAGCTGATGATTGGCCGGGAGCATCTGAAGCCTGTCCGCTACCCGGTGATAGGTTTCACGGGGGCGTCAGTGATTCCAGAAGGTTTGATAACCCTACCGGTCAGGGTAGGAGAAGATGAGAACGCCATGGATGTAATGGCGGAATTTTTGGTAGTTGACGTACCAGGAGCTTACAATGCAATTATTGGACGCCCTTTCATCCATGACGTCTAAGGAGTTGTGTCAACTTACCATCTTACCATGCTGTATATTTCCAATCTGGGGACGACAGCAAAGTTAAGAGGAAATCGGGAGATGGCAAAATCATGCTATCTAACAGCTTTAAAGCAGCCGGCATGGAGAATTCCGGTAGAAGACCTGAATCCGCCAACTCGGAAGCAAAGGCGAGCTCAGAGGAGAGCTCTGGCAAATGAGGAAGAGTACGAGAAAGGGGATGAGGAGATGAAAGAAGTTTCAATGAAAGAATTGGAATCTAGGCCTGACGATAAGCCGAGGCCCAAGCCGGACGGAGAAACAAAGCAGGAGATGCTGGCAGAAGATCCGGCAAGGACAGTTGCTGTCGGAACAGACATGGACCCAAAGGTCAGGGTCAACCTGGTGACTCTCCTAAGAGAAAACGATGTTGTATTCGCGTTCTCGGCGAATGAGATGCCGGGAATAGACCCGGCCGTGATGGTACATCGTCTAAATGTTGACAACACTGTCCGCCCTATCAAGCAAAAAAAGCGGAATTTTTCGGCCGAAAAGAACAAGGCCATCAAAGAGGAACTTGATAAGCTGCTGGCGGCCGATTTCATTGAGCCATGTGATTACCCAGAATGGTTGGCAAATGTGGTTATGGTTAAAAAAGCTAACGGTCAATGGAGAATGTGCGTTGACTTCACGGACCTCAATATAGCCTGCCCAAAGGACTGCTATCCATTACCAAGAATTGACCAGCTAGTAGACTCTACTAGCGGTCATGCATTGCTAAGCTTTATGGATGCGTTCTCGGGCTATCACCAGATTAGCTTGCTCGAGGCCGATAGAAAGAAGGCAGCATTCATCACGGATTGTGGCGTGTACAACTATAAGGCAATGCCGTATGGGCTCCGTAATGCAGGAGCAACCTACCAGAAGCTGGTCGACAAAGTATTCGCGGATCAGAGGGGGAGAAACATCGAAGCATATGTTGACGACTGCATCGTAAAAAGCAAAACTGATCGCGAAGAATTGGGTGACCTAGAAGAAACTTTCAAAACGTTGAGAAAGTATAAGATGAAGCTCAACCTAAAGAAATGTGTCTTAAGGGTGAGAGCAGGGAAGTTTTTGGGCTTTTTGGTGAGCAAGAGAGGAATTGACGCTAATCCAGACAAAGTCCAGGCCATTGTCAATCTACCTGAGCCAAAAAGCGTAAAAGATATTCAGAGGCTGACAGGAAGAATGACGGCCCTCACTCGATTCATTTCAAAATCAGCAGACAAGGCTTTGCCTTTCTTTGCACTGCTAAGGGGAAATAAGAAGTTCGAGTGGGGAGAGGAGCAAAGCAAAGCATTCTTGGCGGTAAAAGAGCACTTGAAAAGCTTACCCACCATTACAAGGCCCGAGACTGGGGACGTAATGTAATTGTTATTGTATATCTCGGCCTCGCCGAGAGCCACTTTTCATTACATAAATAGTACAAGCCTCCGCTAGCAATTTATCGATCATCTTATTATTTTCATGCATATTAACTAACCATATGATAGGTTAACAAATTGAAAACAAAAGCCATATGACAGGCTCAAAGTGCTTTAACGGTCATATGACAGACCTAGCACAAAACAAAAGCCATATGACAGGCTCAAAGTGCATTAACGGTCATATGACAGACCTAGCACAAAACAAAAGCCATATGACAGTCTCAAAGTGCATTAACGGTCATATGACAGACCTAGCACAAAACAAAAGCCATATGACAGGCTCAAAGTGCATTAACGGTCATATGACAGACCTAGCACAAAACAAAAGCCATATGACAGGCTCAAAGCACGTTAACAGTCACATGATAGACCAGACACAAAGCAAAAGCCATGACAGGCTCACGTGCATTCAGGGTCACATAACAGACCAGACGATAATTAGCGTTAATGAATAAAAAAATGTTAGCGGTCATGCAACAATCAGACGAAAACTGAAGCAATAGCAACACGATATAACCAAAGTACTTTCCCATAAAATAAAAGTTACTGGCTTGGCGGCCAACTACAGATGAAAAAGATGGCGGCCAAATAAAAGGCTTTCAGTTGGAATCGTACTTATAAAATTAAGAAACATTAGTGTTTACAAATGCCAACATGGGCCGAATAAAGTGTTAACCAAAATGTTTAAAAAGATTACAAACTATAAGCTATTGGAAGAGCAGGAAGAGCTAAGAGAAGGCCGCCAAAAACTTCAAGAGGCAGGGACATCTCGATTTGTCTGCTCCGCCAGATCCCGAGGGTCCACATCAGCTATGGCGACTTCATCGGCAAACTTCGGTTCCCCCTCAAAGGGCGTGAGATGTTGGCCGGCAGCATGAGCATCTTCAATCACATTCCAGTCAAATTCTGGAATGGTCTTGCATACACATCTCATGGCGGCCGCCCGTCCGCCATCATATCTCTTATGGAGAGTCGCCACATACTCGTCAGATTGCTGAAACTCAGCAATAGCCTTGGCGGCCCCCCCAGCCCCAGCTTCAGCGGCGGCGTCCAAGACAGCAATGTCCTTCTCGGTCTGAGCTGTGTCGAGAGACTTGGTTAAATTCTCGACATTGGCCTCAGTCTCCTCCAGAAGAGCTGCCCGCGCCCTTAACGTCACCAGCTCATCCTCCAGAGGTTTCTGGGCTTCAGTCTTGGCCGCTAGCTTCTCTTCAGACTCCTTCAGCAAGTCCTGACAGGTCTCAAGAGACTGCTTGTAACTGTCCACCAGTCTCTGGTATTCAACATATTGTTCAATTAGTTCCAGAGCAGCGTTGTTGGCCTGCAAAAAGAGAACGACATATAGATTATAAAAAAAAATCGAAGAAATATATGTATAATACATAACAAGTGAGATAACGTACCACAAGCTGGTCGTGAGCCAGCCTAGCGGCAGGAGTCACCAAGGTCCCTGCCGGCCTGTCTAATGGTAGTTGCATGCCCTTCAGAATATGGTAAGCAAGGATGCCACCGTTCTCAGGAATATCGGCGTACAATGACTCATCTTCCCTGACGTCCCAGTCAGGTTGATAAACGTTGCCGGAAACGACAGGCCGACGAGGGAAGGAGGCCGCCACAGCCTCACTTATCGGCACCTCTTTTTTCTCGATCCATTCATGGTACCGAGAAAAGATGCCGGGAGATAAGTTGGATAGAAATCTGGGCATTGTAATAAGCTCCCGGATCTTCTCGCGGACGGTAGAGTAAGATCCTGACAGCCAAGTGGCCCCGCTTTGAGGACCATGATCGGTGATCGCGACATCAGCATGCTCCTGGACTTCTGGAGGAGCATTCACGTCCACGTCCTCGACATGGACGACATCCCGAGTAGGGACAGAAGCCGAAGGGTCCGCTGTAGCTGGCCGCTTATTGGCAGAAGTATTGGCCACGACTGGCTCACGCGGCTCACGCGGCCGTCTTCTAGTTCCACCACCCCTGACCTGAGGGGGGCAGCAGAGGTAGTAGGGCCGCAAGAGACGGCAACGGCAGTAACACCGCCGCGAACGGGAGCATAACCAGTATGTGCGCCGCGAATACGACGGATGTTTTGGGGACCGCTACGTTTCCCCCTCGACGACCGTTAGTATTGCCGTGCATGGTCTCAGGGCCTTCGGCGGGAGCAGACTGCATATTGATGGTCGGCTCTAACTCTTCGGTGATGCAAAGGGCCTCGATGTCCAGTTGGTCAAAACCTGTAGATGACAAAACAAACGTTAAAAAAAAAAAATTAATCATGTAATCAGGCGGACCAGTCCGATAACAAGACTTACCATTTGGGTGAGTAGGACAAAGCAATAGAGCCGATAGCTGTTGATTCCCCAGGATATACTTAGAATGAGGAAGCCAGTGTTTAGGTTCCTTAACCTTAACAGTCTTCCCGTCCTCATAGGTAATCATGTAATCCTCAGTATCAAAATAATCATAGGCATTCTGCTCATCATCTGTTAGCGGATCCAAAGGTAAATACTCCATATGTTGGTGCAGCTTAGTGAAATGGCGGCGCACTGGGTAGCTCTCAGGTACCTGCAGCCAGAAGAAGGCATCCTGCCAACCCTTCAACCCAGTAGCCTTCGGTTGAACTGTCATCTTTTTGTCGGTCGTCATTGGCGACCACCACCTCGCTTGACGAGCAGAACCATTCCTCTTTAACCAGTGGAGGTGGCGGAACAAGTTCAGAGTTTCAAGAAAACCCAAAAAGCAGACCGTCCAGATATACGCAATCAAATTGCGAACCGCTAAAGAAGTCAGCTGGGCTAAGCAGACATTGAAGGAGTTAAAAATCCTCACCAGAAAGGAATCCACGGGAAAACGCAGCCCGAACTCGAAATAATGAGTGTAAACGGCCACATGACCGGGAGGGCACTCCGTTACAATGGAACCCTCAGGAGGAACCACCAGCCTATAACCTTCCGGAAACTGGAATAAATGGTCAGCAACCTTGGGGTAATTAAGGACAAGAGCATCTTGACGCTAGGGTAAATCAATCTCCACAGTTAGCGGCCCGGCGCACTCGTCCTCAGGCAGCCATAATGCATCAGTACCGGGACCCTCAAAATTTTCTTCACCATCCGATGCATTGAGGCTACCGTCAACTCTCCTCTCGCCCGCACGAGAGCTCTCCCCAGCCACGCGCTCCGACAAAGGCACACTGGTGCCAAAATTCGCGGTTGTAGTATCGGTTGCATCCCCTGTAGCACGAGCAACGGGGGTGGTAGGAACAGATCGACGTTGGTAAACAGAGTCCTGGTTAGCCATAACGGTCGCAATGGAGTCACTGTCGTCACCTAAATCAATGATAGGTGGATTAGCGACCACAGTTTCGTGCAAACGGTCATAAAAGTCAGCGGTCACTTCAACCCCTGCGTCCGCCATGCTAACTAACCAAGCATGCTCTCTTAGGGGGGAAACATCGAGGCCGGGAATGGCATCAGCTGGCGGACTCCTAAGGGACCGTCTAGTAAGAATTTGATGTCTAAATTCCCTAAGCATCTGTCTGTCACCACTTTCCCTAGCGGACAGATATCTCCTTGTCAAATTATGTTCCTTAGGAGTAGTAGGGTCGTTAAGAAACTTAGATCTCAATTCTTTTTCTCTCTCAGCTGTTAAGGGTATGTCCGATAACAACCTAGTCCTTCCCACAGGGCTAGAATTTGAGGAAGGATTGCTATCGGCCAGGGGGGGAAAAGGTTCACTCTCAGTCATAAATACGTCATTAAAGGCGTTCTGGCTATCAGACTGGTCCGACATGATGAAAATACAAAAGAAACATTAAGGAAACTCGGAGAAGAAAGAAAGAAATACCTGGAAAAGTAAAGTCGCCGGAGAAAAGTAAAGGCAGGGAACAAAAGCTGCCTGAAAAAGACGAGCGAAGTTCCCAAAGAGCGAAACGGTGTAGAAAAACCCGTGCTTGAACGAAAAGACCGCCGGAAATGCAGAACAAACACCGGCGAAACTCGAACTTAAAATCCCAGAAAAAACCCAGATTAACTTCGTCGAGAAATGACAAAATTCTTAGTACAATGAAATCGGAAAGTAAAAACTAGGAGATTTGGTAACTTTTCGGAGCAATTTGAGCAAGAAAAAGTCAATTTTTGAGCAAATGAAGGTTCGTCAGAGGGAAAACGAAGAAGGAAGAAGGAGAACAGGAGAATAAGGTAAAGAAATCTGAAAAGGACAACTGCCCATATAAGTACACGCGAAGCGAACGGCTGAGATTGAAAGACCTCTCAACTCCCTCTCCAGATTAATGCTAAGTGTCGAAACACTGCAAAACCCTAATAAAGTAATGGGCGGAATTTTCGGAAAAGTAATCATTAACTTTTCGAAATTCTTCAACTCCCTGCAACGACACGTGGCATCCAACAAATTAACTTCTCCAAACAATTGAACACGACAACAATGACTCGCGTCCACCGACAACATCCTTAGCGGTCAAGACCCCAAATGATGCTGGGGGGCTAGTTGTATGGGTATAACCCAAGTATGTTAGCGGATCTCTGGGATAAGTCCGCGAACACCATTGCGGACGCGAACATTGTAAATGTCGCCTACAGCTCCAACAAGTCAGCGTATCAACGTGGTCCGACAACGTTGACGGTCGCCCAACAAGACAAAATAAGGGAATCTTCCCAACTGTCAAACGCACCACAACCGTACACGTGTAAAAGGATTACGCATCCTGTCAGATGAATAGTACTTCTATAAATAGCCAAATGGTACTATTCTACAGGTACATTCTCTGAATAGTTCGTCAAATGGTACTATTCTACAGGTACAAGCTGGTTATCAACGTCGGCGTTTAGAGAAACTTTGGAGAGAGGCTACCCGAGGATGTGAACTGAGATCTGAGTAATTCCTCCTTACAGTAATGCGTTGAGTTGACGACTTCACAGACAACCGGTGCGAAGAAGTAGAAAAAAACGAACAAAGAAAGGTGCCGCGACCCACTACTCTTCTGCCTGCTTTTTAGCCAGGGCTGGTTAGTCCGACTAACGACACCGAGAGCACTACAAATGATACGAAGGTAGAGCCCTAATGGGCTAGGCTCGCCGGTGACAATGGTGAGCAAGGAAGGCTCAGACCGACCACCAGCAAGCCTACTATGGCTGCGATTTTTGCTAGGGTTGTTTCAGTCGGAGAATTTTAGAGAAATAGTGTTTTTTTTTACCATGTAGCATGTGTATTATTAATAATAACTAATGAGGTAGTTGATTGCAATGATTGTTTGCTAAACTAGCTAGTTGTTTATGTTGCTGAAATATGCTGCTCTTGTAATTGATATGCTTTAAATTTCTTACTCTAGATCTTCTATGTTAATGCATCAATGATATAGCAATGTAAAATCTTTAAAATGTTAGTTCACAATGTATGAACAATAATGTTATGAATTTCTTCTTACCTCAATTTTTTTTTTTGAACTTGCTGATATATTTTGATGTTGAAAATGATAAATTTTTAGCTAGCTCTAAATTCTAGTTATAAGATTAGAAAAATAGAATTACTATTGTATGGGTATAACCCAAGTATGTTAGCAGATCTCTGGGATGAGTCCGCGAACACCATTGCGGACGCGAACATTGTAAATGTCGCCTACAGCTCCAACAAGTCAGCGTATCAACGTAGTCCGACAACGTTGACGATCGCCCAACAAGACAAAATAAGGGAATCTTCCCAACTGTCAAACGCACCACAACCGTACACGTGTAAAAGGATTACACATCCTGTCAGATGAATAGTACTTCTATAAATAGCCAAATGGTACTATTCTGCAGGTACATTCTCTCACACTGACAATTCTTATCTCTCTCTCTCTACTTTCTCTCTCTAAATCCTATTTGGACACGTGCTGACTTGAGCGTCGGAGGGGGTTTCCTCGCATCCCCCCCGAGGGTAGTTCACGTTTGCTTCCTGTGCAGTTATTCACCAGCGGACGCCAACTCCAACCCTTGATGGACTCTTTTCAAGACCGTCAACCGTTTCTCAACCGAAACAACTATATTATCTTATTCAATAAAATACTCAGTAAAGAGTGATCAGGTCATAAGCACTCTATAGGTAACTATCGAGCGATATATTAGGTTAGGTTTGGGTCAACAATGGAGCAGTCGACTATCCACTTTTAAAGATAGGGGTCAGATACTGGTCACAACAAAATTGATTTTTCGGATTGGATTAGCTCTACTCTGGTAACTTTTCATTTGCTACCCCTCGGCCGGCCTAGTTGCTTGCTGATGAGAGTAATCAACTAATTAATTAGTAGACAAACATTAGAAAATGCTAGTAAGAAATATCTTCTTTTGCGTATAATAATTAATATAAACAGAACAGTCTCTAATTAAAGTTAAGTTGACGTTGTCCATCTCCACCCTTTCATCTTTGTTTTTTGATAGGGAGGAAAAGGATTTCATTCATAAGGGATAGCCAAACGGCACTTCTAATCAATTTCTGAAAAATCGAAAATTCCAAAACAAGTACATAACACCTTAGATTTAGATACATAGCATATTCAATGAAAATAGCCTTAATAAAAAATTTCATCCAAAGCAATACAATCTGTGAGTTCGCTCTTAATAAAATACTTTCGTGGTCTTCTAGATTCTTACAGAGAATAGAGATTGTTAGATCTTCCTCCTTCATCAGACGAACAAAAAAAGAAATTGAACACACTAGAATTAATGCCATCTTAAGGATGGGATATACTTATTGGAAGCAATTAAAAGAGTTTTTGGGGCTTACCACCGGTAAGAACACCAGTGGAATCCCCTACAAAGATTCACAATTGAGGTCAAGAAGAAAAGAGATGAAAGAGAAAGAGAAAGAAGGGTAAAGATTGATGGAAAGACCTTCAAAAAAGCAGAAAAACTAGCGATGGAGGTTAGGAAAAAACCCTCCCAAGGAGAAACCCTAGAGGGAACAAAAAAAAACCTCCCAAGGAAAAACCCTAGAGGGAACTCTTTCACTCTTATCACTTTTTCACTCTTTTTTCTTTGTTGCACCATAATATATACATAAATTTACATAGTAGTTACTAGTACTAGTACTAGTACTATCTAAAATAAACCCTGAAATTCTGGCTTGTTTAGCCACATGATCATGAACTTAGCTATACTATTCCTTGTACGTGTAATATGATTTAAGAAGAAATTTGGTCAACTTGTCTCCACCAGTCATAATAATTTGCATTACTTATCTGCAAAACTTTGAGTGAAATATTAATTAACTAAACATGATAGTACTTCTTATCTAATATAAGTCCATAGTCGTACATAAGTATGAGAACAGTTTAGCAAGAAAATAGATAGTAGAGCTTGTAGTATTAATGAAATGCCAACTTGTTCAGTACCCACGCAATTGGGTTGATTTTATAAGATTGGTGATTGAGATAAACTCTCCTAAGTCCTAGTACAGGGCGGAAAATATTAGAGAATCTCATCATATGAAATAAGTATAATAGTGGATGTCCTAGGGTACATTTGTAATATGGCATAAATTTATTTATAATAAGATATAAAATTACATTTATTACAAATATACACTTAGAAAAAGGAGAAGTGATCGTTTTGTGGGTTGTTACACCATAAGTTATGTTGTAACAATTACACCCAAGAATTTCTAAAAAACTTAAACTAAAAATAAAAATACGATTAGGATAAACATATCTCAGGTCGAGTAAGATGAGCCTTAGAGAGCGAGTCAAGTGAGGGTATATCGAGGCTAGTGAGTAATTAACGAGCATGAGTCGGGTATAGTATATGATTTTCGAGTTCAGCAGGCTTACTTATGATCGACTTTGACGATTAGCACCCTTAGCCCAAGGTGATCGATCATATTCATGGTTGTAACCAAATTTTCTTCTAGTATTTGTTGTTTAGGACATTTTATCAGTATGATATGCTTTTTTTCCAATTATTATTTGCCTTGGAGACATACCAAATAACTTTTATCATTTAAGGTAGATGAAATCGATCGGTTATTTAAAATACTAAATTTTATTTAAAATACTAAATTTTATTTAAAATACTAAATTGGTTTTATATTAGTTCACCCATTTTAGGCAATACCCACCCATTCTCCTTCCGTTCTCTCCCTGTCTGAAGAAGTAGCAAGATATCACCCACCGGCTAAAATTTCATTATTTGAGATCAACTTTTTTTTTAAGGGGAGATCACCTTTCTTTGTTCTCTAAGTTAACTTCAAGTTTTTAGGTGCTCTTGAGAACATTTTGTTCATTCTAACATAAAGAATTCATGTAACGACTACCACAAGACCCGTGATCTTTTATATGGTGAGAAGGAACATCGTGTTTTCTAGCACTTCATACATTATTTATAGGTACAACTGAAGGCTCTTCAAACAAGGTATAAAAAAAGGAAATGAAAATTCGTATCGCCTAAATTTAAATTAAAAAAAGAACTCCATAGCATATTAAATATGTATAATAATTGCAAATTTTATTTTGTGCAATGGCTACAAACAAATATTGGTATAGCTACAATTTCAGATTAAGTACTCATCGTCCTTAAGCACATAACCAACATGTTTTTGAACATTAAAGTTGCATTTTTTTCAGATTTTTATAATATTTTGTTCAATGCTGTAAATTGTAATGTAGCTAGTATCTCTGACACCTCATGGATTTGCTGCAACCACGACCATAGCGGTTGATGGGAACCATTTTGACATTAGAACCTGCACAGTATGAGGGAGGATTGGGTTTCTGGCATGGATCAAGGATTAAAGTAGTTGCACATGCAACCTGGTTATTTGTTATCAGCCCAATGCTGATTATCAAACCAAAAAACACCACTAATGTTGGCTTCATTTTTTCTAAGTTTTAAAATGAAGCCTGATATAATTCAATATCTTTATTTTTCCTCACCTCTTTTTCACCACATCTGATGTTTGTTTTGACTTCTTTTCGGAAATCTCTTGAATCCCATTCCATTTATAATAGCTCTAGGTTTCTTAATTAGTAGTTTGACCGACATAATAAGAGAGAGAGATGTTTTTCTTGATTTATATCCACAAATATTTTAGATTGTACAGAAGTTAGAATGATCAATTGCTATTGTTGTAAGGTAGGTTTGAACATATGGTAAACAAAGAAAAGCTAGATAAATTGCCAGATAGAAAATATAGTTTTAGCATCTCATAACTTGTTTTCTCAATTCTCATAGGAAAAGCCAAAAGAGAAACTTAAACTTTATTGGCAGCTAAATGTTAAAGACCTCTAATGTGTCTCGCGCTCTCTCTCACACACATACAGAAAAATTCTCAAAGACCCTCTTGTTAGTTAATTGTTGTTAGGCATTATAAACGGTGCTGGTTAGGGGTGTAAATTCGGTTTTTGGTTTGGTTTTGGGGCAAAACCAAACCAAACAAAAATAAATTCGGTTTTCATATTTCAAGTCCAAATCCAAACCAAAATTCGTCCCAAACCAAACCAAACCAAACTGAAATTACAAAACCAAAACCAAACCAAACCAAAAACCGAAATTCTTTTATGATGCAAATCTTTTTTTTCCAAATCTTACAAATAATACGAAAATTATCAAGTTTCAAATCATCAAACATAGAAGAATTACTTCAAATTTCAACTAAAGCTTAAAATTGAAGTACTAGAACTAAAGATAATTGATAAAAACATCAAAACCCATATAGGATAGGCAAACTTCGGTTTGGTTTGGTTTTTTTTTTTGTTTTTAAAAATAAAAACCGAACCAAACCGAAAACCGAAAAAATGAAAAATTTCCAATCCAAACCAAACCGAATTTTGAAAAAAACCAAACCAAATTATTAATTCGTTTTGGTTTGGTTTGGTTTTCGGTTTTTAACCAAATAACTTACACCCCTAGTGCTGGTGGTTGATTTATTAAAAATGGTTTGTAGGACAATTTAATTATGCAATGCTTATGATAATTTTTGCCGATTTTGATGTATTACTTTTTCATTCATAAATTTTCATTATTAGTCATTGCCTTTTCTAGAAGTAATATTGAGTGCTAATGCAAATTTATCAATAATGTCTTATCATGTACATTATATTAGCATTGAATGATAGAATATAAAACTATTCGTGTGACTCCAACAAAAAGATTAAGTTGATGGTTGGAGTCCCAGGAATAGTTTTATACTCTATTAAACTTTTGGTCGAGTTGGTCTTTTGACATGGTACCAGAGTCGGTGTGACATAAATGTTAGAGATGTGTATGGATATAACAGTGAGCAACAGGATATTAGATCTTCCAAGCACGTACTAATACGCTTTCCTATAAGTTATTTATCGACCCACTAAGAACAACGGAGTATCACGATAATAATTATGAGATACGAAGAAGAAACATTGAATCTTGGTTGTTAACAAGAAACAATCCCAACAAGAGTTTGTAGTTTGATTTTGTTTAGAGAAAACACAAGAGAATTTCATTCTCTAAGCAAGTACCCTGGGAAAATGATTTCTCACTTTTTCCAATACATATGACCCATCCCTATTTATAGTGTAGGAGATAGTTAGAGGAAATGTCTGAAACAATATGTCACTTTACACCAAAAGACACATTTAATTCCTCTTAATTCATATTATACTTATACTCCATAATAACAAGTATAATAAACATCATATATATAACCTACGAACACATTTAACTATAAATATTTCAACAATCCTCCTCCATTTATAGTACAAATGCTATATAGTTCGTACACTTGCAAACTATACAAAATCAACTAAACTTGTGCATAAATGAAAATGTCTTAAAGTTAGTATAACATACTTTACAAACTTTCGATTGAAAATGATTGACTAAGCATTAAATCATTCAACCATATGAAAATTTGAAGATGATATACACACAAGCTTACACAAACAACATTGTAACATTCGACTCTCCATATCCACATTCATGTGTGCTCTTAGTTAAGCCTCAAACTAGATGAAGCGGCCAAACTTCTTACTCATATAGGTAAACCTTCTATAACATGCTCTCGCAACCGAGCAACTAACCAAAGGTTTATTAAGAAGTTAATCAACCTCCAACATTGCGAAAAACAAGTACTAACCTTGGGATGTAATTAAAATATTATAGTGCTCCAAATTACAAATAAAGTGGGATCCTCATTGAATTCAAGATCTTGCGTTGTACAAGACGTGAATTGAGTTTTCTTCATTTGCAATTTACTTAATTAAGGCTTAAAACACATCCCTACTTTTATATAAAATAACTTGACAACAACTTTGGCCAAATTCATCAAGTTAATCAAAACATATATAAAAGTTAAGTAACACGACTCCATGTTTACAAAATCACAAACACCACAACGTCGCAATCCAAAATATGTTATGACTTTCCATTATAAACATTATAATATCATTAATCATATGTCATTGATACTCATTGAAGTATATCACAATAACTAGTGATATGTTGCACGGTCCAAGCCATGAAACACTTCAAACATCAATTATGAACAAATAACATGTTAATACTAAAACCCATCAAATAAATTAATATTCTTCCCCACTTTAGTATTAACAAAATAACACCTTATCTATTTAAACCAAGACTATGTATATGAAAACAACCACGTAAGCACACTTCTTGGATCACAAGGAATTAACCTCCTCCATGAAAAACCTCCGTGAAGTACCTCCTCCAAGAAAAAATATCATCTTCTTGTAAGAAACAAATCCCTAAACCAAGACTTAACTCGCGCTAAATTATTCTTCTCAAATCGAAGAACATATTTATTTTCACATAGCTCCGTCTATTAAATATCAAAGACAATAAACCATTATCTTCCAAGATATTTAATAATTTCAATTAAGACAAAATCGGTAAAAATCATATGTATACAACACCAAATTTAGACAAGATTTCATTGCCCCCAAACTTAATACATAACCAATTTATACAACCGATTTCCTCAAAATCATGAACTTAATGATCTCATAAATTGAAATAATTAATTACCATGTCTATCATTATACTTTATTCAAGTATACACATGTCACTTTTAAAAGTAAAAAAACTATGAAATAATAACATTCCATAAACCTAAATAAATTTCTAGTATAAATTTATAACAAGTTAATACTAAAATAAACAATAAATTAATGTCATCCCCATTTTAGTATTAACAAAACATATAAACACTTATACTAGTAATTACCACAAAATCATTGAAATAAATCAATATTTTGATTTTTCCAACTTGTAAATTATAAACATCACCTAACATATGTAAAATTGAGAAGTGCATTTAATAATCATTTTAACCACATGTCTAAAATATAAATATTCTAAAGAACATAGGATCACATTGATAACATTTAGATAACATATGGTGAAAATGATTATTAAACACGTAGCCCATACAAGGATGACCTACTAACAAACAACATGTTTATAATTTCCACAAGTTCATGTTCATGTCAACAATTATATACTCAACAAATTATAATAAACACATTTACTTTAATAAAATAAACATTATCACGTGTCCATGAGTATATAATCCGAAACATAATAAGTGATAGTAACCCACAGACTATAACATGATCAATAAATAAACTTAATGATCATCACATTAATACTCAAACCAAAATCATGAAAAATAACATGTTAATACTAAAACTAAACAAATAAATTAATATTCTTCCCCATTTTAGTATTAACAAAAAGAAATTTCAAAATTTTGGCAGAATTGAACAATTAACATGAACAACAAAATTTCTCTTCATAATGTTTCCAAAACATTATACGACATATATGTCCATTACTAACCATGAGCATAAAACACGACAAACATGACAAATTGTCATAAATGTTCAACAAAACAATCACCGCAAGAGAAATATTTACACACCCAAATATGATAATTTTTTTTTGATTTTAAAAAAAAAAATTTGTCATGACGGCACATTAACGTGCCTTCTCAAAAAGATAACAGTAGAATACAACACCTATGCGCAAGATATCATGAAATGGCCTGGTACCTCTTCAAGTTTCAAACATCATAAATCGACTTTGATTGGAAAAAACAGTTAACTGCCTCCATTCATGAAACATCTTTAGAGAAATTCCACTGCAACTTATTTTATCAACCACAACCACTTTTAGAAGTTTAGATGAAACCCACAAAGTCACAACCATGGTAAATAAAAATTAGCAATAGTATAAGACATACTATTTCACACAACCAAATTCATTTTGGTAATTTAGGATTACATGGACTAAAACCATCATTTAATCAATCAAGCATAAAGACATTCTTAATTAAATAAAAAAGACAATAGTATTATCTAATACTTTAACATGTTATCCTACTATAATTCATACAAAAAATTAATGAAGATAGTAGAAACTCACAACACAACCCGAAATTGGGTTTCAACCATGTAGTGAAGATTTGAGATATCCATCATTCCCGACCTCTTGTCTTGTAACATTCTTCTTCTCTTTCCATTTAATAATGGCATTTTCAGAAAAGTAGAAACATCTCACCCAATTAAGGAAGATCCAATTACCCAAGGAATAAATAACTTATAGATTGTTAGAGATGTATATGGATATAACAATGAGCAACATGATATTAGATCTTCCAAGCACGTACTAATACGCTTTCCTATAAGCTATTTACTGACCCACTAAGAACAACGGAGTATCACGGTAATACTTATGAGATACGAAGAAGAAACATTGAATCTTGGTTGTTAACAAGAAACAATCCCATCAAGAGTTTGTAGTTTGATTTCGTTTGGAGAAAATACAAGAGAATTTCATTCTCTAAGCAAGTACCCTGGAAAAATGATTTCTCACATTTTCCAATACATATGATCCATCTCTATTTATAGTGTAAGAGATAGTTAGAGGAAATGTCTGAAACAAGGTGTCACTTCACACCAAAAGACACATTTAATTCCTCTTAATTCATATTATACTTATACTCCACAATACCAAGTATAATAAACATCATATATATAACCTACGAACACATTTAACTATAAATGTTCCAACAATAAAGGTCACGGGTTCATATCTCATCCACCCCTTCTTCTTAAGTGGAATATATTTAGCGCCGGGTATGAAGGAGACTTATGCTGCATCCATACTTCAAGCCCAATGGACTCGTGTGAGGGGGCGTGATAGAGTATAAAACTATTCTTGGGACTCCAACCATCAGCTTAACCTTTTGATTGAGTTGGTCCTTTGACATTGAACTTTACTTATAGTATAATAGCCTCCAATGCACGCGATGCGTGCGACAACATATTAGTATTAATATTGATATTCAGAATCGTAAAAAACATTAATATTAATGCGAAAAAAGCATGTACTTCGTACTTACAATTTATTTTTACAAGAAATAGGATTGAAAATGAAGATAAAAAGAAGTTGGTCTATGCTTATTTTTTTCTCATCAGGTTTAACTATTTCGCTTAAATAATATCTTGACTACGACAATTATGAAAACGAAAAATAAAAAGATGAGTTATACTCTCTTTTTCTCGGTAATTTTATGAACTTTTAATTTATGTTCTTTGTAATTGTTATTGAATATTTAGGTAAAAGAAAATTTTGTGTTTTTGGCTTTACAATTGTTAAAACATTTATTTGTTATGTTAATTTCCTCATCGTAAGTAATATTTTAAAGGCAATCTTAAACTTTTTTTTATGTTCTCTCTTTTTACAACTTTCCTTATTATGCATAATTGTAAATCAGGAAATGAATGAGAAATTTTGAATAGTTTTTTTTTATGTTTCAAATTAGGGGTATATAAGTCTTTTCATGGGGGAACACCATAGCTCCCCTTGACTTATATAATAGAGATTATAGAACTATATATAAATTCATTACCATTAGAATTATTTATTACCGCTTACTAAATGAGCAAAACAGCTAATACCATGCAAATTCATTAAAAAAAATGAAGCAAAAATTTGACTTTGCATATCAACTGAATCAGTTCAAACATATATGGAGTTACAAGTTGATCCACCAATTAATTTGGAAATATTTCTAATAAACTATCCTATTAGCTATGTAGAATTAGTTACAGTAGGGATTAGCTGAAGTAGACTTAGCTTCAGATCAGACTTGGACTTGACTTACTATAGCTTTTAGAAGTCTGTCCAACATTCCCCCTCAATACGCTGGAATGGAAAACAAACAAGTCTAACTTGGACAAAAGGTGATTGTATAGAGGAGAAGAGTGCGTAATCTTGATAAAGAGACCATCAGTTGATTTGAGTAGGAAGGTATAAAAGTTTTTAAAAGACCTTCAAGAAGACGAGAATTTTATCTCCTGTAAAATGGCAATCAATTTCTATATGTTTGCTCTTTCATGTAGTTTGAGTTAGAGGAAGCCTAAAGAGTAGATCATTATAACCATGTTATAGAATTCCTTGAGTATAAGTTTGAGTTAAATAAGGTAGAGTTGAGTCCTATTTATGGGCGAAGCCACATGGGGGGCTATATCCCCTGCAGCCCAGCTTCCGGCCTATAGACACAAATCGTGTCTCCTCAATGAGTACCCAATGATGAAACATACCGTCGTCCTAATAGGTCCGGTCCAAAGGAATAACGAATCTGAAAAGCTAAGCCCAAAAACATTTCGAAAATATAAAGTTTATTTATTAAATCCAAACCCAATTAATTATTCTTGATAATTAATTGTATTTTTAATATTTTGATTATTATTCATGATAACTAATTTTTAAACTGTATTTTGAAAATCAAATTTTATTCCTAAAGATAGTTGATTTCGGATTTCAAAGGATAAGGATAAAAAAGAAACTTGAAACGATAAAAAAACCGACCAATTAAACATTCCATGTGACGCAGCCAGTGCGCGAGACGCACATGTTGTGCGTCCAGCGCAGGCGCACATAATTTCTCTATCTCTTCGCTTAGTTTTTGGATTCCTTTGCTTATAAATAGCTGTGATTTCTTCGAAAGTTTGACACGGATTTCATATACTATTTTCCTACGATTACAACACTTCATAATACATCTCACACTACCTAAACACTCTCTACACATAATCAAACACATTCAAACACATTAAAACTCATCCACCCATTCCGAATTTCCTATTTCAATCTTCAAGATTGCTCATCTTGCAGACCGTAATACAAGACCCAGGGGACAATGATATAATTCATGAGGGTCAATTCCAATTTTATTCTAATTTTCTTTTATTCCTTTTTACTAACAATTTACTTTTCATAATGTATTAGATCTCAAAGGAATTGACGCGTTCTTGTATATTCTAATTTCTACCCTTCTCTTTTTATTTCTTTCCTATATTGATTATGTATTCATGTGCATGATTGTATGTTTAATGCTTTCATCACCTCACATGCTTATTATTGTTAATCAAGACCTAAAGAAATATTATAATGCCTAATAAGATAATTGGACAATCTGATTAGGATCCTAGTAATTTAATTGCTTTAATAACATGTTTTTTTTGCCAAGTAAGAAAAGAATATATTGCACCAAAATCAGGAATACATCCTAAGCCTAAACCCAGGACCAGTGGTACCTTCTAGGAAGGGCTCACCAGAGCAGGCATGCAGAAAACAACATGCTCAGAGAGCTAAGCTATTACAAGCTATTAAACCAATCTCTATTAGTACCACTGATTTTCTTTCCTAAGACTTTACAGATCCTATTTTTTACACAAAATTTAATATTTTGAATGGTATATTCAGGCTGTGGAGCAGTCATATCCCAAACAGCCGAGTTTCTTGCTCTCCAAACCTGATAGGTTGTAGCAGCAATAGCAGCAAAAGGCACTTTCTTTTTTAATAAGGATTTACAATATCTATTTACCCAGCCAAGCAAAGGGTATAACCTGAACTTGATACTCTGAATGCCAAGCCATAAGAGAATGGCTGTGAGGCACTTCTGACTGTAGGCACATTCAAAGAATAAATGTGTGATTGATTCTGGAACCTGGTCACATATAGGGCAGTTAATGCTATCACAAACCCCATACTTAGACAATCGGTCTCTTGTTTTCAGTCTATCATGAAGAGTGAGCCATAGAATAAATCTGTGCTTTGGAATAGAAAATCGATTCCAAACATAAGTGTGCCAACTCACCTTCTCCTGAGCTTCACATAGAAGCTTATAAGTACCTCCAATTGAGATAGAACTGGCAGTGAGCCATGCTGTGGAGTTGAATCTCGCTGAAAAAGCCTCCTTGGCTCTGCAAATATACTTCATAGCCCAACTAGCATTGACTGGATGTTGGTACACCAACCAATTTTTGTCCTTGATATAGATAGCATGTACCCATTTAACCCAAAGGTTGTCTTGTTTCTTGGCTATTGCCCATGCTAGCTTGCCAACTGCAGCTTGATTCCGCAAAGCTAAATTCCTGAAACCTAGACCACCTTGATTCTTTTTGAGACATAGAGTGTTCCAAGCCACTAGACATGGTCTACTGTCATCATAGGTACCAAACCACAGGTAAACTCTACACACAACATTAATTCTATTGAATACTTTTTTGGGAAGAATGAACATCTGATTCCAATAAACACTAATGCTGATTAGAACTGAGTTCACAAGCTGAATTCTCCCTGCAAAGGATAGATGCCTTGAGCTCCATATTTTGATCCTAGCAACCATTTTGTTGACCAATTGCTCACATTCACCAGCTTGAAGCTTCCTAGTGCTGATAGATGCTCCAAGATATCAAAATGGGAGATCACCAAAAGAGAACCCTAAGAGGCTACCAATAGAGTCTCTGATGTTATCATCCATCCCACAACAATAGATGGAAGACTTAACTGGATTTACACTAAGACCAGTAGTGTCAGAGAAGGTGTGAAAGGCACTCAACATAATTTACACAGTTTGCACATCACCTTTGCAGAACATGAGTAGATCATCAGCAAAGCATAAGTGATTAAGCTTGAGATATCTTCATCTAGAGTGAAATTTAAAGTGTCGATGATCACCAACAACCTTCATACACCTTGAAAAATATTCCATACAGAGAGTGAAGAGGAGAGGGGATAAAGGGTCTCCTTGTCGGAGCCTTCTCCTTGGTTGAATCAAGTTAGTAGGACAACCATTAATCATTATTGAATAGCTGGTTATGGACAAGCAAGTCATGATAAGCTGAGTGATGAAGCGGGGAAAACCAAGCTCATTCATGATTTTCCTGATGAAATCCCATTCTACAGTATCATAGGCCTTTTTGAGGTCCAACTTCATCAAGCAACAAGGGGGATCATTCCTTAGATTGTACATTTTGATCAGGTCCTGGCAAATAAGGACATTATGGAGAATGGATCTGCCTGAGACAAAGGCACCTTGGTTATGAGATATGATATCTGGAAGAACTTGGCTAAGCCTTTGACATAAGAGCTTGGAAATGCACTTATACAGGGTAGAACAGCAGGCAATGGGCCTGTAGTCACCTACTGAGGCAGGGACATGAACTTTTGGGACAATAGTAATTAAGGTCACATTAACCTCTTTTAAGATTTTTCCAGTTGTGAAAAAATCCAAGATGGCCTCACATACACCATTTTGAACTATTGGCCAAGCAGTCTTGAAAAAGAAGCTGTTGTAGCCATCCAAACCAGGAGCATTGTTGTTAGGGATATCCATAAGAGCCTTTTTAATCTCTTCCAAGCTCAAATCACATTTCAGCATCTCCCTGTGTGTATCAGTCAGCCTGACATCTTTATCACTAACCACTGAATTCACTTGGCTTCTATGCTCAAGAGTAGTACCAAATAAAGAAGGGGAAAACTTGATGAAAGCCTGCTGCACTTCTTCCCTGGTATTCACCATCTTCCCATCTTTGTCCTGGATAGAGTGGATGTTATTTTGCCTCCTTCTTTACTTGATACTTTGATGAAAAAGCCTGGTGTTTTCATCACCACATTCCAGCCAGTCAATCTGGGCTGTTTGTTGTAAGAAAGAGATATGCTTATTGTGAGCTTCTCTATATTGCTTAGCAATTTCTTTCTCTGCAGTGACAAGGTTGCTATTGCTGGGATTATCATGTAGTTGCTTCTGAATTTCATCCAACTGAGCCTTCCAATTCCTGCTTTCAGCTTCAACATCATTAAAGCCCCTTTGATTCAGCAGCTTAAGGTCATATTTGAGCCATTTTAGTCCTGAATGACCTTAAACATTTTACATCCTTGGACAGGCTTATCCCAATTATGAGCAACTAAAGCCATGAAATTGTCAGCTTTAGTCCACATATTATAAAACCTGAATGGTCTCTTCACTAAAGCATCAGAGTATTGACTTAGGATCATTGGACAATGATCAAAGTCACCTTCTGCATAATAAGTAGCTTCAGAGTTAGGGAACATGGCATCCCAGGCTTGATTGGAGAGAACTCTATCAATTCTGGAGAAGACTCTTGTATCTCCCTCTTGTTTGTTGTTCCAGGTGAATTGCTTCCCCACTGTTTTGTGAGTAGTCAAGTTGCAGGTGGACATGCAATCTCTCATTGCTTGTATATCACCCATTCTCACTGGAGCCCCACCAATTCTATCTTCGATTTCCATGATAGCATTAAAGTCTCCCATTGCAATCTAGGCTTCACTCATTCCTCTAGCAAATTCCACTAAGTGATCCCACAATTCCTTCCTAACTTTCTTATCATTATTGCCATAGATAAATGTGCAGAAAAAGCCTATGCTCATCCCTTTAGGAGTGATAGCACAATGGATGAATTGATCACTCATTGCTTTGATATCAACATCAAAGGAGAGAGGGTTCTAGGCTACAACTATTCTCCCAATACTGTAGTGGCTGATGTTTGTAGTGACCATCCAAGGCACATTTTTAGGTAGAGAGCACCCAGTTTAGGTGGTCTCACCTTTGTTTCAAGGAGGCTAAACAACTTGATTGTGTGATGCTGAATCAATTGATACACATCACTTTACTTGGATTTGTTGTTTAGCCCGCTTACATTCCAACAAAGGAGGCTATCCATTAGGCTCAGGGGGATAAATACCCTATGGTCCTTAGCTCCCTCTATTTCCTCTTGGATAGGTTTATCTCCTCCATCCCTCCTCTCATCCCCATGTAACTCATCCAATGCTTGAAATCTGTAACCTGAATCTTTTCCTGAGCAGGTGCCTTTGGAACCCACATTTTCTTTGTGGTTGCAGCTTTCTTCATGAATTGTATCTTATCATGTCCCAACCCTTTGCAAAGAGAGCAAGAGATTGGAAGCCACTCATATTCCACTAGTTGCTCCACCACCTCTCCTCTTTCATTCACAAATTGAATTGTCTCAGGGAAAGACTGAGTCATGCTGACTTCAAACATAACTCTTGCAAAGGAGAGTTTATCTCTGTTTTTGTTGCTTGGTCAACTTTAACTAGTCTTCCTAGAGTTTTAACAATCTTAGATAAGCTCTTTTCACCCCAATATTTCACATCTAAGCCTTGCAGTTTTGCCCATATTGGAACTAGTTTAACACGATCCTTCACTAGGTTCATGTTTTCATGCCATTTTTTCAAAATCATGGGTTTCGAATCAAAGAAATAGGGTCTTCCATGTAAAACTTTCTGAGCATTCTCCATTATTGTGAAACGAACCAGGAAAACACCCTTCCCAGCCAATACAATCTTATCTACTCCCATTTTACCCCAAATTCGATTGATGAATCCCTCCATGACATTATGAGGTGGATTCGCACCCAAAATGTAACAAGCAACAACAGATTTCCAATATACAATTTCATCCTCTATATCTTCTAATTCAATTCGCATCAGATCAGTTGTATTATCAATCGCAGAATTAGAATCATTCAATTGAACAATTAACCGCCAGAATTTATGAGTGGACGAAATTGAGAACTTACAGGTTTTCCTTGCGATAATCCATTAATCCATGCATTGAATATAGTCTTCACATGAGATTGTTGTTGTAGCTCCCGCAAAGATGATTTGGGGGTCAAAATTTGATGCTCAAATTCAATCAGAATTTCTAGCTTTTCCTCGGACTCCATTGAAGCTACCTCTTCTTCCTTCTCATCTTCAATTATATCATCAGTGTGACTTTTATTAGCCGCTCTTGTGATTGGTCTCTGTGATTTAACGCCAGAAGATGAAGACTTCTTTCGAGGTCTTGCCATGGCTGCAAAGAAGAGCTAATCACCCTTTTCGCGCCCTCTCAAGAAATCACAAATTTTCTTTTTAATAACATGTTGATAAGTGTGAATTATTATATATTATAACCTTCTTATTCCCTTTTACTAGCTTCTTATCACTATAATAAACTATAAGTTGTGGGTTTTAATCGTTTTTATAGGCTATCTAATAATTATGTTTGTATGATTATTTATTAGTTTGACCTATGCTATATTCTATACTAGTAATAATTTATCTAATGTTGGCAGGTACATTATAATGTTGGAGTTTAAGAAATGAAAATTGGCCTTAGCAAATTAATGGGTTAAACCCATTTGACCCAAATCAAGTAGCAAGAAGTAGAAAATTTCTATTCCTTGTGATCACTCACGTCAAATGGAAGAAAATGGGTTAAAGCCCAATGCTCCAAGATGAACCCACGAAGTAACCAGCAAGTGAAGCAGCAAATGGAAGCAAGAAGGGAAATAAAAGAATAAAAAGAAAAGAAAAAAAAAAAAAGAAAAAAAAAGAAAAAAAAAGAGAAAAAACCTTATTCCTTGGCTGAAGATAAATAAAGAGGAGTGGGCTTTGATTAAAACCCACATAACAACAATAATAAAAACAACGCAGCACACAACAGTAGAGAGGACGGAAGGCAGAGACGCAGTTCGAAGGGAGAAGAACAGTACGGAGAACAGAGGAGCCGAGCAGATTTCAGCCATGGTTTCTCATATTTGGGTGATGTATCTCCAATTTATGAGTAGCTAATTCTCTTATTCTAGGGTTTAGATAAAACCCTATTAGTATGGATTGATAATTTAATTGTGTTTGAGAATTGATTTTGGTTTATGATTGAATGACTATTGAGTTTATTATTGGGTTGATTATTGTTTGCATTATAGATTGATGATTGTTCTTGTAGAATTAATTATTGGTTTATATTGTTGACAAGTTGAATAATTTAT
Organism: Beta corolliflora; assembly: GCA_947648045.1. Lineage (NCBI taxonomy): Eukaryota > Viridiplantae > Streptophyta > Magnoliopsida > Caryophyllales > Amaranthaceae > Beta > Beta corolliflora. The sequence continues at coordinate 1,223,711 of CANSZD010002978.1, forward strand.
GCTTTAGTTAGATAAGTTATGTCACCTAATTAATCGCAATATTATTTTGTTCTAAGTAATCACGGCGTAGTCTAGGATGGCGTAGTCTAGGATACTTGATAAACCTATTGATTCTCATTCCAATTAATCTATTAGTCATATTATTAGTACCAGTGGATTCGACTATCCTAGATTTCGTATTATTGTCTGTAATCTGACTCACTTTTTATTGCCAAGTTTATTTAGTTACTTTATATTTCAAATTAGTTTAATTAGGGTTCCCTGTGGATACGATACCCTATTATTTATCACTTACTACTTGATCTTGTATACTTGCAAGAATAGGGTTTTAAAGCTTGTCTAAAATCGCTATCACATGTCACCAAAAATCAGTCTTTTGTTTGTTTAATGAACCGACATAGATTGCTTTTTAGATTGCATTAATATATTACGTGATTATATAATTGCACAAATCGTGACATAATGAATCGATATTAAGTACACTAGTAGAATTTTTGCTTATTGCTGCGGTGATATTGCTGTGGTTTTACCCATACGCAGCAATAAACCACGTCAAAAGAAAAAGGTAAAATATAAAATAGACCTATTGTTGCGGTTTCGGCCGAAAACCGGAACAATTGATTCCAACTGGACAATTTTCAAACTTAAGTTGACTTTTTGACTAGATCTATTGCTGCGGTTTCCAGGAGGAACCGCAGCAATAGATTAAAATATTATTATTTTTAATAATATTTTAATCTATTGATGCGGTTTCTTAAAGGAACCGCAACAATATCCCTTACAAGTTCATTACAACTTAGGGTTTTTAGACTCATCCTCACGCCTCTCTCCTCATTCAAACTCTCTCTCACGCCTCTCATCCTCTTTCAGTTTCAGACTCTCTCTCACCCTCTCTCCTCTTTCAGACTCTCATCCTTTGACCCTCTCATCCTTCGACCTCTCTCATCTGTCGACCTCTCTCGATCTGTCATCTCTTTCATCCTCACCACCATGGCGAAACAACGCGCTCCATTCGTTCAACGAGAAACGCTCCATCTTCGTTCAACGAGAAACGCGTTGATATCCATGGCGAAGCAAAATACCCTGAAGACGAATTCGGCCCTTGTTCGCCGCCTCGACGAGTTTGGCGGTGGTCATCCATGGCGAACTTCGCTGACATCCATGGCGAAGCAAAATACGAATTGTTAGGGTTTTGATTTCAATTTTTTTCTCAATTTTCGTAAGAATAATAAATCTTATCTCCTCAGTCCACCAACAAAACTGACCTCAATTACCCAAAAAGCCTTCTTCTTTACCCTTCAAAGCCCACCTTTTCATCAATTCGGCCCATCACAAAAATCCAAGTTTCTTCCTCCTCCACCAACAAACCCACTACAATTGGTAAAAACCCGGCCCAGAACCCGACCCAAGAAACCGTCTTTTTTGATGGGGGTGCTCATTATGGTGATTTGGTTGCAAATTTGGTTCTGGGTTTTACCCTTTTTTGGCTTCCATTAACTCTAGCTGTTGTTTCTAGGGCATTTCGTTTCGTCGTTATCATATTCGTGAATTACATCAGTTTAGTGCTAATCTTGAATTAGGATTTTGATTTTTTTATCTTTTCTCGTTTCAGCAATTTCAGTAATGTGCTCGAGTATGATTAGCGGTGGTCCATGGTCATGTTTATAGATCTGTTTTTTTTTTGGGTGAAGGTAGATCTGGTTTTTTTTTGGTTAGTGTTATAGGTAGATGCCGTAGATCTGTTAGTTAAATTTTTTTAGGTTAGTGTTATAGGTAGATCTGTTAGTCAAATTTTGTTATAAGTTCTGTAAGAATATGGTTCTATATAATATATGAGTGTAATGATGTAAGTTTGTGTTTTAGTTAAATGTTTTTTTTTGTTTTTTTGGCACTTTCTCTCATTGTATATGAATATCGAAATTTTTTTTTTGGGTAAAAAACCGCAGCAATAGGCTTTAATTTTTTTTAATAAAAATAAACCTATTGCAGCAATAGGTTAATTACACATTGCTGCGCCCTTAATTGCTGCGCGGCCAAAACCGCCGCAATAGGCCACTTAATTACCGCAGCAATAAGCAATTATTCTACTGGTGGTAGAGGCCATCAATGGGCGAATTTGATTCCTGATCTTATTGGTACTCTCACACCCGAACTCAAATATGGTTCAATGACCATCTATGGAGTCATGACAGGGAAGTCTACATTAGATAAGTTCCTAAGTTGTCCCTAGTCCCTACGATTTTCCAGTATCTAATTAGATTTATGAATCTTCCTTCAAAGACTTGTTGGCGACTAGCGTCTTCTATTTCAAAGCATTTTCGAAACAAAACCTTTACAATGAGATAGTCAAATACGAGTTCATCCCGTGTAAGCGAACAAAAACACGCCTACACATCCCACATTTTTTTAATTGGGCACCCGCAAATATTTTTTTTATATATTAAATGAGGCCTTTATGGACATAAAGGAAATATTGGCTTAGTTGGTGAAAGTTCAAGTGGTTAAGAGGTCAAGTCTTCTTGACAACATAAATTCTACTCACTGTTTCTTTCTTTTATGTTTCGTTTTCTTTATTTTTTTGGATGAAACTCACTCTCTGTCTTTTAGTATTCCATAACTTTTTTTCCTTCTCATCATCTTCTTCTTCTTCCTTCTTTTCGACCATCTCCTTTTTTTCTCCTTTATAAACATTAAGGTTGATCGCATTTCAAGGTAATTCAATTGCAATTATTGATCAAATTAAAGCTTGATTATTAAAATTTATAATTTACACCATCCTTATATAGGTCATTCTTCGATAGCCGACTTAAAAAGTAATTACTGGCTTCCCCCTGCTCCTATCATTGAAAATTACAAATGTTCTTTTGATTGTATTAAATGTTCAATAGAATAAACTCAATGTTCTTTAATTTTGTTTTACTGGCGTTTTATTTTTTTCACTTGCATTTTGTTCCATATGCACCATCCTCTTTATAGGTACGTGTGTTTATAATAATGTGCGGCAACAGTGGTGGAAAACGAAAATAGACTAGCGAGTTACCTTACATTTTGTTCAGCGTGCCTTGACACACCTTTTTGATATTCGTTTATCCCCCCTTATTTCTCTCATTTCATGAAAAATAAGTTTAGATATTTTACTTTTTGGCACACAATTCAGACATATAAGTTCAAGGTTAATAAGATCAAATAAGTTAAATAAAGTTAAGCAATTCTTTTTCCAATATACAAGCTAGTTATACTTTCGATCTACATATGGCACTAAAACAAACTTTCTAAAACTAACAATTAACAATCATACTATCTATCTGATTTCTATATAATAATTCCGTAAACATAATGATTTTAAAGATGAACATTAAAAATTTAAACTTGATATTATATCAATAAATTTACACAATTGAAAAATAAAAAGCTTGTAAGTCACTTGTTTTAATTTTTTTGATTACCCTCAAATTGTAGATATCTAACTACTTACTTGTTGTAGCCTAAATAATCAACGGGTCTCTTGGAGACACATGGATGCATCAGGATCATACACGTGTCCCATCAAAGGAAGTCAAACAGTATGATTTACCCACTGGGTTTTATTTAGAAGGGAGTAAAAGCCCACCTTTTTGTCTAAAGGATATCCAGGGCCCAAATCCCTAAAATGGCTGCAGGTGATTGGTTGATGATCAACCCCCAATCATAGCCTGCCACATGTCATGATTTGATTGCCTAGCCAATCAAGTGCCCCTATTATAGGGTAACCTAGAAGGGCATCAGTCATATCACAAACACTATAAATATCCCTGAAATCAGAAGAAAGGTAATTCAATTTGAACAGTGTAAACTTACTCTGTGAATATACTCTCTCACTTTCTCTCTCTATCTCTACTTTTCCTTCTCACTCCTGATACCTGACTTAAGCTTCGGAGGGGGAACCACCACCCAAACCTCCAGGGTAGGTCCCTTTTTTGCAGGTTTGGAACGGAGCTCAAGTTTGGACTTACCAGATTCAGACATCGTTGCACAAGTCTCCAAAGAAGAACATCTTAAGGGAAAATTGTAACACCCCAGAATTTCAAAGGCGGAAAAGAAAGAAATAATAATATAATTAATAGGACGATGGCGGAAACATCGTCTTCTGGGAATGTCACTACTACAAGATTATTGTTTAAATAACTAAGTGATAAAAACAAACATAAGTAAATACTATAAGTAAATTAATTACTTAGATTATAATCAAAATGAGAAAACTATCTCAAACTAAAGAGAAGTCTAGAACTAAAACCCTAATAGATTATTTCTCGCATCTCGACCCGAGCCCAAAATCAAAGAAAATCCCCATCAACAAAACCTGCAAAATATACAACAAATATCCACAATCAGTGGGGAGTAACTAGCAGTTCTCCCAGAACAATAGCAATCAAAGCACGATTCAGAAGAAGATTATTAAGAAAGATATAACATGCAATCATTACATCATATCATGCACATAGAAATCATAAAAGCTCATAGATAAATCAAGAGATCATTAACAATAAGTAAGCATAATATAGTGAGTGACATAATTTCCAATATAAATAAATAATAATAATAAATCAAAATACAACAAGTTATTGAGTCAGAAACCAAACGCCAGTGATTCGCAAATCACTTCCTAAGGTTTGTCAGATCGCAATCTCCAGGTCAGTCTATGGGCTTACGTTCCCCACTGCCTGTGTCTAAGAATGGCCAAACTCCCGATGCAGGGTAGAACACGCAGAACTCCCTGACCTCTCGAACGACAACAATTAACCCAGGTGTACCCCTAGTTCGCAAACCAGGTGGTTGGCATGTTCTTAACCGGGGACTACATCTATCCCACCGGATATTCTTATCTCAAAATACAATCATGCATACAAACTAAGTATCATTCATCAAAAATATTCATCAAAAAGGGGATGCCACCCGGCCTTATACCCACAGTTCATCAAACAGTTCTTCATAATTCCTCAAAATAAATCACTTATACAATAATCAACAAATAATTCTCACAATAACACTTGAACATTCCCAAACATCAAAAATGACAATATACTGGTTTTTACAGCAACCACTCTCAATCACAAATACATCACCAATTAACTCTAAATCATATTCATTAAAAGAGTAATAACAATTAAATCATTTTATTCCATAAATCAAACCTAAACATGTGGTTACCAAAATGATGCATACTATATACTACTGAAAACTAGCAACCCAGAATATATTAAATTATAAATTATATCTGATTTACAAGCCTTCAAACAATTTAAAAGTGTATCCTCAATTTCATCACAAAAACACCATAATAATTATGAAACTAACAAATTCGAGCATTAAAATCACACAAAAATTATCATATAACCCTAATAGCTCTACTGACATGGTACAATTTTTATTTATAATTTTCGGACTCAAAAAGTATTTTAACAGTTAATATACAGATTCCTCAAATAAGCCATTATAATAATTAAAAATATAAACAGACGCCAAAAATTACCAAAAATTCACATAACATGTAAAAACTCACGGATATACATATTATTCAAACAAATTAGTTTTTCTTCCTCTACAAATAATTTTCATGAATTATATACTGACAGAACCGAAATTACAAAAAACAGATATATAAATTAATTAAAATAGTAAACAGTAGATAAAAATTATTCTAAGGCAAGGAATACATTATACGCATGTTACATGATCTAAGAAAAATGATTTCATCAATTTCAACAGTCGTTCAATAATTATTATGAAATTTAGCCAAAAACGCACAAAATACTAATTAAATCAAACAAATATTAAAAATCATGCAAAAATTATTTTTCTCTACACAGTATTCACATAGCATGTGTCACGTATGTTCAAGTAAAATTTCGTCAAAAATCTCATTCAAAAAGTATTTTAGATAATTCCTAACGTATTAATCTAATACCGAATACTACTCTAATCACTATGATTCTAGGATAACAACTAGTTACCTGGATCGTCGGGAGGAGAGCTGAGTCTAAAGAAACAATCACAAGTTAAGCATGCAATCCAAATTCTCTTCTAACCCCAAGGCATAACAAACGAGAATTGTAGCAACAAGTCACTAAGCATTTCTTCTTGAACGTTGAAAACTCTTGTTTCGCACTGCTCTGTTACGACCATGATTCCCGATGATCAAAAGCTCTGATTCTAAATGGCTCCGGTCAGAATGTAGAACAAGACGTTGTAAACATTGTATCCAAAATTGAAGACTATCCAACGGATAAATCTCTGGATACGGTTATTTTCGTGAAGGTGCGACAGGAAAAAAAAACCGGGTTGAAACTTTCTATTATTTTCCTCTTCCTTTTCTCTCTTCCTTTTCTTGAAAAACGGTGGGGGTTTCATGCAAATGATGCTGAACTTCTTTGAATAAAAACCAGAATTTTATGGACGTTTAATGGTTGAAATAAAGGGTTTTAATGAAGGAGAATGATTAGGGGGTTATAGGAGTTACAAAGCTACCAAGAGTCACAAGGAAAAATAAAAAGAAAAGAAAGAAGAGAGGCTCTCCTTTTCCTTCACTTGGCCGGCTGTCAAGCCCAACACACCCACAAAAATCTTCGGCCCAAAACAACAAGGGTCCACGCTTCAAAAGCCCGCTACGCGATAAATCGATAAATTCCTAAATCGCGCCTAAACTTTGAAAATACTTAATAATGAAAATAATTCAAATAAATTATATTATAAATATAAATATAAATATAATGCACACATTAGCACGCCACATGCGATGCAACATTTCATCACCCAAGTCGGTCCAACAACGTTACAAAAACGCTACGCGACAACACCACATCCTAAACGCCTAAATAAATAACGAAACTAATATAACCTTTAAAATAAATAACTAACAACTTAAAATAAATATATACATAAATATATCACAACATATAAATATATATACACATTTTCACAACACGTTCCAAAATAATCTAAATAATAAATTATTAATTTTTTTTACGAAAAAAATATCATTTTAATGTAAACAAACACCAAAAATAAAGAGTGAAAATTACGGGGTGTTACAATCACTCCCCCTTAAAAGAGTTTCGTCCTCGAAACTTCAAAACGACCAAGGGACAAAAGAAAATACTTTAGACAAAGAACATTAAGAAAACATAAATCGATGAATTTAGTTAAGAACTAAACAACTTTGCAGGTATAAAGTTTGATAACTCAAATAATATATATTTTATTTTGGAAGACCAAAAGAGTTGTACAGTAAAGAAGCACGGTAACAACAATCATTTTATAAAATGTGAAAGAACCAAAGACAAGTATTAGAAAGTTTAAGGTAAAAACTTATGCACAATAAACTATAGGTAATTTTGTAAAAGAAGCAGAAATAAATACTTACGTAAAATTATAAAAGTATAAATCCGACCATACATAAATATTTTAGAAAAGAAACGAAGAAGAAAAAGTTCGTAAATAGATAGCCAAACCAATTTAAATAGAGGTAACCACACGGGCTTATACCCCACTTAAAGAGATAAGAACACTTTAATAAAGAGTAGCTAGCTGCTTTATTAAAGTTGCACCTACGAACACAAATCATGACATATGTTATAAGAGCGTACGTCCTCCTAAACATATATATGAAAATTAAAGTTCGCAAAAGAAATTGAAAACTTTAAAATAAATTTTACAACGACGAAGCACTAATAAATAGGCGATAAAATACTAAATAATAAACAACAATTTTAAAATTTGCCAAGTCGACACAAATGTGCATGGAACCACCCATTGCAACCTAGTATCAACAAAACAATATTTGAAAGCCATCTTATCAAATCAACATTACAGTTTAATGGAATCACCCAATATAAAACTTAATGTCAACTCAAAAAGGAAGTTAAAATCAAAATAGTCAAAATGCGTCAACTTATCAAATTGACATACAAGTCAAAGGAATCACCCATTATGACTTAATATCAACTCAAACAAGTTTAAAATTTTAGACTTATCAAATTGACATACAAGTCAAAGGAATCACCCATTATGACTTAATATCAACTCAAACAAGTTTCAAATTGAGTATATAAATATCGTTTTAAAAGAATATAAAACAGATCAGTCAAAATCAGAGAATTTAAATAAGAAGTAATGAAAACAACCAAAATTTTGCTTAGAAATGAGAAAGCACTAAATATTTAAACAAGAAACAACAAATAGTAAACAAGATCCTTTCCCACATTTGAGTTTGAAAATAATACCAATAAGAAAAGTAAAATAGTAAGTAAAGTAAAAGTTGTTGAATGCTAACCTTTAAAACAAAATAGCTTGCGTCTATATTTCAATCTAACACAAAAATAACTCATTTGAGTACTTTTATTTTCAAGGACTACAAAACTTATTACCATATTTAAAGGCTAAACAAGAATTAGCATGAAAAATAAAAATATTAAAAGGAAAATATTTATAAATGTAGATGGTCAAAAACGGTAAGAGAAATTTGAAGAATATCTTGAAAGACAATTTCATAACCCCTTTCTTTTCCAAACCATTACACAACAATTGAAATTAAACGTTTTTTTTTCAAAAGAGTATGTCAAAATATTAACAATAACAACATTTGAAAGTTAGAAAATAACTCTAATATAGGTATGAAATTTATTAAGTTCAAAGGTCTAAAATATAATTTGGAATTTAAATTCAAACTGGAAAGTTTTGTAAATAATAAAACAGATACGTAGTACTCACATAAAAACAACACATAATTGAAAAAGAATAGAAAATATATACTGTCTCACATAATAACGTATACTATCAAGCAACTAGCAAATAAAATAAATGCAATGCAACACACATGACTATATTAAAATAAAATTAAAGTTTATTTTTTAAAATTGCAAAACACAAAATAAATTAAACATACAACTAAACCGATAAGGTTATAAATACTTCGCTTTCGCTGCGCACTCTGATAAAAGTGAAAATAAATTACAAGTCAGAGGCCCTGCAAATAAGATTAACAAACTTGGTAGACTAATTCCACCAATAATACAAGTAACTATACATATAACATATGCTCCATAAGCATGAGAGCACACCACATTCCCATAAGGCTTCCCTTTACTTACTCTACCCATAACACTCTCACTATAGTGAAACCACTAAACTTAATTCTAAACAAATTTTATCTCCTAGAGCTAACTAATAATTCTAAAGAATCATTAGCAACTCTTTTTCAGAGTTTAGGAACGTTTTGCTCTGATACCAACTGTAACACCCCAGAATTTCAAAGGCGGAAAAGAAAGAAATAATAATATAATTAATAGGACGATGGCGGAAACATCGTCTTCTAGGAATGTCACTACTACAAGATTATTGTTTAAATAACTAAGTGATAAAAACAAACATAAGTAAATACTATAAGTAAATTAATTACTTAGATTAAAATCAAAATGAGAAAACTATCTCAAAATAAAGAGAAGTCTAGAACTAAAACCCTAATAGATTATTTCTCGCATCTCGACCCGAGCCCAAAATCAAAGAAAATCCCCATCAACAAAACCTGCAAAATATACAACAAATATCCACAATCAGTGGGGAGTAACTAGCAGTTCTCCCAGAACAATAGCAATCAAAGCACGATTCAGAAGAAGATTATTAAGTAAGGAATAACATGCAATCATTACATCATATCATGCACATAGAAATCATAAAAGCTCATAGATAAATCAAGAGATCATTAACAATAAGTAAGCATAATATAGTGAGTGACATAATTTCCAATATAAATAAATAATAATAATAAATCAAAATACAACAAGTTATTGAGTCAGAAACCGAACGCCAGTGATTCGCAAATCACTTCCTAAGGTTTGTCAGATCGCAATCTCCAGGTCAGTCTATGGGCTTACGTTCCCCACTGCCTGTGTCTAAGAATGGCCAAACTCCCGATGCAGGGTAGAACACGCGAGAACTCCCCGACCTCTCGGACGACAACAATTAACCCGGGTGTACCCCTAGTTCGCAAACCGGGTGGTTGGCATGTTCTTAACCGGGGACTACATCTATCCCACCGGATATTCTTATCTCAAAATACAATCATGCATACAAACTAAGTATCATTCATCAAAAATATTCATCAAAAAGGGGATGCCACCCGGCCTTATACCCACAGTTCATCAAACAGTTCTTCATAATTCCTCAAAATAAATCACTTATACAATAATCAACAAATAATTCTCACAATAACACTTGAACATTCCCAAACATCAAAAATGACAATATACTAGTTTTTACAGCAACCACTCTCAATCACAAATACATCACAATTAACTCTAAATCATATTCATTAAAAGAGTAATAACAATTAAATCATTTTATTCCATAAATCAAACCTAAACATGTGGTTACCAAAATGATGCAGATTGTATACTATTGAAAACCAGCAACCCAGAATATATTAAATTATAAATTATATCTGATTTACAAGCCTTCAAACAATTTAAAAGTGTATCCTCAATTTCATCACAAAAACACCATAATAATTATGAAACTAACAAATTCGAGCATTAAAATCACACAAAAATTATCATATAACCCTAATAGCTCTACTGACATGGTACAATTTTTATTTATAATTTTCGGACTCAAAAAGTATTTTAACAGTTAATATACAGATTCCTCAAATAAGCCATTATAATAATTAAAAATATAAACAGACGCCCAAAAATTACCAAAAATTCACATAACATGTAAAAACTCACGGATATACATATTATTCAAACAAATTAATTTTTCTGCCTCTACAAATAATTTTCATGAATTATATACTGACAGAACCGAAATTACAAAAAACAGATATATAAATTAATTAAAACAGTAAACAGTAGATAAAAATTATTCTAAGGCAAGGAATACATTATACGCATGTTACATGATCTAAGAAAAATGATTTCATTAATTTCAACAGTCGTTCAATAATTATTATGAAATTTAGCCAAAAACGCACAAAATACTAATTAAATCAAATAAATATTAAAAATCATGCAAAAATTGTTTTTATCTACACAGTATTCACATAGCATGTGTCACGTATGTTCAAGAAAAATTCGTCAAAAATCTCATTCAAAAAGTATTTTAGATAATTCCTAACGTATTAATCTAATACCGAATACTACTCTAATCACTATGATTCTAGGATAACAACTAGTTACCTAGATCGTCGGGAGGAGAGCTGAGTCTAAAGAGACAATCACAAGTTAAGCATGCAATCCAAATCCTCTTCTAACCCCAAGGCATAACAAACGAGAATTGTAGCAACAAGTCACTAAGCATTTCTTCTTGAACGTTGAAAACTCTTGTTTCGCACTGCTCTGTTACGACCATGATTCCCGATGATCAAAAGCTTAGATTCTAAATCGCTCCGGTCAGAATGTAGAACAAGACGTTATAAACATTGTGTCCAAAATTGAAGACTATACAACGGTTAGATCTCCGGATACGGTTATTTTCGTGAAGGTGCGACAGGAAAAAAAAAACCGGGTTGAAACTTTCTATTCTTTTCCTCTTCCTTTTCTCTCTTCCTTTTCTTGAAAAACGGTGGGGGTTTCATGCAAATGATGCTGAACTTCTTTGAATAAAAACCAGAATTTTATGGATGTTTAATGGTTGAAATAAAGGGTTTTAATGAAGGAGAATGATTAGGGGGTTATAGGAGTTACAAAGCTACCAAGAGTCACAAGGAAAAATAAAAAGAAAAGAAAGAAGAGAGGCTCTCCTTTTCCTTCACTTGGCCGGCTGTCAAGCCCAACACACCCACAAAAATCTTCGGCCCAAAACAACAAGGGTCCACGCTTCAAAAGCCCGCTACGCGATAAATCGATAAATTCCTAAATCGCGCCTAAACTTTGAAAATACTTAATAATGAAAATAATTCAAATAAATTATATTATAAATATAAATATAAATATAAATATAATGCACACATTAGCACGCCACATGCGATGCAACATTTCATCACCCAAGTCGGTCCAACAACGTTACAAAAACGCTACGCGACAACACCACATCCTAAACACCTAAATAAATAACGAAACTAATATAACCTTTAAAATAAATAACTAACAACTTAAAATAAATATATACATAAATATATCACAACATATAAATATATATACACATTTTCACAACACGTTCCAAAATAATCTAAATAATAAATTATTAATTTTTTTTTACGAAAAAAATATCATTTTAATGTAAACAAACACCAAAAATAAAGAGTGAAAATTACGGGGTGTTACAAAAATAGTTTACTTGCCAGCCAAGAGGACTAAACATTTGGCGCTGTCTGTGGGGAGACGCAACAATGACTGACTGTCAATCGTCCAATGTGGCTTGAAATCGAAGTTTTCAGATTAATGTTGAAGATACAGTAGATCACGAGAGACCGCATCGAGGAAGGGATAGACTTCCGTCCATCATCAATGTCCCTGGACAAAGCCAACAACCTGTTATTTAGGAGAATCTTAAACGTCCAGTGACTGCTGCCCATCTAGAGAACGTCTTGAATGACTTTCAGACTAAGATGGCATCAGTTGTCCAGGAACAGATCAAGAACAACATGCTGTTTTTCCAAATTAATCCGGAGCCAGCAGCTAATAATCTAGCTCCTCTTAGGGGGCGTTCCCAGGAGAATCGTCCAGGTCCAAGTCGACCTGTTCGTCAGGAACCCTCTAGGAGAACGGCCAGAGAAAAGCAGCCAGAAGGTAGTGAGCAGCGAAGGAAGATGGACTGGAACCTGGTGGTTAGGACCCAAGATAATGTTCGTCCAAATGGGCACCGGATGGAAACAGATGCTAGGGAATACCTAGAGGCAAAGAAAGCTGCTGCATTACAACGGTCGGCCACTCGGTCTACACCGTACTTGAGAGACCCTCCTTTAAGGATATCATCCAGAACGAAAAGAAGAAGTCAGGGCCCTTCTCTTGTTCGTCCAAGACAAGAGAAAACGGTGGTTCAGCCCATGGTCTATAGGCGTCCAACCCCTACAAACACTTCATCCAATCTCGTGTTGAAAGAGTATCGTAATGAGTTCATACCCATTGAGGGACAGCTGGGAGCCCTCCGGATCAACTGGCCAACCCCATTCTCGGCCAGGATCATGGAGGCGCCCCCCTTCCCAAAGGTAAAACTCCCTACCATATAGCCTTTTGATGGAACCACTGATCCAGACGATCACCTATCCGCTTACAAACGTCAGATGTACGTCCAAGCAGTAGATGATGCTACTTGGTGTAAGAACTTCCCGGCTACTCTGAAGGGAGTAGCTCAGAAGTGGTTTAACAATCTTCCCCCCCAATTCAGTCAACAATTTCACCGAACTCAGTTTCTTATTTACTAGTCACTTTGTTGTCAATCGGTAAGAGCAAAAAACAAGCATGCATTTGGGTAAGGTCGTCCAAGGACCAAAAGAAGCCCTTAGAAGTTTTGTTAAGAGATTCAATCTAGAAGCCCTCCAGATTCAAGATCTCAATGCTAGTGTGGCCTTTGACGCCTTCATCAGGGGGTTGAGGCCAGGAAGTTTTAAGTTTGATCTTGTGAAGAAGAAAATCACCACTCTTGCCGAAGCCTTAAAAGAAGCCGAAGCTTTTATACACGCCACCGAAGTATGTGTTGAGGCAAAGCATCCTGAGTCCAAGAAGCCTGAAGAGGTAGCTCAACTAAAGAAGATCAACCCTAAAAAGGTTGAGACTTGGGCTATAACCTCCACAACCACTTCGTCCCGGAGAGGCAAGAGGAAAGAATATGAATCTTCAGCTAATCCCATTGAATTTAGCAAGGATCAATACTCCATTCTTTTGGAAATAAAGGATCAATATGAGCTAAAGCCTCCGGCTGAAATGAAGACCCCTTACAGGAATAGGGACAAGAGCAAGTACTACCATTTTCACAGAGACTGTGGTCATGAGACCAATGAATGTAAACACCTTAAGAGGGTGTTAGAGGATTTAGCTCGAAAAGGAAAGATGAACTCATACTTGCCCCAAGGGGGAAGGAAGTTTCAGAAGAGAGACGACCGTCAGAGCAAGAAAAAGGAAAGTGAAAGCACTGACGAGGATGTTGTCCTTGTTATCTCGGGAGGATTTGCAGCTGGTGGACCAACCAACAGGGGGCACAAAAACTATCTTAGGGAACTCGGCCAAATTTTGTTGACAGATCAGACAAAGGCCGAGCTCTTTCCCAAAGTAGTAGTCAGTGAACAAGATCGGGGGAAGCTGAGAACCCCCCATGATGATCCCTTGGTTGTGGAGATGAAGATAGCTAACTTGAGAGTAAGAAGGATTCTAATCGACACTGGAAGTTCCACGGACATCATCAGTGACGACTGCTTATCTAGACTGAAGTTTGATGAGAAGAACTTGGTTCCCGTCCACCACCCAATTATTGGGTTTGGGGGAGGAATCATTCATCTTATTAGGACAGTCACGCTGCCAGTCCGAGTTGGAGAGAAGGAGGCCTCCCGGACGTTGTTTATCAAGTTCCTGGTCGTCTGAGACTTAACAACATATAATGTCATTCTTGGACAGCCAACTCTGAATCATGTTAAGGCAGTGATAGTCACTCATTTGATGCTCATGAAGTTTGAATGTGATGGTGGTCAAATTGGCTCCTTCTATGGAGACCAGCAAGCGGCTTGAATGTTAACTAACTACTCTAAAACCATCATCATGGAAAGCAGACAAGCAAGACCAGAGAAAGGTCGCTGGCGAAGGGAGAACGTCCGAGATCGTGAAAGACCAAGTGGCCTCCCTGAGGATGACAATTGAAAGTCCTCGGACGCAGGTTGCTCCCTCAAGGAAAACATCCGAAAACCTCCCCAGCAAGAAACGAAAATATGTGCCCATCAAGGAAGAGCCACCCTCGTCTGGAGAAGTGATGGCCATTATGGGCGTGACACTTGAACGTCCAGAGCCTGTAGAAGCTCCAGAAGATGTGTGTTTGGATGAGGCTCGTCCAGAAAGAACGTTGAAGATTGAATCTTCTCTCTCCCCTGGGTTGAGGGGCATTTTGATTAGCTTGCTCAAAGAATTTCAAGATGTGTTTGCCTATTGTGTCGAAGAGATGCCGGGAATTGATCCAAAGATAGCCGTCCATCTGCTAAATGTTGATCCAAGTTTAAAACCTATTCGACAAAAGAAAAGACACTTAGGACCGGCCAGGAACCAGGCGGTCGACCATGAAGTTCAGAAGTTGTTGGAATCTCGATTTTTCAGAGAGACTTACTATCCAGACTGGATTGCTAATGTGGTCATGGTACCAAAGCCCAATGGCACATGGAGAATGTGCGTGGACTACACTGATCTTAACAAGGCATGTCCTAAGGACAACTTCCCTTTACCCAAGTTAGATCGGCTGGTAGATTCCACGGCTGGCCATGCTTTGTTAAGTTTTATGGATACGTATTCAGGGTTTCATCAAATACCCATGTGGCCGGAGGACCAAGATAAGATGTCCTTCATCACGGAGAATGGGCTGTATGGATGGCTGAGGATGCCTTTTGGCCTCAGAAATGCTCCAGCCACTTTCCAAAGACTGATTAACACGGTCTTCCAGCCACAATTGGGGAGGAACATGGAAGCATATATCGATGACATGATTGTAAAAAGTCAGCAAGAAGGAGACCATGTTGGTGATTTGCAAGAAACCTTTGAAACTCTCAGGAAGTACAAGTTGAAGTTGAACCCCAAAAAATGTGTCTTTGGTGTTTTGGCGGGGAAGTTCTTAGGCTTCTTAGTGGATCAGAGGGGAATAGAAGCCAATCCTGAAAAGATCCAAGCTATTCTAGACATGAAGTCTCTGTCCAAAATTAAGGAAGTACAGCGTCTGACGGGTTGCCTAGCTGCCCTTGGACGTTTCCTGTCTAAGTCAGGAGATAAGTGTCATTATTTTTTCACTACTATCAAGAAGAAAGCCAAGTTTGAGTGGACAGCATAAGCTGAACAAGCACTTCAGCAAGTCAAAGATCACCTTCGTCAGTTGCCTAGGTTGGTCAGTCCAGCCGAGGGGGAAAACTATTTGTATACTTGGTCGTGTCTCCTCAGGCCGTGAGTGCTGTTCTACTGGCTGAAAGAGAGTCCGTGCAAATCCCAATATACTTCGTGAGTCATGTGCTCAAGGACGCGGAATGTAGGTACACCCCGGTCGAGAAGTTTGGGTTGGCACTCGTCATGGCCAGCAGAAAGTTGAGGCCTTATTTCTTGGCTCATAGTATACTAGTCTACACCGACCAACCTCTGAAGCAAGTCTTTCAAAAGATGGAAGCCGCTGGGCGAATGCTGAAGTGGGCTGTTGAACTAAACATGTTTGACATATCCTTTGAACCAAGGAAAGCTATTAAGGGGCAAGCTTTGGCATATTTTATAGTTGAGCTCACTCGGCCAACTATAGAGCCAATATATGATCCAGCCGAAGGAAGGAAGCACTGGACGCTCATGGTAGATGAATCATCCACTTTCAATGGATGTGGGGCAGGAATCATTTGTCAATCTCCAGAAGGAGACAAATTTGAATATGCACTAAGGTTCCAATTCCAAGCGTCCAATAATGAAGCTGAGTACGAAGCACTTCTGGCTGGGATCAAGATGTGTAAGGCGGCTGGGGGCTATAGAGATTGAGGCCAAATCGGACTCTCTCTTAGTCGTCAGTCAAGTCAATGGAGATTTTGAATGCAAAGAAGCATCAATGAGCAAATACAAGCGTCTGATCCAGGATGAGATTGAGCCTTTAAAGCGATTTGTTCTCGACCAAGTACCAGGGTTAGAAAATCATCAAGCTGATGCTCTCTCAAAATTGGCCAGTTCAGCAGATTGTGATGCACCAAGAACTGTTTTATGGGAAGTTAAGGCAAAAAAGAGTATTGAGCTAGAATAAGTCATGTTTATTAGCCGAGGGGCAGTTTGGATGGAGCCCATTATAGAATTCAAGAAGACAGGACGACTACCTTCAGACCCTGTAGAGGCTTAGTACGTAAAAGCCCGAGACAAATGGTTTGAGTTGTGGGATGAAACACTCTACAAGAAGTCATTCAATCGTCCTCTTCTCAAGTGTATCACCAGAGAAGATGGGCTAGAAGTGTTGAAGGAACTTCATGAAGGGGCTTGTGCATCCCACATTGGGGGAAGAGCATTGGGGGAAAAGGCTTTAAGGACTGGGTATTAGTGGCCTACCTTAAAGGAAGATGCTCTTGCTTATGCAAAGAAGTGCGATAGTTGTCAGAAACATGGAAATTTGTATCGGAAGCCGTCTTCCTATTTAACTCCTATCTTGTTCCCACTTCCTTTTGCCAAATGGGGCATGGATATTCTGGGACCTTTCCCTATGGCCGCTGGGCAGAAGAAGTTTGTAATCGTAGCTGTGGACTATTTCACTAAGTGGATAGAAGCTGAAGCAATGCGGGGCATAACAACGAATGATGTCAAGGGCTTTATTTGGAAGAACATTATAACCCGGTTTGGTATGCCGCAGTCCATCGTCTTTGACAACGGTCCACAGTTTGAAACGTCGCCTAAGCTGAAAGATTGGTTGGCAGAAAGAGAAATCAAAGCTCACTTTGCTTTAGTCGCCCACCCACAGGCCAATGGGCAAGTTGAGTCGTTAAACAAAATCCTTTCAAACGGCATTAAAAGAAAGCTGGATAATGCCAAGAGACTATGGGTTGAAGAACTACAACTGGTTTTATGGTCCATTAGGACCACGGCCAAAAACTCTACAGGAGAGTGTGATATCCGATTTTTGACTGTCTTAATTAACGGTCTGAGTCCCACGAAAGTCTCTCATTGGACTATGAGTTTTAGAAAACTTTAAAGTCGCCACCCTATTAATATCTGAATAGGGACAGATTTATTTAATAAATCATTTTAAAATCAATTTCTAGAAATATTATTTAAAACGATGATGACTTCATATGGATAAAGCTTATTTGAAAATTAGTCTTTCATACCATGAGATAGGGTTCGGGGTTTAGTTTAAGAGGTGCGAACGTCTGGAACTCGTCTCCTCTTCCGTTCTAAAGAACGGGCTCTTACTAAATGTGCTATTTCCATTTTAAAGTAATCATGGCTATTAAAAAGAAAGAAAATCACATAGTTTGCACATATACATATCAACCCTTTTTATTTAGGACCAATATATCATTTGTACATGGTAGGTTTGAGCACTGAAGTTGCACTACGTACCAATCATTGCGGTATTGGAATCAACTCATGGATCAAAACCATCGTAGTTCAATCTGGTGTCTCACCCTAAATGGCCAATTCCATTGGGGAAGAAAAGGAAATATATTATGAATAACTCACCTTTAGAATTAAACAAATCTATTAGGATTAAGGTAATCACTCCAATTAGTGATTGAAATGAGATTAAGATAATCACCTTAATTAGTGATTAAATATGAAAAGGGTTAAGTTAATCACCTCAATTAGTGATTAAAAATGGAGGTTAAGATAATCACCCTAATTAGTGACGAAACTTAAGAGGAAAGATAATCACCTTGATTAGTGATTAACAATGAAGGTTAGGAAGTAATCACCTTAATTTATGATTATTCAAGGTTTAGGATAATCACTCCAATGAGTGATTAAATGAGAAAAATAATCGTCCTAATTAACGATTATTAAGGTTTAAGATAATCACTCTAATTAGTGATTAAATAAAGAGGGTTAAGTTAATCGCCTTAATTAGTGATCAACCAAGGTTTAAAATAATCACTCTAATTAGTGATTAAATATGATGAAAGGTTAAGCTAATCACCCTTATTAGTGATTGAATGAAAAGTTTGAGCTAACCGCTCTAATTAGCAATTAATCGATGATTGAAATAACCACCTTAATTTGTGATTACGTTTATGATTTTCAAGAGTTCTTAGAAGTTTGCTTCCTAATTTGAAGGCTTTTGAGAAATAATCTTGATTGAAGATTCTTAAGTCATTTAGAGAGAAATGATCAATTTGAGATCAAACTTTGAGAGATTGTGTTTGGCTAATTGGAATTTGGCCATTTAAAGCGAGACACGTGAACTGGCCTAAACTCAATTTGGAGATCATAATTACCAATCTAATTATGTCAAATTATATGATTAATCCATTTGAATATGGAGAACACATTTTTAAAATGTAAGATGGATCATCATACAATTTAACATAGTTAGATTTGCAATTTTTCCTCTTAATTGAGATTGAGTCATTTAATTCATATACTATGACATATTGGCCCAACATGCAGAATTTGTAACATTGGTTGCTCATTTTATTAAAAAAAGAGTTGTGGAATTATTTATGAAAATTATGCATAAACATCTCCATGTTTTTATATTAATGAGTGATGTAATAACTATTTACAAAGAAATTATTATTACAACAAAAATGTACAAATCTATGATCTATACAAAGTCTTCAATCTTGATCTTTACCGTGATGCTCCTTGATCTTCACCTCCTTGAATGGGCTTTGGAATTCATGTTTATTTGTGAATGTGTGAAAGTTAAAGATTAATTAACTTCTTTGGTTTTGATTTTTTATGACAATTTTTATTGATTTTTATTTACATGATAAAATGAGTAATTTTAAGAGAAACTTAAAATTTCATGATTTTTGATTAAAATTTTCGTGTGAAAAGAAAACAAAATTTTTTATGAAAATTGAGTTAATCACTTTATTTCATTTTCCAGATTGTACTTTTGTTCTTGCACTGACTTACAAAAATCATAACTTTTTGTATAAAGCGTTAAATTGAGAATTTGATACATTTGTGGGTAAATTAGTGAGTTCTTTGTGTTGTGTCAAAATGTCATAAACTTTTTATGACAACTCAAATTATGGTGAATTTTATGTCAAAACGGGTCAAAACAAGACCTTTATTGAAGTTGTTCTTTGAGATCCAACTTATTGAACTTATTTTGAAGTGAATTTTGGTATTAACATTCTGACACTTTGAAGAACTAGACTGGATATTTTCACTTTCCTTTTTTTATTTATTTCCTTGACTGAAAGGAAAATCAGTTTTCTAGAATTAAGTGATTTACATTAACGGTTTTGTAAAAATGATGTAAAATTAAATAAAATTCATATGAACATGATTTTTATATTTTTGAAAAGATACTGATGTTTTCTTCAAACTTCTAAATGATTTTATTCTAAACTTTATTGACAGAACAAACTTAGGTGGTACTGGACAAAATCAGTTTTGCACAACAAAGTTGTATGATTTTTAATTATTTACACAAAATTCGTTTTTTAGAAATTCCAAAGCCCAGTTGCTGGAAACATCTTGCACTTTATAGAAAAAATATTAAATCCTACAAACTATTTTGATAATATAGACGAAAAATAAAATGTAGTACGAAATTAAAACTGAGTATAATTATAGCATCACATTATCTTTTTTTTTATGGAGATGTTTATGCACAACTTGTCATGAATTTTTTTATGAAAACATTTTTGGTGATGAATAACAACTTGATTAAGGAAAATCACATAATCACATTGTTTCCTAAGAGTCACCCCATTAGAGGTGACTATTCTAGGTGGGGTGATTTAAGGTTAGGAACCTATTAGGACTTCCACATACCCAAATCACTCCAAAGATTAAAAAAATGATAAGAAGAAACATGGAGAAAGTTAGTAGATGATTGAGAAGATAATCAAAATAACAAGAGTTTCAACTTTACCTTGCTAGCTCAATGATGCACTTCTTTTTTGCAAATTTTTCTACCTTTTTTGTGATTTTCTTAATTTCTAAGTGAGTTTCTAAATCCACTTAATTACTAACTTAAACTCTTTTTTGTGTTTTTTTCTTTTGATGAACTTCTTTTACTTACTTATTAAGACTTTTGCTTAGATGGAAAGATTAAGGAGGAGAAGAGTAACAGAGAAGATGAGAGTGAAGTTGAATTGTGTTTTTTTCAACTTGGTTTTGAAGTAAAAAAAGGAGGGTATTTATAGAGAAATGAGGGAGGTGAACTAGGGTTTCAAAGAGGTAGAAAATCAGATTTTTCACCCAAAAAATCTGATTTTCTTCATTCTTAATCACCCTAATGACATCACTCTAATGACCTCACATCATAAAATCTCTTTGGAAACACAAATATTCTTATTCTTTTTGGATTTTCTCATAAATGAAGCAAAATCAGATTTTCAGAAAATATTCTTCCCTAAACAACCTATTACGTAAAAAATGCATCGAAAAACGTGCAAAACAAAGCTGATTAGAACACTGCGCCAAACGCAGGAGCCTGTGCTAGGCACAACGCCGTGCGCTAGGCGCAAGGCTCTGCGTCTGGCGCAGAGAATGCTTGTGCGCTAGGCGCACAATCATGTGTCTAGCGCATGATTGTGTGCTTGACGCACACTCGATTCTTCCGGAAATAATCCGGATCCCCCCTCTTACACATGGGATTTGATTCTTATTCTCACATCTTTTCGTAATTCTTATTCTCTAACTAATGGATAAAGGATGTGATTAATGGATAAAGAATATATTCTTATTCTTTATCCAGTGAACAATGACTTGACCATCAAGAAAATCGATTATTACCGGTTTTGGGATACGACTAAAATCCCGACGCCTAATCGCGACTCGTTTTCCGTTTTTTTCGAAAGACTTACTTAAAACAATTAACGAAAACTCGTCAAATTAATAAAGACGAGCATGATTATACTACGAATCGTTTTATTAAAATAGTGGTTGTAGTTATTGACTACGACTCACGTAAATTATGTTTCTAAGCCGAAACCGCACGACCAATACGCAAAAATGGAAAACCGTACGACGGGATGAAATTCGCGCTCCGGGACGAAACATGCATTTTACGGGGCGCGCGTTCCACGATGCATGACGATTTTCGTTATTTTTATTTCTTTTCAAAATCCTTATTTATCCGAAAAAAAGGGTCCAAAATTTGGTGTCTACATAGAGACACCCTTCATGTTGGTTTATGGTACTGAAGCCGTCTTGCCCATTGAGATTGAAGAACCCACCCTGAGAGTCATGCTGTACACAGAAGAAGCCAATTGGGCTGCCTTGCGCACGGCCTTGGACCAAGTGCCAGAAGTCAGGGGCAATGCACTACTAAGAATGCAATTGTACAAGCTGGGAATGGCTCGGGACTTTAACAAGAGAGTCGCTAGACGACCACTCAAGGTAGGGGATTTGGTTCTGAGGAAGATGGAAGCTGTTGGACGAGCTAAGGAGCTGGGTAAACTGACACCAAATTGGGAAAGACCCTATCTGATAGTCCAGGAAGTGCGAAGCGGAACATTTCGTCTCCAAGATATGGATGGACGGCCAATACAACGCACTTCGAACTCAGACACATTGAAGAAGTACTACGTCTGACTCAGATAATTGGCAAGAATTCCACGGAAGTTTGTAGTCCCAAACAAGTGCCACGACACAAAAAAGAGAATTAGAAATATATACATGTATCTTGGCAATTCGTCAAGCAAAATTAATATAATACAATTTCTACTTTCTCCCTATATTGTTCTTTTATGTTTTACTAAGTTGTTCACTTTGGGACTACAAACACCAGTTAGTCTAGTAGTCTAAAAGTGACATTAACTTAAACAAAATCACAAAGAACAGTAAAACGTCCAAAGTAAAAGATAAACAATGGACATCACAACATGGAATAACCAGTTCTCTGACGCACATTGCTTTGTCAAGGAGACCGGCCAAAGTGTATTAAACCTAAAAGGTATATCACACATCTGGTTAACCAAATCTGGTTAACCAAATAATGAAAGTCTCTAGTAATAGAAACATCATGGTCCCTAAAAGGAAGCTGACCAGAAATAAGCAAACCTTAGTAAAGTAATCTTACTTTCAAATGCAAGGTCAGCTAAGTAGTAAAGAACCTAGTAAGGGCTCACTACTTCAAGGCGAGCATTGCTTCCTCAAGGAAGCCAGCCAAAACGTGGTTTGTCCATAAACAGCAAAATAAAAACTGCATACAAGTATCTAAGCTCGTCCTAAATGATAAACTTTATGATGGCTTGGCCAAAGTTGGTCGCTCTCCTTCTTGGTACAAAGATCGTCCAGAATACAAGGACGAGCTAGTCCCAAGAAGGGGGGGATACATCTAAAACCCTTGGAACTTTTAGGACGAGTCCAGTTCGATGGCCGTCCGAAAAAAAAGGACGAGCCACATTTACACTTAGCTTATTTGAGGGAAGTTTGAGGATCGTCCAAAGACAAGGACGAGACTCACACTACCCTTAACTAAGCCCGATGGCCGTCCGAAAAGCAGGATGAGCCACATTTACACTTAGCTTATTTGAGGGAAGTTTGAGGATCGTCCAAAGACAAGGACGAGACTCATACTACCCTCAACTAAGCCCGATGGCCGTCCGAAAAGCAGGACGAGCCACATTTACACTTAGCTTATTTTGAGGGAAGTTTGAGGATCGTCCAAAGACAAGGACGAGACTCACATTACCCTTTTAACTAAGCCCGATGGCCGTCCGAAAAGTAGGACGAGCCACATTTACACAGCTTATTTGAGGAAAGTCTGAGGATCGTCCAAAGACAAGGACGAGACTCACACTACCCTTAACTAAGCCCGATGGCCGTTCGAAAAGCAAGACGAGCCACATTTACACAGCTTATTTGAGAGAAGTCTGAGGATCGTCCAAAGACAAGGACGAGACTCACACTACCCTTAACTAAGCCAGAAGGCCGTCTGGAAATCAGGAAGAGTCTCATTTTTGCTATGCTAACTTGATGAAAGTTTGAAGATCGTCCAACGACATGGACATGATTCATCTATTGTTTAATTAAGCTTCAAGGATGTCCAAGAAGAGCTAGACGAGTCTCAGTTAATGAAAATTTAAGTGTGATGATAGAACCAAAAGACAAGCATTGACAAAAGATCATTCCATTAAACGTCAAAAGAGGCTTTACAACCTAGTCTATAACAAAAAGGACTAAGCTATAATGGCGAACAAGCCAAGATACTTCGAAAAATAAACCTAAGTTAGGTACTTTATTCGGCAGGAGTATCTTGGTCGTCCACAGGAGACTCTTCCTCATCATCCACCTCCTCGTTTGAGGAGTCAAGGAAGGTTGGAGGCTCCACAGCAGTTACCATTGCCCGGTGGACGCTCTCTTGAAAGTCCAGGCGGCGCTCAAAGCGAGGAACTTCCTCGGGTGCTGTCAGCATCTCAAAGGCCTTGAGAGCCCAGTCCTTGGACGTCTCAATGACCTGGCTAAGGCCTTCCTTAGCATCCTTGTAGGCCTGCTGCACCTCCCCAGTCAGCCGAGCATTCTGAGCCCTTAGAAGGATATTTTCCCTCCTAAGTTGAACGACGGCCAGGAGAGCTGTATTCCTCTCTTCCTTCAGATTGGCCGAAACAACGTCCAAGTTCATTTGCCAGAGATCCTTCTCGTCAAGGAGTTCGTTAATCTTGACGAGATAGTTCTTATTGCTGGCCTCCAGTTCCGCCGATCATTTTTCCCAGGCCTCCCGGGATTGACGGTGAAGAGTCTCCGCCATCTGAATGTCGTACATGGCCTTGTCCCCGGCCGTTGTAGCTTGATGGACGAGATGCTTATTTTCCTTCCTAAGCTCTCTCGCCCAGTCCTCAGTTAAAATGCTGCGAGCAAGAAGCTGAAATAACGAAGATCAAGTAAGTCAGTAGACGAGTCAAAAAATAAAAAAATTAGTACAAGTACAAAAATAAAACGACAACAAAATGTACCTCGGCAGCAAGTTGAGACATGTAGCCCACATGCCCAGCTGAGGCTCCCTTCACGCCCTTTATATAGGACTCAGGATATCATTTGAACATCTCCAGCTTGAGCCTATCTCGCTCAGTCTTTGACATTTTGGCAAAGGCAGCAGAAGACTCCTCGTCTGAGTCCGCTGTGGGAGCAGCCGAGGCCGAAGCAGGTCCTTTGTCCTTATCTGAAAGTGGGAGGGAGTCAGTTCTCTTGATGGGGATGACTACTACATGTCTGTTGGATGGACTCATTGAACGTCCACCGACTCGCAGCGTCCTAACTATTTAGGATAATATAACTCACCCGAAGATAGGGACGCCGCCCTAATAGATAGCAATATTTGTGAGACAAGCTTAGCAACCGAGCCGCTGAAGGCTGGTTTGTCCTCAGTGGCCTTGTCCGATTTCTGATCCACCAACGCCAGAGCAGAGTCTCGCTTAACCTCAGATTGATCAGTTGTATCCAACTGATCAATAGGAACATAGTCCGGCTCTTGCTCTCCCGCTGCCGGGGCATCGGTGGACGGGTCATCTTTCACAGCTTTGTCCTTTGGAGGCTGGATAGTTTTTCTTCTTTTTCACAAAGCCCTTAGGCTTTTTGGCCAAGGGCTGATCACCAGCCGCCGCACGCCTCTTCTTAGACGAAGAGGACTTCACAGGCGGGGCCTTATTGGTTTGGGCATTTTTCTACACAAATAAACAAAGTCAGGAGAATGATCGTCCGAAGGAGGAAAAGCTAATAAAATAAGTTGACGCCCCCTGATTGCTAAAGGAAGCTTCGTCCAGGGCCAGCATCACGTTCGGGACGAGAATGAATCGAAGAAGGATGCCGTCCAAGCATGGACGCCTTCCCTCCTCTAGGGCCTCGTCCAAAAATCCATGATCAAAGAATTTTAGACGAGGATGGATCGAAGAAGGAAGCCGTCCAAGCATGGACGCCTTCCTTCCTCGAAGGACCCTCGTCCAAAAATCCAAGATCAACGGATTTCAGACGAGGATGGATTGAAGAAGGAAGCCGTCCATGCTTGGACGCCTTCCATCCTCAATGGACCCTCGTTCAAAAATCCAAGATCAATGGATTTCAGACGAGGATGGATTGAAGAAGGAAGTCGTCCAAGCTTGGACGCCTTCCTTCGTCAATGGACCCTCGTCCAAAACTACAGGTTCCAAGGATTCCGGACGAGGATGGCCGAAGGAAGCCGTCCAATCCTGGACGCCTTCCTTCCGTGAGGGACCCTCGTCCAAAATTCCAAAAGAACAAAAGGAGGCCGACCATGTGTGGCCGATTTCCTTCCGTAAAGGATCCCCGTCCAAAGCAAAAAAGGTGCTTTAAGACGTAAAAAAAAAACAAATGTATTACCAGAGTTTCAGCCCTCTTTTCGGCCCTCGTCTTGGTGAACTCCTTCCACAGGTTATCAGTAAACTTGGACATACTGATATCGCCCGTCCAAGATTTTCTGAGCAGGGCTTTGGCTGACTTAGCAAAAAAGAAATGAAGGGGTTAGTCAGATACACATTTTGGACGGGGTTGTTTACTTAGATGTTTTGAAAATAGACCTCTATCCTCGACCAACCGCAAGCCAGCGGCGACCAAGAAGTTATCGTCATAAAACATCTCTTTGAAGGGAATCCAGTTAGTTGGCCCTTTAAAGGATGCGTGATTTGGTCTGGAATACTATTTTATTTTAAATTATTCCATCACCTCCTCGTCAAATCTATCCTCTAAGTCCAAAAAGAATTTCCCTCGTCCAGTATTCATGACGGCCCGGCTATAAAAACGGTACCCCCCAGTGGCAGAATCATTGGCCGCTCTGAGAAAAATGAAGTCGGCTGTCCAGTCATGCATCTTCGAAGGCTTGCCCCAAGAGGTAAGGAAGCCACGGCGGTTGCAGATGCTGAGCCAAGCTCCGTCCACTGTCCCGGGAACCTTAGACGCATAGTGAATCCGAGTGAAGGCCGTGAGAGAAAGGGCCAAGCCGCGGAATTCGCATACGGCTATGAATGTTAGAATGTTGCGACAGGCATTGGGCGCCAGTTTTTTGTGGCCGATGTTGTAATGCCTTAACACCTGCTCGAAAAAGTCGTGGAGAGGGAACCTTAAACCCGCGTCCAAGGCTAGCTTGTAGACGGCGAAATGGTTCTTGGGAGCGCTCAAAATTGTAGCGTCCTTATTGGGTATGACGAAAGAAAAGCACGGCATGGGCATAACAGTGGATAAATAGCTGGGATCAGGGCCGATTTTTTCTAACCACCTACGGTTGACTAAAATAAAGCCAGGATCAGAGAGGGGACCTAAACATCTCCTAATTTCAGACGAAGTAGTGGAGGGATCGTCCGATTCTTCAGCAGTGCTGGAGTTACCCTCGTTATTGCCTTCGCCGGCTTCCTCCATATTGATCTCCCTACCAGACAGACTGGGTTCGGGATTAGCTTCAAGGTTTTCTTCCCTATTATGGTTAGGGGAAGTAGGCCCGGCCAATGGTTGAGCACTTTGGGTCTCCCTCGTCTCATCTGAAACTCGTCCAGTAGATTCCTCCATTTCAGAGCTATATGAAGGGAGAATTATTCTTCGTCTTAGACGGGCCGTTTGCTTGATGCGCGTCAGATTACCCTGCACAGGTGGAGACTGGGTCGTCTGACTTTGCCGGCCAAAACCATACAAAAATATATATTCGGCAAGAAAAGGCCCAACTCTAGAATGTGCCGAAGAAGAAGTACTATCGGTTCTAGTGTCAAGGCAAACTCTTGATCGGCCAGGATTATTTGACGAAGAAGAGGAATCCATTTTATTGATTTTTTAAGAAAAAATAAAGAATAAAGGAGAACAAAAAAGAAAGAAAGGATACCTGACGAAGCACTTGGACGATTCGGTGAAGAAAATGGAAACTGGACGATCTCACTCTCTCTCTAGAAAACAAGAAAATATGCAGTGCCTCTCTTTCTAGAAAATTTATCTCAATGTGTGAAATGATTGAAGTAAGGACAAAAGGGCATATATATAGGGGGGGTGAAAAACCCTCTAGACCGATTACAAAATGACTGGTAATGATTAAACCGGCCAAATGTGACCGGTAAAGCCCAAAAAATGACGCGTCTTTGCCTCTTTTTTGAAATTGAGGTAACTTCCTCAGGTAAAAGGGTATTAACCGTCTTGGGGCCAACAGTAAAATCCTTTTAGGGGCAAATGTTGTAGCCTCAATAATCAACGACTCTCTTGGAGACACATGGATCCATCAGGATCATACACGTGTCCCATCAAAGGAAGTCAAACCGTATGATTTACACACTGAGTTTTATTCAGAAGGGAGTGAAAGCCCACCTTTTGGTCTAAAGGATATCCAGGGCCCAAATCCCTAAAATGGCTGCAGGTGATTGGTTGATGATCAACCCCCAATCATAGCCTGCCACGTGTCATGATTTGATTGCCTACCCAATCAGGTGCCCCTATTCTATGGTAACCTAGAAGGGCAGCAGTCATATCACAAACACTATAAATACCCCTGAAATCAGGAGAAAGGTAATTCAATTTGAACAGTGTAAACTTACTCTGTGAAATTACTCTCTCACTTTCT
The DNA here is from genome assembly GCA_947648045.1 of Beta corolliflora. Taxonomy (NCBI): domain Eukaryota; kingdom Viridiplantae; phylum Streptophyta; class Magnoliopsida; order Caryophyllales; family Amaranthaceae; genus Beta; species Beta corolliflora. The sequence goes on from CANSZD010002978.1 coordinate 1,252,052, forward strand.
CTCTCTATCTCTACTTTTCCTTCTCACTCCTGATACATGACTTAAGTTTCGAAGGGGGAACCACCACCCAAACCTCGAGGGTGGGTCCCTTTTTTGCAGGTTTAGAACGGAGCTCAGGTTCAGACTTACCAGATTCAGACATCGTTGCACAAGTCTCCAAAGAAGAACATTTTAAGGGAAAATAATTTACTTGCCAGCCAAGAGGACAAAACATTACTTTTAGTAGAAATATAAGAACACTTATAAAATCCTATAGCCGCAACTACGTGCAAATGTGCAATGAGCAAAATTTTAAAGAAAAAATTAACAATATTTATTCTATAAGCCAACTCTTGAGATTTTGGTGTTCATGTAAAAAGACTAAACTATCATTACTCACATAATAATTAATTTAAAAAATAATGCAAATATTATCTAATCAATGGATTTCACTACACATGCACGTGATTAGATGTAATATTACAATTTTTTCGATTTACTTTGCAAGCAATATGTGCATATAAGACTAATGTTCAAAATGCTAACGCTGACATGGGGTAAAAAGCAGAAGAAAGAACAATTTATAAGTTAAAAATTCCAAAATCTTTATTATATAAGCCAATTCTCGAGAAGTTTGACGTCTACCTAATGTACCTTAATATAGGGCGTTTGGCGTGAGGGGCCGTGATTAACAAGATAAGCGTGTAGGATAAAGATGGGAAATTTATAGGTGGGATAAGTTTAAAATAAGTCTTTTTCCTTGTGTCATTGGAATAAGTGTCAAATATTGTAAGTACGAAATCGAAGAACAAACAATAATGGTAAGCACACACAAGTTTTATGTGAAAGAATAAATCCCTCTCGCACAATATTACTCAATTAAGTAATACACCACACAAGTTGGACACTTTCACAATTGGGTTTCTCACACAATTGGTTGTAAACGCACGCTCTAACAATAAGTCTATAAACTCCTATTTATAAGACTCCACACTTCCTAACCTTAGAACAACTAGAATTAGGAGACAAACAACCTTCCTAGTAGCAACCACTAGATATCCTATAACAAGTAGAATCTTTTTTTTAACTTTCCTAAATACATGAAACTAGTCAGAAGAAAATAATATGAAACTAGGAAATAAATCAAATCTAGGAATTATTCCACAAAGAGGAAACAAAGATAAACCAAACAAACAAGTCAGAAGTTTCACGTAGCTTATTTGCGGTCGGCAGCACAACCCACTCCATGGACCACCATATCCCATGGACAAATATAATTAACTACTAGCAAACGAGAAAAATCAGTTGATACCACTAAATCTCTAAACACAAATCAATAAAAGAAAGATAACAAACACAGTTTATTAACAAATTTTATAGGTTATTCATCAACAAATCCTGAATTATAAATCAACCCAGAAAAATACCCAAAAAACAACTACATAATATTCGAAAGTCCACAAAAGACCCAAAATTATATTTCACCTCCATGCATGCCACCACTGTTGGAACTCACCTTCGCCTGAAACCGTCCATATTCGCTGCCGACCACCTCAATCGCCTCCTTCCTCCCGCCCCTTTTTGTGTGTCTCTTTATGAGACATTTGCTTCCTTTGTCCATCTCTGATCGTCTCTCTCCTCCCACCCTGTTGCCCAACAGCAGCACCACGATACCACTCAGTTTCTAATGATTTCGCACTCTCTCTCACTTATCACTCTAACTCACTCTGATCTTCCTTCTGGTCTTCCCTTTCCACCATTTTTTCTGTCTTCCAAATCTCTTTCTCAATTTATGCGATGAGGGAAGCAAGTGACTGAGAATGAGAGGGAAGAGTGAGAAACAGATAGTAGAGGCAAGATGGGAAAGCGAAGCGAGGGAGGTGGGTGGGTATACTTCCTAGTTGGTGGTTCTTGCAATGGTTGTTGGAGGTAAGTTTGGATTGGCTCGTGGACATAGAGGGTTGTGGTGGTGCGCAAACAGTGAGAGAGGGTGAGAGGGAAGATACAATAAATATTTTGAAAACTAAAAAATAAAAATAAATGATTTTATTTAGATAGCAGGTCATAAGCCACCTGGATCTAATTATAAACACTACCACTATAGTTGGGACCTCCACGGGATAATCAATAATTGGTACCTATAAAAAATGTTGGCCCATAGTTAGGACCCCTAGTATTAATTTTTCCATTTCAATATCATTTTACAACTCTTTATATACCTTATCATTATTACATCAACTGATATCATTTTTCTACAATCTTGTATTATTTTCCTATTTTCATTATTATTTTTAACTCTTTATAATTATTAGTTTATAACACATACTAATCAATTATAAAATAAATAATATCATTTATGGTGACTTTTATATCATTTTTCACCGCATCTATATCACTTGTCACCAAATGTGTATTTTTTATACTTTTTTTATATAATTTTCAACCCCAAATGTATATCATTTTTTCAAAATACTTTTGCCATTTTTAAACTAATTTGAATAATTTATTTTATTAATGTTCATCATTTTCTCTTCACAAATCTTTATATTAAAACTCCTTCTCTCTTCTTATACCTATTCTCCAACCTCCTTTGTCTCTCTATTATCTGTTCCATATCTCCGACCTCGCCTCTTCAAATTATGAGCAACTTACTCGACCTCGGCTAGAAATTGAAGCGTCCTCGACTAGAAATTGAAATGCATCACGAAAGTGGCAAGAATTTGTCTAGTTATGTCTGTTCATCATTTTCCGCCAAAAAAGTCTGAAAACGCCGGAAAGGCAGCAACATTGGAGGAGCCGAAAAGCACCGACGACGATTTTGTCTCTATCAACCCCTCTTTTACAGTGAGAAGGTTCCGATCGATCTTGTTGTGGCCGCTGGTTCCATCCCTGAATCCACCACCACCGCTGTTTTCCAGAGAGGAGAGAGAGAACATTGTTAATTTATCCCAATTGAAATAAATTTCGTTCGATTTTAAGAACATATCTCGAAAATCTAGTTCGAAGATTTCGTTCAATTTCAAGAACAAATCTCGAAATGTGGTTCGATTTTGTTCGATTTCATGAATGACAAATCTCCAAAATGTGGTGCGATTTCGTTCGATTTCAAGAACAAATCTCGAAAATCTGGTTCCAATTAGATTCAACACCAAAGAATTATTCGAACCAAAATCTGTTGTTGCAAGGGTTCGAACTTCCGATGAATTCTCTGGCGCGATTGAAGAGAGACAAAAAGGGGTTGAAACTTTAAAGCAAGAGATGGAGTTATCTGAAAATTGTTATTCAGTGAACATAAAGCTGGAAGAAATTCTAACACGTGTGAAGTAACTGTTACACCTAAGACTTTGTGTGTTTAAAATTAGGCATCACCCGCGCCCAATTCTCATAAGAGAACGAACTACCTTTCTAGATACAATGACTAGTTTAATCTATTTAGTTATCAGTGTAATCTATTCAGTGCCCAAATTTAATCCATCCCGTAATCACATTCTTTAATCCATTTAGTGATTAGTTAAATCCATTCGGTAAGATTGCCGGGTTATTTTTTAAACATTGTCTCATGTAGTTCGAGAATTAAAGAGAAACAAAGGGTGGAGAAAAGAAGGGATGACTAGATTGGTGCGAGATGTCTGGGGATAGTGTTGGGTTAGAGTGAGATGGAATAAGCTTGTTAGGAGAATGTAAGCTTAGGTTTATCTAACTTTATGTTAAAGTTAGATCGCCTATTAATAATTTGTGTTACTTATATACAAAACTATGAACTAAATATTAATTAACTAAATATGATAGTACTTCCTATCTCAAATAAGTCCATAGTCCGTACATAAGCAGGGAGTAGATGAGGGTGTGCAAGGACCCCAACAACACAGGGCCCTAAAATTATAAGGGCCCTAAATATATCATTTTAATAAATTTTACTTCATATTTGAGGAGATCACTTTTGTTTTCCACTCTTGATAAATTTCTGAATGGTCAATTACTTAATTTTCAACTTTTCAACTTTAATTGCACAAACTTCTATCTTTATTTTTTATAAGTTTGGGGTCCTAGTTTTCGTGTTAGAACATAGACCTCAAAATATTCAAGATGGCCTTGAACATAAGTATAAGAACAATTTAGCAAGAAAATAGATAGTAGAGCTTGTAGTACTAATTAAATCCTCGTTCTCCATTACCCACATAATTAGGAGGATTTTAAGGAAAATGTTTGAGTAACCCTCAGGATTGTCAACACTCTTAGACACATCAGAATAAAATAATGATATGTATGTAATAAATTAAGGAGAGAAGTGACATAGAAATAATGTTTTATTATTTTCCTAACCAATTAAAATTCAGTAATTAGAGGATTGGCAACCTTTAGGGTCACTCAATCACTCCTTGGATTTTAATTATAAGATTAGTGATTGAGATAAATTCTCCTAACAAATGTACAGAGTGCATTGGAAAAGATTAAAGAATCTCATGATGTGAAATAAGTATAATAGCGAATGTCTAAAAGTACATATGTAATATGATATAAATTATTGATAATAAGATATAAAATTACTTTTGTTATAATTCTTAATTACAAATACACTCTTAGAGATTCAATATAAAATCTCAATGCTACGATCTCCAACCTCGTCGCTTTTGGGCTCATATGTGCTCTTCTACTAGTTGTGTCTACTTGGAATAAGAGTTTGATATAAACAAATAGAAGTAAACCCATGTGATAGAAATCTATTAGCATAGGGTAGGGGTGTCTAGTTAAGTTTCTCACGAACAAACAATACTCAAAACGGCCAAATTTTCACAAGAGTGGTTCAAATTATCAAACTCAAACCCGACTCAAGACCTTAAAGATTTGAGTTGATCTAGACAAAACTCGCCTCGATAAACTTGTGAGCAGCTCAACAATTATTTGATCCTATTATTACAAAAATATTTTTTGAAAAAAAAGTTGAGTTTATATATATTAGAGTACAAGTTGATGAACATTCTAGGCTAATCAGATCTCAAGTTGAGTAAGATGAGCCAGAGAGCTTGAGTTGACTTATGGAGATGGCATAACAAGCATGAGTCAAGAAAGGGTATATTAATGATAATGAGTAATGAGCACAAGTCGGGCATCATATATGATTTTCGAGTCCTGCTGGGCTTCCTTATGACTAGGGGTGTAAGCGGACTGCGAAAAGTCCAGAGTCCAATCCAGTCCAGTCCAAACTTGTCGGACTGGACTGGACTAAATTTTTTTTGGACTGGTTCATAGTTTTTTTTGGAATAGATGTAATGAGCTTAATTTTTCAAATTCAATTATAAGAAAACGTTGTGAATCATTGAATCTAAATCGGAGAAAAAAAAATCATAATCGGACTGGACTGGACTGGATTCGGACTCAAGAAAAAATTATCGGACTGGACTGGACTGGACTCAAAAAATAGTTGGATCGGACTTGGACTCAATTTCTCGAGTCCAAAAAACTTTGGACTGGATTTGAATTTGGCAAAGTCCAATCCAATCCAATCCACTTACACCCCTACTTATGACCGACTTTGACGATTAGCACCCTTAGTCTAAAGTGATCATATCATATTCATGGCGGTAACCAACTCTTCTTTTAGTATTTGTTGCTTAGGACATTTTATCAGTTTGATATATTTTTCTCCAACTATTGTTTGCCTTGGAGAAACAAGTAACGTAATAAAATTTTATCTGTACATACCAAACAACTGTATATCATCCCTTTATCATTCAAAGTAGATGGAATCGATCGGTCATTGAAAACACTAAATTGGTTTTATATTAGCTCACCACATTGTGGGCAATACATACTCCTTCTCCTTCCATTCCTTGCCTAAAGAAGTAGCAAGATATGACCCTCCGAGTCAAGCTGGCTATAATTTCATAATTAGAGATCAACGTTTTTTTTAGGGGATTAGAGATCACCTTTGTTTGTTATCTAAGTAAACTACAAGTTTTTAGGTTTTCTTAAAAACATTGTGGCTATTATAACATAAAGAACTAGCACATGATCCGTGATCTTTTATATTTGAGAAAAAAATCTTTGTTCCCGAGCACTTCATACACTAGCTATAGGTACAATTGAGGCTCCTAAAACAAAGTACAAAAAAAAGGGGAAAAAGAATAGCTACAATTTTAGATAAAGTACTCATCCTTTTTTTTGTGCAATGGCTGCAACCAAATATACAATAGCTACAATTTTAGATAAAGTACTCATCCTTTTTTTTTTTACAACAAGAAAACATACAAAGTAAAATACCAGGGGAAAATAAACAAAGGGGAAAATAAGCAAAGGGGAAAGTACTCATCCTTAAGAACATAACTAACATATTTTGGAACATATACTTTTCTTTTTAGATTTTTATTTTTTTTTGTTCAATGTTGTAATAAGTGCCTGTGACAAAAATATTTTTATATATAATATATATAATATTTATATATATAATGTATATATAAAAATAATTCATACTATTTTTAAAATTTTGGAGTTTTCAACCTAGTAAAGTAGAAACCTGTCCCAACAGTAGTGTAGTACTGCAGTTGTAGCCGACTAATGCTATGATTCTATCTCACTTCACTCCTTACTAGTCATTAGTCACTTCCTCTCACTCTTTCATTTTCTTTCTACCTTGCTGTTTCGACTCTCGCAATCTCTATTTCTCTCTCAGATTATATTCTCAGTCTCTCTGCTTCCTCTAAACTTAGATCAAGGTATGCATCTAATTCGAATTTCTATTCATAGTATTTTACTTTAATTTAAGCTTTCAATCTAATTTGTGGACATTGATAATTGAATCAGATGTCAAATGCTCAAGCATCTCAATCTGTTCAGAAGTAATATTGAGTGATAATGCAAATTTATGATTAACGTTTTATCATGGACATTATTAGCAAGAAAATAATTAGGAACATAAGTATAAGAACAATTTAGCAAGAAAATAGATAGTAGAGCTTGTAGTACTAATTAAATCCTCGTTCTCCATTACCCACATAATTAGGAGGATTTTAAGGAAAATGTTTGAGTAACCCTCAGGATTGTCAACACTCTTAGACACATCAGAATAAAATAATGATATGTATGTAATAAATTAAGGAGAGAAGTGACATAGAAATAATGTTTTATTATTTTCCTAACCAATTAAAATTCAGTAATTAGAGGATTGGCAACCTTTAGGGTCACTCAATCACTCCTTGGATTTTAATTATAAGATTAGTGATTGAGATAAATTCTCCTAACAAATGTACAGAGTGCATTGGAAAAGATTAAAGAATCTCATGATGTGAAATAAGTATAATAGCGAATGTCTAAGGGTACATATGTAATATGATATAAATTATTGATAATAAGATATAAAATTACTTTTGTTATAATTCTTAATTACAAATACACTCTTAGAGATTCAATATAAAATCTCAATGCTACGATCTCCAACCTCGTCGCTTTTGGGCTCATATGTGCTCTTCTACTAGTTGTGTCTACTTGGAATAAGAGTTTGATATAAACAAATAGAAGTAAACCCATGTGATAGAAATCTATTAGCATAGGGTAGGGGTGTCTAGTTAAGTTTCTCACGAACAAACAATACTCAAAACGGCCAAATTTTCACAAGAGTGGTTCAAATTATCAAACTCAAACCCGACTCAAGACCTTAAAGATTTGAGTTGATCTAGACAAAACTCGCCTCGATAAACTTGTGAGCAGCTCAACAATTATTTGATCCTATTATTACAAAAATATTTTTTGAAAAAAAAGTTGAGTTTATATATATTAGAGTACAAGTTGATGAACATTCTAGGCTAATCAGATCTCAAGTTGAGTAAGATGAGCCAGAGAGCTTGAGTTGACTTATGGAGATGGCATAACAAGCATGAGTCAAGAAAGGGTATATTAATGATAATGAGTAATGAGCACAAGTCGGGCATCATATATGATTTTCGAGTCCTGTTTGGGCTTCCTTATGACTAGGGGTGTAAGCGGGTGCGAAAAGTCGAGTCCAATCCGATCCGACCCAAACTTGTCGGACTGGACTGGACTAAATTTTTTTTGGACTGGTTCATAGTTTTTTTTGGAATAGATGTAATGAGCTTAATTTTTCAAATTCAATTATAAGAAAACGTTGTGAATCATTGAATCTAAATCGGAGAAAAAAAAATCATAATCGGACTGGACTGGAGTGGATTCGGACTCAAGAAAAAATTATCGGTTCGGGTGATTGGACTCAAAAAATAGTTGGATCGGACTTGGACTCAATTTCTCGAGTCCAAAAAACTTTGGACTGGATTTGAATTTGGCAAAGTCCAATCCAATCCAATCCACTTACACCCCTACTTATGACCGACTTTGACGATTAGCACCCTTAGTCTAAAGTGATCATATCATATTCATGGCGGTAACCAACTCTTCTTTTAGTATTTGTTGCTTAGGACATTTTATCAGTTTGATATATTTTTCTCCAACTATTGTTTGCCTTGGAGAAACAAGTAACGTAATAAAATTTTATCTCGTACATACCAAACAACTGTATATCATCCCTTTATCATTCAAAGTAGATGGAATCGATCGGTCATTGAAAACACTAAATTGGTTTTATATTAGTTCACCACATTGTGGGCAATACATACTCCTTCTCCTTCCATTCCTTGCCTAAAGAAGTAGCAAGATATGACCCTCCGAGTCAAGTGGCTATAATTTCATAATTAGAGATCAACGTTTTTTTAGGGGATTAGAGATCACCTTTGTTTGTTATCTAAGTAAACTACAAGTTTTTAGGTTTTCTTAAAAACATTGTGGCTATTATAACATAAAGAACTAGCACATGATCCGTGATCTTTTATATTTGAGAAAAAAATCTTTGTTCCCGAGCACTTCATACACTAGCTATAGGTACAATTGAGGCTCCTAAAACAAAGTACAAAAAAAAGGGGAAAAAGAATAGCTACAATTTTAGATAAAGTACTCATCCTTTTTTTTGTGCAATGGCTGCAACCAAATATACAATAGCTACAATTTTAGATAAAGTACTCATCCTTTTTTTTTTTACAACAAGAAAACATACAAAGTAAAATACCAGGGGAAAATAAACAAAGGGGAAAATAAGCAAAGGGGAAAGTACTCATCCTTAAGAACATAACTAACATATTTTGGAACATATACTTTTCTTTTTAGATTTTTATTTTTTTTTGTTCAATGTTGTAATAAGTGCCTGTGACAAAAATATTTTTATATATAATATATATAATATTTATATATATAATGTATATATAAAAATAATTCATACTATTTTTAAAATTTTGGAGTTTTCAACCTAGTAAAGTAGAAACCTGTCCCAACAGTAGTGTAGTACTGCAGTTGTAGCCGACTAATGCTATGATTCTATCTCACTTCACTCCTTACTAGTCATTAGTCACTTCCTCTCACTCTTTCATTTTCTTTCTACCTTGCTGTTTCGACTCTCGCAATCTCTATTTCTCTCTCAGATTATATTCTCAGTCTCTCTGCTTCCTCTAAACTTAGATCAAGGTATGCATCTAATTCGAATTTCTATTCATAGTATTTTACTTTAATTTAAGCTTTCAATCTAATTTGTGGACATTGATAATTGAATCAGATGTCAAATGCTCAAGCATCTCAATCTGTTCAGAAGTAATATTGAGTGATAATGCAAATTTATGATTAACGTTTTATCATGGACATTATTAGCACTGAACTTTCCTTATAGTCTATCATAGTACTAAATATAGCATCATCATTGAAATCATTTATTACTGCTTACTAAATGAGCAAAACAGCTAGTATGCTAAATAAAAAAAATATGAATCAAAAAATTGAATTTAACTATCAACTGAAAGCAGATCAAACATGCTAGATTTGGAAAAACTGCTCAATCTGGAGTGATGACCATTGATCAATATTTATAGTTTACAACCTAAGGATATTCCTATACATATTAAGAAACCTATCCATAGTAGGATTGTAAGAACAAAATATATCCTAATCTATATTGTATTCTATTAAAACCCGACAGTCGGAGCGGGAGGAGGGCGAACGCTAAGACTGGACTTAAACTCCAAAAATAACTGTCGCAGAAGACCTTTAGTGAATATGTCAGCAAACTGATATCTAGTAGGAACATGCAAAACCCGTATCTGACCCAATGCAACCTTTTCTCGAACAAAATGAATATCCATCTCAACATGCTTGGTGTTGTACTGGGTTGCGAGATAAATAAGTAGCACTGACATTATCACAATAAACATTAGTAGCCTGTCGGAGAGGGTAAAGTAACTCCAAAAGAAGATTACTAACATACAAGCTTCCGCGACAACGTTGGCGGCGCCACGATATTCTGCCTCGACACTTGATCTAGAAAGAGTAGGTTGGCGCTTAGACTGCCAAGAAATTAAGTTATCTCCATGAAAACAACAATATCCAGAAGTAGAACGGCGTATGTCAGGACACTCGCCCCAAACAGCATGAGTATAAGTGATCACGAGCAACTGAGTAATAGGATATAAATGTAATCCATGATCAAGTTGGACACTTTCACAATTGGGTTTCTCACACAATTGGTTGTGAACGCACGCTATAACAATAAGTCTATAAACTCCTATTTATAAGACTCCATACTTCCTAACCTTAGAACAATTAGAATTAGGAGAGAAACAACCTTCCTAGTAGCAACCACTAGATATCCTATAACAAGAAGAATTTTTTTTAACTTTCCTAAATACATTAAACTAGTAAGTACAAAATAATATGAAACTAGGAAATAAACCAAATCTAGGAATTATTCCACAAAGAGGAAACAAAGATAAATCAAACAAACAAGTCGCCTACGCGGTGTGAGCGCGTATTAGATTTGACTACCCCACCGTAAAGGTTTTATTGAAAATTGTTTTGAAAGAAGTCGCCAACAATTCTTTTTAGGAAGAATCATAAACCTAATTGGATATGGGAAAACCATAGCACTAGTGGAATAAAGTCCAACCGCTGCGGTCAAAACCGGGCTTGCCGCTGCGGTTTTGGCCCGCAACGGTTGGACCAGCAGCAGTTTTCATAAAAAAACTGCTGCGGTTGTGAACCGCAGCGGCAAAGCACAAACCGCTGCGGTTCTAAGGCAAAACCGCAGCGGTTAATAGGCAAAACCGCTGCGGTTTTTCCTTGAAACCACAGCGGTTTGTTCTTTGTCGCCAACCTCTTTGTATGCATTGGAACATTAGCTGATGCGGTTCTCTTAGTAAACCGCATCAGTTAATGTTATATAATATATATATATGTATATGTATATATATATATATATATATATATATATATATATATATATATATATATATATATATATATATATATATGTATATGTATATGTATATGTATATGTATATGTATATGTATATGTATATGTATATGTATATGTATATGTATATGTATATGTATATGTATATGTATATGTATATGTATATATAAATATATATATATGTATATATATGTATATATATGTATATATATGTATATATATATATATATATATATGTATATATTATATTTTTATATATATAATATTTTATTATATCTAACCTGTTATAGTTGACACAAATCCCACAAGCGCGTCGTATACAAGTCAAATTAATATATATATATATATATATATATATATATATATATATATATATATATATATATATATATATATATATATATATATATATATATATATATATATATATATATATATATATATATATAAAATTTGGAGAATGTACTACAAATGAAGTTGTACTAAGTACTAAAATCCAAAATAAACATCAATTATATTATTGTACCTAAATAACTAGCAAGTAGAACAATAAGAACAAATAAACTCAAAGTCGCGGCATCATCTTCACATGCAAACTTCGGTAATGTAGTGTGCTAGCAAATCCCGAACCTCGTTTATCTCGGTTGTGGTGAAAGAACTCTCCCTTTGGTTGAATACCTTAAACATAAGGAAACACACATAATATCAGTTTTAGTTTGAGTAAGACCTTAGATAATTCAAAAGAGATTAAAGAAATCGAGCTTCAAAAGCCAAAATCGGTTAAAAATGACAATCATTTACCCAAAATGGGTTTCAAATCATATAAGTGGAGTTTAATTGACTCTTATAGTTATATATGTACATATTGGAACTATTTATGACCTAACATGTGGCTAAATGCGGGAAACTAAGTGAAATGAGCTTCGAAGGCCAAAATCGGCCCGAAACGACCTTCATTTACCCAAAATGGGTTTCAAAGCATATGAGTGAACTTTAATTGACTCTTATAGTTATATATGTACCTTTGGAACTATATATGACCTAACATGTGGCTAAATGCGGGAAACTAAGTGAAATGAGCTTCGAAGGCCAAAATCGGCCCGAAACGGCCTTCATTTACCCAAAATGGGTTTCAAAGCATATGAGTGAACTTTAATTGACTCTTATAGTTATATATGTACCTATTGGAACTATATATGACTTAACATGCGGCTAAAGGCGGAAAGAAAACAAAACTAAGTGAATTGAGCTTTAAAGGCTAAAATCGGCCCTAAATGACATACATTTACCTAAAATGGGTTTCTAAGCATATGAGTGAACTTTAATTGAATCTTATAGTTATATATGTACCTATTGGAACTATATATGACTTAACATGTGGCTAAAGGCGGAAAGAAAACAAACTAAGTGAATTGAGCTTTAAAGGCTAAAATCGGCCCTAAATGACATACATTTACCCAAAATGGGTTTCAACGCATATGAGTGGAGTTTAATTGATTCTAATAGTTATGTATGTACTTGTTAGAAGTGTAGATGACCTAACATGTTGTTAAATGCGGGAAACTAAAGAAATTGAGCTTAAGAGGCCAAAATCGACTTTAAATTAAGCTACGTATATTAGTTTTATATGTATATATATATACCTTCTCAATATCCCCGACTTCCTTGCAACTTGAGGCTATATCGAACATGAACCTCAAAACATAGTAGCCACACTCGGTTCCCCCTGGTTGCTAAGCACACTAATCATAGAATTCCATAAAAAATCATGTAATTAACATACATGGTTGTTTTTTGCTAAAAGAAAGAAGTACGTAGCTTAACTAATATGTATTACCTTCATTGCTTTCCATTCAGGTATTTTTCCCGTGCTCTTAAATTTCTTCAAAGAACTGTAGTTAAGTTAATTTCATGTGAGAAGTGGCCAAAGAATGAAATTAGTAAAAAGTGTAATGCTTATTAGCATTTTAAATAACAAATATACCTATTTATGCATGATTTGAGGAATAAGTGTCGTGGTGGATCTTGAGCTACAGAATCAAAATAATATACTGTGTTGTTTGAAGGACAAATCACAACGAGCGACCAATGGAGACTAAAATGCCAAAAAAGTACAGAAGCAATCATGTGAGTACTTCTATTGTATATATAATGATAATTAAAGTGGTAAAAATAGATACAAGGTTAAGAACTATACTCTTCAAAACAAGGGGCAAGTATGAACTTATGTTGTGCACGTAGAGATGTTTTGATACATAGCCAAATATACTCCTTCACCTCATTTGTGTTTTGCAAACAATTGTCGGCTCGGGTGAAATTTGGACATAACCACCCAAATTGCTCTTGTATGGTCTTGCGTCCACAACGATCATCTTGGAGTAATCTTTAAAGCACAACCAACTTCGTAACATAAATATATTATTGTATATTGCAAAGCATTTTTATTTACTTCAAAAGTACAAATGTTTTACCTCATGAAGACTTGAATCAAGGAAACATTCAACATTTCTCCGCAAAGGAACTCTTTCAAATCACCCTTAGACACCCATGTCGATGTATCCTAAAGTAGTTGAATTACGTGGTACCCAAATTCACCTTGAGAGGTGCATCATCCGACATATCACGCGCATTTGCATGCCTTAGTGAGACACTCGATCTTTGGTTTCTCGATCCAAGTATATGTAGTTGATTTTTCTTGGTGACTTGAATCTTGCATTCCTTTACCCAAAATGGCCTTCTTTGGCCCGCTTGAACCCTTCTTCTCTGAACCCTTCTTCGCCTTCTCTAGAGGAGGTGAGTCCGCCTTGCTTTCCTTGGGCTTGTTTATTCTCTCTAAAACCTAATAATTCAACGGTAAAAACATTCAACTTAGTTAGTAGGTAGGTATGAAACAAATCCTTATGAATATGGATTTAAGTTACTTCAATTTACCTCGTCTGAAAACCTAACCCATGCCGATGGCCACAACACATAACCACCACGAGCGTCGGTCAAGACATTTATATCAATTGACGGTTTAGGCAGCGGAAGAGCAAAGTCTTCGTAACCAGGAGTAATGGTGACTACACTAACCGCCAAGTGCTCATTGTCCACAGGCTCATGATGGACTATTGCTCGTTCACTTCGTGGTTGTGCATTTCCTACAGCCACCACAATCAAACCCTCATCTTTTACATCTAGTAAAAGCTGGCAAGGCGTTTCTTCCTTCAAAAAATAAATGAAATTGAGGTTACGAACATGCAATTACAGAATATAACATGTTACTTAGTTTTAAAAATTATAAGGATAATAGTTACCTCTAACTCAAGTATAGATGGTGGGGATTTTTGTGTGTTAGGATGGCTAGCTTTGTCCTCCAAAAGACGATCCAGTTTAGGTTGATGTATGACCGGTGAACCAAACTGTGAGAGGACCGCGTTGAAACTCTCCGTGAGTTTCTCCGTGACTTTCTCCGTCACTTTCTCCGCGACTTTCTCCGTAATTTCCTCCGTAAGCTTCTCCCGAATAGCTTGTGTCATAGCTTCCATATCATGTGGTTGAGAGCGTGATTTGGTACCCACGGAGTAATCTTTAGAATACGCTTTTGTCACACCTAGACGAATACCACCTAAACCCCTCAAACGTCCACTGTGGTCCTTTCCCAAAGTCTCATAAAGGGCATCTTTGTTGCCTTGGGGAGTGAACTCGCCGCTAACCTCTTTTTACTTGATCCCCATCTATAGAGAAATTAACAACGGTAAGTTAAAAAAAAAAATTCAACATCATAAGCGGCAAGCAAGGGGGGTGGGGCGGCACTTGTGCGGGGCGGAGCGGGGGTGGGGGAGTGTGTGCGGGGTGGGGGCGGTGTGCGGGGGCGGTGTGCGGGGGAAGCGGGGGGGGGGGCAGTGTGCGGCGTGCGGGCAGTGTGCGGCGTGCGGGGCAGGTGTGCGGGGAGTGGGGGATGTGTGCGGGGAGTGGGGGATGTGTGCGGGGAGTGAGGGGGCGGTGTGCGGGGGTGGGGGGCAGTGTGCGGAGTGGGGGCGTGTGTAGGGGAGTGTGCGGTGGTGGGGGCAGTGTGCGGGGAGTGTGCGGGGTGGGGGCGTGTGTAGGGGAGTGTGCGGTGGGGTGGGAGTGTGCAGGGGGCGGTGTACGGTGGGTGCGGGGATTGTTAGGGGTGTGGGCGGTGTGGGGGGAGTGTGCGGGGGTGGGGGGATTGTTAGGGGTGTGGGTAGTGTGTGGGGGCGGTGTGCGGGGGGTGGGGGGAGTATGCAGGGGGGTGGGGGGATTGGTAGTGCATGTACTTACAACGGCATTGGCTATCTTCAAGGTTCCTGGATCTGAAATGGTCATTTGATTGTTGATATCACGCCTATGCAAGGAGCACCACCAATCAGCGACACGATCAATTTTGACAGACGGCGCGGCCTTTGAGCTAGAAGACGGCGTTGTGGTTGTATCGGTAGAAGGGTAAAATTTCTCGTCAATCGACAACTTTCTTGCGCTCGCATAAGTATGGGAACCCATATGATGGTAGTGCTTTTTCTGTCTTGCACTGAGTGAATGTTTCTCACGCTTAGCCTATAAATTCACATGGGCAATTAGAAAACACATGTAATTGTATTGAAAGTGAACATGCAAAGTCGAATATATATAGTTTAAAGTGCAATACTTACCACCATCTCCGACGTAGTATTTTGGGCAACAAATGCCTCCCAATCTTCTGGTTTTATATGTCCCCAAATCTGATGAGGCAAAGAATCCGGTTGAAATGTATCTTCCTCTCCCCCTTCCTTTTCTGTTTCTTTTTTGGCCTCCTTGTCCGTCTCACCCTCATTTTGCTTTGATTTTTGAATTTTCCTCCTCTTTATAGTCCTCTTTCTCCGTTTCGTGATCCACCCACTCACTAGTTTGCTTTTGAAAGATCTAAATCTTTCGGCCACCGCGGATAGAAACGCCGCCTTTTTTTTTCCTCATTATGAGTAATATGGAACGTATTCTATAAAAACAAGAAACAAACAAAAAGTTACCCAAAATGTGTTTCAAAGCATATAAGTGGAGTTTAATTGACTCTTATAGTTATATATGTACCTATTGGGACTATATATGACCTAATATGCGGCTAAATGCAAAAAACTAAGTGAATTGGAGTGTAAAGGCCAAAATCGGCCCGAAATGGCCTTCATTTACCCAAAATGTGTTTCAAAGCATATAAGTGGAGTTTAATTGACTCTTATAGTTATATATGTACCTATTGGGACTATATATGACCTAACATGCAGCTAAATGCAAAAAACTAAGTGAATTGGAGTGTAAAGGCCAAAATCGGCCCGAAATGGCCTTCATTTACCCAAAATGTGTTTCAAAGCATATAAGTGGAGTTTAATTGACTCTTATAGTTATATATGTACCTATTGGGACTATATATGACCTAACATGCGGCTAAATGCAAAAAACTAAGTGAATTGGAGTGTAAAGGCCAAAATCGGCCCGAAATGGCCTTCATTTACCCAAAATGTGTTTCAAAGCATATAAGTGGAGTTTAATTGACTCTTATAGTTATATATGTACCTATTGGGACTATATATGACCTAACATGCGGCTAAATGCAAAAAACTAAGTGAATTGGAGTGTAAAGGCCAAAATCGGCCCGAAATGACCTTCATATACCCAAAATGTGTTTCAAAGCATATAAGTGGAGTTTAATTAACTCTTATAGTTATATATGTACCTATTGGGACTATATATGACCTAACATGCGGCTAAATGCAAAAAACTAAGTGAATTGGAGTGTAAGGGCCAAAATCGGCCCGAAATGGCCTTCATTTACCCTAAATGTATTTCAAAGCATATAAGTGGAGTTTAATTGACTCTTATAGTTATATATGTACCTATTAGAACTATATATGACCTAACATGCCCCTAAATGACGGAAATAAAAGTAATTCAGTTAAAAAATAAACTTACACAAGTGTCTTCCCATAATGATTTCTTCATTGCATCGGGCACATCTTTCCACCCCACCAAAATGCTCAGTTTGCGCACACATAACCCTAAATGCTGCCCATACTTTTTACGCCATTGACCACAAGGTTGACCCATATCATCATACTCGAGGGTCATAGGGGTGTTATAATTCAATCCCTTGGTCGCACCCCTTCCTTTCCGCTTCTTTGTTGCAACTTTACTTGGAGTTTTGGTACTAAGAACCTCTTTCCCTGCATTTTTGTGTGGCACAATGACGGATGAAATACAAGGATAATCTTCCCTAGCATTGTTGTCAATGGGGGGAGCCTTATCGGCTAGCTCCTCATTTATTTAAGCCAAGTGAAGTTCCCTTTCACGCAAGCGCTTCTCCTCATCATGCGCTATGTCTTCCGGGTCACCTTTATCGTTCTCCTTCTCCGCATCATACTCATCATCATCATCCAATGACTTATCATAATCATCATCGGTCTCTTCCTCCACAATCACATCATCTCGGACCATGTTTGAAACTCTTGAAATTTTAAAAAACGATATTCGAAACGCGTAAGATTAAACAAACATATGATTAGAAACCCCCCCTGCACCCCCACCCCCGCACTCCCCCACCCCTTGTTGCCCCCTTGATCGCCCCCTGCACCCCCCACCCTCGCCGCACACCCCCCGCCAACCGCTCCCCCCCTCTCCGCCCCCTGCCCGGCCCCCTTCCCGCCCCCCACTGCCCGCCCCCCCCCCCTGCCTGACCCCCCGCACATAGCCCCCCGCACACTGCCCCCCCACCCTTTCACTCCCCCCCTACACAACCCTCACCCCCTGCACTCCCCCACCCCTTCGCCCCCTTGATGCGCCTCCCCGCACCCCCCACCCTCGCCGCACACTCCCCCTCAACTGCACACTCCCCCCGAAGCGCACACTCCCTCCATGAATAGCCCCACCCTTCTTTGCCCCCCCTTCACTACCCCCTCTGCCACGCCCCCTTCACCGCCCCCCACTGCCCCCGCCCCCCCCCGCACCCCCCCCCGCACACTGCCCCCCTTTCACTCCCCCCGCATTGCCCTCACCCCCTGCACTCCCCCCACCCCTTCACTACCCCCCTTGATCGCGCCTCCCCCGCATGCCCCACCCTCGCCGCACACTCCCCCAACCGCACACTCCCCCGAACGGCCCCACCCTTCATCGCCCCCGCCTGACCCCCCTTCACTTGTCCCACCCCGCTTGCACATCACCCCTTGCACAATCCCCTCCCCCCCAAAACAATCCATAATTACACCCTAAACGACATTCATCTACCCAATTCGGTTTTCAAATCATGTGACCCGACTTTAAGTGACTCTAATAGGCCCGAAATGACATTCACTTACCCAAAATGGGTTTCAATACATGTGAAGTGAGTTTAGTTGATTGTAATACATATATATATAGTAATTGGAACTATACATGACCTAAGATGCGGCTAAAAGCGATAAATTAAGTTAATTGAGGTTGAAAAGCCGAAATTGGCCCGAAATGACATTCACTTACCCAAAATGGGTTTCAATACATGTGAAGCGAGTTTAGTTAATTGTAATACATATATATATACTAATAAGAATTATACATGACCTAACATGCGGCTAAAAGCGAGAAAATAAGTTAATTGAGGTTGAAAAGCCGAAATTGGCCCGAAATGACATTCACTTACCCAAAATGGGTTTCAATACATGTGAAGCGAGTTTAGTTAATTGTGATACATATATATATACTATTAAGAACTATACATGACCTAACATGCGGCTAAAAGCGAGAAATTAAGTTAATTGAGGTTGAAAAGCCGAAATTGGCCCGAAATGACTATCACTTACCCAAAATGGGTTTCAATACATGTGAAGCGAGTTTAGTTAATTGTAATACATATATATATACTAATAAGAACTATACATGACCTAACATGCGGCTAAAAGCGAGAAATTAAGTTAATTGAGGTTGAAAAGCCGAAATTGGCCCGAAATGACATTCACTTACCCAAAATGGGTTTCAATACATGTGAAGCGAGTTTAGTTGATTGCAATACATATACATATACTAATAAGAACTATACATGACCTAACATGCGGCTAAAAGCGAGAAATTAAGTTAAATGAGGTTGAAAAGCCGAAATTGGCTTGAAATGACATTCACTTACCCAAAATGGGTTTCAATACATGTGAAGCGAGTTTAGTTGATTGAAATACATATATATACAGTAATAAGAACTATACATGACACTACATGCAGCTAAAAGTGAAAAATAAAGTAAAATGATATTGCAAAGCTGAAAGCCGGAATTGGAACCAAAGAAGTCGAGCCTATTGTTTACTTTTGCCACCTTCATTTGAAGTATCAACCATTATCCCTTCCCCGTGATCTGCACGCATGTAACTTGTCGCTAACTCCGCATCAGTGACATCGGAGTTGGGAATGGTGAAAGGCGGGGTGTCTTCAAACGCATCATACTCCTCCTCATCCTCAACATCACCAACTCCGAGTATACTTCTTTTTCCCGGAACAACAATTGACAACTTGTTATCAGAAGGGTCAGTTACGTAGAATACTTGCTTAACTTGTGATGCAAGCATGAATGGCTCTTCACTATCACGCAACCGACCCAAGTCTACAAGAGTAAATCCACAAGGGTCATCTTTTCTTATGTAACGCCGGTTATACTCAACCCACTTGCATCGAAATAAGCGGGCCAGTGAAACCGAGTAGTCAAGCTCCCATATATCTTGAACTCGTCCATAGTATAACAATCTAGCATCAATAGGAGACTTGTCTTTGGCACTTGCATACTGTGTAGATGATGCCTCTACTGAAACACCACTATTCTGGAGAGATCTCGACTTTTGATCTTGACGATCTATCCAATACGTATATCCGTTAACATCATAACCCTCATAGGAGTGCACAGCTTCTCGAGGACCAAATGCTAGCCACTTCAGAGTTTCAGAAACATTGGAATCTACTTCACGCATTATTCGGTTATGGAACCAATCAATAAACGTCTTATTATGCAACTGCATCAATGCTCTAGTCCCTTTACCTAGATTCTGGTCACGCAACTCCTCCAAATGCTCATCCAAGTACGGATGCACCTGTACCATATGCTGCAATACAAATAAGTGTGCTTGTATGCGCTTTTCAACAGGAGGTACTATCATTTTGGAGCCAAGTGTACCTTTACCCGCAAGTCTGCCCTCGTGTCGAGATGTAGGAAGTCCAATAGGATCAACATTAGTTAAGAACTCAGCCACAAAATTACCGACCTCTTCACTCACAATCCCCTTAATTATACTTCCTTCTGGTTGCGCTGGATTCCTTACTTTATCTTTCAAAGAGCCCATATGTCTCTCAAAGGGATAGCACCACCTCAAAACACCGGACCACATAGCTTAATTTTTCGAACTAGATGTACAACCAAATGGACCATAATGTCAAAGAAAGCAGGTGGGAAGTACATTTCAAACTTGCACAAAGTCTGTATCACGCTAGCCTGCAGAGCATCAAGCTTCAAGGGTTGTAACGTTTTGCTACATATAGTATTGAAAAAATAACACAGCTCTGTTATGGTATGTCTCACATGTTTCGGCAATATCCCTCGAATTGAAATCGGTAAGAATACTTGCATCATTACATGACAATCATGAGACTTCATCCTCGATAATGTCAACTCACTGTCTAAGGTAACAAATCTTTTCATGTTCGATGAGTACCCTGATGGAAACTTAATGTTGTACAAACACTCGCAAAAAAGACGCTTCTCAGCTCTAGATAGAGTGTAGCAAGCCGGAGGTAAATAGTTCCTATCATCATCCTTCACCGTTTTCTTTCCTTTTCTTTCAATTCCTACAGGCGACCCTTCTTCCTGTTCCTTTTCTTTTCCCTTTCCTTTTCCTTTTTCAGACACTTTCTCTTTTTTCTTTCTTTTCTTAGTGTCCCTCTTTTGAGCCCATAGTTCTGGTCGAAGCCCCTCACTTTCCAGATACAGTCGCACCCCTTTGCTATCCTTTGTCTTATGTGGAATATTCATAAGTGTCCCCAGAATGGCGTCACATACATTTTTCTCTATGTGCATGACGTCGAGACAATGTCTAACCTCTAGATCTCTCCAATATGGAAGCTTCCACAGAATAGACTCCTTTTTCCAAAGTCCCTTATCACCAACACTCGCTCCTTTGCCGAATATCGTTTCAATACCCTTGACTTGATCATAAACCTCAATACCAGTCAATGGTCTACGAGCAACCCCTTCCTCAACTGTTCCATCGAATGCCTTCTTCTTATTACGATAAGGATGGTCGCGTCGATGGAACCTTCGGGTGCGCATATAAACATCTTTGTGACAAGTAGTAATGTATTTAGATGCTGTGTCGTCCAGGCAAATCGGGCATGCTTTCTTCCCTTTGTTCTTGTACCTGGATAAGTTCCCATAAGCAGGATAGTCATTAAGAGTGAATAAAAGCATGGCATGCAATGTGAATACCTCATCAGCATGTGCGTCATACACAGAACCTCCTTCATCCCACATATTTCTCAAATCATCAACAAGTGGCTGGAGGTAGACATCTATGTCGTTTCCGAGTCATTTCGGCCCTGAAATAAGAATCGACAACATGATGTATTTGCGTTTCATGCACAACCAAGGAGGCAAGTTGTATATAACTAGAAGAACCGGCCACGTACTATGTTGAGAACTAAGATTGCCAAATGGGTTCATTCCATCCGTGCATAGGCCAAGCCTCAAATTTCTGTCCTCGGCACCAAAGGTCTTATGACAATGGTTGATACCTTTCCACTCAGGAGAATCAGCCAGATGTTTGAGAAAACCGTCCTTTTTCCTTCGTTCTGCATGCCACCTCAAGTTCTTAGCATCTTTTTTGATTGAAAACATGCGCTTGAATCGTGGTATAATCGGAAGATACCACATCACCTTTGCTGCAGGACCTTTCTTATCACCAACCCCTGCGCGCCTGTAACGCGACTCCCCACATCGAGGACACTCATCCATATTTTCATATTCATTTCGATATAGCACACAATCGTTTGGACAAGCATGTATCCTCTGGTACTCTAAACCGAAGGGACACATCAGTTTTTTAGCATAGTAGTTCGACTTGGGTAGTTCATGGTCGTCCGGCAACATATCACCAAATGCTTGCAACAAGGAAGTGAAACAAGAGTCACTTATACCGGCTTTCGTCTTGATATTAAAGAGTGTTATCACGGTCGTCAGCTTGGTGTACCTCGTACAACCGGGATACAACGGTTTCCGTGATGCCTCGTCCATGCACTCAAAAATACGAGGCCGTTTGCTAGAATGATCTACCCCCGCCATCATCTCCTCGATATGATCCCCTTCATCATCATCATCTTCTACTTGAATATCCTCATATTCATCCTCGATGTTGTCATTCTCAATGACATCAAACTCACCTTCTTCATGCACATCGTTAACAATGGCATTTCGACCATCATACATACCCTCCTCATCGTGCCAAACCCATACATAGTAGTCTTGTCTAAGCCCGTGACGAAAGATATGCTCCCTAAGCGACTCAATGCTAATAACGATGCTCAAATTACCACAATCAACACAAGGACAATAAAACCCCTCGGTTCCCTTTGCAGCCTGATGACTTAATGCAGCATCACAAAATTCAAAGACCCCATCCACGAATTTACACGTGTCACGACTACCATACATCCATGCACGATTCATTTCAACCAAACCTAGCTCTAATTAAACACAAGCAACAAGTACCCAATGTCAATGACGAATTTCACTACATTATTAGAGTTTATACACGATATATATTTAATGAAATAAGGCATGCTTTCCAAGGATCCTTATCACTCCAACCTAACCCATCCTTAGATGTCTAATCTCACTAGTGAATGTATTGCCTTCAGTTCGAATCTACGGAAAATCCGGCAGCATTTCCCTACAGTTCTCCAAGTACACGATGTAGATATATAGTTATTTATATCTACATATGTATCTAGAGAACAAAAGTAGGGAAACGACGAGCCAAGATTTTCCTCTAGAATCGAACTAAAGACATACATTCACCACCTAAGTGAGATTAAACATCTAAGAACAGTCCCAAACCGGGGACTATTCAAGACTTACTCCTAATGAGTAAGTCTCGAACGGGTATCTAGGCATATGATATGATGATGCAAACATAGGTTTTTAAAAACAACAAAACATTTTACATCTAATCTCAATTCAACGATAAATATATACACATTTGCACATATATATAAACCAATTTACTATGAAAGAAAGTTAAATATGAGTGATAACATACCAATATCAAGGTTGTGAATAGGAAAATCGAGCTCAACACTCCGTCCCTAGCTAGCTTCAATAATCAACAACAAAGTTTAAAAGTTAACATTAGTATAAATTAGCAATTCAAACAAAACAAAACTAAACTAAGCTAGACTAAACTAATTAAATAGCTAATTAAACTCAAATCAATCAAATTTACAACCTTTAACTATAATACAACCTAATTTCACTGACAATTATTCATAAAACTACAATTAATTATAAAACTTGAAGCATCAAATATGAGATTCAATAAAAGTTGAGAAATTTTAAGTACCTAAGAAGAGGAGGAGGAATGTAGGTGTTAAGGGCACGGTGGAGGTGCGGCGGTGGAGCTTCTAGGGCACGGTGCAGTCGCGGAGGAGGACGCACAGTGCAGCCGCGGAGGAGGACGCCGGGAATTGCTGTTGTTGATGAAAAGAAAGGAGGGAGCTTCTAGGGTTTGTTGCTGATGAAGTGTGGAGGTGCGGCGGTGGAGGTGCGGCGGTGGTACGTCGACGGTGAGTTATTGACAATGAAGAAGGGAAACTTCGAAAATTCGAACCTAAGGAAGGAGGGAGTGCAGGGAGTGTTCGCACAAGAAATGTACTGAACTCGACCAATTTCACGCGGGATTTAGGAAAAAAAAAACAAAATAAACCGCTGCGGATCATAAAACCGCAACGGTTAATAGAGAACCGCAGCGGTTAACTGTTAACCGTTGCGGTTTTATGAAAACCGCAGCGGTTTGTTAGGCCACTTTTCCCACCCAAATTTTCGACGATTACCGCAGCGGTTCTCTTAAGGACCGCAGCGGTTTTGTTGTGACATATAGCATTTTTTCCACTAGTTTAGGGACAAATTATCCAATGTAGATTCCCCCGTCCTGACTCCATAGATGGTCAAAATGAACCAAAGATTGAGTTCGGGGGTGAGGGTACGAATATAGTCATAATGGACCACATTCGCCCAAAGTTGGCCTCTACTAAATATCGATTCATTACAAATTTTATGCCAAAGAATAATCAAATAACGTTTTAAACACCCTAAAAATATTTAGTCTAAGTAGGTTCAGGAAGCACATAAAAAGACTAATTTTAGTGATATGTTATTAAGCAATCAATATTACAATGAACCTAGCAGGTTGTCCAAATTAATCTGATTAATGTTAGAACATTTATTTAGTTCTTTGATTAGCAATAATAACATGTGGGTGATAAAAACAATAAGCAGGACAATCATATAATATGTATAGTATGATCGAGCAAGTATGTAATAATATGAAAAATAAATAAAAAGAAAGAGAAGAGTTTAGAATATATACAGTAGAGCGGTTATTACTTAAAGATCTACATCATGAAATAAATGATTAGTAACTTCAAAGCAATAATATGGAATTTATTCAAGGATCCTCAGGATTATACCTATGCGGCTTAGATTGAGGAGCGCAACGATCTTTAGGCGGAGCAATCGTGGAACCAAGAACGCAGTGTGAAAGTATTGATTGAAAGTATTGAAAGTATTTGAGTATTTGAGAATTCGAAGTGTATTTCGGAGTATTCGAGAAAATTTGTGTGCGTGAAAAATAATAATATCAAAAGCCGTCCGTAGTTCGGCTCATTGGCTCGTCTGACGCGATATGGCCAATGTACTGGACGCACATGGCGCCCTGAGCGCAGCCCCCGCGTCCGGCGCATATTCTGGAATATTCGAGCATATTCCATTGCGCGTCTTTCGAAGATACTTTTTTATCCCTAAAATACCGGAGATGGAATTTTACGGATTAAAAATCTGATTTATTTATCAAAGATAATAAAAAATATTC
This sequence comes from Beta corolliflora, assembly GCA_947648045.1. Lineage (NCBI taxonomy): Eukaryota > Viridiplantae > Streptophyta > Magnoliopsida > Caryophyllales > Amaranthaceae > Beta > Beta corolliflora. The sequence goes on from CANSZD010002978.1 coordinate 1,277,441, forward strand.
ATGAAAAATATCTATTAAAATAATAAATATTTGATTGGGCTTTTAAAATGGAATTATAACATTTCATGGGCTTAAAATACAATTAATCATCATGGACAATTAATTGGGTTTTAGAATATCATTTCAAACACAATTTTGGATTGGTTCTTTAGACTACTCTTCCGTTGGGTCGCGCTAACTAATGTTGCGGTATGTTTCATCATCGGATCCTTAAATGGGGAGACACGATTATGTGTCTACAGAAGACCCCACTTTGACTGAGGTTTAGGAAACCGATACTCAAAGTATACAGTGTCGGGACGGAGAACGATTCTAAACGCTCTGCAGTTTAGAACTGATCTATATACGCCGGTCTCTGCTAAATAAAGTTAGTATGCAGGATAATAACTACAAGCAATCTGATTACCTGTAGGAGAAGATGTTAGCATATAGGTGCAAACAACTCAGATAAGCACATAATGATGCAATAATGCAAACTTAAACTCTCTAAGGATGCATGAGACGCTATGTAAGGATTTAGGTTATGCAAAGCTAAGGGATGACACATCATGCAAGGTCAGGGTTATGCAAGACTAGAACGTATGAAATACAATGTAAGGTCAGGGTTTTGCAAGGCTGCAATGCAAGGTCAGGATTTTGCACGGCTAGAAGATGTGTAGAATGATAGAATGAGCGGGATTGAATAGAAATGCATAGAATGATTTTCGAAAATCATTTTTTGGAAATGATTGGGGTCCGCAAACGAGGTCCGCGGATTATAACTCTTCGGGAGTTTGATTTGAATTGGAGGAACCACCACACGTAGGAAGCCCCCACTTTGGGTGAGCTTGCCTTGAATTAGGCTTGAGCCTTGATTGAAATGTAGTTGATTTGATATTGAAGTGTAGTTGCTATGTCTTAAACATTGAAAGTTTTCACTGGGGATTGAACTGGGGATTCTTCTTTGGTGTAGGCAAAGTCAAGTATCGCCATAAACCATGGAATTGTCGGAGAGTCCTTCGGGGACAAGGAGAGCTTGGATTAAAAAATAAAAAGGTTCAAATTTTGTGACTCAAATGAATGTAGGTGGGAAAAGGCTTTGACGAGGCTAGGTTCAGACTCGAGTCTATGTCGGGATCTAGAAAGAGATTATGCTCCTGAACTCTAGAAAGTCAAATCATTAGACCTTGACTAATTTATTTTTATTGAAGCGGTCGGACCTCGAGATGAGGATTCCTATGTATCCTTGCGGAATCAGACCATTTGTAGTTCCGGATCTGATTTCTTTTTTTTATTATATATATATTTTTTTTTTTTGTGCCCTAACTTTTGCCTAGGCCGCCCTTTCGGGTTTTCAACCTAGCGGGCTTGGACATATCTTGAAAAAGGAGTTATGGTTGATGAAAGGTTAAAGGCTTTAGGCTTGATGAAGGTTGAATTGGTTAAAATAAGGTAAGGATAATGGATTTGGGTTATATGGGTTTAATGGATTGAAGGATTTGAATGCGGGGTAGAACCTCTTAGCTTGACTATTTATTTCTTTGCCTTTGGCTCTTTCTTTTTGCATTTTTTTTCTTGTGCGTTTCATTTGCTTTTGCTTTTCCTTTTTTTCGCATTTTAATGTTTTTCACTTTTTTTATTTTTGCCTGGCATTGATCTTTTGTGTAGTAGGGCTTGCACACAAGCTATGGTTTAAGGAAATGGGAAGGTTTGCAGGATATTTATGGACTTTTTGAATTGGAAGGCTATTTGGCTGATGGAGATGATGGTTTAAAGGATTTTTATTTTTCCTTGGTTGTATGAAGATGGCTTATGAAAGGTAATGGAAGGGAGAGGGGAATATATAACTCCTGATCCAAAGTATGTCCTCTTTTTTTTATCATTTTTATTTCAGATCTCTTTTTATTATTGTAGTCAAGTTCATTAGGTGATTTAAGTTTCATCATTGAATTAGAAGCATAAATAAAGTGATGAAAGGCCAATGAAAATGAAAATGCAATTATTTTATTAATCAGAAATAAATAGAACAAGGCTTATTAGAAATAAAAAACCTAAATGCCATAGATTCGACAAGAAAGGAAATGAAGGAGCTAGGGGAGGGACTCTCCGACTCAACCTAGAAAACTAGCGTTAAATGACTAAGCCCCGGTGTTATTTAGGTGCTGCCCAAGGGGTTGCTGTTATTGCTGACTTTTGCTGCGGGCGAAATTGGCAATCTACCGTCTTCAACCATATCCTGCAGGTGATTCTTTAAGGTCCAACACGCAGATGTTGGGTGTCCATTCCCTTGGTGGTACTTGCAGTAGGCATTAGGATCCCACCTCTTGGATCTATTTTCGGGAGCAGGGTCTGGAGTAGGGCCAATAGGCTGAAGTGCTCCCTTTGCATGAAGTCTAGTGAAGGCTTCTTCGAAGGACATGCCTAAAGGTGAGAATGTTCTTTGAGGCTTTTGATAACCTCTCATTTCAGTAGCTATGGCATTGACCTCATTGCTTTTGGAGCTAGAAGGGCTATTGTCACTCTTCTTGAAAGAGTTGTTGTTGTTGAAACCCTTGTTCTTGTTGGCCTGTATCTCTTCTTCAATCAGCAGGCCTACCTTATAGAGCTTCGTGAAAGACTCTATAGGTTGGAATTTAATATGATCCCTATACTTCGGCTGCAGGTTACGGATCACCAGTCGGACTTGATCCTCCAGAGATGGCATGTTAATCATTTGTGCAGCTTTATCCCTCCATCTGTTAAGGAAGGTGACAAAGTCTTCGTTGGAGTTTTGTTTGGTTAACTCCAACTCACGGAGGCCAATGGGAAGCTGAGTATTGTATACATATTGTTTGTGGAACTCTTCTCTAATGTAGTTCCAGTCATTCAGCTTGGCCTTATTCAGTGATCTGAACCACTTGGATGGATGTGCATCCAAGGTCAAAGGAAAGACATAAGCAAACAGGTCCTTGCTCATGCCTTTGAGAGCCATAGAGATGGAAAATGCTCTCAAGTGATCATCTGGGTCTTCGACCCCCTTGAATTTTGGAAGGTCACCCAATGTTACCTTTTTAGGGAGCTTGTCCCTTAGTTCAGGATCAATGATGTCATGGCCATGAGCCTGACTCTTGAGCGCAGAAATTGACTGGATCAATTGCTCGAGTTTTTCTAACCTCAGTTCTGTGTTGGTTTTGAATGGTGGTGGAGTGTCGCCTTGCTCGTCTTCTTCAGTTAGCTTCTCCCTCAGTGCCTTAATTTCTTTGTCTTGTTCCTTAAGAAGAGAGTTCATCAGTTGAAGTTGAGCCATGATGGCACTGAGTTGTTCATTAGCGTCTCCCATTTCAGATGATGATTCAGAAGAGTCGGAGGATTCGTGTGAAAAAGTTAGGATACGCTTGACGAGTCTGGGAGTGGGTCGACCTTATTGCCTCTCTGTCGGACGTTCCCAAGTTATAATCTCATGACCTGTCCTGAACAGAAATCGAATGGACCTCGTGAATTTTAAGAAATAATGTTTTCGAAATCAGAAATGGAGATGAGAAATTAGAAGTGGAAATGAGAAATGGGGAATGAAAATGGAAAATGATTTTGAAATGGAAATGGAAATGGTTATAGGAATGAGAAATGATTAGGAATTGGTATGGTTATGGACTTAGTATGGGTTTGACCATGATGGAGACATGGGCCTAACTATATGCAAATGCAGACGTGGACTGGACTAGACTAAGCAAGCAGACTGGATTGGGGTTTGGTGATGATAGGAGAGATTAGACTTTGAACTTACCGGTGAGCAAGTAGGCTAGACTTTAAGTAAGACCGGACAATAAGGGAGACTAGACTCTTAACTTAAGGCAAGCAGGCTAGGCAACTAGACTTTGAACTTACGGGTGAGCAAGCAAGCTAGACAACTAAACTTCGAAACTTACATTAAACTAAGCAGGCTAGACTCAAAAATTGCCTATGTGGACTTATGGAATGCTAAACCTTGAACTTACGGGTGAGCAAGCAGGCTAGACACAAAAAATGCCTATAGACTTAAGGAATGCTAGACCTTGAACTTACGGGTGAGCAAGCAGGCTAGATTTTAGAGAATGAACCTTTATAGTCCTAAGACTGAATTTTTATAGTCCGAAGACTGACTAGGGCTTACATGGAGATGGAAACTAGACCTAGGATATGAATTGGGCCTAAATGGACCTAAGTTTGGATTAGATTAATATATAGGTTTGATATAGACTTGGAGATGTATATGGGCTTGACAGTGGAAATAGACTAGGATTGGACTTAGAATGGAATAGACCTAGATTAGACTAGGGATAGACTTGGAATGGAATAGACTGGGATTAGACTAGGACTAGACTTGATATGAGCTAGACTTATATGGGCCTAAGACGGACTCTAATGCTAGCGGGCCTAATATGCATGCATGGGCTTGAATTAGATGGACCCTATATGAATGCAAAATGGACTGAGATTAGACTAGGGATAGACTTGGAATGGAATAGACTGGGATTAGACAAGGACTAGACTTTATATGAACTAGACTTATATGGGCCTAAGACGGACTCTAATGCTAGCGGGCCTAATATGCATGCATGGGCTTGAATTAGATGGACCCTATATGAATGCAAAATGGACTCTAATGCACATGGGCCTAGAATGAATGCAAGTGAATCGGATTGATTGGATTGGATTCGATGAATGTGTTTGGATTGTGCTTAGAATTTTCGAAATTCGTTTTTGAAAGGAAACCCTTGTTTTTATCTTTTGTTAGGAAAAGATGATGAATTAATTTTGATAATTTTTTTTTGAAATGTCGTGGTACGATGATGATTAGTAAATGTTTTTTGGAAAAGGTTGAATAGAATAGGATGTAGGATTGATTTTGAAAAATGTAATTTGGAAATTGATGAATATGGTAAGGTAGAATTGATAGGGAAGATTAGTTGAACAGCAGGGAGAAAATGGGAAGAGGTAGACATGCATGACAACTCTAGCTCTACAATGACCCTTTAGATGCATTTTTTTATGACAGACTCAACCTTGCATGAAAAGACCTTTTTTGAATGTTTGATTAGGTGAGACCTCTAATTAGACCATGTATTACGCGGATGCAGATAGCCAAACATAGGACTGAACATAATATCGACAATTACGACGGCTAAATTGACGAAAATCGTGCGATGCACAGACTGCATGCCGCGCAGCATTGCTGCGCGCGGCGCACAGCCGTGCGTCTGGCGCGGGAATGGTGCGCCAGGCGCAACTTAATGCGCTTGGCGCACTACTCCCCGACACGTTTTTCGGGGATTTAGGCGACGAATTGGCCGATTGATGAATTTTCTTGTTTTTAGACGTGGTTTTAGGAACGACGCATAATAATGACAATTTGACAGAATAATAGCAGGCAAGAATTGCAATCACATGCAAATGTCATATAACATGGATGCAAAAGTTCCAACCCAAAGTCTAGTTCTATGTTTGAAACTATTGGTCAGGTTTAGGTTCAGTCTGAAAAGGGTCCATGACTAAGAGATTGATCCCACGCTTCGTACCCCTGCTTAAAGAGGTGGCCACGTGTAAGACGCACTCCAGTCTCAAGTCAGGAACAAGAGAACAATGCCATGGTTGGGTAGATTTGCTTATGACTAAGACGGAAATACCCTTGTTTCCGTCGAAGGGGAAGTGATTGATGATGCACTACGCCCCTTGCCCTAACACTATCGCTCAGGAAGCTTTTTGTAAGGACAAAGCGCAAATCCCCCGGGGGTGACCTAACACATAGAACATGTGTTAATGAGGCAATGTAGATTGTCCTTATGGTGGCTGAACAATAGCCATGCATATGCAAAACTGTATATTATTCAAAGGCATAAAAAGAAGAATGAATCATATTTTTCAAGTTTCACCCACTCATTTAAAAAAAATAATTTTTTAAAATCCTTCCCAGTGAAGTCGCCAAATTGAAGGCGTGTTTTTATTTTGCCTACGTGGTGTGAGCGCATATTAGATTTGACTACCCCACTGTAAAGGTTTTATTGAAAATTGTTTTGAAAGAAGTCGCCAACAATTCTTTTTAGGAAGAATCATAAACCTAATTGGATATGGGAAAACCATAGGGACAAATTATCCAATGTAGATTTCCCCGTCCTGACTCCATAGATGGTCAAAATGAACCAAAGATTGAGTTCGGGGGTGAGGGTACGAATATAGTCATAATGAACCACATTCGCCCAAAGTTGGCCTCTACTAAATATCGATTCATTATAAATTTTATGCCAAATAATAATCAAATAACGTTTTAAACACCCTAAAAATATTTAGTCTAAGTAGGTTCAGGAAACACATAAAAAGACTAATTTTATTGATATGTTATTAAGCAATCAATATTACAAGGAACCTAGCAGATTGTCCAAATTAATCTGATTAATGTTAGAACATTTATTTAGGTCTTTGATTAGCAATAATAACATGTGGGTGATAAAAACAATAAGCAGGACAATCATATAATATGTATAGTATGAGCACGCAAGTATGTAATAATATGAAAAATAAATAAAAAGAAAGAGAAGAGTTTAGAATATACAGTAGAGCGATTATTACTTAAAGATCTACATCATGAAATAAATGATTAGTAACTTCAATGCAATAATATGGAATTTATTCAAGGATCCTCAGGATTATACCTATGCGGCTTAGATTGAGGAGCGCAACGATCTTTAGGCGGAGCAATCGTGGAACCAAGAACGCAGTGTGAAAGTATTGATTGATTGAAAGTATTGAAAGTATTAGAGAATTCGAAGTGTATTTCGGAGTATTCGAGAGAATTTGTGTGCATGAAAAAAAAACTCCCTCCGTCCCAGAATAGTCTGAACACTTTCCTTTTATGTTTGTCCCAAATTAGTTTGAACACTTCCATTTTTGGCATGGTCCCACTATTTATATATTATTTCTCTTACACATCTTTGGCCCACACTCTACCTTTTATCAATAAAAAGTTACCTAACTTTCTCTCTCCTCTAATAAAAAATACCTCAACAACTCCTATCACATCTACTTTTTAAATAAAATAACATTTGATAACCACGCTACAACTTATCACCTTAAACTACGTGTCCCAACAAGTGTTCAGATCTTTCTGGGACGGAGGTAGTAATATCAAAAGTCATCCGTAATTCGGGAAATTCCGGATATTTATAAGGAAAACAAAACTTGCGCTCCACGCAAGCTCTGCACCAGGCGCAGGCCTACGTGGCAGGCGCAGTGCCATGCGTCAGGCGCACATTGGTGTGCCTGACGCTGCTAGCGCAATCAGGTTTAGGCACGTGTAAACGCGTTTTGAAAAGATAGAAAAGAAAGTTGCGTCTCACACAGAACTTGCGTCAGACGCAGGACTCTGTGTGAGTCACAAAATCTACGTGTCAGGCGCTCATTGGCTCGCCTGACGCGATATGGCCAATGTGCTGGACGCACGTGGCGCGCTGAGCACAGCCCCCGCGTCCGGTGCATATTCTGGAATATTCGAGCATATTCCATTGCGCGTCTTTCGAAGATACTTTTTTATCCCTAAAATTCCGGAGATGGATTTTTACGGATTAAAAATCTGATTAAAAATACAATTAATCATCATGGACAATTAATTGGGCTTTAGAATATCATTTCAAAACACAATTTTGGATTGGTTCTTTAGACTGCTCTTCCGTTGGGTCGCGCCAACAAATGTCGCGGTATGTTTCATCATCGGATCCTTAAATGGGGAAACACGATTATGTGTCTACACCCATGGACAAATATAATTAACTACTAGCAAACGAGAAAAATCAGTTGATACCACTAAATCTCCAAACACAAATCAACAAAAGAAAGATAACAAACACCGTTTATTAACAAATTATATAGGTTATTCATCAACAAATCCTGAATCATAAATCAACCTAGAAAAATACCCAAAAAACAACTACCTAATATTTGAAATTCCACAAAAGACCCAGAATTATATTTCACCTCCATGCATGCCACAACTGTCGAAATTCACCTTCGCCTGAAACCGTCCATATTCGCCGCCGACCACCTCAATCGCCTCCTTCCTCCCGCCCCTTTTTGTGTGTCTCTTTATGTGACATTTGCTTCCTTTGTCCACCTCTGATCGTCTCTCTCCTCCCACCCTGTTGCCTAACAGCAGCACCACGACACCACTCAGTTTCTAATGATTTCGCACTCTCTCTCACTTATCACTCTCACTCACTCTGATCTTCCTTCTGGTCTTCCCTTTCCACCATTTTTTCTGTCTTCCAAATCTCTTTCTCAATTTATGCGATGAGGGAAGCAAGTGACAGAGAAGGAGAGAGAAGAGTGAGAAACAGATAATAGAGGCAAGAATGGAAAGCGAAGCGAGGGAGGTGGGTATACTTCTTAGTTGGTGGTTCTTGTGATGGTTGTTGGAGCTAAGTCTGGATTGGCTAGTGGACATAGACAGTTGTGGTGGTGCGCAAATAGTGAGAGAGGGTGAGAGGGAAGATATAATAAATATTTTGAAAACTAAAAAAATAAAAATAAATGATTTTACTTAGATAGCAGGTCATAAGCCATCTGGGTCTAATTATAAACACTACCACTATAGTTGGGACCTCCACGGGATAATCAATAATTGGTACCTATAAAAAATGTTGGCCCATAGTTAGGACCCCTGGTATCAATTTTTCCATTTCAATATCATTTTACAACTCTTTATATCACTTATCATTATTACATCAACTGATATCATTTTTCTACAATCTTGTATCATTTTTCCTATTTTCATTATTATTTTTAACTCTTTATAATTATTAGTTTATAATACATACTAATCAATTATAAAATAAATAATATCATTTATGTTGACTTTTATATCATTCTTCACCACATCTATATCACTTGTCACCAAATGTGTATTTTTTACACTTTTTTTACATAATTTTCAACCCCAAATATATATCATTTTTCAAAAAACTTTTGTCATTTTTAAATTAATTTGAATAATTTATTTTATTAATGTTCATCATTTTCTCTTCACAAATCATTATATTAAAACTCCTTCTCTCTTCTTATACCTATTCTCCAACATCCTTTGTCTCTCTATTATCTGTTCCATATCTCCGACCTCGCCTCTTCAAATTATGAGCAACTTCCTCAAATTACTTTCCTTCAAATTTCCTCGACCTCGGCTAGAAATTGAAGCGTCCTCGACTAGAAATTGAAATGCATAACGAAAGTGGCAGGTATTTGTCTAGTTATGTCTGTTCATCATTTTCCGCCAAAAAAGTCTGAAAACGCCGGAAAGGCAGCGACCTTGGAGGAGGCGAAAGCACCGACGACGATTTTGTCACTATCAACCCCTGTTTTACAATGAGAAGGTTCCGATCGATCTTGTTGTGGCTGCTGGTTCCGTCCCTGAATCCACCACCACCGCAGTTTTCAAGTGAGGAGAGAGAGAACATTGTTAATTTATCGCAGTTGAATTCAATTTCGTTCGATTTCAAGAACATATCTCAAAAATCTGGTTCGAAGATTTCGTTCAATTTCAAGAACAAATCTCGAAATGTGGTTCGATTTTGTTCGATTTCATGAATCACAAATCTCCAAAATGTGGTTCGATTTCGTTCGATTTCAAGAACAAATCTCAAAAATCTGGTTCTAATTAGATTCAACACCAAAGAATTATTCGAACCAAAATATGTTGTTGCAAGGGTTCGAACTTCCGATGAATTCTCTGGCGGGATTGAAGAGAGTAAAAAAGGGGTTGAAACTTTAAAGCAAGAGATGGAGTTATCTGAACATTGTTATTCAGTGAACATAAAGCTGGAAGAAATTCTAAAGCTTGTGAAGTAACTGTTACACCATAAGATATGGTGTAACAGTTACACCCAAGACTTGTGTTTAAAATTAGGCATCACCTTAGCCCAATTCTCAGAAAAGAACTGACTACCTTTCTAGATACAATGACTAGTTTAATCTATTTAGTGATCAGTTTAATCTAATTAGTGGCCAATTTAATCCATCCAGTAATCACATTCATTAATCCATTTAGTGACTAGTCAAATCCATTCGGTAAGACTACCGGGTTTTTTTTTAAACATTGTATCATGTAGTTTGAGAATTAAAGAGAAACAAAGGGTGGAGAAAAGAACGGATGACTAGATTGGTGCGAGATGTCTAGGGATAGTGATACGCTCAAGTTATACGATGTTCTTGTGGCATTTTAGGTGCACATTGCTAAGGGATTTGTTCGTAATTGTTAAGGTTTGCATATAAATCATCCTTAGCGGAAGTTCGGAGTTTTGCGATATAAGTTGTGTTAATGTCATGCATTCCGAGCTTCCAAGGTGAAATGCATTTGAGCCGAGCATCGCAAGCCACAAGCTCGCCAAGCCAAGCTCCACCGCAAGCCCAAGCCTCGCCCACCAAGCAGCCCGCACACCCGCACGCTCAGCAAGCCGAGCCGCCCGGCGCTCATCGCCCAAAGCACCCATCGCCCAGCGCTCGCACAGTCAGCACGCATGCCCAGCACAGGCTCGCGACTCGCGAGGACTGTCGCACCTCGCGACCCCCTGCCCCTCGCGACTCGCGATGCCTGTCGCGGCTCGCGACCTGCGTGCCAAGCCATTTTGTGCGGGGAGACAGAGTCCTCGTCGCGACTCGCGATCAGTGTCGCGACTCGCGACGCTTAAGTCGGCTTGGGGCCACGATTTTGTGCGGGGTTTAAATGCTTCCTAAAACCTAATTTTTGAGGGAGACGAAGAGAAGTACGAAGAGGAGAGCTGAAATGTAGACCTTGGAGTGGCAAGCTTGAGAGGAGAGAGAGGATACTCCTCTCCTCATCCTTCCTTCTTCATGATTCTCTTTTCATCTTTCCTTCTTCGTTCCTCTTTGTTCTTCATTTCTTATTTCTTTGTTTTTCATTTCCTAGTTTTAGTTTTCATTTCTTAGTTTAGTTTTTAGGGATTTCAATGTTGGATTTGGTTTTTGCTATCGGATTGTAGCTTGAACTGTTCTTGGATCAATTAACATGAAGCTTCAACCGTTATTGTGAGATCTTTCCTCTCTTTCTCTTTTCCTTGATTATGGTTCAATTTCTATGTTTGTGATTTATGATTGTTGCATAATTATGCTAGGAACGTTACTAGTTTGATTGTGTAGTTAATCTAATGCTAGATTTAAGAATAGAATCGGATTGTTTTATTCTTTTATCAATTGGTAGCAAACTAGGGAGTAATTTAGATGCTGATCATCTTGGTTATTTCTTAGGGAAATTGAATCAACTGTTGAATGTTTATCGCGTGTATGACATTAGCAGGTCTATTGGTTCTCTGTGTTTATTGCTGCTATTGGATTGAACTTAGACGCAGATCGGACTAGGTTATCCTTTAGTTAGGGTTTTATAGTCACGCTGATCGTGCTATTCAACTAAGAATAAGGAGAATGCGAGATTAATTCTCAACAATAGATAATTATGGAAATAATTAGAGTGGAGGTTCGAGGATCGATAATGAATTGAAGTGGATGTTAATCGGATTCAAGATCTTTCCATAATTGATTTCTCATTTTGTTTATATGCTAGTTAGTTGTAGTTTGTTAGTAAATCTACTCGAAAACCCCCTTTGTAATTATTATTAGGTTTCTCGGCCCTTAGCTTAATCTAGGTTTCGAATCACGCTAAGTACTAAACTCGTCCCTGTTTCCCTGTGGATACGACCCCTACTTCCACTATACTACCTTAGTGTAGAAGAGAGTAGGAGAAATTTTATCTTTGGCCGGGTGCGGTGCACACAACGACACATCCGCGCCCGCCCCAGATAGTGTTGGGTTAGAGTGAGATGGAATGAGCTTGTTAGGAGAATGTAACCTTAGGTTTGTCTAACTTTACGTTAAAGTTAGATCGCCTATTTATAATTTGTGTTACTTATATACACAACTATGAACTAAATATTAATTAACTAAATATGATAGTACTTCCTATCTCAAATAAGTCCATAGTCCGTACATAAGCAGGGCGTAGTTGAGGGTGTACAAGGAGCTCAACAGCACATGGCCCCAAAATTATAAGGGCCCTAAATATATCATTTTCATAAATTTTACTTCATATTTGAGGAAAAATCACCTTTTTTTTCCACTCTTGATAAATTTCTGAATGGTCAATTACTCAATTTTCAATTTTCAACTTTAATTCCCCAAACTTCTATCTTTATTTGTTATAAATTTGGGGGCCTAGTTTTCGTGTTAGAACATAGACCCCAAAATCTTCAAGATGGCCTTGTACATAAGTATAAGAACAATTTAGCAAGAAAATAGATAGTAGAGCTTGTAGTACTAATTATATGCTCGTTGTCCATTATTGACAAAATGAGGAGGATTTTAAGGAAAACGTTTGAGTAACCCTCAGGATTGTCAACCCTCTTAGACACATTAGAATAAAATAATGATATGTATGTAATAAATTGAGGAGAGGAGTGACATAAAAATAATGCTCTAATGTTTTCCTAACCAATTAAAATTCAATAATTAGAGGATTGGTAACCTTTAAGGTTCCTCAATCACTCCCCGGATTTTAATTATAAGATTGGTGATTGAGATAAATTCTCCTAACAAATGTACAGAGTGCATTGGAAAAGATTAAAGAATCTCATGATGTGAAATAAGTATAATAGCGAATGTCTAAGGGTACATATGTAATATGATATAAGTTATTGATAATAAGATATAAAATTACTTTTGTTATAATTCTTAATTACAAATACACTCTTAAAGATTCAATATAAAGTCTCAATGCTACGATCTCCAACCTCGGCGCTTTTGGGCTCATATGTGCTCTTCTACTAATTCTTTGGTGTGTACTTGGAATAAGAGTTTGATATAAACAAATAGAAGTAAACCCATGTGATCGAAATCTATTAGCATAGGGTAGGGTGTCTAGTTAAGTTTCTCACGAACAAACAATATCCAAAACGGCCAAATTTTCACAAGAGTGGTTCAAATGATCAAAGTCAAACTCGACTCAAGACCTTAAAGATTTGAGTTGATCTAGATAGAACTCGCCTCGATAAACTTGTGAGCAGGTCAGCAATTATTTCATCCTATTATTTTTATTACAATAATATTTTTAGAAAAAAAGTTGAGTTTATATATATTAAAGTATAAGTTGATGAACACTCTAGGCTAATCAGATCTCAAGTTGAGTAAGATGAGCCCAAGAGCTTGAGTTTACTTATGGAGATGGCATAACAAGCATGAGTCAAGAAAGGGTATATTAATGATAATGAGTAATGAGCACGAGTCGGGCTTAATATATGATTTTTGAGTCCTGCAGGGCTTACTTATGACCGACTTTGACGATTAGCACCCTTAGTCCAAGGTGATCATATCATATTCATGGCGGTAACCAAATCTTCTTTCAGTATTTGTTGCTTAGGACATTTTATCAGTTTGATATATTTTTCTCCAACTATTGTTGCCTTGGAGAAACAAGTGACACACTAAAATTTTATCGTTACATACCAAACAACTGTATATCATCCCTTTATCATTCAAGGTAGATGGAAGCGATCGGTTATTGAAAACACTAAATTGGTTTTATATTAGTTCACCACCATTGTGGGCAATACATACTCCTTTTCCTTCCGTTCTCTCCCTGCATAAAGAAGTAGCAAGATATGACCATCCGAGTCAAGCTGGCAATAATTTTATTATTAGAGATCAACATGTTTTTTAGGGGATTAGAGATCACCTTTGTTTATTTCCTAAGTGAACTACAAGTTTTTAGGTTTTCTTAAAAACATTGTGGTCATTCTAACATAAAGAACTAGCACTTGATCCGTGATCTTTTATATGTGAGAAGGAAATTGTTGTTTCCGAGCACTTCATACACTAGCTATAGGTACATTTGAGGCTCCTGAAACAAAGTACAAAATAAGGGGAAAAAGAAACCCGTATAAATACGAAGTAGATATAATAATTACAAATTTTATTATTGTGCAATGGTTGCAACCAAATATACAATAGCTACTATTTTAGATAAAGTACTCATCTTTTTATTTTTTGACAACAAGAAAACATTCGAAGTAAAATACTAGCGGAAAAACAAAGAGGAAAATAAACAAAGGGGAAAGTACTCAGCCTTAAGAACATAACTAACATGTTTTGGAACAAATACTTTTCTGTTTAGATTTTATTTTATTTTGTTCAATGTTGTAATAAGTGTCTGTGACACCTCATGGATTCGGTGCAACCACGACGATTGATGAGAGCCATGTTGACATGGGCACCTGAACAGTATGAGGGAGGATTAGGTTTTCGGCATGCATCAAGTTTTAAAGTAGTTGCATATGCAACTTGGTTGTTTGTTATCAACCCAATGCTGATTATTAAACCAAAAAATACCACTAATGTGGGCTTCATTTTTTCAATGTAATAGAATGAAATCTGATGCACTTCAATCTATTTTGATTTTTCCTCACCTTTTTTCCCACGTATGATGTGTTTTTTTGTTTTGACTTCTATATGATTATTTCTTGAATTCAATTCCATTTATAATAGCTCTAAGTTTCTTAATTAGTAATTTGACATATATAATGAGAGAGAGACATTCTCCTTGGTTTATATCCAAAAACTTTTTAGATTGTACAGATGAGTTAGAATGATCAATTGCTAAACAAAGAAAAGCTAAATAAATTGCCAGATAAAGAGATTATATTTTTGGCATCTCACAATTTGTGTTCTCCTAGACAAGAGAAACCTAAACTTTATTGAGAGCTAAATGTTAAAGATCTGTAATGTCTGAGTCTCATACACACACAAATAAAAATTCTCAAAGACCGTCTTGTTAGGCATTACAAATGGTGTTGGTGGTTGAAATATTAATGATTTGCAAGAAAATTTAATTATGCAATGTTCAAGACAATGTTTGCTGATTTCATGTATTACTTTTTCTTCATAAATTTCATTATAAGTCATTGCCTCTTTTAGAAATAATATTGAGTGATAATGTAAATTTATGATTAATATTTTATCGTGGACATTATATTAGCACTGAACTTTACTTATAGTCTATCATAGTACTATATATATGCATCATCATTGAAATCATTTATTACCGCTTACTAAATGAGCAAAACAGCTAGTATGCTAAATAAAAAAAATATGAATCAAAAAATTGAATTTAACTATCAACTGAAAGTATATCAAACATGCTAGATTTGGAAAAACTTCTCAATCTGGAGTGATGACCATTGATCAATATTTATAGTTTACAACCTAAGGATAGTCCTATACGTATTAGGAAACCTATCCCTAGTAGGATTCTAAGAATAAAATATATCCTAAACTATATTCTATTCTATCACACCCCCACAGTCGGAGCTGGATGAGGGCGAACGCTAAGCCGTACTGGACTTAAACTCCAAAAATAACTGCCGCATAAGACCTTTAGTGAACATGTTAGCAAACTGATATCTAGTAGGAACATGCAAAACTCGTATCTGACCCAATGCAACCTTTTCTCGAACAAAATAAATATCCATCTCAGCATGCTTGGTGTTGTACTGGATTGCGAGATAAATCAATAGCACTGACATTATCACAATAAACAATAGTAGCCTGCCGGAGAGGGTAAAGTAACTCCAAAAGAAGATTACTAACCAACAAGCTTCCGCGACAACGTTGGCGACGCCATGATAGTCTGCCTCAGCACTTGATCAAGAAAGAGTAGGCTGGCGCGTAGACTGCCAAGAAATTAATTTATCTCCAAGAAAACAACAATATCCTAAAGTAGAACGATGTGTATCAGGTCACCCCCCAAACCGCATCAGTATAAGTGATCAAACGCAACTGAGTAGTAGGATATATATGTAATCCATGATCAGGTCGGACACTTTCACAATTGGTTGTGAACACACGCTATAGCAATAAGTCTATAAACTCATATTTATAAGACTCCATACTTCCTAACCTTAGAACAACTAGAATTAGGAGACAAAAGCAACCACTAGATATCCTATAACAAAGTAGAATTTTTTGTAACTTTCCTAAATACTATTAAAATAATATGAAACTGCGAAATAAACCAAATCTAGAAATTATTCCACAAATAAGACGAAACAAAGAAAAACCAAACAGACAAGGTAGAAGCTTCACGTAGCCTATTTGCGGTCAGCAGCACAAACCACTCCATGTGTGGACAAATATAATTAACTACAAGCAAACGAGAAAAATCAGTTGATACCACTAAATCTCCAAACACAAATCAACAAAAGAAAGATAACAAACACAGTTTGTTAACAAATTTTATATATTATTCATCAACAAATCCTGAATTATAAATCAACCCAGAAAAATACCCAAAAAACAACTACCTAATATTCGAAATTCCACAAAAGACTCGGAATTATATTTCACCTCCATGCATGCCACCACTGTCGGAACTCACCTTCGCCTGAAATCGTCCATATTCGTCGCCGACCACCTCAATCGCCTCCTTCCTCCCGCCCCTTTTTGTGTGTCTCTTTATGTGACATTTGCTTCCCTTGTCCACCTCTGATCGTCTCTCTCCTCCCACGCTATTGCTTAACAGAGCACCACGACACCACTCAGTTTCTAATGATTTTGCACTCTTTCTCACTTATCACTCTCACTCACTCTGATCTTCCTTCTGGTCTTCCCATTCCATCATTTTTTCTGTCTTCCAAATCTCTTTCTCAATTTATGCAATGAGGGAAGAAAGTGACAGAGAATGAGAGGGAAGAGTGAGAAACAGATAGTAGAGGCAAGAGGGGAATGCGAAGCGAGGGAGGTGGGTATACTTCCTAGTTGGTGGTTCTTGCGATGGTTGTTGGAGGTAAGTCTGAATTGGCTCGTGGACACAGACGGCTGTGGTAGTGCACAAATAGTGAGAGAGGGTGAGAGAGGGTGAGAGGGAAGATAGAATAAATATTTTAAAAACTAAAAAATAAAAATAAATGATTTTACTTAGATAGCAGGTCATTAGCCACCTGGGTCTAATTATAAAAACTACCACTATAGTTGGGACTTCCACGGGATAATCAATAATTGGTACCTATAAAAAATGTTGGCCCATAGTTAGGACTCCTGCTATCAATTTTTCCATTTCAACATCATTTTACAACTCTTTATATACCTTATCATTATTACATCAACTGATATCATTTTTTTTTATAATCTTGTATCATTTTTCCTGTTTTCATTATTATTTTTAACTCTTTATAATTATTAGCTTATAGCACATACTAATCATTTATAAAATAAATAATATCATTTATGTTGACTTTTATATCATTTTTCACCGCATCTATATCACTTGTCACCAAATGTGTATTTTTTATACTTTTTTTATATAATTTTCAACCCCAAATGTATATCATTTTTGCAAATTTTTTTTATCATTTTTAAACTAATTTGAATAAATTATTTTATTAATGTTCATCATTTTCTTTTCACAAATCTTTATATCAAAATTCCTTCTCTCTTCGTATACCTATTCTCCAACCTCCTTTGTCTCTCTATTATTTGTTCCAGATCTCCGACCTCGCCTCTTCAAATTATGAGCAACTTCCTCAAATTACTTTCCTTCAAATTTCCTCGACCTCGGCTAGAAATGGAAGCATCCTCGACTAGAAATTGAAATGCATCACGAAAGTGGCAAGTATTTGTCTTGTTATGTCTGTTCATCATTTTCTGCCAAAAAAGTCTGGAAACGCTGGAAAGGCAGCGAACTTGGAGGAGGCGAAAGCACCGACGATGATTTTGTCTCTATCAACCCCTCTTTTACAGTGAGAAGGTTCCGATCGATCTTGTTGTGGTTGCTGGTTTCGTCCTTGAATCCACCATCACCGCTGTTTTCAAGTGAGGAGAGAGATAACATTGTTAATTTCTCGCAGTTGAATTCAATTTCGTTCGATTTCAAGAACATATCTCAAAAATCTGGTTCGAAGATTTCGTTCAATTTCAAGAACAAATCTCGAAATGTGGTTCGATTTTGTTCGATTTCATGAATGACAAATCTCTAAAATGTGGTTCGATTTCGTTTGATTTCAAGAACAAATCTCGAAAATCTGGTTATAATTAGAATGAACACCGAAGAATTAATTCGAAAAAAAATATGTTGTTGCAAGGGTTCGAACTTCTGATGAATTCTCTGGCGGGATTGAAGAGAGAGAAAAAGGGGTTGAAACTTTAAAGCAAGAGATGGAGTTATCTGAACATTGTTATTCAGTGAGCATAAAGCTGGAAGAAATTCTAACACGTGTGAAGTAACGGTTACACCATAAGATATGGTGTAACAGTTACACCCAAGACTTTGTGTTTAAAATTAGGCATCACCAGAGCCCAATTCTCAGAAGAGAACGGACTACCTTTCTAGATACAATGACTAGTTTAATCTATTTAGTGATCAGTTTAATCTAATCAGTGGCCAATTTAATCCATCCCGTAATCACATTCTTTAATCTATTTAGTGACTAGTCAAATCCATTCGGTAAGACTGTCGGGTTAATTTTTAAACATTGTCTCATGTAGTTCAAGAATTAAAGAGAAACAAAGGGTGGAGAAAAGAAGGGATGTCTAGATTGGTGCGAGATGGCTAGGGATAGTGTTGGGTTAGAGTGAATCTAACTTTACGTTAAAGTTAGATCGCCTATTTATAATTTGTGTTACTTATATACACAACTATGAACCAAATATTAATTAATTAAATATGATAGTACTTCCTATTACAAATATGCCCATAGTCCGTACATAAGCAGGGCGTAGTTGAGGGTGTGCAAGGAGCCCAACAGCACATGGCCCAAAAATTATAAGGGCCCTAAATATATCATTTTAATAAATTTTACTTCATATTTGAGGAAATCACCGTTGTTTTCCACTCTTGATAAATTTCTGAATGGTCAATTACTCAATTTTCAACTTTTCAACTTTAATTCCCCAAACTTCTATCTTTATTTGTTATAAATTTGGGGGCTTAGTTTTCGTGTTAGAACATAAACCCCAAAATCTTCAAGATGGCCTTGTACATAAGTATAAGAACAATGTAGCAAGAAATAGATAGTAGAGCTTGTAGTACTAATTATATGCTCGTTGTCCATTACCGACAAAATGAGGATGATTTTAAGGAAATTGTTTGAGTAACCCTCAGGATTGTCAACCCTCTTAGACACATTAGAATAAAATAATGATATGTATGTAATAAATTGAGGAGAGAAGTAACATAAAAATAATGTTATAATGTTTTCCTAACCAATTAAAATTCAATCATTCGAGGATTGGTAACCTTTAAGGTTCGTCAATCACTCCCCGGATTTTAATTATAAGATTGGTGATTGAGATAAATTCTCCAAACAAATGTACAGAGTGCATTGGAAAAGATTAAAGAATCTCATGATGTGAAATAAGTATAATAGTGAATGTCTAAGGGTACATATGTAATATGATACAAGTTATTGATAATAAGATATAAAATTACTTTTGTTATAATTCTTAATTACAAATACAATCTTAGAGATTCAATATAAAGTCTCAATGCTACGATCTCCAACCTCGGCGCTTTTGGGCTCATATGTGCTCTTCTACTAATTCTTTGGTGTCTACTTGGAATAAGAGTTTGATATAAACAAATAGAAGTAAACCCATGTGATAGAAATCTATTAGCATAGGGTAGGGGTGTCTAGTTAAGTTTCTCACGAACAAACAATATTCAAAACGGCCATTTTTTCACAAGAGTGGTTCAAATGATCAAAGTCAAACTCGACTCAAGACCTTAAAGATTTGAGTTGATCTAGATAGAACTCGCCTCGATAAACTTGTGAGCATGTCAGCAATTATTTCATCCTATTATTTTTATTACAATAATATTTTTAGAAAAAAAGTTGAGTTTATATATATTAAAGTATAAGTTGATGAGCATAACAAGCATGAGTCAAGAAAGGGTATATTAATGATAATGAGTAATGAGCACAAGTTGGGCATAATATATTATTCTCGAGTCCTGCAGGGCTTACTTATGACCGACTTTGACGATTAGCACCCTTAGTCTAAGGTGATCATATCATATTTATGGCGGTAACCAAATCTTCTTCTAGTATTTGTTGCTTAGGACATTTTATCAGTTTGATATATTTTTCTCCAACTATTGTTTGCCTTGGAGAAACAAGCAACGTACTAAAATTTTATCGGTACATACCAAACAACTGTATATCATCCCTTTATCATTCAAGGTAGATGGAAGCGGTCGGTCATTGAAAACACTAAATTGGTTTTATATTAGTTCACCACCATTGTGGGCAATACATACTCCTTCTCCTTCCGTTCTCTCCCTGCCTAAAGAAGTAGCAAGATATGACCCTCCGAGTCAAGCTGGCTATAATTTCATTATTAGAGATCAACGTGTTTTTAGGGGATTAGAGATCACCTTTGTTTGTTATGTAAGTAAATTACAAGTTTTTAGGTTTTCTTAAAAACATTGTGGTCATTCTAACATAAAGAACTAGCACATGGCCCATGATCTTTTGTATGTGAGAAGGAAATCGTTGTTCCCGAGCACTTCATACACTAGCTATAGGTACAATTGAGGCTTGATCCTGAAACAAAGTACAAAAAAAGGGGAAAAAGAAACTCGTATAAATACGAAGTAGATATAATAATTAAAAATTTTATTTTTGTGCAATGGCTGCAACCAAATATATAATAGCTACAATTTTAGATAAAGTACTCATCCTTTTTTTTTTACAACAAGAAAACATACAAACTAAAATACTGGCGGAAAAACAAAGGGGAAAATAAACAAAGGGGAAAGTACTCCTTAAGAACATATACTTTTCTGTTTAGATTTTTATTTTATGTTGTTCAATGTTGTAATAAGTGCCTGTGACACCTCATGGATTCGGTGCAACCACGACGATTGATGAGAGCCATGTTGACATGAGCACCTGAACAGTATGAGGGAGGATTGGGTTTTCGGCATGCATCAAGTTTTAAAGTAGTTGCATATGCAACCTGGTTGTTTGTTATCAACCCAATGCTGATTATTAAACCAAAAAATACTACTAATGTGGGCTTCATTTTTTCGACGTACTAGAATGAAATCTGATACAATTCAATATATTTTGATTTTTCCTCACCTTTTTTTCCCACGTATGATGTGTTTTTTTTATTTTGACTTCTATATGATTATTTCTTGAATCTAATTCCATTTATAATAGCTCTAGGTTTCTTAATTAGTAATTTGACATATATAATGAGAGAGAGACATTCTCCTTGGTTTATATCCAAAAACTTTTTAGATTGTACAGATGAGTTAGAATGATCAATTGCTAAACAAAGAAAAGCTAAATAAATTGCCAGATAAAGAGATTATAGTTTTGGTATCTCATAATTTGTGTTCTCCTAGACAAGAGAAACCTATACTTTATTGACAGCTAAATGTTAAAGATCTTTAATGTCTGAGTCTCACACACCCACACATACACACACAAATAAAAATTCTCAAAGACCGTCTTGTTAGGCATTACATATGGTGTTGGTGGTTGAAATATTAATGATTTGCAAGAAAATTTAATTATGCAATGTTCAAGATAATGTTTTCCGATTTTCATGTATTACTTTTTCTTCATAAATTTCATTATAAGTCATTGCCTCTTTTAGAAGCAATATTGAGTGATAATGCAAATTTATTATTTACGTTTTATCATGGACATTATATTAGCACTGAACTTTACTTATAGTCTATCATAGTACTATATATATGCATCATCATTGAAATCATTTATTACCGCTTACTAAATGAGCAAAACAGTTAGTATGCTAAAAAAAATCATGAATCAAAACATTGAATTTAACTATCAACTGAAAGCATATCAAACATGCTAGATTTGGAAAAACTGCTCAATCTGGAGTGATGACCATTGATCAATATTTATAGTTTACAACCTAAGGATAGTCCTATACATATTAGGAAACCTATTCATAGTAGGATTCTAAGAACAAAATATATTCTAAACTATATTCTATTCTATCACACCCCTACAGTCGGAGCTGGAGGAGGGCAAACTCTAGGACGTACTGGACTTAAACTCCAAAAATAACTACCGCAGAAGACCTTTATATGTTAGCAAACTGATATCTAGTAGGAACATGCAAAGCCCGTATCTGGCCCAATGCAACCTTTTCTCGAACAAAATGAATATACATCTCAACATGCTTGGTGTTGTCCTGGGTTGCGAGATAAATAAATAGCACTAACATTATCACAATAAGCAATAGTAGCATGCAGGAGAGGGTAAAGTAAATCAAAAAGAAGATTACTAACCAACAAGCTTCCGCGACAACGTTGGCGACGCCACGATATTCTGCCTCGGCACTTGATCTAGAAAGAGTAGGCTGGCGCTTAGACTGCCAAGAAATTAAGTTATCTCCAAGAAAACAACAATATCCGGAAGTAAAAGGCGTGTGTCAGGACACCCACCCCAAACAACATCAGTATAAGTGATCAAGCGCAACTAAGTAGTAGGATATAAATGTAATCCATGATCAAGTTGGACACTTTCACAATTGGGTTTCTCACACAATTGGTTGTGAACGCACGCTATAACAATAAGTCTATAAACTCCTATTTATAAGACTCCATACTTCCTAACCTTATAACAACTAGAATTAGGAGACAAACAACCTTCATAGTAGCAACCACTAGATATCCTATAATTTTTTTAACTTTCCTAAATACATTAAACTAGTAAGTAGAAAATAATATGAAACTAGGAAATAAACCAAATCTAGGAATTATTCCACAAAGAGGAAACAAAGATAAACCAAACAAACAAGTCAGAAGCTTCACGTAACTTATTTGCGGTCGGCAGCACAAACCACTCCATGGACCACCAAACCCCATGGACAAATATAATTATCTACTAGCGAATTAATATATCTAAATTCATCTAACTATTAATCTTTCACATTTTATGTAACGCCCTGAAAATTCATAACCTTAACTAAACACAATTGCTCATACTTAGTAGCGGAAATGGAACTTAAGCCTTGGAATATGGCCCACTGATACAATGCAGCCTTAAATAGTCCTTGATAATTAATACACAAATGCTCAACTCAAATAATAATCATTTTCCTAACACAAGATACCATACAATTTCCCTTGAACATGTTCCTCATTAACAGTGCTCTTGCAGTGGTTCTGCTTGTACTTAAAACAGAAAAACAAAACGTCATGAGCCGAGGCTCAGTAACGTACTACTCTAACCTCGTAAATTCATTTCAATTCATTTTATTTGCAAACAGGGAGAAGATAATATAGTAAAACCATTTCATAAACATACGCTTCGAATTAGTAATTTAAAAGTCATTTCCATTGTCATTCATTAGTATAATCTCCGTTATCACATTTTATTATCAGAAAACTTTCTTTGGTTACTTGGCGAGTACAACATAAGGCATAGCCACCGATGACATAATAAGTCTCCATCAGAAGGTGGCATATAATGCCATAGATCGTAACAGAAGGCAAAGCCACCGAGGATATTCATCCCCCATCAGAAGGTGGCATATAATGCCAATGGTAACATAAGGCAAAGCCACCGAGGACATTGTCCCCCATCATAAGGTGGCATATAATGCCAGGCAAAGCCACCGATGACATTGTCCCCCCATCAGAAGGTGAATATAATGCCATCATGCGGGTGCCACCAAGGACCTTGTCCCCCATCAGAAGGTGGCGTTGCCGCCAGATAACAGAAAGACATGTGCATGGCCTAGAGAGCATAAAACTGCCATTCACCATCTTTCACTTTCATTTATCATATTTCGTTTCTTTTAAGTTCTTTTCAGAAATCATTATATAAACGTCATCAAATCATCATTTTTATAATAAAACAGTTCATATCCCGCACACCATAAATAACATAGCATACATGAGCAAGGGGAGTGCGGGTGTTAGCAGGAGACGTTACCTGGAATCCTGCTTAGCAACTTTGATAGCTGGGGGAGGCTTGTAATATTTCTTCCTTTTTAAACTAATCAATTCAGGGATTAATAAAAGACTTATTAATATTTTATTCTAAATTTTTAGTTCCTTGAACCATTTCCATCACGTGTCCATTTTAGGAAATATTTAGGAGTTTTATTTATTTAGGTCTTTGGTGGTTGATAATGATTCATAGACACTCTTTCTACTTAACAACTTAGTGCTTAAGTCGTAGTTCAAGATTTGTGACTGTGGACGTCTTATTGTAACTATTTCATATTTTATGAATTGAACATTAAGAACATATTACAATTTTTGCTAACCTTTAATTCAAAATTCACCAAGTCATAGGATCACTTTAAACATATTCGTCATTTTATCATAAAAAACAGTGACCATTATTAGTCTTATGGTTTATGATTCAGGCTTAATTACTTGTAATTATGGAACTCGAAATATAACTCTTTCATTATATATAAGTGTTTGCTACTTTAACGTAAATTTGACAAGTAAATTATACTTAATTTGTATTATTCTTTAGTTGATGTATTTATGTTACAAATAAATATGAAATATATTATCAAGTATTATCACATAATAACATCATGGTTTAAACATTTATTAGTCATACTTTAGTCTCATAATAATCAAATTACAAGGATTATATATAGTGAGTTTTATTATGTTTTCCTTACTAGCTAAAGAATCCATCAACATTAATAATTGTTTAACCACCTCACTTAGTCCATTTCATTTACTGATTTATAAAAATCATCCCAATTAATAAAACATAATATAAAATCTAAGCACAACAAGTTAAATATATGAGTTAAGTTAATTAGTTTAACTAAAACTAAAACTAGAGCGCTTATGTCCAACATTAGTAGTCAATGGGTGTTTTTGGGCTCAAACTTTTTTTTTAAGGTAAGATGAAGGGGACTCGCTTGAGAAGGGATAAGGGGAAATCCTCAAATGAGTCCCATGAGGTTTGATCCCTATACCTCAGGGATACGAGGTGGGAAGCGATGCCACTACTCCACCACCTCAACCAAAAACTAAAAACAACAGTGGGGAGGTATTTTCATACCTGTGCTCCAACTGAGCAGCGTCGAACCAAACTATATGGGAGAAAGGACGAAGCTCCGGTGAGCAGCGGCGAGGCGAAGGTGGAGGCAGCAGCCTGGTGGTGGCGGCACGGCGAGGGTCTAGCGGTGCGTGCATCGAATAGGGGAGAGCAGACCAAGCAGAGGAAAGAGAAGAAAGAGTTGGGCGAGAGGGAGAGAATGCGAGCGACAGAGAAGTGGACACGGACTGGGTTGGCGGTGCGATGGGTGGCGCATAGGAGGCGCGCTGGTGGTGGTAGGAAGGTGGTGTTGTGGTGGTGCGAGCTCGAAAACAGAGGGGTGGGAGGTTGTGTGAAAAACAGAGGTGTTTGTGGGGTATTTTGCGTGGCGGTTTTCGGCAGAAATTGGGACAATTTTCCGGCGAGCTATTATAGTGAAGTAGTGAGGTGAGTGAATGATGAATTGTGGAGCAACCATGGCTATTTATAGCCATTGTTGGGGGTTCCTAAGCTCTAATTTTTGTGAGATTTGGTGTGGATATGGAGTGTTTTAGAGTAGAATTAGAGCTTTAATCATTACAAGCTTGTAAGTCTCTTGTTTTAAATTTTCTAATTACACTCAAATTGCAGAATTCTAAAAACTAAGGGACTGTTGAGCGCGACTTTTTGAGGTAACTTTTAGTAATTTGACTTAGTCAAAACACTAATAAAGAAAAATAGGAGTGTTTGGTTAGTCAGTGATATGACATATGAGTAGCTTTTTGTGGTAGAAGTAGTGTTTTACATGTGTTCGTCAAAAGCTACAATCTGTAACTTTTGGGATAGTGTTTAGTAGTGTATAGATTTTATATTAAAGTTTTGTTTTTGACTAGTTACTTGTAAAAAGCTACTTTGATAACTTCCTTGACCGAACATCAATATTTTATACCGCTACTTTGACAGCGAACAACTAATAGTTACACACCAACCACTAACATCAATCAGCATAGCTAACATCTACTCTCACAACTAAAAGCTACTACAACAACTATCGTGTAACACTAATAGTAATAATATAAGACCATTGATACAAATCCTATAGCCGCAACTAAGTGCAAATGTGCAATAAGTGAAATTTTAAAAAGGGGGGGGAATCAATTGCTATTTTATAAACCAACTTTTCAGAAGTTTGGTGTCCACGTAAAAAGACTAAACTACGATCACTCACATAATCACTCACAAACATTATCTAATCAATGGATTTTATTACATATGCAAGTGAATATTTAATGTTTCCTATATAGAAATGATGTCAAATTTTTCTTTGATGGAACATTGTGAACAAATTTTCTTATCTATAAGGCAAATTCCACTTGGTACCACTGTACTTTGGGCTTTTCCATTTGTTACCCAATTTTTTTTTGGATTCTATATGTTACCACTATAGTATGGACTTATTCTCTACCATAACATTATGTTAAACAAAACATTAGTTTTGGGGTTAAATAGGGTTTGAGGTTTGTCTAATTTTACGTAATTAAGGTTTTGAGAGTCATTTTTGTCCTTAACGGCCAAATTTAAGGTCCAATTTGGTAAAAAAAAAAAGTAGGCATTTTCTGACACATAAAACGAGGTTCTAGTCGTTTTTCTCCAATTTCGACTTCAATTTTGACCTATAAGGGCCAAAATTACTCTCAAACATTAGCTGAACTGATCTCGATGCACAAGGCACGTAGACGAGATAAACTACTATTCCTATTTAACCCAAAACTAATGTTTTATTTAACGGAATGTTATGGTTGAGAATAAATCCAAATTACAGTGGTACCAAATAGAATCCAAAAAAAATATGGGTACCAAATGAAAAATCCCAAAGTACAGTGGTACGAAATGGAATTTCCCTATCTATAATTTGAGGTTATTAGGTGTTTTACAATGTCTTTTTCGATTTACTTTCGCACACATGTGTGCATATAAGACTAGCCTTCAAAATGCCAAGGCAGTCACGAGGGTAAAAGGCAGAAGAAAGAACAAATTATAAGTCAAGAATTCTAAAATCTCTATTATATAAGTCAATTCTTGAGAAATTTGATGTTCACCTAAAAACACCTTAATGGGGCGTTTTGCATGAGGATTATGATTAACCGGATAAGAGTGTAGGATAAGGATAAGAAATTGATAGGTGAAATAAAGCTAAAATAAGCTTTTTTCTGTGAAAAGATTGGGATATACCAAGACTATTCTTAGCGGGTGAGATTTTTTACGATTTCACGTCTGCTCGCCCTTCTCCACTGACGACCGGCCACCGCACCATCAAACTCGTCTATTTCTGCCGACCACCGGAGGCTGGAGCCCACCCCTCTCCACACCAATCTCCAAAAATTCGAATGAGGTAGTGTAATTTTAACCTGAATACCTGAATCCTAATGTTAATTGCTAGTTGCTAAGTTGTTGTTTGTGCTAATTGGTTGATAATTTGTTATTCTTATTCAATTTATCAAATCCCAATCTTTAAGAATTGATAATTAGTTGTAGAGCCCACTCCAAATATTTGATTTTGAAGGTTATGTGCTCTAAATTCAATTGTTTGAACTTCATTCTATAACTAGGTGATTTCGAAACATCCAATTCCTCCAACTTTTGTTACCAAAAAAAAAAAAAAAAATCCTCCATTTCCTCCTTTCCTGAAATACAAATTGATGGGCTGATATAATTTGATGGGTTGGTTAGTTTGAGTAGGTGGTGAGGTGGGTTGGCTTTGTAATTGAGTTGTGTGAGTTTTTAATCAGACGGGTGGTGGTGTTGTAGTTGATAGTGCAAATGGTTTTGCAGTATATTGCAGGTTTTTAATATTATTTATAGTCTAGCTTTGTTTGTCTTAGTAATAATTGGTATATTTTTGGGTGGACCTATTGTCGATTAGTTTTAGAGCACTAGTTTAGTTAACTGTATCGATCAGGGCTAGCATTTCGGTTTTATTCTGTTTATACTGTTTGCCATTGGTGTATGGAAAAGGGTGCTGATAGAATTTGCCATAAGTTTCTTGGTGAAAGATTGAATGTTTAGTCGTTTATAGCTAAAAGAAATAGATAATGAGATGAAGATGGACATCAATGAGAAAGGCTAGTCTATGAGAGGATTATATCGATATTAATTTTGGGGGTGCTTGAGTGTACTTCACAGTTTATTGTGTTGACAAGCGTCGGAAATGGCTTAATAGACATTGTAGTCCAAAAAATTTTGCACTGAATGATGTGAGTAATTCTTTGATTATAATCAACTCGGAACATAAATGGAGTCCATTTCACCAGAATTACTTAAGAGATTAAGCCTTTTATAAATTCACGAGCTTTAGTTTACACAGAATTTATGCACACATAGGAAATTAGGCAACTTTTGTTTCTATGCAGACATGAATTCCAAGCTAAAGTTAGGGTTTATGTAGAGTCTGTTCAATCATGGTTGCTAGCTTTAGGTATTCAGTCGGATTCATGTCTAAGACTGTGAATCTGTGATATATCACTTCACTTTTAGGAAACAAACACATTGGACTTTCTCCATGTCCCATACATTGAGCATGAGACAAACGCATATAAACCTGACTCTAAGATTGCCTTCTATAATCTTGAGTTGTATGGATCAACAAAGTGTAAATCCCTAAGGTATGCTCCCAACACAAAATTTGCTTTTGAAGGGATAAAATTGGTTAACTTAGCTTTCACCACCTCGAGGTTTGATCTATGCAGTATGAATACAATGCAAATTGCAGGAAGAATTTGCTAAAAAGATTTTATTTCAAGTCTCACCCACTCTTCTTAGAATTTTCAGGAGGTGTCGAATGGAAGGCTTGGGAATTGACAAATTGTAGCCACAGAACTCTGGATTTCTGCTTTACAGATGGAGGTGGGCAGCATCGATCATGAGTTAGATTATACTTGTTCTGCTGGAACTGATGAAGACAATGCAGGTGAACGTGGCATAAATCATGTTGTGGGTTGGTTTGTCGTAGGTGCAAGTCTTTTGTGTCTAATTAATGTTCTGTTGAGAGTTAAGACTTTGTAATAAAGATCATGTTTTCCTGCTCTAAGTGTGTGTTGAATACCTGTAAATGTGAAGTAAGGCTATCTTCATTTTAGTATCTATGTGTTTATTGCTGATAAAATCATAGTTGATCATAAATTGATCAAGTTGTAGTCAGCAACTTTGAGCTCCTAGCCTTCTATAGGCTATACCCATGTGCCAAGCCGTATCTTTCCATTGGTAAGGCTACCAGGTTGTAGGATTATAGAGTAGTTCAATACATGTGTTTTATTTCGCTTTAGGTAATTTGTTGGAGTTATCCATTGCATTCTCCTGTTTTTTGGGGTCCGTTATGATTGTTTTTATTATTACAGCTCATTGAGATCTTCAATTGTGACATTGTTACATGTACTGTATGTGCTATGGCCTCTGTTTTCTTTTCTATCGTTTTGCTTCTCTTAAGCAACTTGCCTGTGGTCAGATGATGATAGATTGAGGTTCCTTACTATAGTCTGGAGATGCTTTTTTGGAGGTACTGTTATGAGGAAATTTGAATGGGAAGGTTTAGGTTTAGGTTTCCTTTGGGAATTGTTACTTGTTAGGTATATGGTGGCTACTGCCGGAGAGTGATATTGTAAATTAAACAATTGATTTTCCTTCGATTAACACCATTTGTCATAGTAGTTTAGATGAATACATCAATTGTCTAATATTTCTCCTCAAATCTGAAATCTGTATATTGCTGCATAAATTTTTGAAGTTTCAGATGAAGTGAAAGTAAGATGCTGGGATCAAAGAGAAGCTGAACCCGGGAGAACCTTGTTGTGCCATTTGTGGTCGATACGGGGAGTACATCTGTGATGAGACAGATGATGATATTTGCAGCTTGCAGTGTAAAAAGACACTTCTGGAAAGAATTGCCAAGTCAAAGTTGCCCTCCTCACTCCCTGTCCAGAAAGGATTACCTACTAGTGATGAGTGCTTCTATGTGAGAGATACTGAAAGAGGGTCAAGCTCTCGTTTGCTCTCCGATGAAGAAACTGCACTACTGAGAGAGAGACTTCATATTTCTGTTAGATGTGGCTCTGTCCTTCCACCTGTTTTGTCATTTTCTTCTTGTGACCTTCCGACCAAGCTCCTTCGTAACATTGAGTCCATGGAATTCGAATCGCCAACACCAGTCCAAATGCAAGCTATACCATTTGCTTTAGATGGGAACAGATCTTCTTGTTTCAAATTCGAGACTGGATCCGGCAAAACCGCTTCATATCTCGATTCCAATCATCACTCGTTGTGCGAATTTTTCTCGTGATCAATTGAACAAGAGGAAGCCGTTGGCAATGGTTCTTACACCAACTAGGGAGCTGTGTGTGCAAGTTGAGGAAGAAGCAAAGTTACTTGGAAAGGGTTTGCCATTTAAGACTGCACTTGTGATTGGTGGTGATGCTATGGTGGCCGGAGTCTACCGCATCCAACAAGGTGTGGAACCGATTGTTGGAACTCCTGGAAGGCCGATTGATCCGTTAACTAAGCACGATATTGAGTTGGATAGTATATCCATGTTTGTGGTTGATGAAGTCGATCGTATGCTTCAGAGAGGCTTCCGTGATCAGGTGATGCAGCTCTTTAGGGCTCTTTCATGTCCCCAGGTTCTTATGTATTCTGCCACAATATCTGCTGAAGTTGAGAAGATGTCACACTCAATGGCAAAAGCTTTGGCGGTTGTCTTTGTTGGAAAGCCAAATAAGCCAAACCTCGCTGTAAAACAGATAGCTATATGGGTGGAGTCAAAACACAAAAAGCAAAAGCTTTTTGACATATTGATGAGCAAGCAGCATTATAGGCCACCAGTGGTTGTGTTTGTGGCTTCAAGGCTGGGGGCAGATCTCTTAGCTGAGGCAATCAACATTACAACGAGAGTCAAAGCTCTCGCTATCCATGGTGAAAAGTCCATGAGTGAAAGGAGAGAGATTATAAGGTGTTTTTTGATGGGTGAGGTATCTGTGCTAGTAGCAACTGGTTTATTGGGCCGTGGAATGGACCTCGTGAGCGTGAGGCAGGTCATAGTATTTGACATGCCAAATTCGATGAAGGAGTACGTCCACTTGATTGGCAGGGCCTCTCGCCGTGGAGAGGAGGGTAATGCAATTGTGTTCATAAATGAGGAGAACAAGAAAGTGTTCCCGGAATTGGTTGATGTATTGAAATCATCTGGAGCTGCTGTCCCGAAGGAGCTTGCTAATTCAAGGTACACAACATATCTTGTTGCCATGAGTAAGAGCCAGAAGAAAAGGAAACATGGTGCTTGAGACTTATATATCTGGTCCCATGGTGGACATCCTCAAAATTCTACTTGGCTACTTACAACGAGTCCTAGTGGCTGAGATGCAACATTGGGCCGGGTGCTGGCCAGGGCCAGAGGTATTGATGATGTGGTACCCTGATTGTTGGAGTTCCTAGACCCTAGTCTTCCTACTATGCAATTTTGCAATTTCACTGATTCTAAAGTTCTAATAAATGTTTTTCGGAAGGGAACAAAGTCCAAGGCCTAAGGCCTTCAAGAAGTAGAACTTCTTTCTCCTCCATGGATCAATTTAAACAAAGATATACCCATCCGAATTCCATATTGCATATTTGGGTATCAGAGATACAAGGGCTGAGTTTATTGCAATTTCTAGTTGATGGTGCTTTTGAAAGTCTTGATCAGGCAGTCACATTTTTTTTTTGTAAAGTGGGCCCGTACTCAGCGTCCTATCTCAGGAAGACTAAGTATGTTGAGAGGTCAGTAGGACTCGACCCCAGGACACTGCCTTAGAAGCTGGACGGAAGTACTACTGTACTAAACCTTCTGCCTCGGTGACAATGGCTTGGATGTGTGCATACTTCTTTGGGATAGAAAATGTTGTTATATTCCTAAATTACAAATCAATTTTGCTGAGAATTTGAATCACACTTCTACTCCAATGAATTGGTGGAGAGAGGATGTAAAAGAGAAACAAAAAAAAAAAAACTATGGTTGTGGATAATGTAGTGAAAGCATAGTATATTCTTGATCATGAACAGGTTGAGATAATGTGATTTATTACTTGTTGATGGAGTATCATATGATAAAGAGAAGGTTATAAACTTCTAACTCATGTCAAGTTTGGGAATTACCAACGGCCAAGCCCAAATGTGGGCTGGTGTTATGTGTGTATCTAGCTCACTTCACGCAGATCAGCGGATTATGGCCTGTTTCACTGTTTGTATGGGCTAAGTGGGCTCAAGATTGCGAGCTCTCTCAAGCTTACTCCCTCTATCCACAAGAAAAACATGGTCTTATGCTTGGCACATATATGGACCACATTGCAAGGGATATGAAAAGAGAGATAATTAGTAGAGGGGGCCAAATTATATAACGAGTAGCGACACTTCCATCTTTGAAATGGGGAAATTGTCCATCTCATATTCTCATTTCATAAGACCCGACATATTCTATGACATAGGCACTATATGTCTATATTGTTAGCTAACGTTAAATGACAAAAATAATTGACAAAGCTTTTATCCTTGTGTAATCGGAACGGATAACCATTCTACAATAATGGATATTTCACATGTAAGAGGTGTGTATTGTGATGAGATATGCTATACTTATCATAGCAATTGTATCAATCGTCCATATGCAAAGGCATATTTTTGAAAATTTTGGCACATATTCATATAGATATACGATGAGTATTTTTCTCACAAAATAAATGTGTTGAAAGAAATATGCCAATGTGGGTGTCTGTGGATTTGTGCAAGGCTTATTTCGTTTTCTAGAGTCAAAGTAGACTTTTTTTTATAATCGTAAGATGAAGGGTCCTACCAGACCCGATCCTCTCGCAGGTTAACCCGGCCCGGGTTAGCGGGCAGACATTTTGAGAGTTGGGGCACGGTAAGGGAATCCTCTCTTCCAAAGTACCCCTAGTGGGGATTGAACCCGCAACCTTAAGGTTGGAAGATTATTTATTTACCACTAGGCCAAACTTAGCTCGGTAACACTTATGTTAAGTTTTCAAATGAAAATTTTAAAAAGGACATGTTATCAATTAATACTCGTATAATAGGTCACTTTGTGATTTATCATTCAATCTTCCTTGATAAAGTTGTAAATTAATATCCCCTCAAAAAAGTTGTAAATTAATACCTTTTTAAACTATTTGCATTCACTATAGCTACCTCTTTCCACAGTATGGTGGAATTTTGCACATAAATGATGTCATAATGCAAGGCCATCTTAAAAATTTGGAGGCCTATGTGCTAATTATAAATTTGAGCCTTATATATAAAAATATTATGCATAGATTGTAAAATTATAAATAATGTATTCTACACAATATATCATTGTTAAACTTTTTTTGACAAAATAAAGCTCGGGTTTGAACAATATGACTAAAAAACATTTAAATACTTTTCATACCTATAAAAAGCGGGACCTGTGTTGTTGCTCGATTTGCACGCCCTATTATATGGCCCTGTCATAATGTATATTTCTATCTCTGAAGTCAAAATATGTAACTTTTGGCCCCTCAAATTTCCCTTTAAATTTGGTAACATATAATAATAGTGATATTGGACTATCTAATAATGTAATGTCCTAATCAATCTAATATTTCTTTTGAGACAAGTAATCAATGTAACTAGTTATTAGGCCCGGACTACGCCCCGGGTAAGGAAAATTTTCATTTATTAATATTATACTTTAAGATGATAACACTAAATGTTATTTGGTCTAGTGGTTAAGACTTTAGTATATGTTCTTGAGGTCTCGGGATCAAACCCTATACTATGCAATTTCTAATTTTTTTTATTGTTGTGGATTGCATGGAGTAAAACTCCCTTACGGAGAGCGCCACGTGGCACCGTTTCTTATTTAGGCACGCCTTTTAATATATTAGTATAGATTCTAAATAAGATATAGTTCAAAAAGGGACCTAATAAATTAAGTAGTAATTAATAATTTTAATTTTTATTATAGAAAAGAGCAACAAAGATGAATTATGTTCGTTATGGGTTGGTCATAAAGACCTAAGGAGTATATATGGATAAATTTGGATCACGAATGGAGCTTCAAAGTCTTACTGCATGATTTGCAACGACGGACACCTTGCAGATTCACCAGGTGACCAGGGGACTGATGCAATACTGGGGGCTTTTTTCAATGTGCGAACCCACAGGTTGAAATAAGGGAATTATCCAATATATTTTATAAGAAAACGTTTCCACCAAAGATAAGACGTAAACTACTTATTAGTTACTCTCTCCATCCCTAAATAGAGTGTCCATTTTTTCATTTATATGTATTCTAAGGCGCATTCTCAGAACTATTTTCGATTCGGTTCGCCGCTGCAATCGGTTCGATTGCGATCGGTTCGATTCGGATCGGTTCGGTTCGATTCGGTTCAGTAATTTTATTATATGATAATAAAACAATGATAATTATTATTATTATCATTATTATTATTACTACTATTACTATTACTATTATAAATATTAATATCATCATTACAATTATTATCCGAAAGTTGTAAGTATTTAATTCAGCTATAGTATTGCAAGTATGTAGCTTGGCAGATATGGTATTGTCTTCATGAAATTGTTAGAAGTACACGGGTCAATACCCACTCATGGCATTTCTCTCGTTTTTTCCTTCATAAAGATTCTCCTTTGTATTTTTTTCTTAAATTGAAAATTGTTAAATATAATGTACACATCCTATTAAATTTCTAACATTCTTTTTAAGCGTTTGGTGATAAAGTATATTCTATATTTCGATATTCTAATTTTGTTCGTCAAATTATTAGTTTATCTGTTTATTACGGACTACTCCATCTATATCACAATAATTTATTATTATAATTTAATAATAATATTAATTATTATTATTATGTTTAGTGATAAAATTATTATTAATAAATCATTTCGCCCGTTCGGTTGATTCGGTTCGCTTGCAATCCGTTCGCCCGCCCGGTTCGTTCGATTGTTTTATGCCGAAGAAATGCACCTAAATGGATTTTTCATTTCCTTATTTGGTATGGGTCCACTAATTATAGTATTATTTTACTTTCAACTTTTATAATATCACCACCCACATTTTCTCTCCTTATTAAACAATTCATAAAAAGTATACCAACTTCTATGTTTAATTATGATTTAATACAACTAAGGT
This sequence comes from Beta corolliflora, assembly GCA_947648045.1. Taxonomy (NCBI): domain Eukaryota; kingdom Viridiplantae; phylum Streptophyta; class Magnoliopsida; order Caryophyllales; family Amaranthaceae; genus Beta; species Beta corolliflora. The sequence continues at coordinate 1,312,664 of CANSZD010002978.1, forward strand.
CCTACACATGATTTTTTCTTAATACTTGTGCCCAAAAAAAATGGACACTCTATTCAGGGACAGAGGGAGTATATACTTATATATATTCTCTATAGTCTATCCGTTTCCGAATATAAAGTTGGAAAAAAAATTTGGAGTCTTAGAAGACTTTAGACAATTAATCCAATTTGGTACCATGTATATTGGGTTATTGGGTATTTGGCATATAAAGAAATCTTAAAAAAAAATTGGTATCTAAATAATAATAGTGCTATATTTGTATCATGTAGAAGAGGTGAGTGTCAAACTATCCATTTAAATATTAGCCGCTCATTCTCTCTTTTTTTATCTCTCAAACCCTAATCTCCCCTACCCCTTCTTCATCAATTAGGGGCTGTCATGGATAATTTCATCCCATGGTAAGCCCCTTTTCCCCTTTTATTTTCAGTTTTTAGTTCATTTTCTTGTTTTGTTTAATAAATTAGTCTCTCTTTATGAGATTTTCTCAAACCCTGTTATGGGGTTTTTAGTTTCTGTTTTGGAAATCTCCTTCTCTCCTATGGGAGTTGTGAGTATGGCTCTTTTGTTTTTAGGTATGAGAAATTATTATCATTGGTTGAAGTTCGAGACTCAACATGAAGGTATTGGAATCTCGGATGCGGTCAACCTGACTCGATCAAGAATGTTCTTCCCAAACTATATCAGAATGATAGATTTCCTCATCAATAGGCTTGATTCAAGAATCTGAGGGGTTCTTATTTGTATTGCTCGATCCGGTTCATTGTAGTTTCTTCGAAGACGAATTTGATTTAGTCTTGTTTAATTGTATCTTGTTTTTCTTTAATACCTATTGTAGATGCCGTTTGGCCTTCAATTAATGAAATTTCTCTTTCAAAAAATAAACTATCCATTCAAATTTTTCATCTAAATTTTTTGTTACCAAATGCAACAGCAATTCGTACTAAACTAGGGTACTAGATGCCAAATATGTGCCTTATGGTTAGGTGCGGCTATTTTTTGTGATTAGTTTCACTTTTTACGACCTTCATGACGCATAACTATCAATTCAAATTTTCATCTAAATTTTTTGGTACCAAATGCGAGAGCGATTCATACTAAACTAGGGTATTAGATGCCAAATTTTTGTCTTAGGGTTAGATGCGGCTATTTTTTGTGATTAATTTGACATTTAACGATCTTCATGAAGCATATTTAGACAATTATATCACTAACTGAACGTTAAGATGGATAAAAAAAACTAACTGAACATTAATGAAAATTATAGAAGATAGATATTGCAAAAATGTATATTAAGACGTACCTAATAAGATATCGCATGATTATTTTTTCTCATATTTACAAAAAAAAAAAACATGGTCAAAGATTTTAAACTTTTGACTTTAAAAATATGGTGTATTTAAAAGATAGAGGGAGTATCACCTAATCTTTAATTGATATGGACGACAGGTTTATTTGCTTGAGCTTATCTAAATGAGGAAAGTGCTCCACTTCCTACTAGGATAAGCTGTCAACTTATGACTAGAAGTCACATTGAAATACAAATTAGTAGATCATTTATTCTTTTGGAGTCTGGAGAGAAGTAAATTACTTATCCTCTCCCTAGGAACAATTTACATATCAGAATAATCTAAACACTGATTGAGATATTTAATTGAAGGATATATTCTCTTGGAGTGGAATAAATCACTTGTCCTCTCACTAAAACCAATATACATCTACTGGCCACGAAGAATATTACATCATCATTAAAATAATCTGGACATTAGTTAGAACTCGTAATTAAGTACATAAGTTGTTGGGTGGTTATCAAATGTTATTTTGAAGGTAAATGTGAAAGTAATTAGTGAGGTGTTTTTGTATTGGAGGATAGACAAAGTTGAGTATTTTATTGAAATAGATAGATCAAGGGACCCATGTCCTTCTTTTAGACTTTTTGGTCCAGAGTTCCATGTCCTTTTTTTAATTTTTTGGTCCAAATGTGATATTAAAAAAAGTAATATAATAATAACGAGACCATATCAAAAGTGGAAGCGTTTAAATTAACATTGGACAAATGAAAAAGAAAAGTGTTTTAGAGTATTACGGGACATAGGGAATATGAGTATTTTTTTTACCTCTTGTCTATTCTTTGTGTCTAAAAAATTGCCTAATTTTCATTTTGGTTTGTATGTAAAAGATTGATTCAATTTCTTTTTTGTAATATGGTTCTTGCCCGAACTCCACAATTTCTTCCAACTTTTCTTCTATCCTATATACACATAAGTAAAATTGACTCAATACAACCTTTCAAACAATAAAAGATGAGTCATATGGGACACACAATAAGAAACAGATAGGGTATTTGATATTGGAATTCTTGAGGACTTGGGAGTTAGGAGTCCAAAATTCAGGCTTCTAGAAATCGCATCAAAGCCTCATTTGACTACACAAAAATAGAAATTAAAAGTAGTTTAATATGACAATGTAACTCTCTCACAAACCCAGGAAAAATAGGAGGATCGTGAACTTGTGGGGCATTCATTTAAATATAAATGTTTATAAAAATATTTGATTGGTGTATAGGTAGTATACACTACATAGGATATACATGTCTATGTAATCAATAATAAGGTTCACCAAAAACGATAATGATGCATGTTTTTTTCAATAATTATTTTTATTCTTTCTCCTCGTAATATGCGGACATATCTACTAATGGACATGCTCTAATTGGTTTGAGCCTTCCTTCTGCTCCTGTGATAGGATCTCATCTCCGTCTTACCTTAAAAATGAAAAAAAAATGATATGCTTACAAATAGGGTCCGGATCCTCTAGAGTTTTATGAAAACTGTACAAAGTAGAGTTGAATCCTAACCATATATTATAAAATCAAGGGCTCATGATTAGTAGGAAAGGAAAAGATACGGACAGGATATTCAAGGGAAAAATAGGGGGATCTTTGGGAGAGAAAATACAAGCCTTTGATTTCTTAATCAACGGTTGATATTTAACGAACTCTACTGTCTAGAGTTATTTTGAAACTCTAGAGGATCTCAACACTTACGAATATCACTTCATAGAAGTATAATAAGTGAGTGACACATAAACCTCTCGATAGTTATCCATTCAATACCTTATCAAGCAAACAATGATTATTACCTAAAATTCCTAAACCAAATAGCAATAGCACTCCTAATTTTTCTTCTTAAAAAACGCCTCAATCATTGATAATTTGATACCAACCTCTTTATCAACACAATCCTATCACCAAACGACACTTTGTCCCACTCCCTCTACCCCACCACCAAACAAACCTCTCTTAAATCTCCATTATATATTATCCAAAAAAAACCTCCAAAATCAACTCCTACACAATATTATCTCCAAAAAACAAACACTCTCGTTAATGGCCGCTGCTATCTCAAATTCTCTCTCCCAAGCTCAACTCAAATTCTCTATCCTTCCTTCTCAAAAACCTCTGAACCTCAAATTCAACCACTGGGATTCGAACCTTCGTCGCCGGAAAAACCAGAGTATTTCGGTGAAGTGTTGCCTGAATTTGCCATTGAAGGTTAAGTCTACTGTAGGAAGATCGTTGAGTAGTGTTCTTCAAAACGAACCTCACTGCTTTTACGACGCCGTTTCGGTGGAGTTGAATCGAATTGCTGAGGATCGTGATGCCGCTTTTGCTCGTTTTGATCTTAGCTTGGGCTCCTCTGAGGCTTCCCTTCATAGGTAAAAAAAAAGTTACTTTTAATATATTTTTTCTAGTCTTTTTTCTTTGATGCTATATTTTACTTGGGTTTATTTTGAAAAAGTTGAATTTCTTTGTTTACATTGATCATTGGGCTTATAGTATTGTATTATGGTGGGAACAGTGGCGTATCCAGGATTTTAGTTTTGGAGTGTCAATTATTAGTCTTCAGACTGGTAATTTTTATCTGATCAGAGTGTCAAGTGTCACCCCTTGCTTTAATAGAGATCAGTGGGGACGGGGGAGTTATATGCGCTCTGATAAGCGATAAGATAAGCATTTACAAGACTTTGATAACATAAACTATAGCCTATCAATTTCATACTACAGTTTTAAGTTATTGGTCAAACTTCGGTTTGACTGAACTTTTTAAAAAAATTGAGGGTTCTGAAACGAGGAATCTAATTGTTACAGTGTGGGGGTTAAAAGTTGCCATTGTACATGTAGGTTTTTTTAATGTTGTAATTTAAATGGACATCGATAAATCTATCCACGGGAAAGCAACTCGTTTTATAGACAGTTAAAAAATTATTAAATCTATTAAGTTGGACTCCACTAATTATTAATGTCTATTTTTAGTGGATGGATTACCCATTGAGTATATGAAGTTTTTTCCAATTTAAATTGTTGAACCGGAATCTTACATAGGCGAGGTCGTCCTTTAGGAGTGGGAGGAGGGTAGGGGGATTCCTGGTCTCCAGAGTGTCCATAGTGGTGAGATGATCATACACTCTCAAGATTTCGAGATACAAATCTTACACCTAGACTAAGGTTTCCTTGGTAAGCCAGATTTTATTATTATTAGTAGTAGATTACCATTAGTGTGAGGGAAGAGTTAAATAAGGTTCACATCTAGGGTGCATTCTCTTCACTTTTTAAAAATTAAGTTTTTGGGTCGATGGAGTCTAATTAAGGTTGATTAGGTCTAATAAGAGTTAATCAAGTTTAAATATAAAGTGAAATTAGAGAATGTCAATTTTAATAAGTTATCTTTAGATGAAGAAGCTTAGCTATACCCCTATGTTATTACAATTATTACTAGTCCATTGATTTGTACTTATTGAGGGAGGTGACAATACTTATGGAATAGTATAGGCAAGTGTAAGGCAACTACATGATGAGGATAAGTGTGAATTGTTCACTAGTTATGAATAACTCATATTTTGTTTTTATTGATTTTAGCATACTAAATTTAACTTCTTTCCGTGGTTGGGATAGTAATGCTTTTTTTGTTGAAACAAGCTAATTGATAAGCACTGTAGTTATGAATTGCTTATTTTGGTTGAGACAAGCTGATTGATATTCAATTTGGTTATGAATATTTTTTTTCTTCTTTTTTCCCTGTTTTCATTGTTGAGAAGAAAAAAGAGCATATGCCGGTTTATACTATTTTACAAGATTTTACATATAGCATAGAATCTCTACATTTCCATTTTCCAAGACATCTTCACATGGAGGATAAGTTACATCGAATAAAAAAAGTGGAGTTTTTGTTGATACTTGATAAGCATGCTTTATTACTAGTATTATAGACAGACCGTGCTCAACTGTAGTTGGACTTCTACTTTTCTAATATCTTTTGTGATATATGCGTAATCCATGTATGCTTGTAGTGTTAGGATACTTTCATGTTTCACATGTATGCTTTATTACTAGTATTTAAATATGAATCATGAGTTACAGTTTTTAATAGAACTGTCAGTTGCCTCAATAATGACTAATAAGTGCATAGTGCACCTAGCAAGGCAGGTAGAGGGAGACAAATAGTTATCTGATTGGGAGATTTGCCACTCTGAAGTAACCAACTTGTGTCACCTGAATGAATTCAACTTATGAAGCATATTTGGTTCATTCTTTATATGCATATTGGTGATTTCCTAATATTTGCGTCTTTTATGTTTCTAAAACTTGCTATCGCGGTATGCTGTCGCACCGTGTTTGTTCTTTTGACCTGGAAGGTACCAGCAGAGAGCCTATGAATCCAAAATGCTAGTATGCTTATTACTTACAGTGAAACTTTATTCGCAGAGTTTTGTACTGGAGTTTTTCACATTAAAATTAACCATCCTTGATTACATGAAAGCAACAACTATCATTATGTAGAAGAAAGAGCCTGTGGGAAGACATTGTTCTTTGCTGGACCGGAGCAATCCAGCAGAGTGGAAGTGGTGCATAAGGAAACAATAACTTCTTTCTACGCCAATTTGATGTTATACTGAAGTAGTTTTACTTGTCTGTTAGATCATACCGAAGGTAAGGTGATTACAGAATGAAGGTAAATGTTGTTAGGGTGCAATAATGTTGTCAACCATGGATTGCAATTAATCATTTAAAGCCTTGAACAGAGCAATGTGTGACAGCTTACCAGCCGTTGTGATATATATCCGTTGTTGACAATATGAAGGTGTTTTGGGAGTTGCGCACCAAGATTGCTCAAATTATTTTTAGCATGGGAACTTCCAATCAGCCACACATGCATTCTCGATGGGGATAATCCTGCTTTGATAAGTTGCCAGCTATTCTCTAGCTTGATATTTTCTCTGTTTTACCTGTGAATGTGTTTTAGAATGCTATGTCAGATTACACTGATGCACTTGTGTCTTTGCAGTTGGGATAGTAACATATTGGTAATATTTCCTGATACAATTCTGTTTTCTTTTTCTTTCTAAATTAGGAGGATTGCAAAATTGAAAGAGGAAGAATGTCAAGTTGCTGTAGAAGATGTCTTGTACATGATAATCTTGTACAACTTCTCTGAAATTAAAGTGCCTCTAGCTCCTAGCCTCTCTAAATGCCTCTACAATGGCAGACTAGAGATCCTACCTTCCAAGGACTGGGAGCTAGAATCTATTCACAGTCTTGAGGTCTTGGAGATGGTTAGGGAACATCTCAGTATCGTCCTTGGGTGGAAGGTAGGCTCAAGTGTTACTGTCAACTGGTCCACGACTAAAGTCCGGAGACACCATCTTAGCCAAGTGTATCAAGCATCAATCTTGTATGGCTACTTTTTGAAATCTGCTTCCCTTAGGCACCGTTTGGAGCAAAGTCTACCTCCAACATACCAACACATATCTTTTGGGAGCTGGACCCCGCCTCCAGAATTTGAGTCCTATGGCTTCGAGAATGTCATTCATGGTAACATGTTCAACCCAAGATCCACAACATTAAGCCAGGTTAGCAGAAGGCCAGGGTTGAAAGAGGCAAATTTAAGGGGCTATGTGACAGGTTTTGACGTGCAGACGATGGAAGAATGCGCAAAGCTGAAATCAGAGGAGGCTGCTGAGCTTATTGAGAAGCATTGTTTAGCACTATTTGGGAATGTTAATGCTGAAAACAATGAGATGATCTTGACTTCTTTGTCAAGCTTGAAAAGATTGGTTCTCGAAGCTGTTGCATTTGGGTGTTTCCTTTGGGACGCAGAGCAGTGTGTCAACAGTACATATAAGCTCAAGGATGGATATTAAAACAAGCCTTGGAGTAATTGGTAAACTCCTTAGAGAAATATTTATAAGCTAATTTTGTAAATATGGAAGGCTGATTAGCCTTGGCTTTTGGCTACTAGCAGTAAGCATAGATTTTAGATGTGTAATGACTTGAACAGCGAACTGCTACTTCAGTTTCTTCCCATCGCTACGCCGGGTTCGATGTGTAAATATTACTTCTATGACGCTAAATTATATGTATAGTTGGTGTTTATATATTCTTCATATTTTACTCATGGCATTTACCGACGGGCCTTTAGGAGTCAGTCTTGAATGGTGGAGAATGTATTGAGTGAGAATGGAAATTTATGGAAAAATACATTTGAGAGAAGTTTTATTACCACGGTGGTTTGAGACTTTTTTTTTACAAATTACGTATAAATTCACTACATATCATTAAAAACTGCTACATTCTCCACTATTAAATATCGTTACGTTTGGAAAGTCTTAAGCCTATCCATGAATCATGATTGAGCGAAATCATCGTGTCTTTTGATGGTTGGGGCCGTCTTTATGACAATACTAATAAGAGATATTTTCAGTGATATAGGTTGCTCTTATATAACAAGTACACAATGTACGATTAGCCATGCCTCTTCCGTTGGTGCATCTAAGAAATTTAGCCATGTATCAAAGTTACGTTCGAAGTTCATTTGATCTCATTTGATATCATTAATGTCATATATGTAGCTAGCCTAACTTATGATTTGATCCTTTTTTTTCTTACTGTGATCTAGTGTTTTTGAAACAAACACCTGGACAGTTAGATGCTTAAAGAAGTTGAGCTACATATAGTCTAATATATATGGAGCATCCTAAAAGGGAGCGTATGTAATGATGGGGAGCGACTGGATGGGTAATGTAACAAACATTTTGTGACTTTCGAAAAAAAAAGTGGTATAACTAATAAAAGAGGCCAGAACTAAAATGAAAATCAATCATCTTTTTTATATTTAAGGAATCCACTTATTTTAACATATAAACTAACCTTGATATGCACATGCTATACATGCATTTCATTAATATGAATTATCATCTCTCATCAAATTTATAATAAGATATAAGTATTGATGGTACATCAACAAACACAATGAACAATGGTGAAGGATAAGCTACATATACATATGAAGGATAGACTATTCTTAGGAAACTATATTTGTCAGGAATTTTAGTTGATTCAGGTCTTCAGTATATTATAAGATAGAGGCTTCATATCTAATTAACGGCAATTTAACCCGTTTAGTTTATTATCCTCATATAATTTATCAAGTTACGAAACAAGGACAATAATTAATTGAACATTTGATATACTACCAAATACATTGGGTGACAGCCCAACTCTTTTTATGTGAATTATATCGTGCGAATTTTATAATTGTTCGTGCTTAAGATTTAATGAGATACCTAATACTACTATATCCCATAAAAAGATGGTAACCACATGTTTGAGTCTTTGGCTTACAGGAGTTACAGCAGGGAACAGATTTGTTAGTGTTTCGGGAAAATGAAACTCGGAAACTCTAGCCAGTAGCCAATTCATGAATTCATTTACACGAGAGTTTGGCTAACCACCCTAAGCTGTTGGTTGTTCAAGCAAGAATTCATTGGTTATTAAAATGCTATATTATGATTTTAAGCCAGAGCAAAGTAGAAACTATAACACCTAGTCATCTACTCACCTATATTGAACCGTTCGTGAGTATCCTGTCACACGCCAATTTTGTTGTATCTACATGTCCTTGTATAATGAGAAGCTTTTGATACCTAAAAAGTTAGTCAACTAACAAAAAAAAACCTTCTATACACATTATTCCTTACACTTTCAAGATATATATTTTACGTGTCGTTTGGTTCGCATAGGAAATAACTTCCTATGAGAATTCTTATTTTCTGGGAAGTTATTTCCCTTGTCAATTCCCTTGGAATTGAGTTAAATTTGTTTGTTTGACATTATAGGAAATTGAATTTCCTAGGAAGTCAATTCCCATGCTTTGTTTGGTGTACATATCTATTTCCCATGTAATTTTAACTACTTTAACTACTTTTACCTCAACTTTTTCTTTAATTTTTTTCTTGTTTTGTTTTCAACATAGTAATTTTGTTTGTTTTTCTTGCAAATGTCATAAAGCCATCAACATGAACACTGTGAGATCAACAAAAACCTGCTAATATATATGGTTGCAAAATGTTATACTGCCAGAGCTACAAATTCAGCTCAATCTCATCCTTGTCCAAAAATTACATCAAGCCATTCATAAATTAGCCCCAAAAAAACATAGCAGTTTCCTATCACCACCCATTCCAACAAAGGCAAAAAAAATCTGATATTTTACTCATATCAATATATCACTGGTCAGGAAGTAGAAGACCTTGGACATAAGCATATTTAAAATTTTCAGGTAGGCTGAAAAAGAAGTCAACCTCAAGAGGATTAAGGGCAATTTTCTTTGATGCCAAAAGTACCTCACTAGGAGATAACCCTTCTATTTTCATAATCTCAGTAGTTACTTTCATCCTTCTACCAGCCGAATCAGATTCATGTTGAAAGCAATTAGCAAGTCGTCCAATGTGTTCCGTAGCGGCTTCCATCACATCACTAATTTTCCCAATCTTGGTAGAAAATCCTTTTAAAGCTTCAATTGTTTCTGTCCTTGCTCTCTTTGTTCGACTACTTGAAGAAGTTGTTAACTGTGGTGTTGATGATGGAGGTCCCGTTGGATCACATTGAGTAGGTGAATTACTCTCCTCTGCATTCAAATCAGGAACTTGGTGTTCTTCTTCGACTCATGCTCCATCCTCCATTTCCTGTAGAACATCGTACACAGTTCCAGATTCATTACCAACAGCTCTGTCTTTGCCCCAAATCTTCCCCAACTCTTCATAAAATAGAAAAGGCTTGTTCCTTAACCCTGCTGCATTTTTATGGCTCTGCCACAAAAAAAGACAATCAAATTCGATCATGACTAAGCAAAAGGTTCTTAATTGATATTTAAGACTCATAAGTTCTTAAGTGAGAAAAGCAATTGATGGTTGCATTTTTCCTCCAATTTTTCGAATTGTGGAAGACCATTGTCACAAAGTTACAGTTTGCATATGATGGCTTACTTTACTTAAAAGTCTTTGATGAGGTTTTTGCCTCTAATGAGGTATCTACACATATAGCCTGAGAAAAATATAAAAATGTAGACTTATCTCCTCTGTAGCATTATCTATTGCAATACATTTATGAGTGTTAGAACTTAAGTTGGAATGGCTGCTGTTCTGTTTCACGCCAATAGATAGTCATTAAGATGTATGTAGCAGTACTGTTTCACGACAATAGATAGTCATTAAGATGTATGATTTTGTCTAATATCAGGATGTACAAAAAGTAAAGCAAAAAAAAATCTTGGAATATATAATTTATGCCCGTATCAAATTATACATAGGCTTTGCTAGAAACCTATAGATCAGAAGCTTTTGCACAAAGAAGAATAGGAAAGCATATTACTCACAAAATTATACTTAATTGAAATTTAAGACACATGAGTTAGAGTAAGCAAACAAAGCAAGCACCTAATTAAGCAATTAAGAATATCTACATTACCTTGATCCATTTATCCCATACTGCTTGGGGGCATGTAACAAACTTTTCTTCATCGTTCCATCCAAAACCACTAGCACTTGGACTGAGCATCTCCGTTATAGCATCATATTGTTTCCTAAGATGTTTTACTCTTGATTCAATATGAGGCTTGGCTTTTTTCTCACACCCAGAAAATTTTTGTAACATTATAGTTTCTAACTTAGCATAATCACCACTCTTGAATTGGCCATTATCTGCTTTCCAACCACCAATATCCAAAAGATCAGTCATGGCTGTAATGAGTGCACGATCCTTAGCAACTGACCATCTTGACAAGTTTCTAGTAGTATTGCTACTACGAGCATTTTGATGTTGACTCATCTGTAAAATCCAATAAAATGCAACAAAACCAGTACCAGAAATATACAAATGTCAATGGAAATGTTATACACAGACGTTTATATATATATATATATATATATATATATATATATATATATATATATATATATATATATATATATATATATATATATATATATATATATATATATATATATATATATATATATATATATATATATGTATATATATATATATGTGGTCAATAACATCAAAAGTGTGCAAAACAAAGCATTCATTACATACGCCAAAAAGTAGTCATGCATTACAAGTAGTTCAGTTGGTTGAAAAAAAGATTTCAAAGCAAAATTTAATCAAGTGTTTCTGGTTTGAATCCATGCGTTATACATCTCATTTGCTAGCTCCTGTCTAAAAGCATTCCATGTTGCACTTGTTTCCATGATTTCAATATTATCACCATCATCTATCATGTTATCATCAAGTAAAGACTCCATAGGATCAACGGACATATATGTTCGAATGAAGTTATGCACAAGAGCACAAGCCAAGATAATCCGACTAACTGTCTTTCGAGGATACCAAGTTGTATGTCTTAGGATACCCATCTCATTTTTAGTAACCCAAAACATCTCTGAATCACGTTCCTTGCCTGAGAATGCTTCATATTGTAATATTCTTCAGCTGATACAGGAAGAGAACCACGTTTCCAAATACTCAAATGGTATCTTTGGCCTCTAAATGGCGTCAAAAAACCCTCACAGTTCATGTATCCAGCATCACATAAATAATAGTTACCTAATGCCAAGCAAGAAAAGTTGTAACCATCTTATTTTCATAGACTTGTTGTATAACATATAGAAGAAATAATTAAATATATTACCTTGAGGAACTTTTAAAGGACTTTGTCTAGACAAGGCATCACGAAGTACTCTATTATCATGTGCCGTACCCTCCCAACCAGGTAATAAATATATAAATTGCATATCCCGCGTACAAGCAGCTAAGACATTTGTGGTAAGATCTCCTTTTCTGTTTCTGAACCTAACTTTATCCTTATCCCCTACACGAACCTTAAAGTGTGTTCCATCCAAAGCGCCTAAGCAATTCTACAAAGGGAAAAAAGAAAAGAAGAACCACCCATATATTAATGAACTAAATCTGCAAACAATTGTGAAAATAGTTATTTTGTATGGCAAAGTAAACTTACTTTAAACCATTTCCACCTATCATCTTGACAGTTTTCAGTCACTGCTGTAGGTTTTTTAAGCAAGATATGATGACATCTGAGAAGAGCTTGTAGTACTAAATTGAAATGCCTTGAAACAGTCTCGCCACTTCTTCTAAAATGTAATTGAGTTCTTCGATTTTTTGTATCATGAGAAAGAGTAAAGAGAAATAAAGCTACCATTTCTTCCAAACGTGTATTTCTATTTCCTTGCAACTTTCCAACATCTCTAAGCATCTCACATAACTTATAAAAACAAGCTATGTCCATTCTAAGGTTGTCCAAACATGCTATGTCACTCCCTTCGATCATAGGCCTAACATTTAGAACTCTAGCAGTCAACCGCTCTTCAAGTGAATCATCAAACACAAAGGTTATAGGCTTAGGAATTTTAATGTTTTTAATGGAAAGAAGATACATGAGATGAAGTATTATCTCCATAATCATGACCATAATCTGCCTATATATGACAACACAAGTCGCTGTAATCTTCTTTTGTTTACTTAAAAGGAATGCGAGCCATTACTGTTTCACAAGTGAAAAATTGTAAATTAAAAGATTAGGAAAAATGGATCAGAATACCCCCAACTTTGGGCGGTCCGCTTTTAATACCCCCAACTATGGATTATTTTTAAATACCCCCAACTTTGGGGGTGGTCCGCCAAAAATGCACCCAGATGACTTGTAACCTGTTAACAAGGTATTTTTTTTTATTTTTTATTTCTCTTTTATTTTCTCTATTAGCTTTTGTAAACCAAAACTCCCACCACCCCCACCACCCACCCTCCTCTCGCTCATCCCACCACCCCCACCACCACCACCCACTGCCACCATCCCTCTCACCCCCACTACCACCCCCACCCCCCCACCACCCACCACGCCACCTTCCCTCACCCCCACTACCACCCCCACCCTTCCCCTCCCCCCTACGATTTTCCCGGCTCGCTCCCCACCACCCTTTTACCACAAAAATTCAGAGCTAAATCACAAATTGAAATCAACATTTTCAACAATGGTAACAAAAATTGAGCTAAATAAATTCAGGAACAAAGTTACAACATATTCACAGCAAATTCGCAACTCAAAATATTAGATTAAAAAAAATCAGTGTGGTGGTGCTTGGTGGTCGAGAGTGAAAGTAAGAGATGAGAGACCGGAGAGAGAAGGTGGATGGTGGTCGTGCGGTCGGACCTTAGAGGGCGCCGGGCCAGTGACGCTGCTGAAGAGAAAAGCCTCGGTGGCTGGTGGCGGGTGCTTGGTGGACGGCGGTCGAGAGAGAAGGGGAAAAAGTGAGAAACCGAGAGAGAGAAGGAGAATGAGAGTTGAAAAAGGTGGCTGCCGGCAGGTAGTCGTGCGCCGGAATTTCAAGCCGCATTGGGCTGTTGTTCTGGTTGACAGGAAAAGCCACGGTGGGCTGCTGTCATGGTTGAACAGAGAGGGGAGTGAAAGTGAGGGGTGAGTGAAAGTAAGGGGTGAGTGAAATTCGAATCAAAATGGGATGTTATTTTCTTGTTTTAGGATCTGATGTTTGTTTTCTGTTTGAAGAATGAGTTTCTTACTTTGAAGGGGAGGGTGGGCTGGGGTGTGGGAAGGGTGGTGTTGGACGCCATTGAAGAAGGAAGAAAGAGATGAGCAGAGGGTGGGGCAGTTGGTGAATTAATGAGGCAAAAATGGATCACAAGTAAAGCACGTGCAATTGTGCAAGTATTTACCAGTTCTTCTGGTGAAAGCAGGTAAAAGGAGTATTTTTGGCGGACATCCCCAATAGTTGGGGGTATTTAAAAATAACCCATAGTTGGGGGTATTAAAAGCGGACGCTCCAAAGTTGGGGGTATTCTCATCCATTTTTCATAAATGATCAAAGATGCATATATCTAGTAAAATTGATCAATATATACAAAGTATAATATTACATAAAACAAAAAAAAATAAATAAACACAAAGTATGATCAAAGATGCATAAGTGCTACTGAAGGCTTGCCCACACCATTAACAATTGCACTTAGGAGTTGCCTTCTCCAATCAACACCTAACACCTTTTTTTTTTCTTACAAAATCCAAGAATTATCTTCCATTTAGAACGTTGTATTCAATTGAGCATAAAAACACAAAATCCCATTTAGAATTAATTAAAGCTCAAACCTTTTAGTGCTAGAATTGGTGTTATCTAAATATACTAGAATTGGTGTCTCACATACACAAGGAAAAGGATGGAGTCTTTAAAGGAGGGAGTTGAACAGAGAAAGATGACATACAGAGAAGATAGCAGCGAAGACATACAGGTGCATCATCACGATAAGCGATAGAAATTGGTTCAAATGTAGATGTATATTTTAGCTTAATTCATGACATCTTTTTTACCTTTTCCTTTAGGTTTTTTTTTGATAATTATCTTTTCCTTTAGGTTTATTGCGGTATTTAACCGAGTGCATTAAAAAGATGATTTATTATTTGTATCTTGCTTTAAAAAGATGATTTATTATTAAGATTAATAAGTAGATGAAATCAGTTTCGAAAATATGAATAGATTTTAAAATAATACGCAGATATGAATAATAACTTACTTTGATTGAACTTGAATGAACTTTTACAAGGATTGAATAATACAACTATTTTGAGCGTAAGGCTTTTTGTAGAGGATTTTGCTAAATGAACTTTTTTTTTTTGAAAAAGACTTGTTCTACTCCTACGGAACTACATGTTCCTATTTATAGTACATGAAATTTGGAGTTATTTGAGACAATTTTGATAAACTTTGCCGCAAGGAGTAGAAAGTTATACTGTGTCGAGTTTGCATTATTACTTGAATTTTGTAATCTTTTTTGAATGAGAGTCTTGTCTTCATGTGTGATTTGGTGAGCATCATCGGAAGTTGAAGTGTATGAGGCTTTGGTCTTTTCTTCTTTTTGTTTTATTTGAGGAGATAAGTTTCTTTGCTGGTGAACTTCAGGTGATGAAGGCTTAGTGTTTTGTAGTCTTTGTCTTTAGCGAGATTGATATTTTTGGTGTTTTGTCCATTTGAATGGTGTGCACCGATTTTCTTCAGATAATCAGGTGGTATACCTGATTTTTGTTGATGAGTCATCGTTTCAAGTACCTGCATTGAAAATATTAGTAAATATGTCCCTTATTTTTGCCTAAGTGATAATCACTTAGCGGGATCTTTTTATTTTTAATTTTATTTTGCCCTAATTTTTGCCAGGAGGATCCTGCGGGCTATTATTATTATTATTTGAGTTATTTGAAAAGTAAAAATTTTCTTTTATTGTAGATAAGGATCTTGAGCACAAGGTCCTCCAAATGGGTCGTCAGGTGAGGAATGAACTGATGAGCCAGATGAATCGTCTGAATTTCGGATTAAGAGTTGAGTTTGCCTTTTGAGAAGTTTGATTTCTTTTTTGAGTAATTCAATCTCGGACTCTTGAATTTCTGGCCTCTTTGTTTCTTTGTCTTTTCGTGGAGTAGGAGGAATATCTTTGATTGCCTTAATAAGTTGATTATCTGCAACCAGTTGTTCTTGGACTGTCTCTAATGAGCAAAATTTGTCAATGGCAAATTTTTCCCACCATTTGATCTTGAATTCACGTACCAAGGACATGGGTAGTGGTGCTGGGAACCATTGAATAATGTTATATGACCAGCACATTATCCATGGAACATTGAACTCTCTATGAAATAGGAGTTCTGTAGAATATGGAGCATTGGTTTGCACATGTGTGGAGAAAAATTCATAGGACTTTTGGACTTCCGTTGGCCAGTTTTGTTGAGAGCTTCCAAAGTAGAGCCACCATTCATAAAACCATATGGGAAATTTTTTTGGACATTGAGGACAAATGCTAAAGAACCATGAGTGATTGAATGCTCTGAGTAGGAATGCCCGAAACCAAGCCATCTGATAGTCGATGTAATTATATTCCTGTGGCTGAAATGGGACTGAGAATTCTTTTGGGAGATAAGCAGAAACCCATTCCGTTTGTGGGATGATCTTCTTAATTTTGCACTTTGAATAAGCTATAAAATTACCCTTTTCAGTATGCTCAATTTCAACAGACTTGGTGTCAACAAGTATGAATTCATAGAACCTTTGGTTTTTGTAAGATGCTTCAGGTCGGTATTGGCAATACATTGGGAAAAGAGAATTAGTAAATTTGATAAGTTCAGGAATTTGAGGGGTTTCTTTAAAACGGGTAAGGAGCATGTGCTCTTTGTGTGGTTTGGTGATGTATTTGTAAATTTCGGTATTTGAAGATTGGGACTTTTGAGTAGTTGGTTTTGAATTTGAACTTTGAGAAGGATATTTGACTGCTTGAGAATAAGATAAAGGTGGAAAATCGGAAAATGCATCAAGCTTATTTGTCGAAGATGCTTTCTCACTTGATGGGCGGAGCTTATGAAATCTCATAACATAATCTTCTGGTTTTTGAATACCTTTGCCTTTATCAGAGTCTTGATTCATTTTGTTTCCTGTAATAATTTGAATTTAATTATTATTACCTTTTCCATGTAAAAATTCTCTAGTTAAAAAATCAAGAAGAGAATTATTTTCTCCTTTTATGAATTCTATTTGAAAATCGAAAACTGATAATATAGCTTGCCATCTGGCAAAAATTTGTTTTGAAACAATATTTTGAACAGCCTTTTGTAATATTTCTTTTGCTGATTTGCAATCTATTCTTAGTAAAAAGGTTTTATTATAGAGATCATCTTGAAATTTTGAAATGCAAAGAACAATAGATAAAATTTCCTTTTTAATGGTTGAATAATTTTTTTGAGAACCTAACCATAAGCCTGAATGAAATCTAACTATTTGTTCATTTTTATTTTCAGGTAATTTTTGTTTAAGAATGCCTCCATAGCCCATGTCAGATGCATCTATTTCTACTATCATAAATGCGTTGGGATTTGAGAAACCTAAGCATGGAAGAGACTTAACTTTTTGTTTTAACGTTTGTATTATATGTGTATGTTTGGATGACCAAGCTGGAGGATTTTTCCGTAATCTTTGGTAAAGACATGAACAATATTGTCTTAAATTAGGGAAAAAGTCAGAAATATAATTAAGACATCCTAAAAATCTTTGTAATTGATTTTTATCTTTAATTTCATCTGGAAATTTATCAGCAGATTCTATGGCTCTATTAATAGGTTTTATAGTACCTTGGAAAATATCATGTCCTAAAAACCGTATTTTAGTTTGAAATAGTTTCATCTTAGGAAATGAGACGACTAAGCCATTCTTTTTAATAACATATAAGAACGTATTAAGGTGTTTGAAATGTTGATCTAAAGTATCTGAAAATATTAGAACATCATCAATATATACTATAATATTTTGAGTATAAGGATTAAAAATATCATTCATAATGTTTTGAAATTCCGATGGAGCATTTTTTAAGCCAAAAGGCATTACATTCCATTCCATTCATATTGTCCAAAAGGAACATTAAAGGCGGTTTTATATCTATCCTTTTCTTCTATTTGAATTTGCCAAAATCCACTTTTCATGTCAAATTTTGAGAAGATTTTTGCATTATAAAGACGACTTAATAAATCTTTTTATTAGGGATTGGGTATCTAATCCATTGTAAGACTTTATTAAGAGGCTTATAATTAATTACTAATCTAGGAACTCCTCTTTCCTTTTCTGCTTGATTCATAACATAAAAAGCAGCACAACTCCAAGGAGATTTCGATGGTCTAATTAATTTTTTATCTAATAAAGTTTGAATTTCTTTTTTACAAAATTCTAACATTTCTTGATTCATTTGAATAGGTCTTGCCTTAGTAGGAATAGTTTTTTCTGAAAATTCTTTTTCATAAGGGAGTGAAACCATATGTTTTTTCCTTTCCCAAAAAGCATTAGGAATATCCGCACAAACTTCTTTTTTAAACTTCTGTTCTAAATCACATATTTTCTTTTGAATATAAGGATTTTTTAATTGTTCTTCTATTTTTAAGTATGCTATTTCTTGTTGTAAAAGTGATATTTGAGATTCCTTATTAGTTATTGTATTTACTTGTTGAAATATAGAAGATGATTGTAATATAGTTAAATCCTTTTGATAAACTGGGGCAAGGAATTGAAAGGATATTTTCTTTCCCATAATATTAGTATGAACACCATTACGATCTACTGAAAAAGGATATATTTGAGTAATAAAAGGAGTGCCAAGTATTATTTCATTATTTATATCTTTTACTAAAATGAATGTATTCTTAAAACAATAACCTTGATTACAAATATATGCATTTGGAAGTTTATATTCTATTTTTAATGGTTCACCATTAGCACTATGTAATTTTTCTTTTGTTTTTTCATAATAGACGCTAGGAATTAATCCTTCCCTTATACAATTTTGATCAGCTCCACTGTCAAGTAAGGCTATAGTATTCAAGTGAAAATCATTACCTATTTTAAGTGAAATAAGAATATACCATTTTTGAAAATTTATTCTATCTATAACATTTATTTGTTCATCATTAGGGTCTTGAGATTAAATTTGAATAGAAGGTAAATTTGAGGTAGAAGGTTGATCTTTTTGACTATTATTTGATTCTAACAAAGCTATTCTAGTTTGAAGCTCTAAGTCTTTAGTTTTGAATTCTAGTAATTGCTCTTTAATATCTTTTACTTGTGTTTTTAGAGTATTAACTTCAGTTTGTAAATCTTTAGTTGTTATTTGTTTAAAAATATTAGGAGTGGGATATTGGTCAAATATTTTTGATAAAGTAACTGGTTCAGTTCTAGAAGGATTTTCTTCTTTACAAATAATATCTTTTAGCTTTAAAAGGTATTCCTTTTTTATATCTGTATCATTAATCTTGTCTATAAGCTCAAATAAAAATTCTTTTTCATTGTTATTTTTTGTAATAACATTGGTAGAAGGAATAGAGATAATATCTACATAATTTTTTCGGCATAGTCCAGTTTTGAAAATTAATCGGAAAAGATATCTCTTTACTATGTACTATGTTTGAGTTACTACTATCATGTGAGAACAATTTTCTACAAAAAGTAGCCATGATCAACTAGTAATAAAATTTAGTGCATATAGCAGTTAAGTAGATGCATATAAATGGGACCAACGGGACCACCCTTACCGGGACCACCTTTTCTCCTTTTAACGGCTGACCAACGGATTTAATAAGGGCTGACCAACGTCTGACCAACACTTAGCGCAACTTCTTAATTACTAAACCCACAAAATTATATACTATATGATGTAGGTAACTTTTAGTGAAAAGTAGTAATACTAGATAGTTGAACTAGACTTAATACATATAAAGATAATAAATTTCCCTTTAAATAAACAAAACATAAACTAATCCTAATAAAATATAGTAGTATGATATTATGAATTGTAAGTAGTAGCAAAGTTTACGTAGCAAATGAATGTAAGTACATCAAAAGAGCTAAAAAACGAAATCACTAAAAGACGAAATAAGAACCCATCTTTAATTTTTAACACAATTAGTAGTACCAGTATGAGTATTTAGACTGTTTTAGACTTAATATCGTCAGATCCTACCCCCCGGTGTTTTTTGGCTCGGATACCAAGATTGACACACAGTCAAGACGGTCCTTGATGATGTGAGCGATTTGCCAAGGAGGAGACCAGGTGCCTTTAAGTGTGTTGACTACCATAAGATTGTCGCCTTTAATTTTAAGATGCTGAATTTTATTATTGATGGCAAGGATAATCCCTTGATGCAGTGCCATAGCTTCAACGATGAAGACTGAAGAGGAGCCGAGGTTGAAATCCGATGCCTTATATAAGTTACCAAGGGAATCCCTGATGATGATTCCTGCAGATGCGGAATTACCACGAACAGAGCCATCGAAGTTGAGCTTGAAGAATGTTGGGGAGGTGGCTCCCATGCGACCAGGATGGAAATGGAATAATGAGGGTTGGAGGAGGAAGGAGTTAAAAAAGAATTTGAAAACAGGGAACCTGAGGAGATGGAGAGATCAATTACATTCCTAAGCTCACAATCTTTGTAAAGAAATTTTGCTTTGTGAATAATTCAAGAAATGTTAAGATTAGCTTTATTGAAAATTATACATTTTTTTCTTTCCATATATTCCAAAGAAAGAAAATATATTTGGCACTTGATTTTTAGTACTGTCTTAATTTTTAAGGTGTAGTTAAGAGAGGTGATAAGTGAGTTTCTAACTCACTTTAGCCTCCTATTTCCCATCATTTCTTGTACTTATCTCGTTACTTTCATTAGATTTACCTCCTTTTCGCTAACAATCTCACTTAGTACCCTTTCTAATGATGAGTTTCGGGTTTTAGGCAATTTTCCCTCTATTAGGACCCTATTTTGCTCATTGTTTTGGTCTCCTCTTTCTTGCAGGTATTCTTAGTGTTTTAACTCAAGGGAGAAAGATCGTGGAAAGCGGAATTCAAGGAAGAGCCTACACTCCTAGCCCATTTGGAGGACTCATTCGGGTGCCTAAGAGGAGAACACACCTTTTTTTGTATGGAGCGGGAGCTCCATTGTTTCCAGCGCAGGCTCTTCGCTCATTTTTTACCGAGGCAGAAAGTTTTGAAGCTGCAAATATTGTACAGCGCGGGCGCTCCAGAGACACTAGCGCGGGTGCGCCGTGCATTTCCCCTGCACCCAGCGCTGGCTGGAATTCATACGGCGCGGGCGCTCCAAAACATATGGCGCGGGCGCGCTGTTCACTTTCTTTCGCGATTTCCAGTTTTTCTTGCGGAAATGTAAGGGGTATAAATACCCTTGTATGCGTGTTTTTATTTCGCCTACGCGGTGTGAGCGTGTATTATATTTGACTACCTCACTATAAAGGTTTTATTGAAAATTGTTTTGAAAGAAGTCGCCAACAATTCTTTTTAGGAAGAATCATAAACCTAATTGGATATGGGAAAAACATAGGGACAAATTATCCAATGTAGATTTCCCTGTCATGACTCCATAGATGGTCAAAAGGAACCAAAGATTCAGTTCGGGGGTGAGGGTACGAATTTGGTCATAATGAACCACATTCGCCCAGAGTTGACCTCTACTAAATATCGATTCACAACAGAATTTATGCCAAAGAATAATCAAATAATGTTTTAAGCACCCTAAAAATAATTAGTCTAAGTAAGTTCAGGAAACACATAAAAAGACTATTTTTAGTGACAAGTTATTATGCAATCAAATTACAGGAAACCTAGCAAGTTGTCCATTAGAACAGTTCTTTAGGTCTTTGATTAGCAAAAATAACATGTGGGGGTGATAAAAGCAATAAAGCGGGGACAATCATATAATAGGCATAGAATGATCAGACAGGCATGTAATAGTATAGAAAAAATAAATAAAAAGAAAGAGAAAATAGGTTAGAATATACAGCATTGCGATTTTACATTAAAGATCTACACCAGGAAAGAAAACTGTTAGTAACTTCAATATAAAAATAATTTATTTAAGGACCCTCAGGATTATACCGTGGCTTGGGTCTGAGAGATTGACAACCTTCGGGACGAGCAATCGTGAAGCCTGAAAATCTGAATGTCTGAAAGTATGTAGATTGAATGTGTTTGTATTTGAAAGTATGAGTTTTGTGGGGAGATTTTGTAGAGAGATTCGTAAGATATTCGTAATATGTTCGTCGAGTGTTAATGTGAAAAATCCGTTTTGAAATCCGTTCGGAAATCAGGCCTATTTATAGGGAAAACGGCACTGCGCCTCACGCGCTGGCTGCGTCTGGCGCAGCTGACGTGGCAAGCGCATGATGCGGCATGACCAATAAAAAGTGTACACATGGTACGCGCTTTTAGAAAAGATAAGAAAGAAATTCCGCGTCTCGAGCATAGAATTGCGCTTGACGCAGGACTCTACTTGAAACATAAGTTTACGTGGCAGTTCTGGTGCGCTTGGCGTAGCCTACGTGGAAGTCCACATGGCAGGACACGTGCGCTCAGCACAGTCAGCTGCGCTCAGCGCACCGCCTTGTTTTTGATAGTTTTTTGATATAAACGCGTTTTAAAGATTTTCTTTTATCTTTTAACTCCGGAAATCTGATTTTACGGGATAAAATCTGATTTTGACTTAAAAAAAAATATATTTTGAAAATATTTATTTGTTAAAATAAATCAAATAATTATCAATTAATTGGGCTTTTCAATGAATTGGGCTCAAATACAATTAATTATCATGAATAATTAATCGGGCTTTAAAATAGGACTTTAACACTTTTCAAAATGGTTTCAAATGGCTCTTCGGACTGCTCTGCCCTTGGATTGGACCAATTAAGACCACGGTATGTTTCATCATCGGATCCTTAAATGGGGAGACACGATTATGTGTCTACAGAAGCCCCCACTTTGACTGAGGTTCAAGAAACCGATAGTCATAGTATACGGTGTCGGGACGGAGAACGATTCTAAACGCTCTGCAGTTTAGAACTGATCTATAACCGCCGGTCTCTGCGAAACAAGGTTAGTATGCAGGACAATAACTACAAGCAATCTGATTACCTGCAGAAGAAGATGTTAGCAGATAGGTGCAAACAACTCAAATGAAGCACATAATGATGCAAAAATGCAAACTTAGACTCTTTAAGGATGCATGAGACGCTATACAAGGATTAAGGTTATGCAAAGCTAGGGGATGACACGTCATGCAAAGTCAGGGTTATCAAGACTAAAATGTATGAAATGCAATGCAAGGTCAGGGTTTTGCAAAGCTGCAATGCAAGGTCAGGATTTTGCAAGGCTAGAAGATGTGTAGAATGATAGCATGAGTAGAAATAGATAGAATTATTTTCGAAAATCGTTTTTAGCAAATGATTGGGGTCCGTAAACGAGGTCCGCGGATTACAACTCTTCGGGAGTTTGATTTGAATTGGAGGAACCACCATACGTGGGAAGCCCCCACTTTGGGTGAGCTTGTCTTGAGTTAGGCTTGAGCGTTAATTGAAATGTACTTGATCTGATATTGAAATGTAGTTGCTATGTCTTGAACTTTGAAAGTTTTTACTGGGGATTGCACTGGGGATTCTTCTTTGGGAAATTGATATGGGCAAAGTAAAGTATCGCCAGAGAACATGGAATTGTCAAAGAGTCCTTCGGGGAAAACGGGAGTTTGGATTGAAAAATAAAAGGTTTGAATTTGTGACTTCAATAAATGTAGGTAGGAAAAGGCTTTAACGAGGCTAGGTTCAAACTCGAGTCTATGTCGGGATCTAGAAAGAGTATGCTCCTAAATTCTAGAAAGTCAAATCATTAGACCATGACTAATTTTTTTTATTGAAGCGGTCGGACCTCGAGATGAGGATTCCTATGTATCCTTGCGGAATCAGACCATTCGTAGTTCTGAATCTGATTTCTTTTTTTTTTTTTGTGCCTTAACTTTTGCCTAGGCCGCCCTTTCGGGTTTTCAACCTAGCGGGCTTGGACATACCTTGAAAAAGGAGTTAAGGTCGATGAAAGGTTCAAGGCTTGAGGTTTAGATGAAGGTTGAATTGGTTAGGATAATGTTTTGATGGGTTGAAGGATTTGAATGAGGGGTATGACTTGTGTGCAAGCCCCCTAGCTTGACTTTTTATTTATTTTGCTTTTGGCTTTTTCTTTTTTGCATTTTTTCTTTTTGTCTTGTGCGTTTTCTTTTGCTTTTTTCATTTTTTTCGCACTTTGAATTTTTTTCACTTTTTTGTTTTTGCCTGGCATTGATTTTTTTTTATGCAATAAGGCTTGCACACAAGTTTAGTTATGGGTATTGGAAGGTTTGAAGGATATTTATGGAGCTTTGATTTTGAAAGGATATTTGGCTAATGAAGATGATGATTTATGGATGATGGAGGGAAGAGAGGAAATAACTCTTAATCCAAAGCATGTCCCTTTTTTTCATTTTTCTCTTTTTTTTTTAGATTTTTTTTATTTATTAGTCAAGATCATTAGGTGATTTAAGTTTCATCATTGAATTAGAAGCATAAATTACATGATGGAAGGCCAATGAAAATAAAAATAAAAATAAAAATAAAATGAAATGAAAGGGGAAATGCTATAATAGATGAAGTCCTATAGTGACATAGACTCGATGGGAAAGGACAGAAATGGCTCAGGGTAAGGACTCTCTGACTCATCCTAGGAAACCAGAAATAAAAGACTAAGCATGATGAATTGTTGATGCACTGCGCCAAAGGGGTTGTTGGTGACGCTGATTTTCGTTGTAGCAAGTATGAGTAGTATATTGTCATCGATCGTGTTTCGCAGCGCATTGATGGTGTTAAACACTAGATGTCAGATATTCATTGTTCTGTTGGAATTCACGGTAGAAATGTAGGTTGCACCTTTTGAATTATCCTTTAGGTGCAGGGTTCAGAGTATACCCTATGGAAGCGATCGCGCCTCTAATGTGAAGGCGGTCAAAAGTAATCTTCATGACTCTAAATGAAGTCGGGGTGGTGATAGTGCGATTGATGAGCTTTAGAGTAGGCTCACATTTTGTTCCTCCTTTAGGCATTCCTAAGTTGTAATCTCTCGACCGGTCATGAACAGAATCAAGTGGACATCGCTTATAAGTTTTTAGAAATCATTTTCGAAATGAGAAATGGAAATGAGAAATAGAGATGGGAAATGGAAGAAATGGAAATGGAAATGGAGATGAGAAATGAGGATGAAAAATGATTTTGAAATGGAAATGGAAATGGAAATGGTTATAGGTTTTGGACTAGTATAGACTTGACCATAATGGAGACATGAGCCTAACTATATGCAAATGCAGACATGGACTGGACTGGACTATGCAAGCAGACTGGACTCTACGATTGAGTTTAGGAGAGACTAGACTTTGAACTTACGGGTGAGCAAGTAGGCTAGACTTTAGGGAAGACTGGACAATAAGGGAGACTAGACTCCTAACTTAAGGCAAGCAGGCTAGGCACCTAGACTTTGAACTTACAGGTGAGCAAGCAGGCTAGACAACTAGACTTCGGAACTTACATTAGACTAAGCAGGCTAGACTCAAAAATTGCCTATGGACTTATGGGATGCTAGACTTTGAACTTACGGGTGAGCAAGCAAGCTAGACAACTAGGAAGGCCAAACTCTTAACTTACGGCAAGCAGGCTAGGCAACTAGACTTTGAACTTACGGGTGAGCAAGCAAGCTAGACAACTAGACTTCAGAACTTACATTAAACTAAGCAGGCTAGACTAAAAAATTGCCTATGGACTTAAGGAATGCTAGACCTTGAACTTACGGGTGAGCAAGCAGGCTAGACACAACAATTGCTTATAGACTTAAGGAATACTAGACCTTGAACTTACGGGTTGGCAAGCAGGCTAGCCTTTAAAGGATGAACTTTTATAGTCCTAAGACTGGATTTTTATAGTCCGAAGACTGACTAGGGCCTACATGGAGATGCAAACTAGGATATGAATTGGGCCTAAATGGACCTAAGATTTGGATTGGACTAGACTTAGACTTAGATTGGAATTGACAGGGATTAGACTTGGACCGGAGTTCACATAAAGATGCAGATGGACCTAGATTTTGAGATGAACTAGATTTATATGGGCCTAAGATCGACTCAATGCTAGAGAATGTATGGACTGAAATGCACATGGGCCTAAATTAATGCAAAATGGATTCTAATGCATATGGGCCTAGAATGAATGCAAATGAATTGGATTGAATTTGGTTGATTGGATTGGATTGGATTGGATTGAAGGTGTTTAGATTGGGCTTAGAATTTTTCGAAATTCGTTTTTGAAAGGAACCCCTTGTTTTATATTTTGTTAGGAAAAGATGATGGATTAATTTTGAAGATTTTTTTTTTGAGATGTCGTGGTATGATGATGATTAGTAAATGCTTTTTTGAAAAAGGTAGAATAGACATGGGTGTAGGATTGATTTTGAAAAGATGTAAGTTTTTTTTGAAATTGATTGAATATGGTAGGGTAAGAATGATAGGAAAGATTTGTTGAACAACAGGGAGGAAATAGGAAGAGGTAGACATGCATGACAACTCTAGCTCTACAATGACCCTTTAGATGCATTTTTTTTAGACGGACTTGACCTTGCATGAAATGACTGAATTTTTTTTTGAATATGATACGATGCAAACTTGTTATCTTAGACTCGAACAAAGGTCAAAAGACCAATAAGCATGGGACGAATAGGCTGCGTGCCACGCAACTGTTGCGCGCGGCGCACAGCCTATGCGTCTGGCGCAGGTGCATTGCGCCAGACGCAACTTAATGCGTTTGGCGCAATGCTCTACGGCACGCGTATTGGTAAATTGACGAATGTTCGGGCGAAAACGACGATTTGTTTTAGACGCGATTTGCAATAATTTCGGCCGTAAAGCATATTAGCAGGCAAAAATTGCAATCACACATAAATGTCAGGTGACATGGATGCAAAAGTTCTCAACCTAAGGTCCAGTTCTACATTCAACTATTGGTCAGGTTTAAGTTCAGTCTGAAAAGGGTCCATGACTAAGAGATTGATCCCACGCTTCGTACCCCTGCTTAAAGAGGTGGCCACGTGTAAGACGCACTCCAGTCTCAAGTCAGGAACAAGAGAACAATGCCATGGTTGGGTAGGTTTGCTTATGACAAAGATCCAACACTATCGCTCATGAAGCTTTTTGGAAGGACAAAGCGTAAACCCCCCGGGGGTGACCTCACACATAGAACATGTGCTAATGAGGCAAGGTAGATTGTCCTTATGGTGGCTGAACAATAGCCATGCATATGCAAAACTGTATATTATTCAAAGGCATAAAAATAATAATGAATCGTATTTTTCAAGTTTCACCCACTCATTTAAAAAAATAATTTTTTACAATCCTCCCTAGTGGAGTCGCCAAATTGTAGGCGTGTTTTATTTCGCCTACGCGGTGTGAGCGCGTATTATATTTGACTACCCCACTGTAAAGGTTATAGTGAAAATTATTTTGAAAGAAGTCGCCAACAATTCTTTTTAGGAAGAATCATAAACCTAATTGGATATGGGAAAAACATAGGGACAAAATATCCAATGTAGATTTCCCCGTCATGACTCCATAGATGGTCAAAATGAACCAAAGATTGAGTTCGGGGGTGAGGGTACGAATATAGTCATAATGAACCACATTCGCCCAGAGTTGGCCTCTACTAAGTATCGATTCATAACAGATGTTATGCCAAAGAATAATCAAATAATTTTTTAAGCACCCTAAAAATAATTAGTCTAACTAGGTTCAGGAAACACATAAAAAGACTATTTTTAGTGACAAGTTATTATGCAATCAAATTACAGGGAACCTAGCAAGTTGTCCAAATTAATCTGATTAATGTTAGAACAGTTCTTTAGTTCTTTGATTAGCAAAAATAACATGTGGGGGTGATAAAAGCAATTAAGTAGGGACAATCATATAATAGGCATCGAATGATCAGGCAGGCATGTAATAGTATAGAAAAATAAATAAAAAGAAAGAGAAAATAGGTTAGAATATACAGCATTGCGATTTTACATTAAAGATCTACATCAGGAAAGAAAACTTTTAGTAACTTCAATATAAAAATAATTTATTTAAGGACCCTCAGGATTATACCATGGCTTGGGTCTGAGAGATTGACAACCTTCGGGACGAGCAATCGTGAAGCCTGAAAATCTAAATGTCTGAAAGTATGTAGATTGAATGTGTTTGTATTTGAAAGTATGAGTTTTGTGGGGAGATTTTGTAGAGAGATTCGTAAGATATTCGTAATATGTTCGTCGAGTGTTAATGTGAAAAATCCGTTTTGAAATCTGTTCGGAAATCAAGCTTATTTTATAGGGAAAACGGCACTGCGCCTCACGCGCTGGCTGCGTCTGGCGCAGCTGACGTGGCAAGCGCATGACGCGGCATGACCAATAAAAAGTGTACACGTGGCACGCGCTTTTAGAAAAGATAAGAAAGAAATTCCGCGTCGCAAGCATAGAATTGCGCTTGACGCAGGACTCTACATGAAATAGAAGTCTACGGGCAGTTCTGGTGCGCTTAGCACAACCTGTGCGCTTGGCGCAGCCTACGTGGAAGTCCACATGGCAGGACACGTGCACTCAGCACAGTCAGCCGCGCTCAGCGCACCGCCTTGTTTTTGATAGTTTTTTGATATAAACGCGTTTTAAAGATTTTGTTTTTTCTTTTAACTTCGGAAATCTGATTTTACGGGATAAAATCTGATTTTGACTTTAATAAAATATCTTTTGAAAATATTTATTTATAAAATAAATCAATTAATTATCAATTAATTGGGCTTTTCAAAGAATTGGGCTCAAATACAATTAATTATCATGAATAATTAATTGGGCTTTAAAATAGGACTTTAACACTTTTCGAAATGGATTTGAATGGCTCTTCGGACTGCTCTGCCCTTGGATCAGACCAATTAAGACCACGGTATGTTTCATCATCGAATCCTTAAATGGGGAGACAGGATTATGTGTCTACAACCCTATTTGTTGCCGTTTAGTGGGAAACTTTTAAAAAAACCTAGCCACTTTATTTTAGTCTAAATATTATTTTACTCTCTAATCTAGGAAAGATTGAAGCTTTTGCAAGGAATATTTTGGAATTTGAAGCTTGAATATTTGGATTCTCATTAAGATTTGAAATTTCTAGTATAATTTTTTATCTCACTTTTATCTCTTCTCTCTCTTACTTTGTCACTAGTTTTCAATAGTTGTTGTTTATGCTTTGATATTAGTTTTTACTTGAAATCTCTAGTATTTACCTCTCATTTATGACATTGAATCATTTATTTTGTGTTGTGGATCCCATAAATAGTGAGTAGTCCCTTTTCTAGGGTATGGGGTGAAACCCTCATTAAAGTTATGAACTTTGCACTCTTTTTGGGGGTCTAACTTGATTGTTGGGTTTAAATGAACTATTGGGGTTTCTATTGGTAGTTTTTTTGGTTGGCCTCCATTAAAACTTAAATGTTAGTCACTTCAATAAAGGATTGAAAGATGAAATTGATGAGTTGACTCCCCATATGTTCACTTAGCTAGACTTGCATGAAAATAGAAGTTATAGCTAGGGGGTTTTAAGTGTCGTTTTGTCTTCCATGATCTTGAGTTGGAGTTTTGGTGCATGAAAATAGACCTTAATCCTCAACTTAAGTAGCCCTTTTTAGCTTGAAAGAGTAATTAGGGATTTAAGAGATGACCCCCCTTTTATCCATTGCTATTGTTATCCCCCTTCTTGTTTCACTAGAGGAAAAAAGCCCAAGGGCTGCGGTCAAAAGGGGCCCAAGGGCTGCGTATTTTGACCGCAGCTATTAGACTAGCAGCCCTTGGTATTTAGGAAGGGCTGCGTTTGTTAACCGCAGCCCTTAGCGCGTTAAGGGTTGCGGTCAAGGCAAAAACCGCAGCCCTTGTTGGGTTAAGGGCTGCGGTTAAGGGCAAAGACCGCAGCCCTTGTGACAAATTTTTTTTTTTTTTTTTGCATTTTTTAGTTCTAAAATGTTCCCAAACAGTTATATATATATAAAAGTATTATTTTTTATTGCAAATTATGTTTTTTACACAAATATACAATACATTACATGTGTAGAGAATATACTCCAAAAATAGATTACCCCTCTTTTCATCCTCACTCCCTTCTTCAACATACTCCAATTTTACAGGCCTGAAATTGTGGTTGTCCATCAAGCCCGATATGCGAGAGTTAGCAGCCCGTTAAAGTTCGAACCCCTTGAGTTTGGTGACCCATGGTGGAGTGTAGTTCAGGTGCTCCCCGAAGAGGTTGTTGCTTCTTGTAGTATTCTGGTATGCTCTAACAAATTTCAGCATCTGATGAACTTCTCCATTTTCCATCTCTCTTTCTTCCATTACAGAATGGATGGTGCAATCACTCATGTTCAAGCATTCAACAAACTGCAGATCATTTGGTAAACTTTGTGATGCTGGTTCAAGCTGAGTTCAAGAAATTCAACTTAAGGAAGTTCTTAAAAGATGCAATATGTGCACCAGAGAACTGTTTTGTTATTACAACTAAATTTCAAATTTTCTATAATGCCAGGTAGAAGAAATGCCATAATATATAAAACTTTAACATCATAATGTGTGGAAGTTTTCACTTGAAATGCAATTTTGAAATGCAAAGAGGAGAGACACCAGAAAAAGAACATTTAGATCATAACCTAGATATGATGAGGGCATAAGGTAGCGACAGCTCTCAATCAGCTCTTAATCCTACAGCCCAGATCATAATCAGCTACTGTTAAGCGCGAGGGAAGAGCGTGAAAATATAAAAATGGTATTTCAAAAAAAGAACATTAGAACATCACCTAACAACAAGAAAGCTAACGATACATACTGTAACAATTGCTGACCACTTTAGTGAATACAAAAACTAAGACAGGAAAGCCATTTTTCAGAATTTTGACAGTCATCAAGATGAACCAAGTGTAGACAGGACTTTGTGGTATTCATTCAAAAACAAATCCAATAACAGCATCTTTTAAATCGAAGTACTATAAATATTATTACCACTCTAAAAAAAAAGACAGAAATGTAAGCCCTCACAAACGTAATACTTCTAAAACAGGATGCACACAAGGACATAAAAGTAAAGCAACCATCCAACTCCAAAAGTATAAAACCAAACGATTCTGATTCATATAACTCCAACAGGATGCCGATTCTTAAAACGCACACATGATTCCAATTCATACTACCAAATTAACAACCCCTTAGCTATTCTAAAAAAAATTGGCATGGTCCAATTTAAAGTTTGCACTCATCATTTTATATACAAAATTTAGGATTTCTAGTGTTTAAGCATTGCACCAAATATTTCTCAATCTGACATATAATCTTAGTAGAACATGCAAGAGAACAAAGCATTGTAATGAACACTAGCTACTGCTGACTATCCCCATTCTCCATGTCTACCAGAAACTGAATATTGTTGCATGCTTAACAACCTTGATTAAAGCAAAGATTACTTATCCCATTCAAACAATTTCATAAAGAATTTGATTGAGCCTTGAAGACTCGGTGATTCTTTTGTGACTACACATCCTACCATACTCCTAATAGAGTTACACTTTATCTATCCAACAGAGATACATGTCCAAGCATCAACCTCGGTCGTCATCCACACGTCTCGAGCATTGCTCAAAACATAAGCATCTAATTAAATGCAAACTAAAGCTAGCATAGATTACCAGAACACAAACCAACAGATTAAAAACAAACAAGACATCTAAAATCATATGCATTGAAGTTAGAGTAAACTAAGACTGTCATTAAAAGCTTGCCATTTCACTACCTTAAAACCCCCAAATTTCTGCACCCCACCCACCATTTTCATCGAATTTCAACAATTTAACACACAAATTGGGTAAATTGACAAGAAATTTCTCAACAATCAGTCGCTCCAGCAGCTCTGTGGGTCTAAAAATTCAGATCTTGGTACTTAACAAGATTAGTATCACAGCCTAATTCTTTTCGCAAAAAAATTCAGTGAAAATATAAAATCTATAAAAAAAAAGTGTTGTAAAAAGAGCAAATTGATGAAGCTTCGTCGATAAGTCAAACAACAAAACAACATGATACAACCACACAGCAGCTGAAAAAAGGACGAGAATTGGAAACAAACCTGGTGACGACATCCGGCAAGGGAGGAAAGCTCCGGCAAGGCTGCGCGGCTTCGATGCAGGTGCGGTGAGGCTGCTCGAGTGTAGCAGCAGAACGAATCAGAGGAGAGAGCGAAAGAGGCAGGGGCAGCGATTCGACATTTGGGAAAGTAGAGCTCCGACGAGGGAGATGCGATTCGACAGTGCTGCAGGAGGACCGGTGGTGGCAGCAGTGAAACCCAGTGTGGATTCACCGGCGAGAGGAAGAGAGGTGCGAGAGAGACAGCTCTTGCGAACCCTAAACCCTTGCGAGCCCTCGCCGACGAACCCTAAACCCTTGCGAGCCCTAAACCCTTGCGATTTAATTAGAGAGACTGAGTTAGGATTATCTTTGTTAGGCTCAACGACGACCCATCAAATTTTGGCGCCGTTGCCAGGGAGGCATTGCATTACATTGAAAAAGCTATTGTAGATGAGACTAAGTCTTTATTTGCATGTAAATATCGTATTTTCTTGGTTTTGAGAGTCTTACTTGTTATTGCTAACGATCTACTTAGCTTTGTTTGATTGTGCATGACAAGGAAGAGCAAACAATCACCACTAATACCCTATAATCCGGAAATTGGACAAAACTCTAAGAAGTGCGAGAAGACTACTTCAAGATCAATTCGAGTTTGCTATTCAATTTTCGGATTCCGAATCGGAAGAGTTAGTTGAGTCCGATATGGCGGAAGAGGATCCACCTCAAAGACTACTTCGTGACTATGGGCATCCCGAGGCCTTTGAGCTTCGAAGTGGTATTGCACTCCCTACCACTACCGCCAATAATTTTGAGTTTTTACCGCAACTTATACGGATGATAACAGCCAATCAATTTAGTGGAGATTCCAAGGAGTGTCCCTTTGCCCACTTGGATAGCTTTTTGGAGTTGTGTGCTACAGTTAAACATAACAATGTTACCTCAGAGTACATAAGAATGCATATGTTTGGTTTCTCTCTTCGGGACAAGGCAAAACATTGGTTGAGATCGCTTCCCGAGGGTTCTCTTACAACTTGGGCACAAGTTACAACGTAATTCTTGGATAAATATTGCCCACCAGAGAAAACCGCGGAAATGAGGAGAAAAATTTCTAACTTCTCTCAAGATGAAGATGAAACTTTGAGTGAGGCTTGGGAGCGGTTCAAGCAATATATCCGAGAATGTCCTCATCATGGTTTCAACCAATGGCTCCTCATGCAAAACTTCTATGATGGTCTCACACCTACATCTAAAGCCAACTTGGATTCCGGATCAGGGGGTCAAATCAAGAAGCTTCCGGTGGACCAAGTCCAAACTATGATTGAAGAGGTTGTGAAAAACTATGCATGGGGTGGAGAAAGAAGGCAAAATCAATCAAGGAAAGTGGTTAAACATGAGTTGGAAAGCATTGACCTTCTAGCATCTAAGGTAGATTTGTTGACCCGAAAATTGGAGAAAGCTAGCTTTGCATCATATAGTTCAACTCCTACACAAGTTCTATCATGTGAGACTTGTGGAGGGGTTGACCACAACTCTTCATATTGCGTTTCCACCATGGAACAAGCGGCTATGGTTGGGCAAAGAAATGACCCTTATTCTCAAACCTTCAATCCGGGTTGGCGAAATCATCCCAACTTTGGGTGGAAACAAAACCAAAACAATCAAACCACTCCTCAAAACTCTTACCAACCTCCCCAAAACACTTACCAACCCATTTCACAAGCCTAACAAGCTTCATACAAGCCTCTAGGGTTTCATCAAATCCAACAACAAAGGCCTTCATTCAACCAACCTTCGAATCCCAAATCCAACCTTGAGTCAATATTGGAAATTTTCATGATTCAACAAACCAAGGCCAATGCGGAAAACGATCGAAGGCACAATGAGCTCTCCTCCTCAACTCAACAAGTTCAAGCCCAGAATAAGATGATTGAAACTCAATTATCTCAACTAGCACAACAAGTGGGTAGTTTTTCTTCAAACTCCAAAACTTCATTGCCGGGCTAACCCGAGGTAAATCCCAAGGCCTTTATAGGGCCATAACTTTGAGATCGGGAAAGGAATATGAGGGGCCGGAGATAAGAGAGGAAGATCACACAAAGAGAGATGAGGGAGTTGAGAAAAATGAAATGAGCATTGAGTTTGAGAGTGAGGTAGTTGAAGGAGAGCAACACCAAAATGAGGAGAGATTGAGTGAGAAAGAACTTGAGAAAGAAATTGAAAAATATGGAGAAGTCCATGAGAAAGCACCAATGAAACCTTACAAACCTCCAATCCCCTTTCCACACCGGGTAGTTGAAAAGAAGTTGAATGCAAAATTCTCCAAGTTCTTGGAGGTCATGAAGGGCCTTCAAGTGAACATTCCTTTTCTTCATGCTATGTCACAAATGCCGGCATATGCCAAGTTCTTGAAGGAACTTCTCTCTAACAAAGCAAGGCTTGAAGAAAGTGCAACGGTTTATTTACCTATGGAAGTGAGTGCTATTCTTCAAAACAAACCCCCCAAGAAACAAGGAGATCTGGGTAGCTTCTTTATTCCGGTGAAGATTGGTGATCTAGATGCTAAGAATGCCCTATGTGATCTTGGAGCAAGTGTTAGCCTTATGCCTCTTTCCTTAGCAAAAAGGTTGAAGATTGGTGAGGTAAAGCCCACAAGGATGTCAATTCAATTAGCGGATCGTTCCGTTAGAATTCCCTTGGGTGTGTTGGAGGATGTTCCGGTTCAAGTGGGAAGAGTGTTTGTTCCTTGTGATTTTGTGATTATGGAAATGGAGGAGGATCATGTCATGCCCCTTATTCTTGGGAGGCCATTCTTGAAGACGGCCGGAGTTGTCATAGATTTAGGAAATGGGAGACTAACCTTGAATGTGGGAGATGAGAAGATTGAGTTCACCTTTCCTCAAGTGATGAATGCACCAATGCTTGGTGAGATTTATAGAATTGATATTCTTGAGAAAGACTTGGATGATCTCAAGTTAATGGTGGAATTGAAAGATCCTTTGCAAAAAGTGTTGATAGGAGAAGTGGTTGAACAAGATGAAGAGGCCCTTGCTTATGAACAAAGTTTGAATAAAGCATCAATCTACCAACCTAAAGGAGGCAAGTTTGAGGTGCTTGAGGTGACATCAAATGAGGAGAGACCAACGCCTCCTCCTAAGGTTGAACTAAAACTCCTCCCTAACTCTCTTAAATATGCTTTTCTAGATAAAGATGAAACTTACCCCGTGATAGTCAACTCTAAACTTGATGACACTTCTCTTACTAAAATACTTGAAGTTTTCAGAAAATTTCTGAGTGTCATTGGGTATACAATTGACGACATCAAGGGAGTAAGTCCCTCCTTGTGCATTCATAGGATCTTGCTTGATGATGATCATGCTTCCTCGATTGAGCCCCAAAGGCGGCTAAATCCCAATATGAAGGATGTTGTAAAAAAAGAAGTGCTAAAACTTCTTGAAGCGGGCATTATCTACCCTATCTCCGATAGTAGGTGGGTAAGTCCGGTTCAAGTCGTCCCTAAAAAGGGTGGCATGACCGTCATTAAGAACGAAAAGGGTGAAACCATTTCTATAAGGTCGGTCACCGGGTGGAGAATGTGCATTGATTATAGGAAGTCGAACAAAGCCACCCGGAACGACCATTTCCCTCTCCCCTTCATCGACCAAATGTTAGAAAGGTTAGCCACTCATAGTCATTTTTGCTTTTTGGATGGATACTCGGGATTCTTTCAAATCCCGATTCTACCCGAGGATCAAGAAAAGACTACCTTTACATGCCCTTTTGGTACCTTTGCTTATCGAAGGATGCCGTTTGGGCTTTGTAATGCTCCCTCCACTTTTCCGAGATGCATGACTTCTATATTCTCCGATATGCTTGAATACTCTATTGAAGTTTTTATGGATGACTTTCCGTGTGTGGTTCATCTTTTGACACTTGTCTTTCGAATCTTGTCAATGTGTTAAAAAGGTGTCAAGAGGTGAACCTAGTTCTAAATTGGGAAAAATGTCATTTCATGGTTGAAGAAGGGATAGTCCTTGGGCATGTGATTTCCAGTAGGGGCATCGAAGTAGATCATGCCAAAATTGAAGTGATTGAGCGCCTCCCACCCCCGACTAATGTGAAAGGGTTTCTACCGCCGGTTCATAAAGGATTTTTCAAAAATCGCAAAGCCGCTCACTCAATTGTTGGTAAAGGATGCACCCTTTGTGTTTACTAATGATTGCTTGTTAGCTTTTGATAGATTTAAAGAAGTTTTGATTTCGGCTCCCATTATTCAACCCCCAAGTTGGGAGTCTCCTTTTGAGTTGATGTGTGATGCTTCGGACTTCGCTGTTGGGGCCGTACTTGGGCAAAGGAGAGGTGGGAAGCTTCATGCTATCTACTACACAAGCAAAACATTGGATGATGCTCAAAAGAATTATGCTACTACGGAGAAGGAGCTTTTGGCTATTGTTCATGCTATGGAGAAGTTTCGCTCCTATTTAGTCGGCTCAAAAGTCATCATCTTTACCGACCACTCCGCTTTGAAGTACCTTCTAGCTAAAAAGGATGCAAAACTCCGGTTGATAAGATGGATATTGCTCCTACAAGAGTTTGACATAGAGATAAGGGACAAGAAGGGGGCGGAGAATGTAGTAGCCGATCATCTCTCACGGCTCCCCCTTCATGAGGACAAAGATGAGTAGTTGCCCATAGATGACTCATTCCCGGATGACAAACTCTTCGCTATCCTTGCAACATCGGCTCCATGGTATGCGAATATAGCCAACTTTCTCTCATGTGAAATTCTACCTCCCCAACTTTCTAGTCAACAAAAGAAGAAATTTCTCCATGATGCTCGCCACTATGTTTGGGATGACCCACTACTATTCAAGAGAGCACCCGATGGGATATTTAGGAGGTGCGTCCCCGACGATGAGATTGAGAATGTTATCACCATGTGTCACTCCTCACCTTGTGGGGGACATATGAGTGCTAACAAGACGGTGGCCAAGATTCTCCAATGTGGTTTCTTTTGGCCTTCCATGTTTAAGGATGTGTGGGGAGTAATCAAGGCTTGCGACCATTGTCAACGAGTGGGGAATATCTCAAGGAGGCACGAGATGCCTTTGAACAACATATTAGAGCTTGAAATCTTTGATGTTTGGGGCATTGACTTCATGGGCCCTTTCCCCTCTTCATGTGGAAACAATTACATCTTGGTTGCCGTTGATTACGTGTCAAAGTGGGTGGAAGCACTTGCATCACCCACAAATGACTCCAAGGTAGTAATCAAGTTGTTCAAGAAGGTCATTTTCCCTCGTTTTGGTGTGCCCCGAGCCGTGATTAGTGATGGGGGCTCTCACTTTGCAAAAAGGTCTTTCCAAGCTCTTCTTGCAAAATATGGTGTAAGGCACAAGATTGCACTAGCCTACCACCCCCAAACAAGTGGGCAAGTTGAAATATCTAATGGGGAGGTGAAGATGATTCTTGAGAAAACGGTGGATAGGTCCCGGAAAGATTGGTCTCTCAAGTTGGACGATGCTCTTTGGGCTTATCGGACGGCTTTCAAGACCCCCATAGGCACCACGCCTTACAAGCTTGTTTATGGTAAGTCATGTCATTTACCGGTGGAACTTGAGCACCGAGCACATTGGGCTATTAAATTCTTGAACTTTGACTTACAAGCTTCCGGGGAAAAGAGGCTTCTTGACATCAATGCTCTAGATGAATTGAGAAGAGATGCATATGAGAATGCAAAGATCTACTAGGAGAGGACAAAAGTTTGGCAGATCGTCATATTATCAAGAGGGAATTCAAGGTTGGGGATAAGGTTTCGCTCTACAATTCCCGGTTGAAGTTGTTTCCGAGTAAGCTCAAGTCAAGATGGAGCGGACCTTTTGTAGTGAAACAAGTCTTCCCCTATGGAGCGATTGAGATTGGAGGGGGAGACACAACACCATTTAAGGTAAATGGTCAACGTTTGAAGACCTACTATGAAGGTGCCCCTATGGAGGAGACTCATGTCGTATATCTTGACGAATTCGACTCCATCACTACCCATGAGTGACGACATGGTAACACGGTCGAGCCACGACCCTAAAAAGAGGCGCTTATCGGGAGGCAACCCGACTTTTTTTTCCAATTTTCGTTTCTCTCTTTGCTATAATTTTTTTTTATTATTATTTTATTTTTATTTGTGTGATCTTGGATCTTAATTAGTAAGACCATGTTTTATTATTTTATTGTTTTTATTGTTATAGCAAAATTTTAAAGATGAGAAGAGATGGCGACAAAAATAGAACGGAGCGGGCGCGCTGTGTTGTGCCGAGCGGGCGCGCCATTGTTTTTCTTTCGGGCAGGCTGTTTGGAGACCCCTAAAATTTGCAAAGCGCGAGCGCGCTAGGGACAGCAGCGCGGGTCCGCTGTGGTAGACATCCTGCTCTTCTCAGCTTTTTCCGAAAAAAAAACAACTCGAAAAAAAAACGCTGACCAGTTTTTTTTTCCTTCTCCCCTCTCACACTCTCTCTCTTCACTCACACTTCTTCCTCACTATTTTCTTCCTCTCACC
The DNA here is from genome assembly GCA_947648045.1 of Beta corolliflora. Classification (NCBI taxonomy): domain Eukaryota; kingdom Viridiplantae; phylum Streptophyta; class Magnoliopsida; order Caryophyllales; family Amaranthaceae; genus Beta; species Beta corolliflora. The sequence goes on from CANSZD010002978.1 coordinate 1,351,168, forward strand.
ATTTTTTCTCTCTCATCTCCACCCCTACCCATCATCAAATCTCCTCAAATTTCAACTCTCACCCTCCTTTTTATCATCTTTCACCACTTTCACCACACAATTCCCCCACAAAAACAAGATTCACCATTGTTGTCAAGTTAGGGTTTTTGAAAAAAAAATGTAAAATTCGAAAAAAGAAAAAAAATTCAGAAAAATTCAAGGAAAAACAAGCAACCGAAGGTAAGAGATTCAAGCATATTTGGTGAAATTTTAGAGTATTTTCATACTCTACGGGGTAACTTCTTTTTACTCTCATTTATTTTCCTTTCTCTTTAGATAATTGTCAATAAATTGAACAATGAGGTGAATTTGTGGTTGTTCTGTGAAATAGTGATGATTTTATGAACTTTTTGATAAATTGTTGTGGTGTGTTTTGAAATTTAAGTTGATAGTTTAGTGTTGGAGCTTCTGTGATTTAGTTGATAAGTGGCATTGGTGTATAAATTTGGTAGATTTTGCTAGGACTACTTGTGGTGGTTTATGTGTTGGTTTGAGCACTTAGGGTGGTTAGATTGTTGTGATTGGGTGTTTTTGTTGGGGGTTACATTTCCTTGAAGTAAATTTGGTGTGAAAATGGTTAGGGAATCCAAAAAACAAAAGGTCCAAGCCTCCAAATCCACACCCGCACCACCACCACCACCAACCTCCGTCAATGTGCCACCCCTTAAACTACCCAATTACTCTCATAAAGAGTGGTACGCAGCCCTAAGTGAGAGAAAAATACGCCGTATAAAATTTTACCATCCCGAGACTTGCCAAGCTTTGGGTATTGACGAGGATATCAAGAGTCTTGCTACCCAATTTAGGTGGACTGAATTTATTCAACAACACCCACTCACCTATGAGCGCCTCACCCTAGAATTCTTGTCAACCCTCGAGAAGAAGAAAATCTCCAAGGAGGGTGAATTTGAAGAGTTTAGGCTTACTTTCCGTCTCTTTAACAAAGAGCATTCCCTTAAACTCTCTCAACTCAACCGGCTTTTTGGTTGGGACCCCTCACATCCAATCTTATGGCCCCAACACCATCCCCACCCCACCTACAATGAAAATCAATGGTGGATGGACATCGCCCAATACCAACCCTTCACCCAACGTAGCTCCCATGCCTCTCACATCATTAGCCCCGTTCTTCGGTACTTCCACCGTATGTTAGGCTATGCGTTGTTTTCTAGGAAAGACCTAGACAAGCTAAGCACGGAAGACCTTAAAACTTTGTACTTTCTTTCCGAGTCGGGAGCGGGAGCTAATGCGGGTAAGATCAATTTTGGGTTTTTGTTCATTAGGCGTTGTCTTGAGATACGGGAAGATCCGACCATGAGTGGGGATATCCAACTAGGTGGCATGATTACTATACTTGCCTATGCACTTGAGTTAGGCCACCTTGTTGATGCTTGTGAACCCATCCACCTCAACCCGTTTCTTAACCTAGAGGCAATCCGATCCCAACAATGGATCAAATTCACTAGAGTCGCGGGTCGACTTAGCTGGAGGGTGAGAAACACACACTATTGCTATCTCCCTAATGAGGAATTGACTAGGATGGACAATCCCGGGAACCCTTGGGTTTTCCCTCCCGAGCCCCTTTTAGAGGATGACCAATTTATCGACCAAGCACCACAAGCCGTCCCTCCTCCTCCTCCGCGTACCCGACATACCCCTCCCACTACTACTCGGGGTGAAAGTAGTTCTTCCCATCCTTCTTCATCCTTCGATTTTCAATCTATACAAGACTCCCTAGCTTCGATAGCTATCAACCAACAAGAGATGGTTCGGAGTCATCGAGAAGAGATGGAAAGCTATGGGTTCTACCAAAGGCGTGTCTATGATTGGCACATTTCACAAAATCACTTTGAACCCCACCTAAACTACCCCTACCATCCTCCTCAACAAGGCCCCGTACCTGGGTGGCACAATGAGCAACCCAACTTCCTCTATTGGCCTCCCTGCCCCGAAGGCTATGATTATCGGTACCCCGGAGGTACCGATTCCCGCTATGACCCTAACATCCCACCCACCACCAGTCTTTCCCCTTTCTCGGATGGCTATTATGCGTCCACGGGCGAGGTTGACACCACTTGGGGTTCGGCTCCCCCTCCCCCTTACGGTAACTACGGCTCCTATCCTTATCATGGGGATGGGTCCGATGGTTGCTAATTTTTCCCATGTGCACATCCGCCTACTCCCTTCCCCTATGTCTTTGCACTGCAGACATTGCTTCACTTAGCTTGGGGGGATGATCTTAACGTACTTTGTTTGTATAGGGCGGATGTTTATCTTGAGAGGGGATTGTTAGGAGTCTATGGGTTTTAATGGTAGAGCTTTAGGGTTGGTAGTACTATGTGGTTTGTTGTATGCCTTAGTGAATCCTTTGGGGTTTGATGATATCATTACTCATGTCCTTTATGCATGCTCTATGAAAAAAAAATTGTGATTGAAGTTGATTTTGGCTTTACGGAGTTATGAATTGAATTGTTGCTTTAAATAACACATGTCTACATTAAGATTTTGGTTGTGATTACCACACTATGACTTGTGTATGCTAAAGCACCACTTTTTAAAGCAAATTGACTTTGATCCACTTATTTTAATGCTATTGGATGTGAATTATGTTCTTGTGATAATTTGATGATGAGAGATGATAATTTGTTGGACAACTTGCTCCCCTTGTGAAAAATCCAAATCCTTGAAAATCCAAACAAGAAGGGTAGAGATCCTTCCTTCGAGGGCCTCAAATTACTCAAACAAGCTAGTAGAACCTTTGTGCACTACCTTTTATGAGCAAGTTAGGAGGCTTTAACATGTTTTAAACTTTGTTGCAAAAACTCCCTACTTTGAGCAACTCTTCTAAAATATACATATATATATATATATATATATATATATATATATATATATATAAAATAATATAGAGAAATTTTCTCCTAGAAAGCCTTATAGTACTTTTGTGCTCCTAATAGAAAGTCCTTAGATCGTTTTGGTTCACCTTTTAATTTCTCCTTAATCGCACATTTTTTATCTTACCAAGTTAAGCATTCTTGTTAACAATCTTCTATGATCTCATGAAGTAAAAAAAAAAACAAAAAGAGAAAAAAAAGGGGATAGTAGCCCCCCCCAAAAAAAAAAAAAAAAAAAAAAAGGAAGGAAAAAGAATTGAGATATGCAAATAAGGGTGGTTAGTAACTGCAAGTCCTAGCGCATTCCTATGCCTAAGTGGAGGCTTGAAAATAGAAGTAGAGCTCCCTAGTGGCGATTTGGATCACTGCGGCTTAGGTATGAATGTATCAACTCTTAATGTGTCTCCGATTGTGTACTTGGTACCGTGCCTCAGAAACATGACTATCTCGTCGGTAGCTGGACCGCATGAAGAGGGTAATGCCTCAACCCGCTATCTCGTGTTCCATTCTAGTATAAAATCATGTATATATTTAAATCAATAAAAGTTTGTTCCCAATGAAAATGCTTATCTTGGGGGAATCACTTTGTGTGCGATAGGGTAGTAAGGTGTTCGGATGATCATTTTCATTCTATTAGGAGGGCCTTTGAATTGTGTGGATCTTAGAGAAGCTCTTTAATGCTTTTAGAAGAGTTCGAACGATTGTTGACGTCGCACCTTAGTTTAGAACATGTTATAGCCCCCTTCCTTGCTCATGAAAATCGGCTTGCTATATTGGGTTCGAAAACTTGTTTTGAAGTTTGATTTGTTGGTTGTCTATACTCTCCTTCGGATCCTCGATCTCGCGGTTCATAGTTTAATATGGTCTGATTACCTCCTTGCTTGAGGACAAGCAAGTGATTAGCTTGGGGGAGTTTGATAAGTGAGTTTCTAACTCACTTTAGCCTCCTATTTCCCATCATTTCTTGTACTTATCTCGTTACTTTCATTAGATTTACCTCCTTTTCGCTAACAATCTCACTTAGTACCCTTTCTAATGATGAGTTTCGGGGTTTAGGCAATTTTCCCTCTATTAGGACCCTATTTTGCTCCTTGTTTTGGTCTCCTCTTTCTTGCAGGTATTCTTAGTGTTTTAATTCAAGGGAGAAAGATCGTGGAAAGCGGAATTCAAGGAAGAGCCTACACTCCTAGCCCATTTGGAGGACTCATTCGGGTGCCTAAGAGGAGAACACACCTTTTTTTGTGTGGAGCGGGCGCTCCATTAATGTTTCCAGCGCGGGCTCTTCGCTCATTTTTTACCGAGGCAGAAAGTTTTGAAGCTGCAAATATTGTACAGCGCGGGCGCTCCAGAGACACTAGCGCGGGCGCGCCGTGCATTTCCCCTGCACCCAGCGCTGACTGGAATTCATACGGCGCGGGCGCTCTAAAACATATGGCGCGGGCGCGCTGTTCACTTTCTTTCGCGATTTCCTGTTTTTCTTGCGGAAATGTAAGGGGTATAAATACCCTATTTGTTGCCATTTAGTGGGAAACTTTACAAAAAACCTAGCCACTTTATTTTAGCCTAAATATTATTTTACTCTCTAATCTAGGAAAGATTGAAGCTTTTGCAAGGAATATTTTGAAATTTGAAGCTTGAAGATTTGGATTCTCATGAAGATTTGAAATTTCTAGTATAATTCTTTATCTCACTTTTATCTCTTCTCTCTCTTACTTTGTCACTAGTTTTCAATACTTATTGTTTATGCTTTGATATTAGTTTTGACTTAAAATCTCTAGTATTTACCTCTCATTTATGACATTGAATTATTTATTTTGTGTTGTGGATCCCATGAATAGTGAGTAGTCCCTTTTCTAGGGTATGGGGTGAAACCCTCATTAAAGTTATGAACTTTGCACTCTTTTTGGGGGTCTAACTTGGTTGTTGGGTTTAAATGAATTATTGGGGTTTCTATTGGTAGTTTTTGTGGTTTGCCTCCATTGAAACTTAAATGTTAGTCACTTCAATGAAGGATTGAAAGATGAAATTGAAGAGTTGACTCCCCATATGTTTACTTAGCTAGACTTGCATGAAAATAGAAGTTGTAGCTAGGGGGTTTAAGTGTCGTCTTGTCTTCCATGATCTGGAGTTGGAGTTTTGGTGCATGAAAATTTACCTTAATCCTCAACTTAAGTAGCCCCTTTTAGCTTGAAAGAGTAATTAGGGATTTAAGAGATGACCCCCTTTTATCCATTGCTATTGTTATCCCCCTTCTTGTTTGTTGAAGTTCATGATTGATTTGAGTGGTGAATCCCATGTCCTAGTCCCTCTAACATTATCGTAAACCTTTGCTCTTTGCTTGATTTAGTTCTCTTTAGCTAATTACTACTTAGTATAAAAAACTCCAAATTTCAATCACCATTGTCCTAACCTAGCTTATTTAACATTAGCTTATTGGTGTTTAATCTTGTCTCTCTGTGGATTCGACCCTTGCTTGCCCTTTCTATTTAATTAGAGAGACCGAGTTAGGATTATCTTTGTTAGGCTCGACGACGGCCTATCAAGAGGATCTGTGTTAATTGATTGAGGAATGCAACCCTTCACTTCTTTTAAATCCCATAGGGGATTAAGACAATGACAAGATCCAAATAAATGATCTAGAGTTTCATCTTGTATATTACAAAGACTGCAATAACTGAAAGGTATGATGTTTCTTTTTGCTAGAGTTTCTCTAACACCAAGACTATTGTGATAAATTTGCCAGAGGAAAATTTGTAATTTTAGAGGAATATCTAGCTTCCAAATCCAACGATATTGCCATTTCTCTTGAAGAGGGGAATTAAATATTATGTGCTAACCAATTTGCTGATTTGACGGAGAGATCCCCTGAAGAGGTAAGTCCCCAATTAGGTTTATCAGGCACTGGGTGAATCGGAATTGGGATGCCTTTAATACAATGTATAATGTTATCTGGTAAAAGTGATTTTAACTTGGCATAGTCCTAGGATCTATTGGGTTGAATAAATTCGCTTAGATAAATGGTGGAATCTACTTGATTTTCTGCTAAATTATGGAGCCAAAAAAGAATTTACGTACCATCACCAACTTTCCAGCGAATTCCTTTTTTCAGAATTGGTCTTTGGAGTAAGATTTTTCACCAAATGGGCGAGTCTTGCGGTTTTGGTTGACAGTTAAAAAAAGGACTGTCCTTTTAGATATTTATGTGAAACCAATCTAACCCAAAGGTTACTTGTATCCGTAAGAATTTTCCAGCCAAGTTTGGCTATGAAAGCTTGATTCATGGGCAAAGTTTTTCTTAGACCAAGATCCCCCTGGGATTTTGGAGTACAATTTTTCCCCCAAGCTATTAGAGGGATATCATTTTTTACCTTGTTTTGTCTCCAGAAAAATTTGCGATGTAAAGTATCTATAGTTTTAGCAGTATCAGACGGCTGTATAGTTGAGGCACAAGTATAAGAGGGTAAGGCCTCTAGATTACTTTGAATTAGAGTCAGACACCCTGATTTTGACAGGAAGCCAGATTCCCAAAGATTTATTCGCTGTTCAGTTTTGGTGAGTATATGAGATTTAGATCCGCTTTGGTAGGATGATAGAATTGAATAAAACTCCCAGATAGCGACCAAGAGACGATTTAGGTAGCATATTGAATTGGTTGGCTAAACTTATTTTCCTATTTGGATGAACCTTTTTGGAGAAAATAATTGACGATTTATGGAAATTGACTAGTTGACCTGAGAGATTGCATTGTCTAGTAAAGATTTGAATTTTCCACAAGCTGAATTGGTTGCTTTGCAAAACAGGAGGCTATCATTTTAACACCCCGACAATCCTCTATTTTCCAAAATACCTTTTTAATATACAACTTAGAGAATTATCAAAGTATTATCGCCCGTGTGATAACGTATCGGCTTATTCAGAATTTTGCAGCGGAAAACAATAAATAACTTTTTAAAAACTTACTAACTTAGTCAACCATAAGTCAACTCCAAAAACCAAAGTCAAAAGTCAACCACACCAAAGTCAACCATAATTAAAACAAACCTATAAATTATTAATGCTAAACACAAGCTCTCCACGAAACCCGAACCCATGATGCATCATCTTCAGACTTGAAATGGTCGATGCTCTATTGATCCTGAGAGACTGCTCACCAAATGGGTCATCACAGGATCAATAAGGCACAGCCATGATCGACATATAGAAAAGCACATAATCAGCAAAGCTGAGTACTACATACTAAATAAAATATAAAAACCTAACATGATACTAATAAACATAAACTTAATGATAAACAATGATATAATAAATAACAGATTGACTAAACTGAACTAAACTCCCAAAATCAATAGATTAATTATAATTAGATTGAATAGGCAATGTAAAGAGTTGTCCAAACCAAACCAGTCTTAAATTTAGAAGACGAAGTACGGGCGCGACTCCGTACTCCCATGACCAACGATATCGAGGTACTAATTAAATAAAATAGGACACGGTGATCAATCCGGTCCCTTGAAAAGCCATGGGCTACCACCATGTACTCCAACTCATACTAGTCCAACACTTCAGACGTGTACAAGTCTAAAGCTTATTGTTATTCACTTTCCACTTTAAGTGATTAATAAATTATTTATTAGTTAAGACTCACAAAGTAAGACAACCAACATAATCATCAAGGATACATGAAACTTCCATTTTTATCTTAGGATTAGTTAAGGTGATCAACAACTTAATAATCCAAGAATAAATCCATTATTAGTTCCATACCCATTATTTATTTGTTGATCTAAGTCAACAATCAACCAACCCTTCATAGGAGAATAACCAACTTACCAAATAAGGCCCTCGGTCCTCATTGTATACACAAATTTCGAGTCAAAATAAATAAGACAGAAAACAAAGTGACAAAGAAATTTAATTTATTTCAATAAATGTATTGAGTACAGTCTCTGTAAATTGTTTATAATAAAAATAAACTAAGTCCTCTGATTCTGTTCCGTAGCTGGAAAGTGACACGTGTTGATGTCGATGTGGAGTTGAGTGTAGAGTGACGTTTTGTCAACGTCAACCTGAGTTTGATTGTGGGATGACGTTTTGTCAACATCAACCTGAGTTTGAGTGTGGTATGACGTTTTGTCAACGTCAACCTCAGTTTGAGTCTAGGATGACGTTTTGTCAACGTCAACCTGAATTTGAGATGACGTTTTGTTAACGTCAATCTGAGTTTGAAGGTTTTGTTTTAATGTATTCGACCGAGGGGTGACAAAGCTTGAATCTCGATCGAATATGTTTGAGTGTATTCGAGTGTATTTGAATGAGGGCTGACAAAGCTTGAATCCCACTCGAATGTGTTTGAGTGTATTCGAATGAGGGCTGACGAAAGCTTGAATCTCAATCGAATATGTTTGAGTGTATTCGAATGAGGGCTGACGAAAGCTTGAATCCCACTCGAATGTGTTTGAGTGTATCTGAACAGTCCGCACTGATTTGATGTGCATGTTGACTATTTGCAGAGAGAATTCCAAGAGAATTTTATGAGCTCTTGAGAATAATGATTTTCTGGTCCCCCTCAACTGAGAGAGGTGAGGTTTATTTATAGGGAATGGAGATCCCTTCATGGACTTGGTAGTTTATGGGCTTGGGCCCATTTACGACTTGGAAGTCTTTTTTACCTTTGCCATTTGACCATCTTATTTGGACTATAATATTGACTGGCCCAAATAGTTGACAACCCAAATTATATTTATTTTATTTTAATTTAGATATTTTATTTAGGTGGGATAAATTAATTAAAGTGGCTAACTATATTTATTTTAGCTCAATAATAATCAATTTATTTTAATGTAAAACACTAATAAATTTTTAGTGTCTACAAATTGCCCCCTCGAGACAGTGTCACGTACACGATTTGAAGCGTTTAATCGTGGCAGGGTCTCGACAAATTTGAGTTTAACTCGATAATGGTTTGACAACCGGTTTGATGATGATTTTTTTTAAGGCAAAGTTATGCATTGTTTACAACTCCATCAGCATTGAACTCCAAGAATTTCAATCTTATTCTCATTAGGATTTCATTGCCACTCGGCTAAAACAAATCTTTTTCCAATAGGTTTTAGCTTTTACTCCACCACAACCTATAAAAGCTAATACTATCTTTCTTCCTCTCTTTTTTCATAACCTGCAGCAGTGCTTCATCCCCAGCCAAGGTAGAATTCTTTTCCCCTTAATTAATTTTTTGGTTGACATTAATGACTCATACATGCTTAACAACCCAAAACTTGCTGCACACTTTACCTATGAACTCAGTTAATGCCTTGCTTTTGCTTTTATTTTAGTTTGGATTCTTTCACCCATCATCATCAATCACGAAACTACAGGCTCACCACCAAGTAAGTGTCGGCCGGCAAATTTATTTATTGGCCTTAGTTCTTGCTTTATGATTTCTCCGTCAAAGTTATACAAAATAATGAATTTGGCTTCTCATCACTGCTGCCATGTGTTTGTCATCCTTTCTTTTCAATTTTTTTTTTCGACACTTGTGTGCAGTTGATGATGATTCATGTTGATTTGCTTTTATTATTTGCATCAGCATCATCCATCAAAGGTGTAAAAAGATTAAGTGAATCACCATGGGTTTGCAACTTTGCATACTAGTTTGTCTCCATGTGTAATTGATCTTATTAGTAGAACACAAGTTCAAAATTCAGACTTTGACATTGCTTTCCCATCACAAGTGCCATGATGATGCTTGTATATTACACGCACACCTGCTTTGCTTTTTTTTCTTTTTGTTTTTTGTTTTTTTTTGAAATTTGTTTATGTGATGATGATGTGAAGCTTGTAGACCACCATAGATCATACATCAGAGACAAACTTAAATAACATGATAAGAAATCACTTTGCTTTTTTTTTTTATATATTACCACTCGTGTCTTGTGTGATACATGATTACATGTAGCAATTAGAACTTGCTTTAGTGTAGTTATAATATGCAACCACTGATGCAATCATACAATTTGATGACGTCAATTCAAATGCATTTTATTAAACTGGATTTTGACATACTTTATGTGACTTGCAGTACAACAGATTTGTGAGATACTGAACTTTCAGACTATCTTTGAAGCCCTTACATAAGCTTTAGACTAATGAGGTGATATTATTTTTTAACACCTTTTAATCCAAAAGATTTTATCTGCATACATTTTCTTATATGCATGTCTGTGTATTTGTTATAACAGAATTAAATCTTGACATACTTCGTATGATTTGCAGTACATCAGATTTCTTCATATATCGAACTTCTAGGCTATCTTTGAAGCCCTGCAAAAGTTCAAGACTAGTAAGGTGATGATTTTTTGCTTACACCTTTTAGTCTAAAATACCTCATCTGCATATCCCTTTTGTATGTGTTCCCGTGCATTTTTTTTTCACTATATGACAGGTTCACTTGAAGACGGGGAATTCTTCGCGATGGACCATATGTGCGACTATGAGCCTGTCAGGGTTGTTACTCATATGTCTTTAGCACTGCAACAATGACACCTCCAGACAGTCCCTTGAAGACGAAGACGGGGATTTCGTCGCGATGGGCCATATGTGCGACTATGAGCCTGTCAGGGGTGTTATTCGTATGTCTTTAGCACTGCGACAATGTCACCTCCAGACAGTCCCTTGAAGACGAAGACGGGGATTTCGTCGCGATGGGCCATATGTCTTTAGCACTATGAGCCTGTCAGGGGTGTTATTCGCATGTCTTTAGCACTGCGACAATGTCACCTCCAGACAGTCCCTTGAAGACGAAGACGGACACTGCGACACTGACACCTCTAGACAGTCCCCTGACAGTCAGTCTCACCCTCGAGGTATGTTGTCTAACCCATGTTTTTTTTTAATGATTGTTCATTAACCCAAGAATTGCTTTTGTTTTGATGCTTTGTCAATTGTGTTTTTCGAAAATGTTTTAGCCTGAGTTGTCATTTCGTCCTTCACTGTTTGCACTCTTGTGGGCAAGGAGTTAGAACTTTTTTTTTTTGTTTCGCCGTTCACAGTTTATACTCTTGCGGGCCAGGAGTACTATTTTTTTTTTTTTGCTTTATTTTTTTTATTTCTCCGTTCACAGTTTATACTCTTGCAGGCCAGGAGTATTGCATTTTTTTTTCGTCGTTCACAGTTTAGACTCTTGCTTATGAGTTAGAATTTTTTTTGGTGTGCAGTTTAGACTCTTGCTTAGGAGTTAGAATTTTTCGTGTGCAGTTTAGACTCTTGCTTGGGAGTTAGATTTTTTTTAGTGTGTAGTTTAGACTCTTGCTGAGGAGTTAGAATTTTTCGTGTGCAGTTTAAACTCTTGCTTGGGAGTTAGATTTTTTTTTAGTGTGCAGTTTAGACTCTTGCTTAGGAGATAGAATTTTTCGTGTGCAGTTTAGACTCTTACTTGGGAGTTAGAATCTTTTTTAGTGTGCAGTTTAGACTCTTGCTTAGGAGTTTCACTTTTATTTGCTTGCAGTTTATACTCTTGCTTAGGAGATAGTTTTTTCTTTATGTGCTGTTTATACTCATGCTTAGGAGTTTTCTTTTGTTTGTATCCATGAGGTTGTTTCCATGCCCCCTAGATCTTTCACTTAGAATAATTTTCACAATCATGGCGTCGACGGATCCTCTATTGATGCGTCAGATGAGTCTGATTCATTTTCATGACAATCAATTGTAAGCTCCATGTCGTGCGCTTTACTTGCTAGTTCTTGAAATGTTTTGGGTTCGATCCCTTGCAAGATGTAGGTCAAACCCCAATGCATGCCTTGGATGCACATTTCGACTGCAGAAGTTTCTGACAAATGATCTTTACATTGCAAGCTCAAAGCACGCCAACGATTAATGTAGTCAATGACGGGCTCATCATTCCATTGGTGAGTCTTAGTCAACTCAACCATGCTGACAATACGTCGAGTGCTATAGAACCTATTTAGGAACTCTTCCTCCATTTGATCCCAACTATTGATTGATTGTGAGGGTAGATCAGTGTACCAATTAAAGGCCATCCCTTTAAGAGAACGTACAAATTGTTTGACGAGGAAATCGTATGTGGTACCAGCATTGTTGCATGTTTCTACAAAGTGAGCAATGTGTTGCTTAGGATTTCCTTTCCCATCGAATTGTTGAAACTTGGGGGGTTGATAGCCAAAAGGCATCTGCATCTTATCGATCCTTTTGGTATAAGGCTTCATATAGCGATGACTGCCTTGAGAACTTTCTCCAAGTTGATTCTTGACAGCACGAGCTATCAACAAGTCGAGTTGTCGAGCTGTTGGTGGATGGTGAGGGTTGTCACCACTCTCGCCTTCGCTTGCATCACCACCTTGGCTTGATGATGTGTCGCCTGGGATTCTACTAAGCTTCTCATTGAGGGCAGCAATTTGCTCGTTTTGGAGTCTGATCTGAGCATCCTTTTCCTCTCCGTCCTTCATCAATTTTTGGAGTAAGATGTTCATTTCAGCGAGTTGTTCCTCAACTGTTTTAACAGAGGTCACCGTAACAGAAGCCGTGACAACATCATTCTTCATTCTTTTAGTATGAAAACCAAACTCATGTCTTCCATAAAGTCACCTAACGTTATAGATTTTTGCGGGGTGTCAGTAACATTTTCAGTAGATCGAAAAATGTTCTTCCTCGATGCCATTTCTCAGAATTGTTGTTGATAACGAAATAGAGATGAGAGGTAGAGATAGTCCCACCGAGCGTGCCAAAATTTGTATACACAAATTTCGAGTCAAAATAAATAAGATAGGAAACAAAGTAATAAAGAAATTTAATTTATTTCAATAAATGTATTGAGTACAGTCTCTGCAAATAGTTTATAATAAAAATAAACTAATTCCTCTGATTCTGTTCCGTAGCTGGAAAGTGGCACGTGTTGATGTCGACGTGGAGTTGAGTATAGAGTGACGTTTTGTCAACGTCAACCTGTGGGATGACGTTTTATCAACGTCAACCTGTGGGATGACGTTTTGTCAACGTCAACCTGAGTTTGAGTGTGGTATGATGTTTTGTCAACGTCAACCTCAGGTTGAGTCTAGGATGACGTTTTGTCAACGTCAACCTGAATTTGAGATGACGTTTTGTTAACGTCAATCTGAGTTTGAAGGTTTTGTTTTAATGTATTCGACTGAGGGGTGACAAAGCTTGAATCTCGATCGAATATGTTTGAGTGTATTCGAGTGTATTTGAATGAGGGCTGACAAAGCTTGAATCCCACTCGAATGTGTTTGAGTGTATTCGAATGAGGGCTGACGAAAGCTTGAATCTCAATCGAATATGTTTGAGTGTATTCGAATGAGGGCTGACGAAAGCTTGAATCCCACTCGAATGTGTTTGAGTGTATCTAAACAGTCCGCACGGATTTGATGTGCAGGTTGACTATTTGCAGAGAGAATTCCAAGAGAATTTATGAGCTCTTGAGAATAATGATTTTCTAGTCCCCCTCAACTGAGAGAGGTGAGGTCTATTTATAGGGAATGGAGATCCCTTCATGGACTTGGTAGTTTATGGGCTTGGGCCCGTTTACGACTTGAAAGTCTATTTTACCTTTGCCATTTGACCATCTTATTTGGACTATAATATTGACTGGCCCAAATAGTTGACAACCCAAATTATATTTATTTTATTTTAGTTTGGATATTTTATTTAGGTGGGATAAATTAATTAAAGTGGGCTAACTATATTTATTTTAGCTCAATAATAATCAATTTATTTCAATGTAAAACACTAATAAATTTTTAGTGTCTACACTCATAAAGTAAATAAAATAATCCAAAGGGAACAACATGATCCAATTCATGATCCAATAACAACATAATTATTAATCCCTCATGTGAATTAATAAAATAAAGTTTCCAATCCCATATGCTTGCATTAATCATCCATACAAACATAATATAACCAACATAGACAACATGCTTCATACAACGGCATAAAACATGTAATTTCACTTGAATATAAATCACATATGAACCATAAATAGTTCCCTATACATGATACTACATCAATCCTAATCTTAGGACATGATACTAGTCTACTAACACATAGGTATGTATGTACCTTATGTAGGCAATATGCGAGGCCACTTTAACAACCTTAGAAGTCGCCTAAAGAGAATTCTCCGCCTACCAAATATCAATACAACCACTAATATAATCAATACTCAAATAAAATTTCAGCAACTTTAAAATATTTTAAACCCTCTTTAAAAGTGTTTAAAATCTTTTTTAATCATTAAAACTTCAATTATTAATGTCTCCTAGTATAGTACTACCATACTAGTCATTAAACTCTCAAAAACCCATACTTTGACAATTAAAACTTCATCATAAGCATACTAATAAAAATTCCAGCAGCTTATAATGTGTTTAAAACCCTTTAAAACATGCTTAAACATAATCATAAACATAAGAGTGTTCAATTTTCATAAACTACAATATAGTACTATAATTTCTAACTCATAAAACCCTAAAAATTCATGCTTTGATACTTAAAACCCTAGTTTAAACATAATTAATAAATCTAAAATTTAATTACTTTATTATACAAATTACATAATCTGAAATTTATATTTAAATTATCAAACTATAAACATTAATCATGAAATCATTAAATCAATCCTTAAAAAAACATAACTTAACATTAAATAAAATAGAGGAGGAAGGGAAATAAACCAAAGAGAGAGGAGAGAAGAAGACACGACAACCAAGAGGGGGAGGGACGTCGGCGGTGGCTGGCGGCATCGGTGGTCCGGCGGTGGCGAGAATTGGACGACGAAGAGGAGATCTAGAAGAAAATCGAGAGAGAGAAAACCGTGGGGGAGGAGAGAAAATTTAGGGTGAGTGTTTAATGTGTGGGAATTTTGGGTTTTGTTGGGTTTATATAGGTAACCCCTTGTGGGCTTAGGGAAGTGTGTTTGGGCTTTTAATAATCATTTAATGATTAGGTGCTTGAGTAGAGTTGGGTTCCTCTAACCCATTTTAAAATCCTTTACACTACAACTCAAAGATGTTTAAACTATTATATAATTTTCGAAGTATGACTAAATAAAATATTTAATTATTTAAAATCATAAAATAATTCTTTTGACTTTCAAATAGTCAACATACTAAGAAATAAATTATTTAAATAATAAAAAATATATAAATATATATTAAAATGTATTTATAAAATTCATAAAATTATGGGGGATTACAATCATCAACAAAGAGAAGACAATGAATATTAGCGGTTCTTGGATGAATTTTGAAACTAATCCCATAGTTCCTCTCCTGAGATTGAAGTGATAATTTATGCATAAAATAAACAAATAAGGTGATAGGGGATCACCCTGTCTGAGGCCCCTTGATGATCGAAACCAAGGAGAAGGAGATCCATTTACTTTTATGGAATAAGAAACATTAGTACCGCATTCTTTTATCCAAAGGATCCAAGAGGTAGGAAATCCAAATGCCGAAAGAGCTTCCCATAGGAAATCCCACTCGATTCGGTCATAGGCTTTTTCCATTATATCTAGTTTTAAAGCACACCATCCTGTTTTATTTTGCGATCTTTGGAAGGTATTAAGAGCTTCATGTGCGATCAAAATATTATCATGAATAGAGCGGTCCCAGGTGAAAGCATTTTGGAGGGGGATAATTTCTCTTTGCAGAATTAGCTGGAGTCGATTTACAATAATTTTTGAGATAGCTTTATAGATAG
This sequence comes from Beta corolliflora, assembly GCA_947648045.1. Taxonomy (NCBI): domain Eukaryota; kingdom Viridiplantae; phylum Streptophyta; class Magnoliopsida; order Caryophyllales; family Amaranthaceae; genus Beta; species Beta corolliflora. The sequence continues at coordinate 1,366,833 of CANSZD010002978.1, forward strand.
CGTTGATTAGACTAATTGGTCTGAAATGATCAGGGGTTTCCGGTGCTTCTTTTTTGGAATAAGGGTAATTAACGTGTGATTCAAAGAGGGGGGTACTATTTTGTGGGAGAAAAAGCTTTGGATGGCCAGAATGACCTCTTTCTCAATTATGGGCCAATAAGCCTGATAGAACTTTCCCCCAAAACCATCGAGTCCTGGAGCTTTATTAAGATTGATATCAAGATTGCATTTTTAATCTCTTCATGAGTGATGGGTGCTAACAAATTTGTACAATTGTCCTCCAGAACTATAGGTTTAAGAAAGCTTAGATCTAAATTTCTTGGTACAGAGTGGGAAGATTGAAACTGGGCTTGGAAGGATTTGGAGAGTAAATCCATGAGTTCATGATGTGAATCAACCCACATTGGCCCAAAGCGTTGTTAAGTCTGATGAAAATAGTCATATGAGCTCTAGCTTTTTTCATTTTGTTATAGAAGAAACGGGAATTGCGATCACCTTGGGTAAGCCAAGATTTGCGAGAAACATTGCCCCACGATTTCTGGTTAAAAATTAATAATTTTTCTCTTTCGGCTAATAACCTGTTGATATGGTTTATCAAAATGGTATTGAAAGGTTGTTGCCAAAATTTCATCTGTAGCTCTTTTATATTTTCATCAATGGCAGACAGTTTATCTGACATGTGTTTGTACTTGGTCTTAGCCCATGATTTTAGTTCGGTTTTAATACGATTCAATTTTTGTTGTATGCGAAAAAATCATGATCATTTAATGTTGATGTTCCAATTTTTTTTAACGATTGAATGAGAGTTCTGATTGAGTATCCAAAAGTTTTGAAATCTGAACGGTGGTGGTTTGTTTAATTCTCCCTCATTAGTTGAAAAAAATGAGTGGTGCGTGATCAGAGACTGTGAAATTACCATAGGAAATTGTGCAATCATTGAAGTCATTATAGAATGTAGGATGGCTAATAGCCCTATCAAGGCATTCATATATTAGAGTGTTGTTAGAGATTCCTCTCCAAGAGAATGCTTTTGAAGGCAAGGTATGTCAATAGCAGAATGATTTGCCATTAAGGTTGGAAGTCTTTTGAGTTGATTTTTTCTCAAGGGTGAGCCGCCTAATGTGTCCTGATGCAATAACATTTCATTAAAGTCACCTAGAAGGAGTCAAGGATGATGTAATTTGGAGAAGTAAGCGTTTAGCTATGTCCAAAAGGCATCTTTTTCTATGTTTTTTGCAGGGCAATATATTCCCAGTATTGAGTAAGTTTTGTTATTAGGTTTATATAAAACTTCCAAGTGCACCAAGCGATCACTCAAGTGGTGGCTTTGTATAGAAATATTTGTGTTGTTCCAGCAGACCCAAATTCCTCCTGCATGGTTGACTATATCTACTATTACGTTGTTGTGAAATTGTAGCGTTTTTAGTATCTGATTGCTATTCATGTTATTAGTTAGTGTTTCTATGACGAAAATAATATCTGGTTTGCACTTATTTTTTAGATATATTAATTCGCTTAAACCTTAGGGTTTATTCCCCCTCTTGAATATTCCAGCTTAAAATTTTCATAATTCATTTTTAGTTGGTGTCCCTTTCTCTTGATCATGTTCGTTAGTGGTAAAACCCAGCACCACAAAATTACTATGTAAGATATGCTTCAACTTCTCGTCTTCATGTGTGAAAACACCTGCAACATTGAACAAACAGGTCAGGGGGTGGAAAACACCCCTGTGATATAGCGAGTGTCTAGCACTCGGTTCATTAGGGCTATAAAAGCCTGAGCATTTTTTTTAACCAAACGGTTCAAAGTTTCGAAGAGAATGGCCCAGCCCAGTTTAGAGATTGATGTAGGAACTGTCACCCAAACATGGGAAAGTCTGCCTGCATTTTGGGCCGCGATTGGAGGGATCAAATGGACGAAAAGTCTGCGAGATGAAATGAAGACGAACTTAGCCCAAAAATTCAATGACCAATTACAGAAAATTGTAGATGGCAAAAATGCTACTCCCTCCGTAACACATTACTTGCAACAATTGGACTAGGGGGATTTCGTAGGCAAAATTTGGTAAGTATGGGTAAAGGAGATTAATTATGAAAAAGTAGGAGAAAGAAATCACATGGGTTGAGGAAAGAAAAAGTAGGAGAGAGAAATCATATGGGTTAAGAATATTAATTATGAAAAAGTAGGAGAGAGAAATTACATGAGTGGGACATTTTACATGCTAAATTTTGCCATATATGGAAAGTTTTAAATTGTTGCAAGTAATATGTTACACCCATTTTTGGCAAATGTTGCAAGTAATGTGTTACGGAGGGAGTAGAAAAGTTGCATTATGGAAGATTAAAGCAAACATAAAAGTTAAATAGAAGAAGAATTCCAAGAACTCCATTATATTTAATCTTGTAAGTACAAATTTAGGAGTTGATACAAAAGGATGAGGACCTAATAAAGGAAAAAGTACAACTAAGCTAAAGAAGGAAAATAAGATGTGAACAATTATAGAAAGAAAAACAAAGGTCCTCACAAGTAACCCAGAAAAATTGTAATTCTTGAACATGATTAATAATTAATCGAAGAAGGAGATCCTTCAAACTCTTTCCTTTTGCGGCGTTTTTGACCATCAACCGACTGATCTCCCTCACCCGAACCCGAAGGACTTGAAGGGTTTGAAATAATCTCAGTCATATCCACATCAAACAAGACATTGGAATTATGACGAATGACTCCCAACGCTTGAAGGAATTCATCATCTAAGTCATCATTTGGAGCTCCAATTTGGAGGTCTTCATTACCACAGATTGGGCTCAAAATGGGTAGATTAAGTTGGACCCCATCATTGCTATTAATTTGAAATTCAGTAAGAGAAGCAAAAGCATTTGAAGTAGAAACCTTCAATTATAGTTTGAAGTGCAAGGAGCTACACAATTAAAACAAGAGTACAAACAACACTAACTATAGTATTGGTTGTGTAGTGCAATGATAGAGAATATGTAAATATTCTCAGTATATTTGTTAACATCCCTATAGAGATTTATTGTGTAAATATACTGAGAATATTTACATATTCTCTATCAAATCCTTTCCTAATAGAAATCTGATACCATGTTATTCTTGTCCTCTTGGGAAGCATGTTAAACTCTCTTTTTATTCTTCTACTAGTGTTTCTTTTTTGCCTTTTGATATAATTCATGCTGATATCTAGACTTCTCCTATTACAAGCAAATTGGGTCACAAATATTACTTAGTACTACTTGATGATTTTTCTCATTTTGTTTGGGTGTTTCCGTTAAAATATAAATCTCAAGTCTATGTCACAAATCTCAAGGACATCAAAACTTTTCAATGTGATAATGGGCGTGAGTTTGATAACACTCCTTTTCATCAGTTTTGTTCCACAAATGGCATGACATTTCGTTTTTCTTGTCCCTACACTTCATCTCAAAATGGTAAGGCGGAGCGTATGATTCGTACTATCAACAATATGATTCGTACTCTTCTCTTTCATGCATCTCTTCGCCCTACCTTTTCGGTGTATGCATTATATATGGTGCCCCATCTTCTCAAAATATTGCCCACGAGTGCTCTTCACAATAAAACTCCCACTAAAATTCTTTTTCGCCGCATCCCATCTTATGATCATCTTAGTACTTTTGGGTGTTTGTGTTATCCTAACTTATCTTCCACCACTCCACATAAGTTAGCTCCTCGCTCCACTCCTTGTCTTTTTTTGGGTTTTCCTTCTAATCATCGGGGATACTTGTGTCTAGACTTATCATCTCACAAAATGATAATCTCCCGTCATGTAACATTTCATGAAGATGTGTTTCCATATGTCAACATTCAACAATTTCAAACTCACTCTTATGATTTTCTGGACCAGGATTGTATTTCCCCTCTCCTTTCTTCTCTAAATCTAACCGGCCCACATCAAAATGCAGCCCATCCCATTACCACTGACCACCCGCAGCCTTCTTTCCCCCCTTCTCCTGCTGGGCCAGCGTCTCCTTTCCCTCCTAGGCCCACGCTGACCCCTTCTCAAATGCCGCCCAGCTCCCCTACCCTTCATCAGCCTTCTCCTTCGGCCTCATCACCTGAGCCCAACAATTCCCCTCTTGAACCTCATTCTCCCCCTCATTCGGTCAGGCAGCCCACTCACCCCATGATAACCCGAGCCCAAAGTAGTGTATTCAAACCCAAAATACAATTCAATCTCTCCACTACCACCATATCTCCCTTACCTAAAAGCCCAAAACTTGCCTTGCTTCATCCACATTGGAATGCTGCCATGCATGAGGAATTTGATGCTCTAACTAAACAGCACACTTGGGATCTTGTTCCCAAACCAGATGGGGTGAATATTATTCGTTGTTTGTGGTTGTTTCGCCATAAATACAGGGATACAGGTGAACTTGAGCGTTACAAAGCTCGCCTTGTTGCTAATGGAAAGTCTCAACATGCCGGAGTGGATTGTGATGAAACTTTCAGTCCTGTGGTTAAACCTGCTACTATTTCGACTGTCCTCAGCATTGCTATGGGTAAGAAATGGCCAATTCATTAGTTAGATGTCAAGAATGCTTTCTTGCATGGTGCTCTTAAGGAAACGGTATACATGCACCAACCTCCCGGGTTTGTGGATCCGTCTGCTCCCACTTATGTATGTCGTCTTCGTAAATCTCTTTATGGCCTTAAACAAGCTTCCCGGGCTTGGTATCACAGGTTTGCTCAGTTCTTGTTGCATCTTTGGTTTGTTTGTAGTCGCAGTGGCACATCTATCTTCATATACCATCATGGCCCTGATACTGCATATCTTCTATTGTATGTGGATGATATTGTGTTGACTGCTTCTTCTGATCACTTAAAACATCGCATCATTCATCTTCTCAAGTCTGAATTCTCCATGACTGACTTGGGACAGTTGAGCTATTTCTTAGGCATTTCGGTTCAGCGCACCGCAAATGATATGTTTCTGTGTCAAAAGAAGTATGCTGAGGAGATCATTCATAGAGCCAAAATGAGCAACTGTAAAATTGTTCCCACTCCAGTTGATGTTAAATCAAAACTCAGTGCTGAGGATGGTGCACCAGTTCTTGATCCTTCCCTATATAGGAGTCTTACAGGGGCTTTTCAGTATCTTACCTTTACTAGGCCTGATATTGCATATGCCGTTCAACAAGTGTGTCTGTTCATGCATGGTCCACGGGAACCTCATTTCAATGCTCTAAAGCGCATTATTCGGTATATCAAAGGTATTTTGGTTTACATTTGTACCCATCTCCTCCTAGTAGGTTGATATCCTACACCGATGCTGACTGGGGTGGTTGTCCAGACACTCGTAGATCTACTTCTGGGTACTATGTCTTTTTAGGTGATAATCTCATCTCTTGATCTGCTAAACGTCAAGCTACCCTTTCTCGATCGAGTGCTGAGGCCGAATACAGAGGCGTTGCGAACGTCGTTGCCGAAACATGTTGGCTGCGGAATCTCCTCTTAGAGCTTCATTGTTCTCCACGTAAGGCCACTCTTGTCTACTGTGATAATGTATCCGCTATTTATTTAGCCAGCAACCCCGTGCATCACCAACGTACTAAACACATTGAGATGGATATCCATTTTGTTCGTGAAAAGGTTGCATTGGGTCATGTGCGAGTCCTTCATGTTCCCTCAGCTTATCAGTATGCAGATATCTTCACCAAAGGTCTTCCTCGGCAACTGTTCCTTGACTTCAGATCCAGTCTGAGCGTCCGACCTCCTCCCGCTCCGACTGAGGGGGTGTGATAGAGAATATGTAAATATTCTCAGTATATTTGTTAACATCCCTACAGCACTACTACAAATATGGGCAAAGTGACCACCCATAAGAGACCATTTTGATGACATAAGTGATTATTTAGCAAAAAACACCTAATTTCTTTGATATGAGGTCTCGTATATTATGATAAAAAGACCTTCTTTTTAGAAATGTGGTCTTTTTGCACATCCTCAAAATCACAAATATTAAAGAAACCACTTATTTTTGTTAAGTGGTTATTTTGATTTTATATCATTTTAGAGAAAATATGGATTCCTAAAATATATATTAGCGGGTACGGTGATGAATTGTGAATTGAAGAGGAAAAAAGGCGCCTGAATTTTTTAAACAAGGAAGTGAGGAATAAACTTATTCCAATTTCAAACAACCCTAATTAAAGGAATACTTTATTCCTTCTTCGATAATTACAATTCACATCTCGTTCTTCTTCCTAGAGCACCGATAACACAATAGAACCGCCAGATTTTGCGTGCGAACCCACCTAAAATTCCTTCGCCGGCTACCGTCGCCAGTACTCGGAATTCGCCGGCCAATATTCCTCGTCGGTCTACTCGTCTTCGCCAGCCATTTCTCCCGCCAGTATACTATGTTTCATTACCTGTCTACCACCACCGCGTTATCACCGACGATCGAATTATCACGGTAAGTGTCGATCAATTCATCTCGCATTCGTAGTTGTTTGTTTGTTATGCTTAGTTTGGATATGTATATTCACTTGAAATTTTGGAATTGTACATTAGGATATAATTGAATTTTCATATTTCTTTTATTGGAACGAGTGAGTCTAGAAGAACCCTGTTCTTCAGCCATTAATTCTTGCAGAAAAGACATAACCTCATCAACATTAACTCTAGAAACTAAAATTTTGGCCTTATTTTTAACACCCAGTTCTATCAATTTAAGATTTTGATCACTGTTTTTAAGTAAACGACCTCCATAGATGAGATTGATTGATGATGGAGTGCAATTTGATTGCTTGGCTATCTCTTCCATTAACACGTGTACTATCCATTTTTGTAATTCTACTTCTATAACACCTGACCCGACCATGTTCCCCCCTATTTTCAGTTTCACAGCCATAGTTGTGGAATTGCAGAGGAAAAAAAAGGTGGGATTGAGAGTTTGAAGACGATGAAGTGTTGTGATAAATTTGAGTGAAGGATGGGTTGGATTTTAAGAGTTACAGGGTGAATTATTGTGTATTTATAGATTTATCTGAAAAAAGTTTATAGAAAAGCTGATGGGTTGGACTCTAGGACTCAGTAGCAAGTAACTTGTAGCATGGTCTTCTTCCTCTTAAAAGCAATTACCATATCATTACAGTTCATTGCCCATAAACCTATCATAAAGGTTCTAGAAAAGCTACTGACTGTATAAGGGAATAGGTTATACATATACAAGGGTAAGATAAGGAGCTTGAATTTATGGAAATCTTACTTCATAAATTATGAATACCAACAAAATTATTCAGTTCCCCTTTAAATGCCTTAACATCAAAAGTAATGTCCCAGTTGATGATTACATATTCATTAGCCCTCACTCTTTCACCTAACATTCAATAAAAGCCTATAAGGGACTTTTAATCAACTACAAACACCTTTATTCTAGACTCTTTGAATTGTCATACTTAGTTGTTTGTTTGTTAGGGTAATTGAATTGTCATATTTATTTTATTGGGATTCATGTTTAATTTGTTTGTAGATTTTGATTGTAAATTAGATGGGCAGATTATATGCTAAGGATTTTGAATTCCAATAGTTGTGCGAGATTTTTGAATTCAATTGTTTGTTAGAGTATACCCCTCTTCATAGTTAAGGTTGTAACTTATATACTTATATGTGTCAGTGCTTTCAATATGCTCTTGTCTATAAGCATCTAATGCTACTCATTTGTTAGCTTGTTAGTTTGAATCACCTGGTCAAATCTAGTTGAGTTCATGTCACTTAAACTTCAATTTAAGAAACAAGATGCAGAAAGGATTTATATAAATCATCTTGTAGATGTGCTGAAAATTATAGTCCCTCTTGCTATTATGGGGGCACATCATCTGCTAGTATAGCGATAGGCTGTCCATGACACTGGTAGGACATTGTATTGGGTCTGAATCTGTTATATGTATGTGTTAGTTGTTACCATTAGTCCGTGGAATGGAGTGGAGTTTTGGCTTGATCCTGCTGGAGCAGATATTCGTGAATTTGCTCAAAGGACCATCAATGAGTATGTATCCAAAGTACATTTCATATATTTAACTCATAATATTAAAGTAACTATATAATTATTCCTTGACAATTTGTTAGGGGAATCATAAAATTTAGCCTCGTATACCGAAAGGACATCAAAAAAATGAAAAAGAATTCGATAATCAATTAAGTGGAAGAAACCCGAGGTATGTCATTCTAATTTTTTATTATTCTGATGCATATATATTGATGCTTATTAAAATTAATATGTAATATGACTAATTGTATAATTACCTCTATGAACAAGTGTCCTCGTCAACCCCAAGAATCTCGGAACTGTGGATATTATATTTGACGATATATGCTCGAAACTATAGAGAAAAGGCGACAAGTGATTCCTGATAAGGTATCAATTCTTACAAAACACCATTCACTTGCTTATTTGTCGTATCAATTAACTGTGCTTGAAGCTAACCAACATTCATACTTGCCAAAATAGTTACTATCATGATTGACAACATATATCATATAAATATATTTTTAATTAATTTTATTAATGCTTTGTAGTACTTTGGCAGACTTACAACTGAATATTCTCAAAATAAGCTTGACGAGTTAAGAGATTTATGGATCAAATACGTGGAGGAATATAAACAAGCGGATGAAGAGGAATCAGAAGAAAGTGTTGATTTTGATTAGGTGATAAGCAGGAATAGATAGGTAATTAGTTGCATCAAAGAGTTGATAAATATACTCTGCAGATGAGTTGAAAAAAATAATAGTTGCTCTAGCTATCTTTTGAAAATTTAGTTGATTTTTTGAATCTTCACACATCGATATTATTTTGTAATGAATGGTATTCCATGAATCAAATTTTTGTCAAGTTATATAGTAATTCGAACTTTGTTCATGCAAATGGCACGCGATTTTGTATGCAATATCAACTATAAATTATTGGTCAATTAAATAAAGCCACAAAACGGCTAGAATTTCTCCATTTAAAAAAAATGAGGCAAAGAGACCAATTGTTCTAATGTATGGTCTCTTATCTCAAATTAAATATAGTCACCAAGGAAGATCAAAGAGACCACCTTTCAAACTGAGTGGTTTTTTTGAGAAAGACAAAGAGACCACCTATATATAATAAATGGTTTTTTAGTACGATGAAAGAGACCATATTTGTTTTTTACATGGTTCCTTATCCTTCTTAATCTTTCCCTACTACAATACATAAATAACCACCTATTGAAAGAAATGGTATTTTCTTTCAATGTAACCACCCATAATAAGTGGTCTTTTATCCTGAGAGACCACTGAGCTAGAGACCACCTCTAAAGTGGTCTCTAAAGGGATTTTTAGGGGGTCTCTTTAAGTCTTTTTGTAGTAGTGTACAGATTTATTGTGTAAATATGGCAAGTATATATTCTCATAGAATTAGGTTGTACATGAGGACCTACATATACTCAATGAATGAGAATACTCGACTAAGGAGAATTACATAATTAACATGCAATACCAACTTTGAGTTTGGTGCACTCGGTGATATGTATTGCTAGATGCCTACATATTCAACCAGATCACTATATGTCTATCCACCTTCAAAATCCTTTATTCCCCCATCGTACTCCCCATCACGGCTTAGTCGTCACCAAAACATAGAAATTAGATATTTATCTAAATTTGGTAGAATTTGTGACGATGACAGAACCCATTATATGTGGACTGTGGTGTTACCTGTATATTCCTTTTAGTTGGTATTGCTCGCCCCTCGTTGTGCCCAAACTATAGCTAGTGTCATATAAGCCAAATTTTTGTTTTTCCAAAAGAAACTACATTGTCATTTTTTCTAAATAGCAATCTATTCATTCTCTTATAAATGTATATATTTCGAAATCTAGTATTATGCACTTATTTTCATCTGAAACGTAAATGGTCAATTGGGGGGGGGGGTTTTGTATTAAGAGTCCTGGCTCATTTTCGAAAACGAACTTCGATGAGTTTGTGGCACATGTGCTCCACATAAATCATAATCAAGATGTGTGTTTTGTAACATGGATCAAGTATAATTCTTTTTCCATTACAAAACTACACATGTTGTTGGAGTGCAGTTGAGGTCAAGCCAAACTTCGTTTGGGCAATGTCTAGCCTATTGTCAAATAAGTTCGTTAAAGGAAAAGGTTCAATCAAGTTGATTTATGTTAAAGCTAGAGGTGATCATGGGCCGGAGCGGGCCGGGTTCAGGCCGGGCCGTGTCTAAAAAATTTTGCCCATTGGTCGGGCCGGGCCAAAATTTTGTGCCCAAAGCCCGCTATTTCGGGCCAAAAAGAGCGGTCTTTTCGAGTCAAAATCGGGCTGCCAAAAATTAGACTAAAAAGTCATATTTGGCTTGCCCAAAGCCCGTCTCAAAGCAAAAAAAAACGGGTCGGGCCCGACCGCGTACCAAAAAATTCTGCCCAAACCCGCCCAAAAATCGGGCAAGGCCGGCCCGGGCCCGCGGACCGGGCTGGAGTTGATCAGCTCTAGTTAAAGCTCAATTTCGGGTTACCAACTTCTACTCTCAGAGTATTATCCGGGTATGATTTTGATGATTTCATTAGGAAAAATTACATGAAGCCTACTACAATTCTAACCCATCTATCCTTTCTAATAAAATTGTTCTAAAACTAAGAAATAAATATAAATATCCGTAACAACAATCAACAAAAGTTGGATTAGAGTAACTAATAAATATAGTATCTCTATTATATAAGGCAACTCTTGAGGACTTTGGTGTCCACTTGAGTTACCCAAATTACCCCCAACTATAAACAAAAATTACAGTTGCAATCATTTAATAAATTTAAAAAACAAAAGTAAAATAAGGAAAAAAAAGGGGGAAAAGAATCCTAACATTTGCGTTAAAATAGACAGCCAAGCAGTTACTTTACTTCACTGTGTTCATCTTTTCCTTTTTTTTTTAATGCACTAATTAATTGTAAAGGCAGTTTTTTCTACTTCTTCAGTTTCTCCTCTTCTCCTTCCTCTTATTTCAACTTCTCTCATGAATGAGGATAAAATTGAAAATATCCACATAATCACGCATACGTGATGTCACGCACGCATCGCGTGCAAAAAATACTAGTTTGAAATGTGAGAATTAAGTTAGTTTAGTGACAAAATTTCCTGAAATTTTGTAGTCAAAAGTTGACTCAACATCTTGATTATCTTAATTGGTCTTTCAGGACCTTGACCCATAAAATAAAATTTTGAGAAAAAATCGAAGTGTTATCATCATTTATTTGTTTCAATTGCATGACATTGGCCGAACTTCATATCAGCATGTATTCTGCCGATTTGTGAAGTAATTTTAGCGGTGTCAATTTCAGGAATCAAACTACATAACTTCTACGGCAAGACATTAGACGTGTAGATGGAGTGCAAAGTCAAAGTGCAATGTTGCTTTGGCGTGTTAACTCTTTGTCATGCTCATAGTAATTGGCCCAAATATTTACTACTCCACTATTGGAGTAATTGGACAGAATTTGGACTACAGTATTTTTCTCCCTTACAAAAAGGAAAAATTGGGGATCCTTTTTGTAAGGAGTGAGAATCAAACTCCTTTTACAGGGGTGAAAGGAGGGTCTTAGAGCATCTACAATGGGTTGGTCTTAGGTTGGTCTACCAAATAGTAAAACTAGCTTTGGTTGGTTTTACCATTGGGGCCATTGGCCCTTGGAGTGGATTGGTCTAGAAATCCAGACCAACTTCACCTCGGATGGAGTGCACACGCCTAATAAGGAGATGCCGCGTGGCGAAGAAAACTGGCGAAATTTTTTTTTTTTTTATTTCAAAAGCATTTAAACGCTGGGTTTAGAAGGAAAACTCACGAAGAATAGCGCGGAAGCAAGCACGAAGCTCAGCGTTTGACAAAATCGTGTGGGGCAAGCTGACAGATGTGCTGTCAGTGGCTCTGACGCGCGTCAGATGCCACTGACCAGCAAATCTGTTGCTGCCAAGTGTGCGGACTGGTTTTTGTTGTCCTTTGCTGATTTCTTCAAAGGCCATTTTTACAACATTAAAATTTTGTAACCATAATTAAAAAAAATTAGGTTATAATATAAAAAAAAATTACAATATCGGCTATAAAATATTTTTATCTATAAATTGAGCCCAAATTTCATATATTTTACCACACTTCTTCCCAATCTATTTTTTTTCTAATTACTCTCTCCTACCTAATATTACTTATACAATTACTCCCAAAATAATCCAAACCACCCACAAAATCCCCAAAATAATTTGTTCGTTGTTTTTAATTTATAATGTCAAGTTAACATAATTTATTTTAACGTAATTAATTTAAGGTAATTTAATGTAATACAATTTCACTTAATGTAATCTAATTAGCTTTTATTAATTTAAATTATCTATTTCATATAAAAATAAACATTTAGGTAGGAGATAGAGTATATGGTGGGGTATGGTAAAAGTAGGAGAGAGAAATAGAAAAACCAAGTAAGACCAACCAAACCATTGTGAGAAAAAAAAGATGAGTTGGTGGGAGTTTTAGTGGGATGTGAGGTGTAAGAAGGAAGGAAGGAGAGAGAATGACAAAAACTCTAAGACTAACCAAGACCAACCAAACCATTGTACATGCTCTTACAACCATTAGGCCAACATTGATCCTCCTATTGGACTATACAATTAGAGAAGCACTTTTTCACTCAATGTACATTTGTAAAATCGTACAATATATATATATATATATATATATATATATATATATATATATATATATATATATATATATATATATATATATATATATATATATATATATATATATATATATATATATATATATATATTTTGAACAGGTAATCATACAGTATTATATGAATTTCGATCTCCAAGCCTTTTATATTTTCCCCTATATGTTGTCTAGAAATTTACATTGATATACCTCTAGAAGAATGAACATTATAATGTGACATGTTGTTAGATTTTGTTTTTATAATGTATAGTTTTTCTAATTTCAACTTTTCATAATTTTTATTCATACGTAATTATAGATATTAATGATCAAATGTTTATTTTGAAGACCTTAAACAGACAAATGGAGCAAAATTAGGTATCAGAAGTGTTTTTTTATCCTTTCCTTTGAGGGTGGGGTGTAACACCCCGACAATTCTCTCTTTTCTCAAGTACCTTTTTAATATAAAACATAGAGAATTATCAAAGTATTATCGCCCGTATAAAAACCAATTGGCTTATTCACAATTTTACAGCGGAAAACATAATAATAACTTTAAAAATAAAAACTTAGTCAACTACAAAGTCAACTACAAAACCAACCAACAAAGTCAAAGACAAACTTAAAACCAAACCAACTACGAAAAGCATAAATTTAAAGTATGATAAATAGTCTAACAAGCTCTCCAATCCCGAACTCAATGATGCATCATCTTCAAACCTATAGATGGACAATGCATTATTGATCCCTAGAGACTGCTCACCAAAATGGGTCATCATAGGATCAATAAGGCATAGCCATAATCAACATACACAACAAAAGCACGTAATCAGCAAAGCTGAGTACTACATATTAAATAAATAAATAATCCTAACATGATACTAATAAATAGTAAGCAGGAATAATTAATAACATAATAACTTGCAGATAACTTTTACTGAACTAAACTTTAATAACATTCTTATTATTTAAATGGAATAGTCAATGGACCGAGTTGTCTAACTAAAACCAGCCTTCCCTTTGGAAGACGAAATACGGGCGCGACTCCGTATTCCCATGACCTACGATATCGAGGAACCTTTTAAATAAAATAGGACACGGTAGGTGATCAATCTGGTCCTAGGAAAAGCCATGGGCTACCACCATGTACTCCAACTCATAATTGTCCAACACTTCAAACGTACACCAGTCTAAAGCTATTGCTATCCAGTTTAACTTTACATGATTTACCAGTTATTATTTATTATGACTCACAAGTAAAACAACATCATAATCAATCAACAATCACAAACTTCCATTTTTATCTTAGGATTAGATAAGTGATAACACGACTTAACAACCCAAGATTAATTCCAACTTTAATCCAAACTTTCTTATTTGTTGAACCTAGCCAACAACCAAACTACCTTTCATAGGTATAATATATCAGCTTACCAAATAAGGCCCTCGGTCCTTATAAAGTGGTGAAATACTCAAAAGGGAACAAATGATCAATCATGATCCAAACTAATATATATATTAATTCCCCCATGTGAATTAATAAAATAAAGTTCCCAACCAACATGCTTGCATCAATCTTCCATACAAACATGATATAAATCTCATAATATAAATCTCATAATCAACATGTTTACACAACAGCATAAAACATGCAAAATCCAACATAATAGAAATCATATACGAACTCAACATAGTTCCTATACATGATACTACATAATTCTCCTTCTTAAAAATCATGATACTACTCCAACCAACACATAGGTATGTACTTACCTTGTGTAGACAAATTGAGAGGCCACTTTAACAGTCTTAAAAGTCGCCTAGAGAGAATTCTCCGCCTAAAACAACCAATATAAATTCACAATAAATCCTTTATGAATTTACAGCAATAATAAAATATTTTAAACCCTTCTTAAACATGTTTAAAAACCTTTCCCATAATAAAACTTGATTATTAAACCTTCTAGCATAATACCTACTACACTAGTGGTTAAAATCCATCATAAAACTCCATAATAATACTCCCTTAATATTTCCAGCAATATATCATAAGTTAAAACTCCCTTAAAACATATTCAAACATACTTAAAATCATAAAGATAATAAATTTCATAACTTACAATAAACTACTATGATTTTCTAACTTTCAAAACCCTAAAAATTCATGCTTTGATAATTAAAACTCTAATTTATACTCAATATGCAAAACTGAATTTTATTTCTTCAATACATAAATTATATAACTTAGATTCAATATTAAATCATCAAACTATAACTTTTAAGCACAAACAAATTAAAACAAAACTTAAAAATATAAACTTTGAATAAAACTTGAGGAGGAAGGAAAGTAATCAAACCAAAGCAAGAAGAGAGGAAGGACACGTCGGCGGCAAGGAGTAGCGGCGGCAGCGTCTGGGAGGCCGCCAGTCGGCCGCGAGCAGTGGTGGTGGCCGGAACTGGTGGCCGACTGAAGGAGGAGAAAACCGAAGGAGAGGAAGAAGGAAGAAAAGAAAAAGAGAGAGAAAAAGAATGAGGAGTCCGAAAATTCGGAAGGAAGGACGAGAGAGAAAATAATTGTGTGGGAAATTTTGGGGTTTATGGGGGTTTATATAGATTCCCCTTGTGGGCTTAGGAAAAGGTAATTGGGCTCGAATTATAAATCATTTTCCAAGCCTAAGAGTGTTTGGGTTCCTCAAACCCATTTAAGAGTCCTTTTCCAAATCCAAAAAGTGTTTCACTCATTTCAAATACTTTTCAAAGCATGACTTAATAAAATATTTGACTTCTTTAAATCATTAAAATAATTCCTTTGACTTTCAAATAGTCAACATTTGAAGAAATAAATCATTACAATACTAAAATATATTTAAATATAAATAACTATACATTAAAATATACGGTTATTTCACCAAATACCCCTGACAAATAAATTTATTCACCAAATACCCCCACTTTTTTTCGAATTCACCATATACACCTGACTTTTAAAAAAATTCACCAGATGCCCTTATTGACTAACGGAGTTAACTCCGTTAGTCATTAACCCTAATTAATCCTAAAAAATCCTAATTAACCCTAAAAAAGCCCTAATTAAACCTAACTAAACCCTAAGTAAACCTAAAAACCCTAACTCTCTCTCTCCCTAACCCAACCCCACCCCCCAACCCTAGAGCCACCAGCCCACCACCCAACCCCACCCCCACCCCCCTCCCCCTCCCCCAGCGAGCCCACGCAGCCCCCTCCCCCCCCCCCACCCGGCGCACCCCACACATACCCCCTCCCCGGCACCCCCACCCCCACCCCACCACCCCCACCCCCCACAACTCCAACCCCACCAGCCCCCTCCCTCCCCGACCACCCCCACCCGCCGCGCCTCCCCCTCCCGACCACCTTAGCCCGGATCCCCCTCCCCTTCCCCAAAGAAATCGGTTGCCCCACCCCTCCCCTTCCCCGCGAACTCGGTTGCTCCCACTCCCCTCTCCCCGCGCCACCCCCAGCCCACCGCGCCTCCCCCTCCCGACCACCCCGGCCTGCATCCCCCTCCCCTTCAATTCAACAAAAAGAATTCAACAATACTACAATAGTACCAAAAATTCAATTCAATAAATTCGGGTATAAAATCATAGCAAATATTCGTAACAAATTCGCAACTAAAAGATGTAGATTAAACAAAATCACCGTCGTGGCTGGTGGTGGTGATAAGCGAGACGTTGCGGTGCCCGGTGAGTTGGTGACTTGGTGGTCGTGCGGTCGGACTTCGAGGGTCGCGGGCTAGTGACGTGGTTGACGAAAAAAGCCGTGGTGGGCCGGTGATTGGTGGACGGTGGTTGAGAGAGAAGGGAAATATCGAAAGACCGAGATAGAGAGAAGGGGAGTGAAAGCCACGAGTTCACGAGAGAAGATGGCTACCGGGCCTGGTGGTTGTGCGTCGAAATTGCAAGTTGTGGTGGGGTTGGAGTTGTGGGGGGGTGGTGGGTGGGGGTGGGGTGGGAGGGTGGTGGGCTTGGGGGTGGGTTTAGGGTTAGTTAGGGTTTTAAGGTTAGTTAGAGTTTTAGGGTTTTTAGGTTTAATTAGGGTTTAATTAGAGTTTTTTAGGTTAATTAGTTAATTAATTAACGGAGAACTAACGTCCGTTAGCCAAAAAGGGCATTTTTGGTATTTTTTGAAATGTCAGGGGTATCTGGTGAATTTTTTTAAAGGTCAGGGGTATTTGGTGAATTTTGAAAAAAGTGGGGGTATTTGGTGAATAAATTTATTTGTCAGGGGTATTTGGTTAAAAAACCGTAAAATTATTTACAAAATTCATAAATTTACGGGGGATTACATGGGGTCGGTGGTTTGAGCCTTTGAAGGGCACATAAAAAAGAAGTTGTAGGACTATTGATTTTTATTTTGTTGTAACAACAACGTTTTCTAATGAATTTTGTTGCAATACTAAATTGTTCTGGTTTAGTTGAGTAAGGCTTAGGTTTTGAAAAATAATATGTTTAATCCTATAAAATGGACCTAATGATCAAATGTTATAATCACATATAATACACTGTACTTATAGATATTATTATTCTTATCTGAAAGAAATACTAAATTGTGTAAAAAAAAAAAAAGACTAAATAATGCGTTACAATTCATCTAATTAAATATATCTTCATGAGTTGAAAAACTATATTGTAGATGGATCTTATTTTAAAGCATATTACAAGCACTCTCTAATGGTAATCAAATTATAATGTTCTGAATTATGTAGCAAAATTTATATTCAAGTTACATAATATAATAATTTAGGTTGTTTATTCAAAACCAGCCTCTAATTTCCCCTATCCGAAACTCCTTTTATTTATTTAAATATAGGTAGAACTCTATTTTTTTAAAAGATTTAAAATAAAAATTAATGACATGACAATCCTACGTGGTGCACTCTATTTTATAAGTTGTAGGACTATATTGTAAATGCATCTTATTTCGAAGCATATTTCGAGCACTCTCCAGCAAAAGTTATATTCAATTTACATAATATAATAATTTAGGTTGTTCATTCATAACCAAACTCTAATTTTCGTTTATCTAGAACTCCTTATATGAATTTAAATCTATGTAGAACTCTATTTTTGTAAAAAGTAAAAAATAATAATTGATGACATGACAATACTAACTCTATTTTTTTAATAGATAAAAATCATATAACTAATATGTAAAGCAGCGTCCAAAAGTCAGCTCACGAGGTCGCGACATGAATAGGTTTTGTAGAAAAGCCGTAATTCTAATTGAATTTCTAATACTAATTGCAGTTTGTTATTTTAATAAGTTAGTATAGTCAATATTTATTTTTATACGTTACTTTAAAATAAAATTTTAAATATAGTATAAATGGATCTTATTTCAAAGTAGTTTTTAAACACTTTCTAATAGTACAAAAATTATAATTTTTCGAATTATATATTAAAAGTTATAATCGATTTACTATACTTAAGTTTTTCATTATGAATCCAACTCTATTTCTACTTATCCTAGATTCGATACAGGTATTTCTATTACTTTGTAGCTCTATCTTTTAATAAAAATGACATGGCAGTTAATAAGCGCGACAAATGACGTCCAATGAGGATGTCAAATGTCGCGACCTCGTGAGCTGACTTTTGGACTCTTCTTTATATATTAGTTACTAGTATTGGGACCCGGGCAAATGCTCGGGCTTTTTCGTGAAGAAGAGGTAGAGTTTTTAAATATTTACACCCCTATTTTTGGCCGTTATTTGTGTCTGATATAGAACAACTAAAAGTTATAATATGATTTTGTCATTATCTTTGACGTTAGTTTCTAATTTTATGACATAAAGAAACTCACTATATCATTTAGAAACATACTATATCATGCAGAAACTACATCATTTATGAACAATCCACTATATCATTCAACACTCACTATATCATGCAGATTCTCACTATATGATTCAGACATTCACTCTATCATGCATAAATTATATGTTACTTTAATATAAAATTTTAAATATATTATAAATGGATCTTATTCTAAAATACTTTTTAAACACTTTTCAATGGTACAAAAATTATAATTTTACGACCTATATATTAAAAGTTGTAATCAATTTACTATATTTAAGTTTTTCATTGTGAATCCAACTCTATTTATTCTTATCCTAAACTCTATTTGTATTTTAATCAATTTAAAACTCTATTTATATTTACAAAAATAAGGTGACATGGCACTTAATGAGCGCGACAAATGGCGTCCAATAAGAACGCCAAATGTCGCGACCAACCCTAATTCTAATTGAATCCCTAATTCCAATTGCAGTAGGTTACTTTTATACTTTAACCCTAATTCTAATTGAATTGCTGATTCCAATTGCAGTAGGTCACTTTAATACGTTAGTATAGTCAATATTTCCTTTTATATGTTACTTTAATATAAAATTTTAAATATAGTATAAATGGGTCTTATTTTAAAGTAGTTTTTAAACACTTTCCAATGGTACAAAAATTATAATTTTACGAACTATATATTAAAAGTTATAATCGATTTAGTATATTTAAGTTTTTCATTGTGAACGCAACTCTATTTATTTTTATCCTAAATTCTATTTGTATTGTAATCAATTTAGAACTCTATTTATATTCAAAAAAATATGACATGGCAATTAATGAGCGCGACAAATGGCGTCCAATGAGAACGCCAAATGTCACGACCTCGTGAGCTGGCTTTTGTACTCTGCTTTATATAAATGGCGACCACATTCTAATTAAATATCTTATAACAATCCTAATTCTAATTGAATCCCTAATTCCAATTGCAGTAGGTTAATTGAATCGCTAATTCCAATCGCAGTAGGTTACATTAATACGTTAGTATATAGTCAATGTTTTCTTTTATAGGTTACTTTTGATATAAAATTTTAAATATAGTATAAATGGATCTTATTTTAAAGTACTTTTTAAACACTTTCTAATGGTACAAAAAGTATAATTTTACGAACTATATATTAAAAGTTATAATCAATTTACTATATTTTAGTTTTTCATTGTGAACCCAACTCTATTTATTCTTATCTTAAACTCTATTTGTATTTTAATCAATTAACTCTATTTATATTTTTTTTAAAAATATGACATGACACTTAATGAGCGCGACAAATGGCGTCCACCAATGAGGACGCCAAATGTCGCGGCCTCGTGATCTGGGTTTTGCCAAATGTCGCAGCCTCATGATATGACTTTTGCCAAATGTCGCGGTCTCGCGATCTGGCTTTTGTACTCTGCTTTATATATTAGTTATATGATATGATATGATATGATATGATATGATATGATATGATACACCCTTCGTTTTTTAATAGATGTAACATTTGACTTTTCACACTTGTCGAGACACAACTTTGACCCACAATATCTCTAATTTTATAAATGTAAAAATTATAAGAAATACATATTTGAAAAATGTATATCAAGACAAATCCAACAAAATCCCACAAGACTATATTTTTTCCTTATATATAATTAACAATTTATGGTCAAAGAGAGGTGGATGAATAGTACCCAAAGTGAACGTGTTACCTCTAAAAAAACAGAGGGAGTATATATTAAGATTTTTTCATTTGCGATACTCCCTTCTCTTTCCTAACAGGCTACCACCCCCTCCTTGCTCACAAATACACCATCCCTTCACACCCCCATAAATAACCCACCTTATGATCATATCATCATCGTCATTTGTCACACCATTGAAGAACATCCGCCCTCAAACCACCGCACCGACATCTATACATGGTTACAATAATGTGGCCCATACCCGACCCAACTTTGTGCATTAAAAATTTGACTTTTAAATGTTTTTACTATTTTCAATAATCATCGATCAAAGTAGCAATGCTATATACTTCCTCCGTTTCTTATTAATTCACAAAATATAATGGATTTTTTGCGAAAAATAACTTATAAATACAATTTTTTTACGAAAAACTATCTAACAAAAAAAATATTGTGAAAAACTACCTAATAAATTATTTTTTGTTGTAAAAGACTACCTTACACCGGAGTTGTGGAGTTGACTCACATCTCCGGCGTTGACTAGGTCATGTGAGTTGCACGTGCGTTTTAATAAACCCTTAATTTTAACCTTTTTCCCTAATTTTCTCAATTTCCCCCCTTCGTTTTTATTGTTTAAAATTACTCATTTATAATCGAATGTTATATATTTATTTAAGTTGAAGTGATCAACACCGCCTAACTTTGGCGGATTTTTAGAGCTTTTTATTAAAATTGCTTAAGAAAGCTCAATTAGAATTTTAAATCATTCTCATACGACCTACATTTCTATCACTGAAATGCTACACTTAAAGAACTATTTTATGGAGCTATCACAATAAAACTACCCTAATTTTTAAAGACCTCCCACATTACCAGTTTACCACCAAAACCAACCTACTATATTTTCAACTGTTTTAATAACACTTAAAAAACTAGTATTTGTAGCTATCTTACATCACCCTTGATACTTTCTTCCAAAGCAAACAACAATATTTTTTACGACAAAGCAATCAAATTCCATTAAACACATCTTTGCATTGTTCTCAAAACTTCCTCTTCCCATCCCTCTTAATTATTTCTCTTCCTATTATTCTCAAACTAAACTAGTTTTATTCTCTTATCAATCTAACATGGTAGCTGCCGTCGTAACCCTTGTTTTCTCATTAATAAGCACAGTTAGCAACATAATTACCAAAGTAATATTCTCTACAACAGCTTATTTCCTCGTCCTCTTAATTCAAGGCTTGAAGGTGCCAGGAGAAGCAACAAAGGGGATACTAGAGCAAGCAGCTGAGACGTTTCGTTCCATGTTGGAGTTCGTGTTCGGGCTGATAATCGAGTTGATTAGCACCATAATATCTAAGGTTTTTGATGCAATTAAGGATGGGATTATAGAGTCCATTTCTTCTGGGTCATCTGCTCTAGGAGATATTATTGAACAAACCAAGACTTCTTTTGAAGGTTTACTTAATGATGTTCCTGAGATTACTCTTGGATTCTCTGAGATGATTTTTACTTTGATCTCTGATTTGTGGAATAATTGCATGGAAGCTTTAGGTTATGTTCAGGAAAATGTTTGACATAATGCATCTTGTTTTTGATTTTTGTTGTTATCTCCTTTTGGGTGTATTATGTGAATTTGGAGGTGGAAAGATTTAAGGGATATATATCAATTTTGTCTAATTAGATTTAGTAGATCATAAGTACATATTTATGTATTTCAACAATTTCTTGGAATCTTCATTAATCATGCATGATTGTGTAAATTATGAATTGGAAGCAATAATGTACATGAGGGTTTGGTTTGACCAACTCTAATAGTTTTTTAGTTTTTTGTTTGTGGTTGCTTAAGTTGCTTCCTACTAGCCATCAATAAATAAAAAACTTGCTTCCTGTTCTTTTGGGCAGATTGAAGTCGACATGAATATAATTGATTTTGATATATCCAAAAGTAAATAAATTGATGAGAAGGAGTTGTTGTTGGAGTTTATAGTAGAAACTCAAAATTTGCTTTAAAAGAATATGAAGAGTCCTTTTTATCTTTTGTCCCATATTGAAAGAATAGAAGGAAAGAGTAAAGGTTTATAACTATTACTCTTCCTCTACCCTTTCAGTTGAGTAGCAATGAGGCTTTTAGTGGGTATGTGGTGATGTGCGGTTACCACACGCGCGCCTACCTATCTTTTTGGGTCAATTATTATTTGTCAGCATTTAATGACCGTTTTTATCAGTCTTAAGTTACCGTTTTTTCCCCTAATCTCTCTCTTAATGTTACCGTTTTCCCTGATTTCTCTCCTGATCTGCTGCCATTAACTTCCCCTTTTATTGATCATTTTCTCCCACGATTTCAGCGATGATCTGATCTCGTTTGGTTTTTCTCTCCCTATAAATACCAGTGTTCTAGTATTCATTGAGAACACAGAAACACACAATTACATCTTTTCTTATTTTTCATTCTTCTCTTTTCTGGGCAATATTCAAGAGCGTTCTCAATCTGCTTTTCTGTCAACACCAGAAAGGTAGAAGTCGTGTATCCCTGGAGGTTGATTGATGTGAGTCTGTGTGTTGTTGCGGGGCAAATTCAACTTTAGGGCAGTGATTCTTTTCATGCCACGATTGTCAGATAAGTTAAATTAATTAGTTACCAGTTTACGTTCCTACAGTTGTTGGAGCCTTAAGAGTATTTATCAATATATGTATTTGGAGACTTGGAGTAGGGGCGATACTCTTGTAAAATACTAAAGAGGTCTTGGCTTTTCAATATATCATGATGTATAAACCAAAAAGGAGAGAGTTTGCAAATACTCCTGAAAACTAACACTATTCTTGGAAGAAAGGCTACCATGAAAAATCTAATAGTCTAATTAAGAAATTAACATATTTGATTAAGATGCATTCTTAATAAAACTTTCCTTTTCAATGTGAGGCTACCATTCAAGCATTGACTTATTCTATATAGGAAAGAAAAACCAAAAAATTGTTTGTTTATTCATTTTACTCCATCCGTTTCAAAATATATGGCACGCACGATATTCGAGGTCGAACTTTGACCGTTAATTACTCTCAATTTATGTTGATAGAAAATTTTAAAAAATATTGTTATTATAGTATTTTTCAAGACGTAGCCAATGGTATAATTTTTATAATTTTTATTCATCATATTATGAGAGATATTTGTGGTCAAAATAAATTTCTATAAAATAAATGCAGATAATAAATTAGAAAAATAAAGTCAAAGTCTTTTTTTAGTTTCCACAAACTTTTTTTGTCCTTGCCTCCCAAGTACTTTTTTCTTGGCTCCAAAGAAGTACTCAATAGTCGTAATTGTATTAATGTACTTGTTGATAATATTGCACAAAATGACACAATAGCACTTTTCTATGGTAATATACCCCATTGGCCCATTGGCTTTATGTCCCAAAAATATTGCTACATTAGTAAAAACGCAATATATCAAGGAAGCAAAAACGCAGACTGAAAAAAGTGAGTGAGTAGGTATGAGGTCCAATTTTAAAAATAAAGAGGAGAGAAAACTACTTGTTTCATTCCTAAAATATTGTCCAACTTTTCTTTTTATATATTTTTTCTTGAAAATTTACTTTTTATTTATTTGGTCTTTAAAGAAGTAACTCAATTTCATAATGTGATCCCCTCATCTCTCTTTACTTTTTATTACTCCTACAGATTAAGACAACATTACCTATCTACTCAATAGAACTCTTTAAAAAGATAACAAAATGGAAATATGACAATCTTTAAAGAACGAATGGAGTAATTTAGAACATCCATCAAAAGAATATTTAGAAATTTGGTAAGATAAATTACCATCTTACAAGACACTTAAATACTACCTATCTATCCAAAAGGCCCCCAACTCTCCTTGATGAGAATTGAATCCACAACTTGTGGATGATTTACATGCATGGTACACCCAGACAATGTTATTAGGACCGGGATCATACCTTGGATCGCAATGGTTGGTAGGATCGAGTCGGCAGGACCGGATCATAAGATCTTACAATATGGTTAAAGACTCATGTTAAACATTTATTCACATTAATAATGAACTTTTTTCATTCGCAAATAGTGATAATAGTTCAATACTCTAAGATTAAATATGCAACCACAATCTAATAGAAGAAAGATAATATGTGAAATTACTTAATGATTTTTTTGATAAAATCGGATAGTAGAATGATGTAGGATCATCATATATTAAGACTATTCTACCATGTGAAATTTTGTAGTTGGATAGAATTGAAAGATCCTACAAAATTAAGATTCTACGTAGGATCGGGATCGATGAGATCCTTTCGGATTATAAAATCGTAGGATCGTCAGATCTAGATTGGAATTTCAATAACCTATGGGTGGAGTACATGTATGGTACACCCAGATCTACCATGGTCATGGTTACCCAGACACAATTATGTAATAAATTCTTCAAATGAGCAAAATTCTACTGATTTCTAATCACTTATTTCTATCTCTTCTTTCCTCCTCTTATTCATTACTTTCTCCTCCATTTTTCTTTTACCTCCAAATTTCCCTCTCCTTCATTGTTTCTCACTCTAAGTTTCTTTCTCCTCAATTTTTTCTCACCTCCAAATTTTTCTCCAACATTGTTTCTCTCTTCCTCCAAATTTGCAACCTTTATTGAAACCGATAATGGCGGAATTAATTTTAAATTTGAGAATCAACATTATTAGAGCTTCCATAATTCTTCAAGGGCGAAATTAATGATCGATAATGCAAACAATGATTTAAGAATTAACACTAGTTTTTGATTTCTCTATCCTCCATTGTTTTTGTTATGGGTGTTCATTTCGGATAATCCGATGTAAAAGTTCGGATATTCGAAAATTTCGGATTGGGAAAATTATCCGAATCCGATTCGAAAAATTCAGATATCCGAAATTTTGGATCTGATCTAAACGGATATCCGAAAACTAAAAAATTAATTTTTTCAAAAGAAAAGTACATAAAATACGTTTGGGATCGTATCATCGGATATCCAGTCATGGAACCAGATATTTTCGGGTATCCAGTCTTGTAAACTAATTTTCTCGGATCGAATATCCGAAAAAATCTATAAATCCTCATGTTTCAAATTATTCGGATATCCGATTTGAAATATCCAAAAACTTAAAAATTGGATCGGATATTTGATTTACAAGATCGGATCGACCGAATTACAAATCAGATCATCGGATATTTATGCACACCCCTATTTTATGTTACCTTAAAGTTTCTCTCTCATCCATTGTTTCTCACCTCCAAATTTCTTTCTCCTTCATTGTTCTTCTCTCATCGTGGCCAATCAAATTGATGAATTGTAAAATATGATTTGAGAAAGTTGGGTTTCATCAATGGCAAAAACAAATATTATTGAAGTTTCGAAGTTCATCAATGGTGGACTTAATTTCACATTTGAAATCAATATTGCAGTTTAAAAATGAGCAAACACTTATGTTCGTTTGAGAAATTGAGCGAAAAAGTTTGCTCATTTGGGCAAAAGTGTTTGCTCGTTTTCTCAAATAACAAGAAGTTTTTGCTCATTTAGGCGGATGAACAGAAGTGATTAGAAATGAATAGAATTTTGCTCATTTGGAAAATTTCAAAGGAATCACGGGCAAAAAAATATTTTTAGATATACCATTAATATAGTACACCTAGATGTACGAAAAAAATTTGTCCATGTGGGTGGAAGACATTTTTATCCATCAAAAGAATATATGGCAACATTTTTATGAGATGGAGGGAGTAAAGTGGTGATGGAAATATGGAATAATTTGTACAATTCGACTACTACTCACTCTCTAGATGATGCTATGACTAGAGGTGTCAATTCAGTTCAACAGTTCAGTTATGGTTATATCCAAATAGTTCAGTTCAGTTTACACCAGTTAAAATTATTAACAGTTCAGTTCAGTTCAGTTAACAAACTTTTTAGTTTAATTCAGTTATTTTTCTTTCCAGTTCAGTTCAGTTGCAGTTTAAACCAGTTTTTACCCGAACAGTTAAACCAACCAACGGTTGAATGCATAACAGTTAAAATACGTTGCAGTTATTTTCAGTTTTGTTTCAGTTTATTTCAGCTTTTTACAAAAATCACGTAAGTTCGATGATAATCGCATCGGTTCGGGTATAAGTTAGTCACATTCATGTATTTGTTCGGGAAAATTGGAGCTTCATGTCAGGGTTTTTTTTTGTTCGGTTAAAATTAACGTGGCAAATAAGTGTTGTCCGACACTTGCATCGAAAAAATCGATTGTACTTCCCAAAAACGTGTATGAAAGTGATATCGATATATGTGTAGTTTACTGATATATATATATATTCGATAATTTAGAATAAGACAATTTTATATAAGTCGATATTCAAACTTTTAGTTGTATGCAAATCACATCATGTTTGGTTAAAAAGGACGTTTCATATCAGTATAACTTCTTATAAACTTCCTTGAAAGACGAGTTAGACATTATTTAAAAAGCCAATTAGATCAATGTCTTACTATAACTTTATTAGATTAATGGATTAATATGACTATACTAGTCATTAAGTTATATGCATTTGAAGACTGAAAACATATAATCGACGTAAAATAAGTTAATATTGGATTTGATCAAGGTACCTATGTGAATCGATAAATTAAATCAAGATAATAATACTCCATTTAAGTTAATCGTTAACAAGTTATATTCAATTTGAAACTCATACATCTTAGCCCAATCGAAAGAAATTGATATTAGATTAGATGAATGTATCAACATAAGTCGATAAAGTAAATAAAAACAAATGTGCTCCATTTAAGTAAGATTAAGTTGTATCCATTTTGATTTTAAAACATAATATTGGAGTGAAACAAATTGATATTGGATTCTTAAATCAATGTATCAATGTAAATCGATAAGCTAAATCAAGATAAGAATACTCCATTTAAGTTAATTGTTAATAAGTTATAATCATTTTAGACTCGTACATCTAAGCCAAACTAAAATACATTGATATTAGACTAAATGAATATATCAATATAAGCCGATAAGATAATTGAAGATAACAATGCCCCATTTGAATTCGAAACATAATATTAAAGTGAAACAAGTTAGTATCGGATTATTAGATTATTGTATCAATGTGAATCGATAACCTAAATGAAGATAACAATACAACATTTAAGTATCGTCTCTGTGTGAAATGCATCTCGAAACTAACAACATCTACTCAGATGATCCCAAGTACTTATGGAACTAAATGAATGTGCCAATAGTAATCAATAATAAGCTAATTCAAGATAACAATGCAATATTCTCTTTTATTGAACTGACACATGTTGTCATTGGATAAGATTGATATATTAGTGTTAGTCAATAACCTTGTTTAAGGTAGCAATACTCAAGTTAAGTTAATCGTCATTCAACTATATTCTTATTTAAGGTAATTCAAATTAATCTGTCAATAGTAGTCGATAAGTTAATTCAAACTAACAATAATGTAACATTCTCTTTTATTGAACTGACACATGTTGCTATTGGATAAGATTACTGTATCATTGTTAGTCAATAACCTTGTTTAATGTAACAATATCAAGTTAAGTTAACCGTCATTAAGGCATTCAGTTGTATTATATTTAAGGTTATCGTCTTAAGTTAAGTTAATCTATATTTAAGTTGAATTCATTCCTAAATCTAAAAACATCTAATTCAATTGCAACAAGTTGTTATCGTATGAGATCAAATAGATTAAGTTAATAGTGTTATAAAGTAACAATATTGCTTTTATGTTAATCGTTTATAAGTTAAATTTATTTCAAAACTTAAAACCTATAATTGAATTAAAACAAGTTGTTATTGCATAAGATAATCAATGTATCGTAATTAACCGAGAAATGAGACAATGAGATAATTGATACGAGCAAATATCGTTTAAATAAATGTTATAAACTATGAACATTTTAATTACTAATTTAAATTATTATGAGTATCTGAAAATGGGGTTATAGGGTATGAGATTTGGGGTTTGAGCTTTAATTTATAGATTTGGAGCATGGGTTTAGCCGTTTAGGATAAAATTTTAGGGGGGAACTTTACCTCCAAAATTGTGAATGTAGCTACCAAAGGAAATAAATGGTGGGGTGAATTCCCTCCAAACAGAACATTGGGCTAAATATATTTTCTTATTGGATTGCTCACAATAAAAAGTGACTACTTCTAGTTTGGCCGCCACATTTCTTTAATATTTACAATGTGCCTAATGGCTCCTTCTCTGTTCTCTTTCCTTCTCTATGGTTTTCATCTATCTCTTTCATCCTCTGAAACCCCTAACCACAATCCTAATTATTTTAACTTTTGATTTCTATTTCTCAAAAACATGTGTTATTTGATACTCCCTCTGTATTTTTTTATCTTTCTCACTTGGAATCTTGACACTATTCACAATTAGAGAGAATCTTTTAAATTCTTCTAAATATATAAGAACAAATATAGTCATGTGGGGTCTTGTTTGATTCGTCTCAATGAATATTTTATTAATATCTAATAATTATAATTTTTACTAATATGTAATGAAAGATATTTAAGGTTGAATAAGTGCATTGGCAAACGTGCAAAGTCAAAGTAGGAAAGATAAAAAAATACAGAGGGAGTACTTCTTATCTTGAAATTTTAACCAAATTCACGGAATCCGATCACAACTTTGATCTTAATTCGAAGAGTTTCATAGAAGCCGGGGGTAATATATCTACACATGTTAATTTTAATTCTTGATCTTCGATCTCGGGGTGAAGCGTGTTTTATTTTTGAGAGAAGAAAGCTTTAGAGAGAGAAAGAGGAGTAGTGAGAAGCTTGATGATGCCCCTTAGCAGCATCAGGCATTTCTTATTTATAGACGAACTTGTTTAAGTGTTCGTACAAAATTACATACTATTACAAATACTATTGCTACAGTGAAAGTGCTACAGTAAAAAGTAATGTTCACACTATTCACTATTCACATATTTATCGTGCGCTAGCCGCCTATCTCTTGTCTTATTAAAACTGTTACAACATTTATTTATTACATGATAGATTTTACAAAAGTATTTATTTCCTCTATGCTTATCCTCTTTAACAGGTGTTTGATACTTGTAAATTGTGCTCTATTTCTGTGGTAGATGCTACTGTGCTAGATGATTCAGCTCTGTCTCCACAGCTATCCATATCTTCAATTATTGGTACAGTGATCACAACTTTGATCTTAATTCGAAGAGTTCATAGAAGCCGGGGGGTAATATATCTACACATGTTAATTTTAATTCTTGATCTTCGATTTATATGAATAATTTACCCTCAAACCTTATATATATATATATATATATATATATATATATATATATATATATATATATATATATATATATATATATATATATATATATATATATATATATATATATATATATATATATATATATATATATATATATATATATATATATATATATTTGTATATTTGTTTTGGCCTTTTTTTCTCTCTCATTGATTTTGTCAACTCTCGCTAATGTGGGTTTCAATTTTATTTGAATTTCAAGTTTTTGGTTTCCCCCTTCTGGTTTTCTTCTTTCGTTCCTTTTTAAAATTTTGATTTCTAAATATTTTGAGGTTCTTCTTTGGTATAATGAGGGAGATAAATGTGGATCTACACAACCCAATTGGATGCCTTAAAATTTAAACAAAATTCACACACACACACACTTTAAGAGAGAGAGAGAGTAATGCCCAGTTTGGGTCTTAATTATGAAGGAAAGAAAGGTCCATGTAATTAGAGAAAGCGTTGAGGCTTTTGGTGACAACCCAAAATTAGTTATTTGGATATTTAAAAGAAGAGGAAGTTGGTGAGTGTTTTGATGTTGTTAAGGAAATTGAATTTGATGATTTTGAAGAGGGGATTTTGAATTAATTTACTTTGGTTGTAGACCCAAGCTAAATTTTCACTATTTAAAATTATAACTAGTATTTGGGCCTGGGCGTTGCCCCGGGTGGTATTGTTTTCCAAACTTGATATGCATTTTTTTCCATTCGCATTAAAATATATTAAAGAAAACTCAACATTTAAAAGGTACAAATATAATACTATTGACATTTAAAGCATGATTAAAAGTTGGTTGAGATGCTAATTGTGCTATGTATAATAGCAAGAGGTCACGTGTTCAAATCTTGTTGCAAGCCAATTTTACTTTTGAGAGTTAAAAATTTAAAGCAAGTAATATGATATTAATAGTTACGAAAGAAACAAACTTATAACTGAAATAAAGTTATATCTCATACTTTTGTAAAAGTTTGATCACTCACTTTGATGGATTTGAAATTATCAATTTATCATGAAATAAGCTATAATGTCATAAATTCATATATTAATAATAAAATTATTATGATAAATTTTCATGTGAGAGTATATCATAAAGTTGGGTAAAACGTAAATTCGATTTGGAGTGTAAAATCAATGAATTTGATATAGTTGAAAATTATTAAGAAATTAATTTATATGTCATAAGTTCAATACAAATAAAAAATTATCATGATAAAATTTGTATGTGATTTGGAGTACTATCAAGAATTTGGGTAATATGTGAATTGGAATACTATCAAGAATTTGGGTAATATGTGAATTCGATTCGGGTACAATTAAAAATCAATTTAAAACAGTTTCAGTTTAAATCGGTTTCAGTTTAGTTCAGTTTTAGTTTGAATCAGTTCAGTTAATTCAGTTAAATATCCAGTTCAGTTTAGTTGATTGATCAATTTTTCAGTTTTTCACAGTTATTTTCAGTTACAATTTGTTTCAGTTCAGTTGTAGTTCAGTTTTGGTTTTCATTTACAGTTTATTCAAGTTTCAGTTCAGCATTTTTCAGTTAATTTTAGTTACAGTTACTCCCAGTTTAGTTTAATTCAGTTTAAATTTCAATTGTTTCAGTTCAAACACCAATTCATTAACCAAACTGACAGCTCTAGCTATGACCACATTTTCAAAGTTCAAACCCAACAGTCCAACCAATAGTCCAATACTTATGCAGTTCGTGAGTTTTCCTATGGCGGCGGAAAGTAAGTCCATGTGAATATTATTTGAGGTCATAAGACTTCCACGTAGTCACGTACTATTGCCCTCTGAATCTTCAGGCCATTCTCCTTTGAATCTTCACATCATGACTGCCCTACGACTCGTAGTTGTGGCCAATAAATACCACCAGAGTCCAGACACAAGGGATAATAAATCTGCCTGAGAGTAACACCTAAATCACCAAATGGCTGCAAAAGTAATGAAAGCAGTTCAGTATTTTGGCTATGGTGGCGGAGCTGCTGCCTTGAAGGTTTTTTTTTTCTTTTTTTTCTTCCCTTTTTTGGTTTATGACTTTTATCATGAATCAATTTTTATGTTTAAGATTTGTAACTAGTTTTCAGTTTCAAACTAGTGTTTAGGCCTGTACTATGTCGGGCTCCGGGTAATTATATCTTTTATATTATTAATATTTTACTTTAAAATGATAATATCAAATATGACCTAGTTTAGTGACTAAGACTTTAGTATACAAGTAAGTTTGAAGTTACAACTTACAAAATCCAACACTAGTATAGATGATTATCCGCATTTATAGATAATTTAACATTTTAACTTACAAGTCAGATGATTTTGCACTTGGACACGTACTCGTGTTGGATGGATGCGCGAATTCAGAGTAACACTAACATAGGCTCATAATCGCTAGCTGACTCAGTATTTTGTATGAATTTAATGGTGAATTAGTGTATCATGTATGGCTGTGTGTTTGATACTATAATTTTTGTGTAGGGAAAATTGAAAAAAGATTTCTGAAAAGAAGTAGAAGATTATAACTTGAACTAATATGTTGCCTTTAAGTTTTCTCATGAGGGTTATCTGTGTCGCAGCATGTTAAGGTTGCTATACCTGATCCAAAGGCTGATGAAGTGTTACTAAAAGTTGAGGCCGCTTCTTTAAACGCATTCGATTGGAAGATACAAAAGGGCATACCTCGGCCCTTATTACCCCGAAAATTCCCCTATATACCAGGTTTGTCATACTGCATTCTTTCTCAATTTACGTTCTCCCTTTATGGCTTAACTTATTGCTGTTAAACTTACATACGCTAGTCTATAAGCAGCAATTGACACTTTGTAGGATTATATAAGTACTCTAAGCGGAATTTCATGAATCAAATTCATAAGCACTTAAAACAGGATCTCATGCATATACATTCAAGGATCATATAATAGTTAGGAATTTACCTTTGAAGCGTGAATTCCACAAAGCTTGAATAACCCGGATTAAGAACCTCAATTGTGATTCCTCTACTTGGTCCACCAACCCGGATCAACACTCCACCAATGCTAGTTGGAAGGAAGAAATTCTTCTTCTACTTTAATGGAGTTTTTGTGACTTTTGGAAAGATTATGAGAGAGAATAATGAAAGATATCTTATTCCTTTCCTTATTGCCTAACCAAGTATATATAGATATAATTAGGTTAGGAGGAGAATCAATTCTCCTCTCTCTCTTCCTCTTGGCCGGCCACCCTAGGGCCCCTTACGGGCTCTAGGTTTCTTTTGTTGATCCAAGTATTTTGTGTGACCTAATAGGATCCATTATATTGGGCTTTGGGTTTATTATTTCCTAACCCAAAGTTCTATAGCATTCTCTAGCAAGACGTATAGACGACCCAATAGAACGAATTTATTATCTCTATAATACGATCCATAATATAATTAGTAATTGCATTTAAGTCGAGGACATAAATCCTTCAATCTCCCACTTGTCCGAGACGAGTGTGCAATGTTTAATTTCCTCAAGTCTCTTAATGTCTTAATTTGATAGTATGATCATATTTACATATCATCCATACTAGTTTTCAAATTAATCCTTGAAATCCGAGTTCGAATTGACAAACAAATGATCATCGAATGATCCATTTGAGCATGGCCATGCATTTTTCAATTTTCGCTCTTCAAGGGGCCAAGACACCTATCCTATGTCATATAGGAGGACCTTTTCAATCTTATGGTAATCAATACTCCCACTCAATTTATGGCACAACCTGAATGCTGCCTTTATAGTCCCCTTTTACGGCATGACGTTTGACAGTATCAAAGTTATACCAATCATTGGGCTAAGTAATGTTCCACTCATGTCTAAGGAATCTACTAAAATAATTTCGAAGTTATAAAACTTCTAAGCAGGTCTAGTTCGACTATGTATCAACTATACATATCCATATGATTGATTAAACATCTCTATGTTTCTATAGCCCATGAAACGGTGCTATTAATCAATCTTATATGCTAATCCCTTTTAACAAGTCATTCATGTCCAGTTTAATGACTTAAATTAGGAACTTTTAATATTCTATGAATTCTGTTCACTTATGGTGTTTCATTTATCAAATCACATATTTGACAAAACCATAGAATTCAAGATATATTTTGGACATTTTATTTAATACTAAACCAATAATTAAATAATGTAAAATTTATTCTTATAAACATAAACAGCAAAACCATGTCTTTACATTGTAACAAGTTTCTCTAAACCTAGTACAATCTAAAGCCACTCTAACATTTGCTTCAAACCTATAGCCCTAGCGTGACACTCATGCTTGGGTTGAGGTAGTGGTTTAGTGAGCGGATCAGCCACATTCTCATCCGTGTGAACTTTGCGGCATCCCGACATCCTTCCTCGTCAACAATCTCCCTAATGAGGTGATACTTCCTCATTACATGTTTGGATTTGTTATGTGATCTCGGTTCTTTTGCTTGCGCAATAGCACCATTGTTATCACGTAACAACTCAATCCCTTCCCGAGCACTAGGTACGATATCCAACTCCGTCAAGAATTTCTTGATCCAAACAGCCTTCTTTAGCCGCTTCAACCGCCGCTAAATATTCCGATTCCGTCGTAGAGTCTCGCTACGGTGCTTTGCTTTGAGCTCTTCCACCACCGCTCCTCCATTTAGACGAAAGACATACCCCCGACCGAGAGCGGTAATCATCTCTCGTCGGTTTGGAAGCTTCGCATCCGTGTAACCTTCAACAACCAACTCACTTTGTCCCCCATAAACTAAGAACATGCCTTTAGTTCTTCTCAAGTACTTGAGGATGCTCTTAGCCGCAATCCAAGTGTGCTTCTCCCGGATTTGCTTGGAACTCCGCTACACATGCTCAAGGCATATGCAACATCTCGGTCGAGTACTTATCATGGCATACATGATAGATCCTATAGCCGAAGCATAAGGAATGCTACTCATTCGCTTCAACACATCAGTTCGCCGGGCACCGACTCTTGCTAAGCGATATGCCATGTGACATGGGAACGAAACCTCTCTTCGAGTTTTCCATGTTGAACCTTGTAAGAACCTTATCAATATAAGTTTCTTGACTTAGTCCAATCATCCTTCGAGACCTATCTCTATGGATTTTGATTCCCAAGTATGTACTCGCCTTCTCCCGTGTCCTTCATAGAGAAACAACTTTTTAACCATTCCTCGATCGACTCAAGCATTGGTATGTCATTTCCCATGAGTAGTATGTCATCTACATACAATACCAAGAAGACTAAGTCGCTCCCACTAAACTTCTTGTATACACAAGATTCTTCTTCGCTTTGATGAAATCAAATTTCTTGATTGCTTCATCAAATCGAAGATTCCAGCTCCGAGATGCCCGCTTCAATCCATAAATGGATCTCTCGAAGCTTCGCAAACCCTTTTAGGATTTTTCGGATCCTCAAAACCCTCAAAGTTGTGTCATGTACACATCCTCATTCAAGAATCCATTCAAGAATGCAGCTTTGACATCCATCTCGCCAAATTTCATAATCATAAAATGCAAAGAATCGCTAAAAGTATCCGAATTGATTTAAGCATTGCTACTCGGAGAAAAGGTCTCATCATAGTCTATACCATGAATTTGTCTCGAATCCTTTTGCAACCAGCCTTGCTTTATATACATAGACATTCCCATCTTTGTCTGTTTTCAATTTGAACACCCACTTGCATCCAATAGGGTTAACCCCACTAGGCAAGCTCGACCGGGGTCCAAACTTTATTCTCGGACATGGAGTCTAACTCTGATTTCATGGCTTCAAGCCATTTCTCGTAGTCCGGGCTCGTCAAAGCTTGTTTGTAGGTAGTAGGCTCGAATTCTCCAAAATCATAATTTCGTAGTTTTCGGCTAACAGAAATCAAGCAACCTTTTGTTTGGAATCCTTTCTCTACTAGATCTACGCGGGGCCCGAGCATCAAGAAAAGAGTTCTCTTCAACTCCTTGAAGATCTTCACTTGATTCAATTGGAACGGTAGGGAGGTACATGCGTTGAATACATCATCTCCCGAACTAGACTTTCGTCTTGTCGTGCCGTCTCTCGACATAGTGTGAACCACGTCTATTTGTTGCTCATCTCGAATTTCTTCGAGAATTATTTTACTCCCACTTGTCTTTCTAGAAACAAATTCCTTTTCAAGAAAGACACCATCACGAGCAACAAACACTTTGTTCTCTTGACGGTTATAGAAGTAATAACCCCTTGTCTCCTTTTGGGTATCCCACAAAGAGACATTTATCCGACTTGGGTGCAAGCTTGTCTCGATAGTAACCGCTTTACATAGACCTCACATCCCCGCATTTTAAGAAAAGACAAGTTTGGAGTTTTTCCATTCCATAACTCATATGGAGTCTTTTCTACAGCCTTTGACGGGCTCCTATTTAGTGTGTGTGCAACACAGTTCGAGAGCGTATCCCCAAAAAGAAATCGGAAGATCAGCAAGACTCATCATTGATCGAACCATATCTAGCAAGGTTCGGTTCCTCCTTTCGCATACACCATTCAACCGTGGTGTTCCCTGGTGGAGTTAATTGTGAAAGAATTCCACAACCCTTTAGATGATCATCAAATTCTTGGCTCAAATATTCACCACCACGATCGGATCGTAGTGCTTTTATTGTCTTACCAAGTTGATTCTCGTACTTCATTTTGGAACTCTTTGAATCTATCAAAAGATTCCGACTTATGTTTCATTAAGTATATATATCCATATCTACTCAAATCATCGATGAATGTAATGAAGTAGTTAAACCCTCCCCCGCCTTTGTGCTCATAGGACCACACACATCCGTATGTATGAGTCCTAAAAGATCGCCGGCCCTTTCACCTTTTCCAAGAAATGGTGATTTTGTCATCTTTCCCATTAAGCATGATTCTCATACATCAAATGATTCAAAATCAAATGATGGAATTATACCATCCTTTTGTAACTTCAGGAATACGCTTTTGGTTTATATGACCCATTCGACAATGCCAAATGTAGGTTAGGTTGGAATCATTTGATTTTTGTTTCTTTGCTATCTATGTTATAGATTTGTAATGACTTATCAAGCACATATAAGCCATTTATCAATTTAGCATTGGCATAGAACATATTATTGTAAGAAATGGAACAACACTTGTTCTTTATTTCAAAACAAAACCCTTCGTAATCCAAAACTCAAAACGTAAATTATGTTCTTAGTTATTGAAGGAACGAAATAACAATTATTTAGTTCTAAAATAAGCCCGGATGGCAAGTGTAGACTATAGTTTCCTATGGCAAGTGCAAAGCAACTCGTGCTCCATTTCCAACGCGTAGCTCTACCTCGCCTTTTGCCGCCTTCCTACTTCTTTTTAGTCCCCGCACATCATTAACTATGTGAGAACCACAGCCCAGGTATCAAATACCCATAAAGAAGTAGAAGTCAAATTGATTTCTATAACATATATACCGAAGTGGAAGCCCCGACACTTCTTTTCTTCCAAGTATACCGGCGCTTCCTCTTCCAAAGGTCCTATCTTGTGACAATGGAAGCACTTGCTTTCCGCAGACGACCTTTAGCTTGGCGGTTGGCTTAGGTTTTTCAAAGAATAAAGTGGCAACTTGCTTGCCCTTGTCCTTCTTTTCCCGCCCATTTCTTCTTGAAACCCTTTCCCTTTTGAACCATCAAAACCTCTTTCTTTGGTTCAACCTTAGGGATGTTCCTTTCAAAGATTGACCAACAATCCATGCAACTCTTGCAAAGTCTTTTCGACTCATTCATATTGTAGGTCATTCTCGAACCGATTGAAACCTGTCAGGTAATGAGTGGAGAATAATGTCGCAGCCAACTCAACCCTATAAGGGAATCCAAGTCGTTCCATGTTTTCGAAAAGACCCATCATCGCGAAAACATGGGGGCCAACAACTTGACCCGCTTCATGTGACATTCAAGTATCTCCCTATTAGTCTCATACCGCTCAACTCGGGCTTGTGTT
Source organism: Beta corolliflora (assembly GCA_947648045.1). NCBI lineage: Eukaryota > Viridiplantae > Streptophyta > Magnoliopsida > Caryophyllales > Amaranthaceae > Beta > Beta corolliflora. The sequence goes on from CANSZD010002978.1 coordinate 1,404,420, forward strand.
TGAAACATAGCCCGCAGCTCTTGCATGATGGTATAAGCATCCTTGGTTTCGAACCTCCTTTGGAGGTCCTGGCCCATGGTCGCTATCATCAAGCAAGTGATCGGCATGCACCTATCATTTGCCTCGCTTAGCACGACGTTTGTCCGCTTCGGTTGACTCATCGGCAATCACGGGAAGTGGGGTTTCTATGACATCCTCTCGACCCTCGACCTCAAAACAAGTCTTAAGGTCCTTTCCCAATTTAGGAAATTTTCACCATTTCGCCCGTCCTTTTCCGTAAAAGGACGAATGTTGAAACTGGAGTTGTTGTTGTTGTTGTTGTTATTAGACATAGGATCTACAGACAGAAAAATAAAGCAAAGTTCAATTTATGTTTATAAAGTAACCTAAAACATGCAAAGGTTTCTAGGTTAATCACCTATTCAATTTTAATGTCCCTTTTGAATAAGTGTTTGACAAGATCCTATCAACATGCAACACTAAGCAGACGGAGGCCTTATCTTTAATGTTACATTATCAAGGTAAGTAAACTCTTTTACTAATTATAACAAATTATAACTCTTGTTTAGATGGATAAACATCGCATGCTTAACTATCTCTTGCTTCAAAATTCAAAACGCTTTTGATAATTTTGTTAAGGACAACCAAACTAAGTTGTAAAATTCGCAATTTTACCTTATATTCCCAAAATTAATGATAAACACCTGCGGAGGCATGACCTATTACTATTAATTAAGGGTTTGATAAGTACTTTATGTTTGGAAAAGCAACCTTAATTTTTACGGGACCTAAGTTTATTATGTTGTTATGAATTAGTGAACTCTAGCGCATCATCAACCAACATACAATAAACTTATAAGCATTTTAAAGAATAATAAAATGCGAAAATAAAATGATCTAGTATGGCCCCTAATCCTAAGAACTAATCATCAATGGCTCATTCTTGGACTCTTCATGGATCTCCATCCACCTTATCCATGGGCCTTCTTTTGATGGACTTCGTCTTTGGATTACATAAGTATCAAAATAATTTAAATAATAACTAAATTAAATAAATTACAAAAATACTTAACGATACGCAGATCGTATTTAAAATTACAAGAATACATCACGATGCGCAGATCGTATTTTCTAACTTAATTTGGGCCATACTAGTCATACATAGCAATTATATCAAAATATATAAAAGCCACATCATAATATCACATATTGTACTTGCCATCAATCAAAATATCAAATATTCTTAATTATGGTAAGTTGATAAAACATTTAAGTAATTCATAACCACCCAAAGATTCTATCCTATAAATTTAGCATACCTATTTTAATTAGATTAAAAAATCAAATTAAGGATTGAATTTATGACCAAGTCATAGAATACTTAACATAATTGAAATTTACTATCTTTCCCAAAAATTTTGTTTTTAAAATTCCAAAATTTTTTTTTTTTTTTATTAAAACTCGTGGAACAAACAGCAGCACAAGGCTGCGTGAACCACGCTGGCCCAGAAAATTCAGGCCACCCTCACCGGCAACTCGCCGGTCTTTCGCGAGCTGACGCCGGCAACAAGGTGCAAGCGCCAGCCAGCAGCACGCTGCTGCTGCACATCGTGCGTCGCGAGATGGCTGTTACAGCCACCTTCCTCGTCGACTTGACTGCTCGCCGGCAGTCTGCGTCGCTCCTTCCACCGGCTTCTCGCCGGCAGACCACCGGAGCAGTCACGACTGTGGCTGCTCCTCTTCCTCCATCCTTCAATTTTTTTTTATTTTTATATTTGAAGGAAATTAAAATTACAACCTTTTGTAAAATTAATTTAGTGATCTTGATTAAATTAAACATAAACTCTTTTATGCCTAATTCAGAAAATTAAATTAAAATCTCTATTTTAATTAATTTTCAGGTTATTCATGTAAATTAATCACTAATTCATATAAAACACTATTCATGTGAATTTATTTTCATACATAAACAACTTTAAACATGAAAATTAGATTAATAACAAGAATTTACTATTCAAAATTTAGAGATCTAAAATCAGATTTTTAAATTTCAAAAAATTAGGGTTTATAGGGTGAATTTTTCGGCCATTAGTTTTTGAGAAAGCAAGTAATTAAATCTCCATTTAATCAATTTCAATTAATTATTCAATCCATAATTCAATTCCTCCCCTTAATCAAATTAAAATTAATCATACATGACCAAAAATCTATATGCAAGAGGCTAAAACTGATACCACTGTAGGATTATATAAGTACTCTAAGCGGAATTTCATGAATCAAATTCATAAGCACTTAAAACAGGATCTCATGCATATACATTCAAGGATCATATAATAGTTAGGAATTTACCTTTGAAGCGTGAATTCCACAAAGCTTGAATAACCCGGATTAAGAACCTCAATTGTGATTCCTCTACTTGGTCCACCAACCCGGATCAACACTCCACCAATGCTAGTTGGAAGGAAGAAATTCTTCTTCTACTTTAATGGAGTTTTTGTGACTTTTGGAAAGATTATGAGAGAGAATAATGAAAGATATCTTATTCCTTTCCTTATTGCCTAACCAAGTATATATAGATATAATTAGGTTAGGAGGAGAATCAATTCTCCTCTCTCTCTTCCTCTTGGCCGGCCACCCTAGGGCCCCTTACGGGCTCTAGGTTTCTTTTGTTGATCCAAGTATTTTGTGTGACCTAATAGGATCCATTATATTGGGCTTTGGGTTTATTATTTCCTAACCCAAAGTTCTATAGCATTCTCTAGCAAGACGTATAGACGACCCAATAGAACGAATTTATTATCTCTATAATACGATCCATAATATAATTAGTAATTGCATTTAAGTCGAGGACATAAATCCTTCACACTTGGGGTCCCAACTATGGGCCACTGTATTTCATAGGTCACAACTATTGATTATTCTCTGTAGAACCTAAGTATGGGGTATTCTGATTTTTATAGGGCATAACTTACTTAGAATAGCTTGCATAGGACTTACTCAGTGTCAATTTTTCCTTTTAAAAAGTTTGATGTTGGATTGCTCATTCCAGTTCTTTTTGAGAACGAGGTTGGGGATGGGTGGATGGCATTTTGAATGCTCATCTATATGGAAAATGTAATATGTATTGCAGAGATTTCAACCATATAATGTCGTGGCATCTACAAGTGTAGTTGTTAACAATTCAAGTATTACCCATTGGCCATTAAAGTAACCCATTTTCCTTGTGATGCTCTCAATGTATAGAGTCAAAGCTTAAGAAGATAGTACAATTAGTCCCTTCACATAATAATGATTCCAATTCTAGCTAAGGTTGTTCCTGGGACAAAAGAATGAAAGATGGTTATATCTTGCAAGTTGCTTCATAGCTGAAGACCATCTTTTTTTGTTGGTTCAGGAACTGATGTTGCGGGGGAGGTAGTTCAGGCTGGATCTGCTGTAAAGAAGTTCAAAGCCGGTGACAAGGTCGTGGCCCTCTTTAGCCATGCTGTAAGTTGATTGCTTCTCAGTTCCCAATCTTTTATAACTGGTTTCTTCAACTCTAATTGAGCTAGAATTTGTTTATTATAATCCTCCTATCTACAAATCTACTGTGAGGGAGGTTTTAGTCACATAGGCTATTAAGCATTAAGCGAACTTCTGTTGCCCAAAAATGTGATTAGTGTTATGTTAACTAACAGACTGGTGGTGCACTAGCTGAATATGCGGTGGCAAAGGAGAATCTGACAGTTACTAGACCACCAGAAATATCAGCAACTGAAGGCGCGGCCCTCCCTCTTGCTGCCCTTACTGCTCACATAGCTCTTACACACGTAAACATTAAGCTTGATGGAAGTGGTGAAAGGAAGAACATATTGATCACGGCTGCATCAGGGGGTGTAGGCCACTATGCAGTCCAGCTAGCAAAGCTCGGAAACACTCACGTTACAGCAACTTGTGGAGCTCGGAATGTAGATCTGGTCAATGGCTTAGGTGCGGATGAGGTTCTTGATTACAAGACCCCAGAAGGGGCTTCCTTGAAAAGCCCATCAGGAAAGAAATATGACTGTGTGATCCATTGTGCTATGGGCATCCCCTGGGCCACCTTCGAGCCGAACTTGAGTGCAAGTGGAAAGGTGATAGACTTGACTCCGGGCCTTAGTACGTTTATGACATTTGCTCGGCAGAAACTGACATTCTCCAAGAAGCAGCTGGTACCTCTGTTTCTGACTCCGAAGACAGAGAACTTCGAATATGTGGTGAATTTGGCGAAGGAAGGGAAGCTTAAAACAGTCATAGACTCTAAACATCCTCTAAATAAAGTTGAAGATGGTTGGACTAGGATATTGAGTGGACATGCCACCGGTAAGATTATAATAGAGATTTGAATAGTAATATGTATGCAGACACTAGAACTTGCTTGAATATGTAAACATGTAAAATATTTACTTTGTACCTACTGTATATTCCCCTACCGGGATTTTAGTGAATCTTTCAAATACGTTTAGTAGGATTTGCACATTTGATTGTATCGACATATCATTGTTGTAGACATATATACTATACTGTTGAGGATCAAGGTTGGCCTAGTGGTGAGGCAATTCTTCCACCCTTATGATAGAGGATCAATTTTCACCCGTTACAAGAAGGATCCCCAATTTCTCCTCCTTCTTGTAAGGGAATTCTCCTTACCAAAAAAAAAAATGTACACTATACTGTTGGGAAAATTTTGTTGTTTATGCTTCTTGTTATTCTCATATATGAGAGCCATGTAACAAATATTTTTGAAAATCAAAGCTGTCTTATATACTCCTTGTCTCCTTCCCCCTATCCAATTACTCTAGTCATACTCTCGGTAGATTAAACAACCAACGATAATAGAGAAGAATGAAACACACATATTGGATATATAGATGGCAAACTAGTTTTTAGGCTCGGGTTATGCCCCGTGTAATTATAATTTTCATTAATTAATATTTCACTTAAAAATTATAACCCTAAACATTACTTAATTCAGTAGTTAAGACTTTAGTACAGTGTAACATAATTCCCTAGTCTCCCCGCGAACTGCGATCCGAAAAAAAGTGAATTATGGTCGGTGTTCGCCTATTTTTTTGCCCATTTTGGGCGAACTGCGAATTGAAAATGTGAAATATATAGCGAATTATGTTACACTGCTTTAGTATATAATTTTGAAATCATGAGATCAAATCTTACCGTGCATTTTCTAATTGTTTATTATATGTATAGTACATGAAGTAAACACTCCAAGGGATAGCACCACGTGGGTACAAGAGAATTGTAGAAGTGATGATTTCTCATTATAATCACAAGTATATATAGATACAAACTAGGTAAAGACTCTAGCTAAATAAGGTAATACAAGATACGTACTACTATAGTTTAGGAGAGAGAATATCATGAATGATATTTACAGTATAAGAAGATTGTAGTAATCCCTAAGATTATGGCACTAATTTTGCTTAACTAAAGTAAGTGTTGACATAGAATATGTCAACCCTTATCACGCCCCTTCAAAACGGTCGGCCAAAATGAGAGACCGATTTTGCTAACTAATGTTGTGAAGGTGGCACGAGGAAGGGGCTTGGTGAGCGCATCCGCAAGCTGGTCATTAGTGGAGATGTAGGAGACTCTCAAATTTCCACATTGCACATTTTCCCTAACAAAATGGTAATCCAAGCCTAAGTGCTTCATTTTAGAATGGAAAATCGGATTAGCACTCACATATGTAGCTCCGGAGTTATCACAGTAAATAACCGGTGCGAGAGTGAGATTATGACCAAGCTCTTTGAATAGATTACCTACCCAAAGAATTTCGGCAGTAGCATTGGCCACTGCTCGGTATTCGGCCTCGGTAGATGATCTAGCTCTTGTACGTTGTTTCTTTGACGTCCAAGAGATAGGATTTTTACCCAAATAGACGATATATGCTGTTGTGGAGATGTAATCGTCCTTATCTCGAGCCCAATCCGCATCAGAATAAGCATGGAGAGTGAGAGGTGAGTCTTTGTGTATAATTAAGCCCATATTAGATGTACCACTTAGGTACCGAAGTAGACGATGTAGAGATTGCATGTGATCCTCAGTTGGACGTTGCATATATTGGGCTAATTTATTCACTGTAAAAGCCACATCTGGCCTTGTGAGACTCAAATATTGTAAACTGCCAATTAGAGTACGGTACTCAGTAGGATCATTGAGAAGTTTGCCATGCATAGTTAATGGAGGATGGGTTGCTAGTGGTGTTGCAACTGGTTTCGCGTCGTCCATATTAGCTTTGCACAAAATGTCATTAATATACCTCTTCTGACTCAAGAAAACACCTTGTGGATGAGGTATAACCTCCACTCCCAAAAAGTAGGACAATTGGCCAAGGTCTTTGAGTGAGAAGCGTGCTGCCAAAGTATTGATATAGGCCTCCAAAAATTGAGTTGCATTGCTTGTAACAATAATATCATCCACATAAACTAACAAATAAATAATGTTACCGTTTTTGTGTAATGTGAACAATGATGAATCGGAGATTGTATTTTGGAAGCCCAACTCAAGTAAATATTGCCGAAGTTCTTTGTACCAAGCTCTTGGAGCTTGTTTTAACCCGTAAAGTGCCTTGTGTAATTTACACACATATGTAGGATATTTGGGGTCCGTATATCCAGGAGGTTGTATGGTGTATACATCATCTGTGAGGGTGCCTTGAAGGAAGGCGTTATTTATGTCTAGTTGTCGCAAAGGCCATCCTTGGCTAACTGCAAGAGAGAGCATAAGCCGAACAGTGGCAGGTTTGACTACGGGGCTAAACGTCTCACCGTAGTTGAGGCCCGCTCTTTGATTAAATCCTCTTGCAACATAATGAGCGTTGTACTGAGAAATGTTACCATCCTTATCCTTTTTTATTCGAAATATCCATTTACATCCTACCACATTTTGTGAGGGAGAAGAAGGAACAAGATCCCAAGTTCTATTTTTCACCAATGCATTAATTTCCTCATCCATAGCTTTACGCCAAACTTGACTCTTTAATGCTTGAGTAATATTTTTCGGGATCGCCGTTTCATGAACTTCCACATTTAAATTTAGTTTACTGATTGGTTTCCTAATGCCATGTTTTAGTCTTGTGGACATTTGATGGGTAGGTTGGGGAGGATCATAATTTTGACAGTTTGGTTATTGTTTGGAGGAGTTGGAGTGGGAAAGGGGGAGGGAGAGGAGTTTGATTGTGGGGATGCATTGGGTGTATTTGTGGAGTTAGTTGATGCAGCGGAAGACAATGGGAATGGGGAGGGAGATTGAGGTGGTGTTGAGGTGTGGGAGGGAGACAAAGAGGATGTGAGGGTTGGTGTTATTGCGGGCTGTGACGGCGGAGGAGTGAGAAGTGAAAGTGTTAAAGGAGCCCATTCATCTACCAAGGAATTCAATGATGAGGATGTAGTATTTTTTATTTTTTCAAAAAAAGGAAAAATGCGTTCAATGAAATGAACGTGACGAGAAGTATAGATGCGATGTGAGTCTATGTCTAAACAATAGTAGGCACTTTGAGTTGGAGAGTAACCTATGAAGACACATGGTTTGGATTTTGGTTCCATTTTATGAGTAGTGTATGGCTTTAACCAAGGAAAACAAAGGCAACCAAAACTTCGAAGTTTTGTATAGTTGGGTTGGACACCGAAAAGCTTTGTGTAGGGAGATTCATTATTTAGAGTGGGTGTTGGTAGACGGTTTATGAGATAAACCGCCGTAGAGCAAGCATGGGGCCAATATTGCAAGGGCATTTTAGCATGAGAAAGTAATGTGAGAAAGGTTTCTACAATATGTCTATGCCGACGCTCGGAATAGCCATTATGTTCGGGTGTGTGAGGAGGGGTAGTGAGATGTGAAATGCCATCTATTGATAAATAATTTCTTAGGGCCTCATATTCCCCTCCATTATCGGAATAAAGAGTTTTGAGAGGGAGTTGGAAATATTTTTCCACCAGAGCTTTGTAACGAATGAAAATATTTTTGGTGTCCGATTTTTGTTTTAAGGGATATAGCCAAATGTATTTTGTGTAATGATCAACAAAAATAAGATAATATTTGAAACCATCATGAGAATAAATCGGAGCAGTCCATAAATCAGTATAGACATATTAAAGAGGAGCATTGAAAGTTATAGAAGAAGTAGAAAAAGGAAGTTTATGACTTTTATTGCAAGCACAAGAAATACAATCTAAAGTTGAAATACTAGACACGTTAAATTTATTTCTAGAAATAAGTTGTCTAAAAATATTATAAGAAGGGTGCCCTAAACGATGATGCCAGTCAAGAGGAGTGGCTATTGTGCTTGCATAGACCTTAGGAGGATTTAAAGACACTTCATAAATGCCAGCTTTAACCGTCCCTTGGAAGAGAGTTTGCGCCGATTGAATGTCCTTCACAGAAAAAGAGTTTTGAGAGAAAGTGACAAAAACGTTATTATCTTGACAAAGCTGGGAAATGGAGAGAATATTTTTAGACATGGCAGGGACAACAAGAACATTATTAAGGTGAAGAGAAGATGAGAAAGAAAGAGAACCAAAATGAGTGATTTTAAGACCTATACCATCACCAACAATCATTTCCTCCGTGCCGTCATAGGGAGCATGTAATGAGAGGTTATTAAGGTCTGTCGTGACATGGTGGGAAGCACCACTGTCCAGCAACCATTGTGAGGTGGAAGGGGATGCAGTAATGGTGGCGGTAGGTTTTGAAGGATCATTGCCATTTGGGACTTGGTAGGAGGGAATAGGATATTCCATGGCTGTGAACAAGAAGGAAGAAGAGAGAGGTTGAAGGTTTTGCTAGGATCATAAGTCTGATACCATATAAGAGAATTGTAGAAGTGATGATTTCTCATTTAATAATCACAAGTATATATAGATACAAACTAGGTAAAGACTCTAACTAAATAAGGTAATACAAGATACGTACTACTATAGTTTAGGAGAGAGAATATCATGAATGATATTTACAGTATAAGAAGATTGTAGTAATCCCTAAGATTATGGCACTGATTTTGCTTAACTAAAGTAAGTGTTGACATAGAATATGTCAACCCTTATCAGTGGGCACATATCCTTGTTCAAGAATACCTTTGAATATATTAGTATAGATTGGCAATGGGCTCCATGTTACCAAGTTATTGAAGTCGTCATCTGCCAATACTTACTTGCCATCACTAATTGGGTATAACTATTTTACGTATATAACGGTATAAGAGAAAGACTTAATTAAGTGTTATTATTTGGTTGATATACATCCCATGTAATGGAAAAAATCTTATATCCCAATTATTTGTACAACTAGTATAGTACCCGTGTGATGCACGATTTATACAGTTTAAATATTAAGTTTGTACCACTCTAAATATTATTATTAAGTGATGATATTAACTCATTTATTTAAGTTCAATAACTTATATATCATGAAAAGATAAATTATAATAGAGATTATGATTAATTTTATGATTTAATATTGTTCAACTCGTTGCAATACATTTCACATCATTAATTTACGTTATTAATTACTCTCTCTGTTCCATAAAGTTCTTCCCACTTTCTGTTTAAGGGAGTTCCATAATGTTCCTAATTCTACTTGATTCTATTTTTGGCAAAGGTTTGTTCTTTTGTTACCCCTCCTTACCCCACCATTTGGTCCCCACTTTGTACTCACTCTTTCTATCTCTCTCCTCCATAAAGCAACCATGTATGATGTAACCAGACAATTATTTATTTAGTATTATTTCTTGGTTTTAGAGTAATAATAAATGGGAAGAACATTGTGGAACGGAGGGTGTATAATAAAACATTAATAATTAATAGAGTTTTTTGTCAGAGACAACCTTTTAAATACAAGTTTTTGCGAAAGACAACCTTTTAAAATTTTTTGGGCAACTTCAAACCTTAATGAATTTTTTTTTTGTTGAAAACAACCTTGACCACATTTCCGGTGTTGACTCACCGGATTCTGGTGTTGACTTCACTTAATGAATCACGTGCCCTCACGTGATTTCATTAAACCCAAAATTTCCCCCATTTCCCTCCTTTTTCCCCCCCTTAACATTCATCTCACCTTTCTTCTCTTTTCCTCAATCTCCATTTTTCCAAAGCTTCAAGAATCTCAATTCTTCATCTTCTGTCTGTGTGTGCGTCATCAAGGGGAAAAAATTCTTGCACAGCAAGATTGGTCTGTGAGTGTTCAATTGAAGGTAAGTTCCAAGTTCCCTTTTATCTTGAATTCTCCTTTTCGGAAATTAGAGTTTTTTTTGCCATTATGTAAATGGTGATGAGTGTTGTATATTGTTGCAGGGAAAATGACTCCAATTACTGAGATGAGATGTCGTTGTGGTTTACGGGTTGCAAAGAGAACCTCTTGGACCCATGAAAACCCTGGACGCAAATTCTTAGCTTGTAAATTTTACAATCATGAGACTGGGCAGAGGAGGTGTGACAAATTTGAGTGGATTGATGAAGAGTGTGTTGATTGTCAGAGGGATGTCACTAATGTACTATTGGCAGAGAAGCATAGATTGGCTACTGACTTGAACATCCTCAAAGCAAGATTATGTTTGTTTGAAAACGAGAAGAAAAGGGTTGAAGCTGAGCTTGAGAAGATGAAGAAGAGGAATTTGAAGAAGGCTGACTATGGGAAATTGAACAAAGGAATGCTTCCAACTGAGCAGCATGGGATGAAACTCTTGATATGTTGTTGTGTTGTGTCTGTGGCTATTAGTTTATGCTTTGTTAAGGTGTTAGGCTAATTAACGTGTTAGGTTAATTGGATTATGTTAGGTTAGTGTAGTAGGCTTAAGTAATCTGAAAATTTCCAAAATGGCATGATGTTGCTTGTAAGCCATATTGGAGCCCTATGTATTGATTATTTGGTATTGAATGAATGAAATGACTTTTGCAAAAACTTGTATTCCATCCATTTGCATTCATAATCAAAAATCATGATTTACAAGCACAATTTAATAAGTGAAGGTGAATAAGTTTGTGACATAGCCAAAAAACAACTGATTCCTAATACATCAAATCTACTATGACCAAAATTCCACAAAAAACAAGGGACTATGACTGAGATTGATCATTCTTGTGTTTTTGTCAATGGCGGGGGTGCAGAGTTGGAAATTGAAGCTTGTGATGATTGCGTAGGCTGACTGAGATGCACCTTAGTAGGATTGGGCTTCCTGGTCCCACCATTTTTGGGCTTAGAAGGGGGTTTAAGGGTGGCAGACCCTTTCTTGGCTGCAACAGGCCCTATCTTGGCTGCAACAGGCCCTGTCTTGGTTGCCTTACCCCTGTGTGATGCTTCACCCTTCCTCTTTTGTGATGCCTCCCCTTTGTTATTCTTGCCTCCCTTCCCTTGTTGAGGTGCCTTTCCCTTATGTGATGGCCCAGGCTTCTCTATTTGGCCTCTCTGCCCTTGTTGAGCAAGTGGAGCAGGCACTTTACAACTGGTTTTGTAATGGCCTAGACCACCACATCTACTGCATTTGTTCTGCTTTTTGGGCCTCTTCACTTGCTGCTGTTCTTCACCTTCTTTTGCTTCCTTCTTTCTCTTCTTTAACTTAAGTCTACCAACCATTTTCCTGTAAGGAGGAGGTAATGGTCTGGGAAATGGTGTTGTATCCCACTGATTGTGACCTGGCATTGCTTTGAAGATTGGAGCATATGCCTTTGCATAAGTCTCCACATGGTAGGCAGGGTGAATGAAGTCTTCATACTTCAGCCTTCTCAATTGGATGCAGGCAAGTGCATGCCAACAAGGTATGCCTATCAAACTCCACCTATAACAACCACAATGCCTAGTCTCCAAATTCACCACAAAAGTGTCAAGCTCATGATCCACTTCAAACTCCTGAAGGTCAGCTTGTCTAACCCTCATACTTGACACTTTCTCCAACCCCTTGTGAACCATTTTTACAACTGATGGCATTATAACCCCCTCAAATGTTTTCAACCCCTCCCTCATAGAACAAAACCTTTGCATTACATACCTCCTTATCCACTCCATACACTGGATAATAGGTTTTGTTCTAGCTTCCCTCAACACATTGTTGAAACTTTCACAATAGTTATTTAGAAGCATGCCTGATTTGGAGGATGTACTAAATCCATGTCTTGACCAGTGGCATGTAGGGATGGCTGCTAGGTAGTTGTAGGCTTCAACATTAATGGCCTTAATTGCTTCCATGTGCTGGTTAAAATGGTGTTGTGATTACAATACATAAAGCTAATTAGGGTATGACTAACATAGAACAATGGAAGCATGCCTGATTTGAACAAAATTAGGTTCTTACCTTTGCTGAAGACCTTGCAGCTTTCGAGAAATGTTCCTTGTACATGACCCAGGAAACTTGTTTTTGAAATTTGCCCAAATGTGTCTACAGCAATACCTAGTATCTGCATTAGGTAGTACTGTATTAAAGGCATCAAGTAGCCCCTGATTCAACAAAGCAAATTATGTTTGTGGGTAAGCAAAGACGATAAATAAAGAAAACTAATCAAACTAATCAACAAACCTTCTGCCTATCTAACATGTAGGTCAGATCTTCCTTCTCATGGACCCAAGTTACACTTGCTGCAATTGAACTTATGTCATTTTTCAGTAACTCCAAAAACCATCCCCAAGTCTCAGATGATTCTGTCTCAATAATAGCCCATGCAACAGGGTAAATGTTGTTATTACCATCCTTCCCAACAGCTGTGAAGATGATGCCAGGGTATGTATGGGCCTTTCCAATGTGCCCCATCCACTCCTATGATAGGCATGCACCCACCCATGAACCCCTCTTTGCAAGCTTGCAGACACACATAGAGTCTCTGAAATAGAGGAGGTGGTCTGTCTATCCCTTCAACCTTCACCACAGCAGTAGATCCAGGATTGTACTTCCTAATGGCCTTTGCATAATCCCACACTCTCTCATACTCCATGCTTGCATCACCAAATATCATCCTCAAAGCCCTCACTCTAGCATAATAGGCTTTATAATACCCTATCTCTGCTTGGACCTCTCTCCTTGTTCTCTTCACAAACAACTTGATCTTCCAGGTTGGGTCATCCCTAAAATCATCTAAGTACCTCTCAGCTAGGTACCGGGAACTCACCTTTGGCTTCACATGCTGGTGACCACATATGTGGTCTAGTCTATAACTCTTGATTTGCCAAGATTCCTCCCCCTTCAATTTCCTGCAATGAATTTTAAACTTGCACTTTGACTTCTTTTCGCAGGCACACTTAAGGATTCTGGCCTTCTTCCAGGGACACCCACACCTTTTTGCACAGTACACACTCACCCTGCTTCTATTGTTGTGCATATAGTAGTAATTGTACCTCTATTCTATTGCATTATGCCTAATTGCCTTCCTCAGTATTTTGTTTGAAGGGAACTTTAGACCTTTGCTCAAAACAATCTTACTTGAAGTCTATTTCAGGGTTAAAAGTAGGGTATTGGGGACCCTCTTCATCTGATCCCACAACACTCCCATCATCACTGTCATCCAACTCAACATCAGATGGAATATCCAAGTGTTGCTCTTCACCCTCATCCTCAGTTGCATCCCCTTGATTCAATCCTCTCAAACTTACTGTGACAGATTGTGTGATGTTTTGCTCTTCACATATGTTAAACAAATCATCATCACTTTCATCCTCATAGTCTCCCTCACTCAGCAACATATCACTCTCCTAACCTCTACCATCACTGTCCTCACCTCCCCCATCACTGGCCTCCCTACCCTCATCAGTCTCCTGATCTCCCTCATCACTCTCCTGAGCTCCAATAGCACTCACCTGAGCTCCCCTATGACTCACCTGATCACCCTCTAGGTTAGTATGCCCTGATTCAGGTTCAGCTAAATCGGGGCCTTCCTCTGAAATGGTCTCAAAAGGCCTTTTTTCTTGCTAGATATAATGGGAAGCTTTTCTCTGAACCATGTTTTTGGTTTTGATGAGGTTGGAATGAGTGAAAAGGAAGGTGTTGGAATGCTTTTAACATTTAAAGCATCAGCTGCCAAAGAGTGTGATAGGTTAGGCTTTTGACCACTTTTGGACATAAGATTCCCCTGTGGGCCCCCCTTATCAGTGTGTGCTGACTCACCATTTCCACTTTATGCTGACTCACCAGTGTTACTCCCTTCATTTGTCCCTGTATCACTGTCACCAACCCACCTCACAGACCCACCATATAGATGCCCCTTCACTCCCTCTTTCTTCTCTGGATGCAACATATATAAATGGTGCCAACCATCTCTCTCACATACTTGCAAGAATTCTGGAATCTCAGCATCACTCTTGATTTATTTCCTTCCATTATGTAAACTACAACCACGTTTCCTAAACCACAACTCACCTACCTCTTCATAGCCTAACTCATTCTTAGTCTAATCAACAAACTCAAAATAGCACACCTCCTCCACATTAGGGTGCAATGTAATCCCACTTTTGCAATTAGGTTTCTTCTCATATGTTGTTTTGTTGTTTTTTGTGACAAATTGACCCCCATGATACAATCTAATATTAATGGACTCCATCAATTTAAACCAGTATTGATAAACGTTTATCCTACCATTAAACCTGATGCACACATGAAATTCAAATTAAAAACCCTAAATTCAGCATTCAAGAAATCATAATTCATAAACAAAAGGTTTCCAATCCAACTCTAACCTCAATTAGCACAATTAAACCCTAATTTCATGAAATTAATCATATTAGGTTCATTAATAATGCAAAATTTTCCATTTTTTACTTCTATAAAAGGAAGTTATAATTCAACAACACAAAGTTCACATTTTTAGATAAGATGCATAAAGAAATATGTCAGAGTATAGTACACCTTACCTTGCTTTTTGGATGAGTTTGTAATTGGTCCCCCCCTTCGCTGTTCTTGATGATGACTCACCTCTCTGTTTAAGATTACCCAAAGCAAAGTACATATTAGGTTAAAAAAATCAATCTTTTTTAAATAATGTTGTTTTTAAGTTTGAAAAACGAAATTTATGTCTACTGTACCTTTTTTGGTGGTTGAGTGCATTAATTCGCAGCTTCTCCTGCAGTTCTGCTACGTGAGAGGGGAGTTGGGAGGGTAGTAATGGCTGCTATCATGAAAATAGGAAAAGAGAAAAAAGGTGAGATGAATGTTAAGGGGGGAAAAAGGAGGGAAATGGGGGAAATTTTAGGTTTAATGAAATCACGTGAGGGCACGTTATTCATTAAGTGAAGTCAACACCGGAATCCGGTGAGTCAACACCGGAAATGTGGTCAAGGTTGTTTTCAACAAAAAAAAATTCATTAAGGTTTGAAGTTGCCCTAAAAATTTTAAAAGGTTGTCTTTCGCAAAAACTTGTATTTAAAAGGTTGTCTCTGACAAATTACTCTAATTAATATGTTTATATTTTCATGTCATATTTAAGAACCTTAGAAGATTGTTGTTGCATATGAATATCAACCTGTTACCACCATTTTTAGATATCCAGTAGCATTAATTATGGTACATTGTATTAGACCTCAAAAGGTTTAATTGCATCTTAATATGAAGGCGCAACAGGAATATAAAGCCCATTGGACGCAGTCAACATAAGTCAAAGTCAATAGAAGAATACCATCAATACCATCAGGAGATGAAAGTCAAGAATAGTAAAAGGACAGGCGGTTAAAGAACAATCATAAGGCGGATCCACATAAGGAAGAACGTGCAAGGCTGCAGTTATTCAGCGCCAGAAGACGGTTGAGATTTGAACCAAATACGATTCAAATGTTTTCCCTCCAAGCAAGCACGGAAGTTACATACCACGTTTCTCTATAAATAGAGGAATGATCATCAAGCAGAAGGACGAACAAACACACATCAAATCACATTACTTCTTTTCTTAGCGTAGCCTACCCTTAGCCTAGCCAACCCCCTTCTGGGATTATAGTTTAGTTCCTTAGACGTAGAACATGTTCTGGCGACAAGATCTCTAATTCTCTGTTTGAAGCAAGGAACCATGGAGGTAACAGCCTTCGTGTCTTCCCTTTAGTTGTCCAGCCTGGCTTAACCTCTTTAGGTGTTGTAAAATCTTTCTCGAAGTTTGTGGAATGTATGGGAGTGTTCTTCTTTAATTAATTAAAAGATTAACTATTTGTTTGCTCTATTTATTGCATTTGGCTTGAATGTATTAGGTGTTGTAGTTTAATCCTTAATTAAATTGCAACAAAGTACGTTAGCAAGGTTTTATCTAATTAAAACCGGTAACCCCCAGGGACTAAGTCTCCCAAGGCATTTAGTATCAAACTATTGGATGTGCATTGACTTGTTTGCAAGGTTAACGAACTGATTTTGCACCAACAAGTTTTTTGGCGACCACAGTGGGAGAAGAAGATTCATAATTAAATTGTGAAGTTTCTTCTTCGTACGTTCGAAAACTAACTGTAAAAAACCGTTGTTTTTATTAAAATGCCGGAAACACGTTCTAAGAAGAGTAAGGAAGTTGCTCAGGATGAATCAGGTTTCCACAACATGGAATCTAGTTCTTCAATTCCTCCAGAACTAAGGGTACAGAGTAACAATGGTGAACAAATTCATCATGGTCATGAAGAGTTAGTAGGAGATACCCCACAAAGGGATAACTCATCTCCAGATAGTACTGGTCGTGGACTTATACACTAAATGTATGGAAAGTTCATGGAGATAGTAAGGAATTTGCTATTGGAAGCCAGAGAGAGTCAGAGACAACAATTTGACTCCAACTACAGAACTCCAGCCCATGAGTCTACCAGAGTCTTCACGGATATCCTCCAAAGGATAAGTGAAGAGAATAAAGAAATTAACTATAGGCAAATTGATAGAATACTTGTAGATATCAATGATACTATGAGTGCAACTTTCACGGCAATGTCCAAATCTCTTGCTACTGAAGTAGTTACTCGCCTAGAACCACTAGTCGAAAAACATTATCAGTTAAATGAGAAACTAGTTAAGGCCTTAGAAGATGTCCCGTTAGATAGAGCAAGGGGAAGTTGTGGCACAGCACCAGACGTTCCTCCAATAGGTTACCCTCCAAGGGTACATTTCTCCCATCCTGAAACTAGAGATCCGCCTATCTCAAGAGATCCACAAACTTCTTCCCATGTGCATCAAACAAGGGCAATGCCCTTAAGCCATGGATAAGGTAATCATGGAAATCCTAGGAGAAGTGATGGAATGGCAGCTGGCGTGGAGCCAGGCTGGCACCAGGCGTCAGGACATCATCAACCTTCGCTTTCCATGGGTGGTGGACAAGTTGGTGACAACACACACCAACCTGGATCATCACAAGGAGGACAGAATCAAGGTACTTTTGTTGCAAACAACAACAGTACACCTTATGCTTACTGTAGGCGTGTTTTTATTTCACCTACGCGGTGTGAGCGCGTATTTAATTTGACTACCCCATTGTTAAGGTTTTATTGAAAATTGTTTTGTATTGAAAGAAGTCGCCAACAATTATTTTTAGGAAGAATCATAAACCTAATTGGATATGGGAAACCGTAGGGACAAAATAGGGACTTCCAATGTAGATTTCCCCGTCTAGACTCCATAGATGGTCAAAATGGACCAAAGATTGAGTTCGGGGGTGAGGGTACAACACAATTAGGAACCATGTTGCCCATTGCTGGCCTCTACTAAATATCGATTCATTACAGATTGTATGCAAAAGAATAATCATATAACGTTTTAATACACCCTAAAAATATTTAGGGGCTGTTTGGCAATCGGCTGTTGGCTGTTGGCTTTTGGCTGGTTTAGTTGGCTTGTTTGACTGGCTGGAAGCATTGGCTGTATGTATTGGCTTTTTAAGTTGGCTGTTTAAGCCAGCTGTTTGCAAAAGTATTTGGCAAAATTAATTGTGGGCTGTTTATTTATTAGAGAGTTTGTGGGCCAACAAGCCAAAAAGTCAATTCAAAAAGCTCCAGCGTTTTTTCATTTTGGCTTAAAAGCCAGCTTTTCAGCCAACCAAAAAGCCAATAACCAAACACTTTTTTTGGCTGTTTGACCAAATTGAAAAGCCAAAAGCCAAAAGCCAATGAAAAAGTCATTTACCAAACACGGCCTTAGTCTAAGTTGGTTCAGGAAACACATAAAAGACTAATTTTTGGTGACAAGTTATTAGGCAATCAATATTACTGGGAACCTAACAGGTTGTCCAAATTATCTGAATTAGTTAGGACAATTCTTTAGGTCTTGTTTAGCAATAATAACATGTGGGTGATAAAAATCATGCAGGACAATCATAGTAATATGTATAGAAAAATCAGGCAGGCATATAATAATGTATGAAAATAAATAAAAATAAGAAAAGAAAATATTGCAGGGAGTTTGTACAATATACAATACTTACAGTCGCATGAATTTGTTAACAATCTACATCACGAATAGAATGTTAGTAACTTCAAGAAAATAATAAAGATAAATAAAGAAAATAAAGTTTGTTAATTTAGTTGACCCTCAAAAATTATACCAGCGTCCGGGGTCGTTGATTTGTATGGATCTTGGAAAATTGAATGTCGAACAAGTCTTACAAGAAAGTTTGTGTCTTGCGTTATATATTGCATCGAAGAAACAAATATTGGTCTGCTTCCTTCGTAATTTGCGTGGAGTGTATAGATGTATGTAGGTGTTGGTATGTATATGATGAAAGGTATATATGCGTTGACTTTAGTTTTAGAATTGATATGTTGCTGCTGAGGATTTATATGTATTAGATGATGAATTAATTTAGTGAAGTGTATGGTGATATTGGGCGTTAGTATGAAAATAGGTAGCAGTAGTAGATCAGGTGAGAGAGTGAGTTGTGATGTTAGGCGGTGGAGATTTGTAGAGAGTGCCGAGTGATTTTGTGTGTTGTGTATGCCGTGTGAGATGTTGAGAGTAAAGCTGTGAGAAAATATGAAGAGAGTAGGAATGATATATATAGGTTTAGGTAGTTGAGAAGCGATAAGTTTTCGAAAATAATTGGGTTTCTTAAAATATTTTTATAAAAAAATTAGATAAAAATATTTGAAAACACTTTGGAAAAAGATGATTTTTTATAAAAAAATATTTTTATCAACAAAACTAATTAATATTAATTAATTAATTCCATTAAAATAAATTGGGCCAAAGAAGGGGTTTTTAAAAAAAATTGGGCTTTCATAAAAACTATTTTTAAAAGCTTTTCGAAGATGGACTTTTATAAAACTATTTTAAAACGTTTTCGAAAGTGGACCTAGTAAAACTATTTATAAAAAAGGTTTTTCGAAATTGGTTAATAAATAGAGTTAGAAAATGGTTTTGGGCTTAAAACATTTTATTTTAGATTCGTTCTTTATTCTTTCCTTGATCCGGACCAATTAGAGCAGGGTATTAGTCATCATAGGGTACTAAATGGGGAGACACGATTATGTGTCTACAGAAGCCCCCACTTTAACTGAGGTTCAGGAAACCGAAAGTCGAAGTATTCGGTGTCAGGACGGAGAACGATTCTAAACGCACTGCAGTTTAGAACTGATCTATATACGCCGGTCTCTGCAAAACAAAGTTAGTATGCAGGACAATAACTACAAGCAATCTGATTACCTGCTGAAGAAGGTGTTAGCAGATAGGTGCAAACAACTCAGATAAAGCACATAATGATGCAATAATGCAAACTCAGACTCTCTAAGGATGCACGAGACGCTATGCAAGGATTAAGGTTATGCAAAGCTAAGGGATGACACATCATGCAAGGTCAGGGTTATGCAAGACTAGAATGTATGAAATGCAATGCAAGGTCAGGGTTTTGCAAGGCTAGGATGATCTGGATATGTTGAAAGATAGAATGATCAGAAATAGATTGAATGATTTTCGAAAACCGTTTTTAGTAAATAATCGGGGTTCGTAAACGAGGTCCGCAGATTACAACTCTTCGGGAGTTTGATTTGAATTGGAGGAACCACCACACGTAGGAAGCCTCCACTTTGGGTGAGCTTGCCTGAATTAGGCATTTTGAGCTTTGATTGAAATGTAGTTGACATGTCTTGAACGTTGAAAGTTGTCACTGGGGATTCTTCATTGGGAAGTTGATTAGGCAAAGTCAGATATTGTCAAAAACCATGGAACTGTCGGAGAATCCTTCAGGGAAAAGGAGAGTTTGGATTGAAAAATAAAATGGGTTTAATTTTTGACTCAAATAGATATAGGTGGGAAAAGGTTTTAGTGAGGCTCGGTTCAGACTCGAGTCTATGTCGGGATCTAGAAAGAACATGCTCCTGAATTCTAGAAAGTCAAATTATTAGACCATGACTAATTTTATTTTATTGAGGCAGTCGGATCTCGAGATGAGGATTCCAACGTATCCTTGCGGAATCAGACCATTTGTAGTTCTGGATCTGATTTTTTTTTCCATTATATTTTATTTTTTGCCAAACTTTTACCTAGGCCGCCCTTTCGGGTTGTCAACCTAGCGGGCTTGGACATACCTTGAAAAAGGAGTTTGGTGAAAGGTTGAAGGCTTTAGGTTTGATGAGTGTTTAATTGGTTGGGCTAAGGTATGGATCATGGATTTGGAGTATATAGGTTTTAAAGGTTTGATGGATTAAAGGATTTAAATGAGGGGTAGAACTTGTGTGCAAGCC
The DNA here is from genome assembly GCA_947648045.1 of Beta corolliflora. Classification (NCBI taxonomy): domain Eukaryota; kingdom Viridiplantae; phylum Streptophyta; class Magnoliopsida; order Caryophyllales; family Amaranthaceae; genus Beta; species Beta corolliflora. Next base: position 1,425,051 of record CANSZD010002978.1, read on the forward strand.
CCCTAGCTTGACTTTTTATTTCTTTGCCTTTGGCTCTTTCTTTTTGCATTTTTTTCTTTTTTGTCATGTGCGTTTTCTTTTGCTTTTGCTTTTTTTTTCGCACTTTGATCTCTTTTCACTTTTTCATTTTTGCCTGGCATTGATCTTTTGTGTGTAGTAGGGCTTGCACACAAGCTATTGGTTTAGGGTAGTGGAAGGTTTGAAGGTTGTTTGTGGAGCCTTGATTTTGAAAGGTCATTTGGCTAATGGAGATGATGGTTTAAAGGGTTTTTGTTTTTCCTTGGTTGTATGAAGATGGCTTATGAAAGGTAATGGAAGGGAGAGGGGAATAACTCCTGATCCAAAGGATGTCCTCTTTATTTTTTATTCTTTTTTTTATTTCAGATCTCTTTTTATTATTGTAGTTAAGTTCATTAGGTGATTTAAGTTTCATCATTGAATTAGATGCATAAATAAAATGATGGAAGGCCAATGAAAATGAAAAATAAAAAAGAAATGAAAATGGAAAGGCTATAATATATGAGGTCCTAAAACGACATAGACTCAATGGAAAAGGAAAGAAATGGCTTAGGGTAAGGACTCTCTGACTCATCATAGGAAACCAGAAATAAAAGACTAAGCCTGTTGAATTATTGATGCACTGCGCAAAGGGGTTGCTGGTGATGATGATTCTCGTTGTAGCAAGCATTAGAAGTCTATTGTCATCGACCATGTTTCGCAGTGCATTTGAGGGATCCAACACTAGGTGTAAGATGTTCGTTTTTATGTTGGAATTTGCAATAGAAATATAGGTTGCACCTTTTGAATTTTCTTTTAAGTGCATGGTTCAGAGTAGACCCTATGGAAGTGATCGCACCTCTAATGTGAAGGCGGTAGACCCTATGAAAGTGATCGCGCCTCTATTGTGAAGGCGGACAAAAGTAATCTTCATGACTCTAAATGAAGTCGGGTTGGTGATAGTGCGATTGATGAGCTTTAGAGTAGGCTCAACTGTTTGTTTCTCCATTAGGCGCTCCTAAGTTGTAATCTCTCGACCCGTCATGAACATAATCGAGTGGACCTTGCAAATTTTTAGAAATGATGCTTTTGAAATGAGAAATGAAAATGAGAAATGGGAAATGGAAGAATGGAAATGAAATAGAAAGAAATGGGAATGATTAGAAATGAGTATGAACATAAATGGGTATGGGCTTGACCATGATGGAGACACGGGCCTAACTATATGCACATGCAGACATGGACTGGACTGTACTGAACTGGACTCAAAAGGGTTGCTTATGCTAGCTTCGCTAGGCTTAGGAAGGAATTGGCTTTGCCAGACTTGATGATTTGGGGTTGCTATAGATGTAAGATAGGAGTAGCTTCGCTAAACTCGGAGGGTGCTCTTATGGTCTTAGGGGTGACTAGCTTCACTAAGTCAAAGGGTTGTCGTTATGGTCTCACAGGGATGACTAGCTTAGCTGAGTCAAAGGGGTGTCGTTAGGGTCTTACAGGGATGACTAGCTTAGCTAAGTCAAGGGGTGCCGTTAGGGTCTTACAGGGATGACTAGCTTAGCTAAGTCAAGGGGTGTCGTTAGGGTCTTACAAGGATGACTAGCTTAGCTAAGTCAAGGGGTGCCGTTAAGGTCTTACAGGGATGACTAGCTTAGCAAAGTCAAAAGGGTGACGTTATGGTCTTACAGGGATGACTAGCTTAGCTAAGTCAAAGGGGTGTCGTTAGGGTGTTACATAGATGCTAGCTTCGCTAGACTTAATGGTTTGGACTTCGTCCTATATGGATTTGGAATTGGACTGGATTGACTTTGAAAATGAGTTGGGCCTTATATGGACCTAATTTTGCACTTAGTCCTATATTGGTTTGAAGTTAGACTTGAAAATGCACATGGGCTTGACATTGGATTGGAATAGAGTTGGATTAGACTTGGACTGGGATCGACATAGGCTAGGGTTCACATAAAGATGCAAATGGGCCTAGGTTTTGACATGAGCTAGACTTATATGGGCCTAAGATGGACTCTAATGCTAGCGGGCCTAATATGAATGCATGGACTCGAATTAGATGGACTCTATATGAATGCAAAATGGACTCTAATGCATATGGGCCTAGAATGAATGCAAGAAGGATTGGATTTGGATAATTGGATTGGATTGAATGAAGGTGTTTAGAATGGGCTTAGAATTTTTGAAATTCGTTTTTGAAAGGAACTCCTTTGTTTTATCTTTTGTTAGGAAAAGATGATGGATTAATTTTGAAAAATGTTTTTGCAAATGTCGTGATGATGATGATTAGTAAATGCTTTTTTGAAAAAGGTAGAATAGAAGAGGGTGTAGGATTGATTTTGAAAAAATGTAAGATTTTGAATTTTGATTGAATATGGTAAGGTAGGATTGATAGGGAAGATTAGTTGAACAGCAGGGAGAAGGTGGGAAGAGGTAGACATGCATGATGACTCTAACTCTACAATGACAATTTTAGATGCACTTTTTAGGACAGACTTGACCTTGCATGAAAAGACTGATTTCTGAATGTTTGATTAGGTGAGACTCTTAGAATGACCATGTATTACGCGGATGCAGATAGACAAGCATACGACTGAACATAGGATCGACCATTACGGCGACTAAATCGACGAAAAGCGCGCGATGCACAAACTGCGTGCCGCGCAGCATTGCTGCGCGCGGCGCTCAGCCGTGCGTCTGGCGCGGGAGTGGTGCGCCAGGCGCAACTTAATGCGCTCAGCGCACTACTCCCCGACACGTTTTTCGGGGATTTAGGCGATGAATTGGCCGATTAACGAATTTTCTATTGTTTGTTAGACGCGATTTTAGGAACGACGCATACTAATGACAATTTGACATAATAATAGTAGGCAAAAATTGCAATCACAGGCAAATGTCATATAACATGGATGCAAAAGTTCCAACCTAGAGTCCAGTTCTATGTTTGAAACTATTAGTCAGGTTTAGTTTCAGTCTGAAAAGGGTCCATGACTAAGAGATTGATCCCACGCTTCGTACTCCTGCTTAAAGAGGTTGCCACGTGTAAGACGCACTCCAGTTTCAAGTCAGGAACGAGAGAACAATGCCGTGGTTGAGTAGGTTTGCTTATGACTAAGATCCAACACTATCGCTCAAGAAGCTATTTGGAAGGAAAAAGCGCAAACCCCCCGGGGGTGACCTCACACATAGAACATGTGCTAATGAAGCAAGGTAGATTTATTGTCCTTATGGTGGCTGAACAATAGCCATGCATATGCAAATCTGTATATTATTCTAAGGCATAAAAATAAGAATGAATCGTATTTTTCGAGTTTCACCCACTCATTTTCAAAATAATTTTTTAAAATCCTCCCAAGTGAAGTCGCCAAATTGTAGGCGTGTTTTTATTTCGCCTACGCGGTGTGAGCGCGTATTTAATTTGACTACCCCATTGTTAAGGTTTTATTGAAAATTGTTTTGTATTGAAAGAAGTCGCCAACAATTCTTTTTAGGAAGAATCATAAACCTAATTGGATATATGAAACCGTAGGGACAAAATAGGGACTTATCCAATGTAGATTTTCCCGTCTAGACTCCATAGATGGTCAAAATGAACCAAAGATTGAGTTCGGGGGTGAGGGTACAACACAGTCAGGAACCATGTTGCCTATTGCTGGCCTCTACTAAATATCGATTCATTACAGATTTTATGCAAAAGAATGATCATATAACGTTTTAATACACCCTAAAAATATTTAGTCTAAGTTGGTTCAGGAAACACATAAAAGACTAATTTTTAATGACAAGTTATTAGGCAATCAATATTACAGGGAACCTAACAGGTTGTCTAAATTATCTGAATTAGTTAGAACAATTCTTTAGGTCTTGTTTAGCAATAATAACATATAGGTGATGTAAGATGAGAATCTGCAGAAATCAAATAACTTAACCTGAATTACAAGAACAAGTTGCGCCGTGGTATGATGGCCACTGCCTTAGAAACGAATTTCGCCACCACCGGTGCGGATTCATGATGACGTTCGTCCCCCAAGGTTCACACAACTATCTCTGACTCCGTGCACCCGGATCAAAGATTGGTATTTCTCAAGAACTGCTCAAAACTCAGAGAGAATAGGGTAGGCTTGTGTTTTAGGGTTATATTGAATGAATGATGAATAGAAAAACGGCCAAAACGCTATTTAAATGAGGGTTATAAAACAACTCCGAAACATATCCGGAAATAAGAAGAAAATAAAAGATTTCGACTTCCTCGGAAACCGCGAATCGCGGAATGCACCGCGAATCGCGGTAAGCTTGCGGCAAACTACCGCGAACAAGACAAAAACCACGAACCGCGGCCACCGCGAGTCGCGGCCTGCACCGCGAGTCGCGGCAGCAGGCGCGAGTCGCGGCCTCCACCGCGAGTCGCGGTAGGTCCTCACCCAAAGAGCTTCGCGTTGAAATAAGGATTAAATCCTACAATCCCCCACAAACGCGAAGTTAAAGGAAAAAATTGAGAGATGAGCAGTAAAAGGAAAGCTTAATACTTACATATTAGTATCCAAGGATTGAACTAACATGTTAGTGAGATGGGGTGTCCCCTCACCTTCAAGTATCCTAAAAATTGAACTTGCAGGAGAGAGAAGGGACCCGATAGCACATATCTTACTTTCAAAGCTTGAGAAACACCGCGTTATCCACTGAATTACCCCATGAACAACATACAATATAGTTGAACATACATTCAGTTACAATCAAGACACATCACATGTCTTTCCAATAATTGTGAACATTACAAGGTTCAACAATCCTGGCCATCACCCTGGGATTATAAAGAGCGCTCTAGAATGCCTACAAGAACGACATTCGACAGAAGGAGGCCATCCCTTCACACTCATCCACGATGTTCTATTACGTTCAAATAAATTGAATCAGCTATAAAGCCATAGAAACATCCTGTCCATTACGTTCAATCAAATTGAATCAGCCAAAGGCCATGGACACCAAATCTCAAAAATACACATATACAACCTGTTCAACAAGAACTACTCAGATCAGAGTAATAAGTATATTAATGACAGATCATAAATAAGTTCAGTATAGAATTCAAGGAATACAACAACCTATAAAGGTTTCAAACCCATTCCTCCCGAAAATTCTAGTACTAACTTCCTACTCAACCCTTTAGTGAAAGGATCAGCCAAATTTCTTTCACTTCTCACAAACTCAAGAGAGATGACACCATTCACAATAAATTGTCTCACAGACTCATGTCTGACCCGAATGTGCCTTTTCTTGCCATTATAAACACTGTTGTTGGCAACCCCTATTGCAGCTTGTGAATCACAATGAACTGACACTGAAGGAGCCGGTCTCCCCCACAAAGGTATATCTGCCAAAAGGTTTCTCAACCAATCAGCCTCTTGAGTAGCAAGATCCAAAGCAATGAACTCAGCTTCCATAGTAGATCGAGCTATACATGTACGCTAGCGTAGACTTCCATGATATCGCACTACCATTCGAGTGAACACATACCCACCGGTAGAACTCACCTCATCATCATCGGTCACCCAATTAGCATCACAATAACCTTCTAGGACAGGTTGGAAAACCCACAAAGTTTAACCCCCGAGTCCATGGTTCCTCTCAAATACCTCAATAGTCTTTTAAGAGCTTTCCAGGTGATCCAAACCGGGATTATGAGTGTACCGCTTAGCCTACTCACCGCATAGGCAATATCAGGACGAGTACAGTTCATTAAAAACATCAGACTACCTATAACCTTAGCATACTCTCCTTGTGACACACCATCACCATTATTCTTGAGTAATTGAACACTAGAGTCATAGGGAGTCCTGACTGGAGGATCATCAAAACAATCAAATTTCTTTAACACTTTCTCCACATAATGAGATTGAGACAGGGAATAACCCTTAGGAGTTTTAACAACTTTTACCCCTAATATCACATCGGCTATACCCAAATCTTTCATCTCAAACTTAGAAGACAAGAATCTTTTAGTTTCCTCTATGGCATCAAGACTCGCACTAAACAGAAGCATGTCATCAACATATAAGCATATGATTACGCAATCAGAGCCCATTACCTTTGAATACACACATGCATCTGAACCATTCACAGTAAATCCAAAACCAAGAATAGTCTTATGAAATTTTTCATACCATTGTTTTGGAGCCTGCTTGAGACCATAGAGTGACTTTTTCAGCCTGCACACCTTTTGCTCCATCCCAGGCACGACACAACCAGGAGGTTGTTCCATATATATCTCCTCATCGAGATCTCCATTCAAGAAGGCTGTCTTTACATCCATCTGATGCACAAACAGGTTAAATGAAGAAGCTAAAGCAAATAAAACACGAATGGTAGCAATTTTAGTCACAGGTGAATAAGTATAAAAATAATCCACTCCAAATTTTTGAGTGAACCCTCTAATAACCAGTCTTGCCTTGAACCGTTCCACGGTCCCATCAATTTTCAACTTCTTCTTGAAAATCCACTTGCAGCTAATCGGTTTGTTCCCTTTAGGCAAATCTACAAGTTCCCAAGTGTTATTCGCCATGATGGATTCCAACTCACAGTTGACTGCTTCCCTCCAGAAACTAGCATCCATAGAACTCATGGCTTCTTCAAAAGTCTTGGGATCCTCATCCACCATAAACAATGACATGTCCATGAACTCTGAAGCTTCAAACTCGGACATAAGTGCAGTAATGAAATCCGGACCAAAGCTTGATTCCACCCTTTGCCTTTTACTTCTCCTAGGCTCATCTGACTGACTTACCCTACTTGAAGTAACCAAAGAACCTGCATCACCAGACGAAACCCCCACAGAGGGAGCATCTATACTATGCCCAACCTTCTTCAAAGGAAATACCTCTTCAAAGAATTCTGCATCTCGAGCTTCACACACAGACCTGTCATCCAACCTCAGAAATCTATAGGCAGCACTATTTTCAGCATAACCAATGAAAACAGCATCAATGGTCCTGGCTCCTATAGTAGTCCTCTTGAACGAAGGTATACCCACTTTAGCTAGACACCCCCACACTTTCATGAATTTCAGATTTGGCACAAAACCTCTCCATAGCTCAAATGGAGTCTTGTCTAACTTCTTATGAGATACCCTGTTCAAAATATGGTTTGCGAGATAGGACGACTTCCCCCACATATTATCGGGAGACCCGTAACTTAAAAGCATGGCATTCATCATTTCCTTCGTAGTTCTATTCTTCCTTTCTGCTATGCCATTCTGCTGAGGGGTATATGGTGCAGACACCTCATGAATAATGACATCTTTCTCACATAAATTTTTAAGGAAATCAGACCCATATTCCCCACCACGGTCAGACCGAAGCCTCTTAATCTTTCAGTCCAACTGATTTTCAACTTCTGCCTTATAGACCAAGAATTTCTGTTCAGCCTCATCCTTAGACTTTAACACGAAAACTCTACAGAACCTAGAGCAATCATCCACAAAGGTAATATAATATTTCTTACCACCCCGACTCTCAAGATTCTTAAAGTCTGCCAGATCAGTGTGAATTAGTTCTAAAAGTTCAGATACTCTATTAGTAAATGGCTTGAAAGGCTTCCTTACAAACTTTGCCTCAGCACACACTTCACACTTATTAGGTCCATCATCAATCACATCATGCAATAGGTTCATTCGCATCCGACGATTAATTGAACCAACCCCCACATGACCCGGCACGACGGTGCCACGATTTACTGGACTCAAAGAATATAAGCAGAAGAAGAAATCTTATTCATTTCAATAGGAGTTACAATGTCCAAAACAAACAAACCAGCATTAACGTACCCCTTTCCAACAAACTCGCCATTGCGAGTCAGCACTAGCTTATTAGCATCAAAACTAACTTGACACCTGCTTTATTAAGCAAACTACCAGAAATTAAATTTCTACGAAGGGAAGGGACATACAAAACATTAAGGAGAGCTAATGATTTCCCGGATGTCAGCTTCAGGAGAACTTTCCCTTTCCCGAGCACTTGAGACTTGCTGTCATTTCCCATATAGACTTGGTGACCTTCATCCACCCCTTCAAATTCCACAAATAGGTTCTTGTTTGCACAGAAGTGACGAGAGGCCCCCGTGTCTACTATCCACTCAGAATTATTCTCCACCAGATTAACTTCAGAAACCACAGCAACAACAAGATCATCTGCCTCTGCTAGATTTGCTTGGCCCTTATCTTGCTCCTTCGAGCCTTGACCCGAACCATTGCCTTTCTTTTTGTTTGGACAGACAGAAGCATAGTGACCCGGCTAGCCACACGGTAATAATGAGTGACCCGGCTTCTTCTCAATCTTCCCATTGTTCTTAAACTTCCCTTTGCCTGGGGTCTTTTGACCCTTTCCATTGAACTTCTTGAAGTCTCCTCTTGGCTTCCCAGAACTGGGACCGGAACCAGAGCCAGATTCAACCAGATTAGCCTTAACTGCCAGATTATTTGCAGTTGGGGCTCCTGAGTCTTTCAATCTATTAGCCTCTTCAATTTTCATGTGACCAACTAACTCCTCCAGAGTCATGTCCCTCTTCTTGTGTTTCAGATGATTACGATAGATGTTCCACGAGTTAGGCAACTTTTCAATCAGAACATTAGCCTGAAGAACCTCACACATCTTCATCCCTTCAGCAAGAACCTCAGCAACTAAATTCTCATAAACATGAACTTGATCCATAATTGACTTATTATCTACCAATTTAAAGTTCAACCAGTTTCCAGTAACATATTTCTTTTTCCCTGCATCATCAGCACCATACTTTTTCTCCAAAGAGATCCATATTGATTTTGCAGTCTTATAGGATACAAACAAATCAAATATGGGGTTTGTCATTAGGTTCAGCATGTTTCCCTTAACAACCTTATTATCCCTGACAAATTTTTCCATACTTATCCCCCCATCAGATTTAGGAGTTTTCTCAGATTTCTCTTTGGCAGGAGTATCAGCAATAACAATAGTTTTCGATGTAACATCTACACTATCTTTCTCAGCAGGCGGTTCAATAAACAACACATAATCAAGATCTACTTGTTCACATGCAATCAAGAACTTTTGAGACCACCTCTTATAATTAGTTCCATCCAAAGGTTCCAACTTTGACATATCAGGGAAAAACCGATTTTGAGAACTAGACATGATTTCAACAGAATAAAATTCGTTTCTAAATTGTAAGATGAGAATCTGCAGAAATCAAATGACTTAACCTGAATTACAAGAACAAGTTGCGCCGTGGTATGATGGCCACTGCCTTAGAAACGAATTTCGCCACCACCGGTGCGGATTCACGATGACGTTCGTCCCCCAAGGTTCACACAACTATCTCTGACTCCGTGCACCCGGATCAAAGATTGGTATTTCTCAAGAACTGCTCAAAACTCAGAGAGAATAGGGTAGGCTTGTGTTTTAGGGTTATATTGAATGAATGATGAATAGAAAAACGGCCAAAACGCTATTTAAATGAGGGTTATAAAACAACTCCGAAACATATCCGGAAATAAGAAGAAAATAAAAGATTTCGACTTCCTCGGAAACCGCGAATCGCGGAATGCACCGCGAATCGCGGTAAGCTTGCGGCAAACTACCGCCAACAAGACAAAAACCACGAACCGCGGCCACCGCGAGTCGCGGCCTGCACCGCGAGTCGCGGCAGCAGGCGCGAGTCGCGGCAGCAGGCGCGAGTCGCGGCCTCCACCGCGAGTCGCGGTAGGTCCTCGCCCAAAGAGCTTCGCGTTGAAATAAGGATTAAATCCTACAGGTGATAAAAATCATGCAGGACAATCATAGTAATATGTATAGAACAATCAGGCAGGCATATAATAATGTATGAAAATAAATAAAAATGAGAAAAGAAAATATTGTAGGGAGTTAGTACAATATACAATACTTACAGTCGCATGAATTTGTTAACAATCTACATTATGAATAGAACGTTAGTAACTTGAAGAAAATAATAAAGATAAATAAAGAAAATAAAGTTTGTTAATTTAGTTGACCTTAAAAATTATACCACCGTCCGGGGTCGTTGATTTACGGATCTTGGAAAATTGAATGTCGAACAAGTCTTATAAAAAAGTTTGTGTCTTGCGTTATATATTGCGTCGAAGAAACAAAGATTAGTCTGCTTCCTTCGTAATTTGCATGGAGTGTATAGATGTATGTAGGTGTTGGTATGTATATGATGAAAGGTATATATGCGTTGACTTTAGTTTTAGAATTGATATGTTGCTGCTGAGGATTTATATGTATTAGATGATGAATTAATTTAGTGAAGTGTATGGTGATATTGGGCGTTAGTATGAAAATAGGTAGCGTAGTATGAAAATAGGTAGCGGTGGTAGATCAGGTGAGAGAGTTAGTTGTCATGTTAGGCGGTGGAGATTTGTAGAGAGTGCCGAGTGATTTTGTGTGTTGTGTATGCCGTGTGAGATGTTGAGAGTAAAGCCGTGAGAAAATATGAAGAGAGTAGGAATGATATATATAGGTTTAGGTAGTTGAGAAGTGATAGGTTTTCGAAAACAATTGGGTTTTTTAAAATATTTTTATAAAATAGTTAGATAAAAATATTTGAAAACACTTTGGAAAAAGATATTTTTTATAAAAAGATATTTTTATTAACAAAACTAATTAATATTAATTAATTAATTCCATTAAAATAAATTGGGCCAAAGAAGGGGTTTTTAAAAATAATTGGGCTTTCATAAAAACTATTTTTAAAAGCTTTTCGAAGATGGGCTTTTATAAAAGTATTTTAAAACGTTTTAGAAAGTGGACTTAGTAAAACTATTTATAAAAAGAGTTTTTCGAAATTGGTTAATAAATAGAGTTAGGAAATGGTTTTGGGCTGAAAACATTTTATTTTAGATTCGTTCTTTATTCTTTCCTCGATCCGGACCAATTAGATCAGGGTATTAGTCATTATAGGGTTCTAAATGGGGAGACACGATTATGTGTCTACAGAAGCCCCCACTTTGACTGAGGTTCAGGAAACCGAAAGTCGAAGTATACGGTGTCGGGACGGAGAACGATTCTAAACGCTCTGCAGTTTAGAACTTATCTATATTCGCCGGTCTCTACAAAACAAAGTTAGTATGCAGGACAATAACTACAAGCAATCTGATTACCTGCTGAAGAAGGTGTTAGCAGATAGGTGCAAACAACTCAGATAAAGCACATAATGATGCAATAATGCAAACTTAGACTCTCTAAGGATGCACGAGACGCTATGCAAGGATTAAGGTTATGCAAAGCTAAGGGATGACACGTCATGCAAGGTCAGGGTTATGCAAGACTAGAATGTATGAAATGCAATGCAAGGTCAGGGTTTTGCAAGGCTAGGATGATCTGGATAGGTAGAAAGATAGAATTATAACACCCCTGAATTTCGAGTGCTTAATTTAATTAAATAATAGTAAAATTCTATAGAAAATTCGACAGAGTTCCGTTTGAAATATGGACTGCCTAAAATTTAATTTAGGACCGGCGTCCGAATTATTATAAACCTGTTTCAACAAATCAGCAATCCATATTCCAAATTCTCAACAACTCCACCCAGCTCAAATACCAACGAAATTCCTGTTTAATTACTCGAAATCCAAATGTGTTATTCCACGATTATTACGAGAATAATCGCTAAGGAAGAACTACCTGCACCAAAACTAAATTAAAGCTTAATTTAAACTATTACAACCTAACCGAATAAAGATTTAGGTGGATTAATATTTACAACCCTAAGTCTTAAAATTATTGATTATTTATAAGAAATGCACCAGAAAAGAACTATTATAACTATATTTTATGCAAAACTAGTGGACGTTACTCTCCGCCCACACCCCGGCTCTAAGCCTTCATGTACCTGCATATATCAAGCATGTAGTATCAGCCAAACAGGCTGAGCAAGATTTAATACTGTAAAGCCAAATACATATGCAGGTAGGATGCATTAATTATATCCTACAAATCATTTACTTTTGGAACCACAATACTAAATAAAAACATTATAAAAGATTTTTCTTCATTTCTTTTCCAAACCAAATACTTTTCTATTTTCTTTGCTAAAACAATTTCTTTCAGAATCTTAGAATCATAAATCTATGGAATGGAATGAACTTTATTTCCCATTGGGCTAGCTAGGCCCTCCGGATAACTATTAGACAAAGACCCCTAGTGTGCACACCCCACAAACGGTCAAACCGTAGCAGAAGATCTAAGTCCGAGGTACTGATCAACGTACCCCCCAACAATTCTGTAATGTCGAGACGATCCCGACAAGGTTCCAATTCCTTGAGACACCATAAAGGCAATCCCAACCAGTTTAAAAACATAAAACTATCCATAAATCTTTTTCTGTAACTATTCTATAATTCAAGGTTTGAAAACAAACTATCTGTATTAGGAGGAACATCCTCCTATTCAAACCATTCTCAACTCAAGAGAGATACATACATTTATAATCTTTTCTCTTAAATATGAAGGTTTTAGTTGAAATCTTATCTTTTGTAGACCTTTCTCGTAACTATTAAACATTTGAGTAAGGAATCTTACCTTTTAAACTATATCAAACCAACTAGCTCGGTCAATACGGCTCCTCAATGAAACCGGGATCTACAATATAAACATACATGTACTTAATAAATATTAATAGATTTGGCTAATATAGTTAATGAGTTTTTATTAACTTTAGTTTTATAAAACATCAACCCCTTTTTTTTATATTCAAGTAATTATAACTAATTCTCATAACTTATTTACTTAAACCGCCATTTACCTTTGATTATCAAAGTAATTAATACCAACAATACTAAAACCTCTCTTTGTTTATACTAAATCAACATTAATATTCCTATTATACTTTAGACACTCAAAGTCCATTAGAAAAACATTCATAAGAAAACATTGAAACTTAAAACAGTCGAAACTAACTATACTTTTTATCAATTTCAGCAGAAACTTAAAATAGACATAACTTCTTCATTCGAGATCCAAATCAAGCGTTTCTTGAGCCTATATTAGATAAAATTTCAATACGAACAACTTTTGTGAAATGGTATTTTTGCTAAAAATGCCCAGAAACTGCTTAAAACTGCGTTTTACGAAACTGACAGTAATTTATACGAATTACACCACAATTCTCTTTGAACAACAAGTTTACTTAACATTCTATTAATCTAAACTAACTACTAAACAACTAAATAAACATTTTATTCATTCAATTCCACACCCAAACAATTAAAAATCAAAACCCCCAATTCAATTTCATAAACATAAACCCTAACTTCATAATTTTAAAAGAAAACTTAAATTAGTTGAGGAATTCATCTTACCCACTAATATAGAAGATTGGGGATGAAAAATAATTTGAAAACGCCCCTAATACGAGCCCTAGACGCTCCAAATTGCAGCAGTGATGACCCCCTTTGCTCTCCCTTGCGCCGCCCACTTTTATGATGTCACTTCTAGTGGTGGTTGTGGTTGCGGTCGTCGGCAACGGTGGTGGTTGTGTGGTGGAGGAAGAATGTTGAAGAACTTGAGAGAAGAAGATGGTGAAGAATGAAGATGTTGAACGGTGAAGAAGAACGTAATGTGAAGATGTCGTTCTTTTTTTTTTCTTTCCTTTTTCTTTTCTTGTTTTATCTTTCCCTTTTCCCCCTTCTTACATATATGTGAGTATATTTCCTCTTATTACTATTATTAGTTAAATTACTTACTAAACTTGTCCCACTATAACCATATAAATTATTTATAAAGTAATTCCTAAAGATAAATGAATTTAATTATTAAATAAACTAAAATATATAATATAGTTAATAAAATAAATAATAAACTGTTTCAAAAACCGGGGTGTTACAATCTATCCCCCTTAAAATAAGTTTCGTCCTCGAAACTTGAAATAATTCTTAAACTCGTAGCGAAACTCCTATCACTTACTATAGCTCATTAACTTTACATGTTTAGCCAACTATCTATTATTAAAGTACGAAAGATAATAACTATATAGTATCAAACTTGCACATAAACTATCACACTAGCATACTCTCAACATACCATTAACTTTCAAGTAGGATCAAACACTTAATACAAGTCAACATTATCTTTAAATACTAAGAATTGAAATGAAATCATACTAATTCCACCCTCCCTAAAAAAATTAGTTACGTCCTCGTAACTGTAAGCGTACCTATTGAAATAGGTGGGGATATTGAGCTCGCATCGTATCCTCGGATTCCCAACTAAGTTCATCGTCCTTGTGGTTCGACCACAATACTTTCACCAGTTTAACTTCTCCATTCCGAGTTGCTCGAACTTTACTATCAAGAATCTTCATAGGGACCTCAACATATGAAAGGTTATCTTCTAGTTGCAATTCATCAGGTGTGAGTACATGTGAGGGGTCACTAATGTACCGACGAAGCTGAGAAATATGGAAAACATTGTGAACTCGAGCTGTCTCTGGAGTTAATGCCAATCTATATGCAACTTCACCTATCCTTTCTAGGATCTCATACGGCCCGATGAATTTAGGGCTTAACTTGCCCTTCATCCCGAATCGCATTACTCCCTTTATAGGAGAAACTTTCAAGAGTACTTTCTCACTGACTTCAAACTCTGCATGTCGTCGGTATTTATCAGCATAACTTTTCCGTCTATCTTGTGCCGCTTTCATTTTTAGTTGTATCAGTTTTACTTGTTCCACAGTTTCTTGGATCATTTCAGGACCAAGAACACAGGATTCACCAATATCACTCCAACAAAGAGGACTACGACACTTGTGGCCATACAAGGCTTCATATGGGGCCATTCCTATTGAAGAATGATAGCTGTTATTATACGAGAATTCTATCAAGTCCAGTCTATCTTCCCACGAGCCTTGAAATTCTAAGGCACATGCCCTCAACATGTCCTCGAGTGTTTGGATTGTGCGCTCTGTCTGACCATCAGTAGCTGGATGGAAAGATGTACTCATTTTCAACTGTGTCTCTAAGGCTTCTTCAAGCTTCTACCAAAAATTAGATAAGAATCTACTATCTCTATCGGACACGATGTCCCTTGGCACACCATGTAAGTGCAAAACATTCTTCCTATATACATCGGCTAACTTTTGATGTTTCCATGTATCTTTCATTGGTACAAAATGGGCAGACTTGGTGAGTCGGTCTATAATGACCCAAATCATGTTATTACCATTAGGTGTTCTTGGAAGTCCAGAGATAAAATCCATAGAAATTGAGTCCCACTTCCACACTGGAATCTCCAAAGGTTGAATCTCGCCTTGAGGTCTATTGTGCTCAAACTTGACTTTTTGGCAAGTCAAGCACTTGGAAACATACTCGGCGACCTGTTGCTTCATATGAGGCCACCAAAAGGTGATTTTGAGGTCTTTATACAACTTGTCACCTCCTGGATGTACCGAATATGGAGTCAAATGAGCTTCATCTAAGATTTTCTTCTTCAGATCAGGTATGTCAGGAACGCACCACCTACTCTTATAGCGAAGACTCCCGTCTGCATGGATCTTGAAATAAGCATCTTCAGTATCTTGAACCTCTCCCATCTTTTTCTTCAGAAGTGCATCACTATCTTGGTTCTCCTTAATCTCATCGTACACATCTGATTGCAATGTAAGGGAGTTAAGCTGTGCCCCAACTCGGACAAGTTCGACACCAAAATTCTGAAATTCATCTCTCAATAACCTTCTCGAAAGCGTCGTGTGCAATGAGTGAGAAGATTTCCTGCTAAGCGCATCAGCAACAACATTGGCCTTGCCTTCATGGTATTGAATTTCCATATCGTAATCCTTAATCAGCTCTAAGGTGCCTAAGATCTTGGCTATCCCACATCGGAAGTCGAGGAGAACGAAGCCTTCTTTATATGGAGGTGGACACCTCAACCTAGTAGAGGCCTTTTGGGTAGGACTTCGGTTCTACACCAAAGCAAATCCTTGCGGGCTAGGGCCCAAAGAGGACAATATCTACTAGTGGGCTCCTGCACACCTTGGGGTGTTACAGATGGTATCAGAGCCAGGGCCCATTCCGGTGTCCTGTAGTGCCTACGGGGACGCATGCTCTTTAAAGGTGGGGAGAAGGTGCCTATGATCTTGGCTATCCCACATCGGAAGTTGAGGAGAACGAAGCCTTCTTTATATGGAGGTGGACACCTCAACCTAGTAGAGGCCTTTTGGGTAGGACTTCGGTTCTACACCAAGGCAAATCCTTGCGGGCTAGGGCCCAAAGAGGACAATATCTACTAGTGGGCTCCTGCACACCTAAGGGTGTTACAAGAATGATCATAAATAGATTGAATGATTTTCGAAAACCGTTTTTAGTAAATAATCGGGGTTCGTAAACGAGGTCCGCAGATTACAACTCTTCGGGAGTTTGATTTGAATTGGAGGAACCACCACACGTAGGAAGCCTCCACTTTGGGTGAGCTTGCCTGAATTAGGCATTTTGAGCTTTGATTGAAATATAGTTGACATGTCTTGAACATTGAAAGTTGTCACTGGGATTCTTCATTGGGAAGTTGATTAGGCAAAGTCAGATATCGTCAGAAACCATAAAACTGTCGGAGAGTCCTTCAGGAAAAAGGAGAGTTTGGATTGAAAAATAAAATGGGTTTAATTGGTGACTCAAATAGATATAGGTGGGAAAAGGATTTAATGAGGCTCGGTTCAAACTCGAGTCTATGTCGGGATCTAGAAAGAACATGCTCCTGAATTCTAGAAAGTCAAATTATTAGACCATGACTAATTTTATTTTATTGAAGCGGTCGGATCTCGAGATGAGGATTCCTACGTATCCTTGCGGAATCAGACCATTAGTAGTTCCGGATCTGATTTTTTTTTTCCATTATATTTTTTTTTGTGCCAAACTTTTACCTAGGCCGCCCTTTCGGGTTGTCAACCTAGCGGGCTTGGACATACCTTGAAAAAGGAGTTTGGTGAAAGGTTGAAGGCTTTAGGTTTGATGAAGGTTTAATTGGTTGGGCTAAGGTATGGATCATGGATTTGGATTATATAGGTTTTAAAGGTTTTTTTGGATTGAAGGATTTAAATGAGGGGTAGAACTTGTGTGCAAGCCCCCTAGCTTGACTTTTTATTTCTTTGCCTTTGGCTCTTTCTTTTTGCATTTTTTTCTTTTTTGTCATGTGCGTTTTCTTTTGCTTTTGCTTTTTTTCGCACTTTGATCTCTTTTCACTTTTTCATTTTTGCCTGGCATTGATCTTTTGTGTGTAGTAGGGCTTGCACACAAGCTATTGGTTTAGGGTAGTGGAAGGTTTGAAGGTTGTTTGTGGAGCCTTGATTTTGAAAGGTCATTTGGCTAATGGAGATGATGGTTTAAAGGGTTTTTGTTTTTCCTTGGTTGTATGAAGATGGCTTATAAAAGGTAATGGAAGGGAGAGGGGAATAACTCCTAATCCAAAGGATGTCCTCTTTATTTTTTATTCTTTTTTTTATTTCAGATCTCTTTTTATTGTTGTAGTCAAGTTCATTAGGTGATTTAAGTTTCATCATTGAATTAGATGCATAAATAAAATGATGGAAGGCCAATGAAAATGAAAAATAAAAAAGAAATGAAAATGGAAAGGCTATAATATATGAAGTCCTAAAGTGACATAGACTCGATGGAAAAGGACAGAAATGGCTTAGGGTAAGGACTCTCTGACTCATCCTAGGAAACCAGAAATAAAAGACTAAGCCTGTTGAATTATTGATGCACTGCGCAAAGGGGTTGCTGGTGATGCTGATTCTCGTTGTAGCAAACATTAGAAGTCTATTGTCATCGACCATGTTTCGCAGTGCATTTGAGGGATCCAACACTAGGTGTAAGATGTTCGTTTTTATGTTGGAATTTGCAATAGAAATATAGGTTGCACCTTTTGAATTTTCTTTTAAGTGCATGGTTCAGAGTAGACCCTATGGAAGTGATCGCACCTCTAATGTGAAGGCGGTAGACCCTATGGAAGTGATCGCGCCTCTATTGTGAAGGCGGTCAAAAGTAATCTTCATGACTCTAAATGAAGACGGCGTGGTGATAGTGCGATTGATGAGCTTTAGAGTAGGCTCAACTGTTTGTTTCTCCATTAGGCGCTCCTAAGTTGTAATCTCTCGACCCGTCATGAACATAATCGAGTGGACCTTGCAAATTTTTAGAAATGATGCTTTTGAAATGAGAAATGAAAATGAGAAATGGGAAATGGAAGAATGGAAATGGAATGGAAAGAAATGGGAATGATTAGAAATGAGTATGATTATAAATGGGTATGGGCTTGACCATGATGGAGACACGGGCCTAACTATATGCACATGCAGACATGGACTGGACTGTACTGAACTGGACTCAAAAGGGTTGCTTATGCTAGCTTAGCTAGGCTTAGGAAGGAATTGGCTTTGCCAGACTTGATGATTTGGGGTTGCTATAGATGTAAGATAGGAGTAGCTTCGCTAAACTCGGAGGGTGCCCTTATGGTCTTTGGGGTGACTAGCTTCACTATGTCAAAGGGGTGTCGTTATGGTCTCACAGGGATGACTAGCTTAGCTAAGTCAAGGGGTGCCGTTAGGGTCTTACAGGGATGACTAGCTTAGCTAAGTCAAGGGTTGCCGTTAGGGTCTTACAGGGATGACTAGCTTAGCTAAGTCAAGGGGTGCCGTTAAGGTCTTACAGGGATGACTAGCTTGGCAAAGTCAAAAGGGTGACGTTATGGTCTTACAGGGATGACTAGCTTAGCTAAGTCAAAGGGGTGCCGTTAGGATCTTACAAGGATGCTAGCTTCGCTAGACTTAATGGTTTGGACTTCGTCCTATATGGATTTGGAATTGGACTGGATTGACTTTGAAAATGAGTTGGGCCTTATATGGACCTAATTTTGGACTTAGTCCTATATTGGTTTGAAGTTAAACTTGAAAATGCACATGGGCTTGACATTGGATTGGAATAGAGTTGGATTAGACTTGGACTGGGATCGACATAGGCTAGGGTTCACATAAAGATGCAAATGGGCCTAGGTTTTGACATGAGCTAGACTTATATGGGCCTAAGATGGACTCTAATGCTAGCGGGCCTAATATGAATGCATGGACTCGAATTAGATGGACTCTATATGAATGCAAAATGGACTCTAATGCATATGTGCCTAGAATGAATGCAAGAAGGATTGGATTTGGATAATTGGATTTGATTGAATGAAGGTGTTTAGAATGGGCTTAGAATTTTTGAAATTCGTTTTTGAAAGGAACTCCTTTGTTTTATCTTTTGTTAGGAAAAGATGATGGATTAATTTTGAAAAATGTTTTTGCAAATGTCGTGTATGATGATGATTAGTAAATGCTTTTTTGAAAAGGGTAGAATAGAAGAGGGTGTAGGATTGATTTTGAAAAAATGTAAGATTTTGAATTTTGATTGAATATGGTAAGGTAGGATTGACAGGCAAGATTAGTTGAACAGCAGGGAGAAGGTGGGAAGAGGTAGACATGCATGATGACTCTAACTCTACAATGACAATTTTAGATGCACTTTTTAGGACAGACTCGACCTTGCATGAGAAGACTGATTTTTGAATGTTTGATTAGGTGAGACTCCTAGAATGACCATGTATTACGCGGATGCAGATAGACAAGCATAGGACTGAACGTAGGATCGACCATTACGGCGACTAAATCGACGAAAAGCGCGCGATGTACAAACTGCGTGCCGCGCAGCATTGCTGCGCGGCGCTCAGCCGTGCGTCTGGCGCGGGAGTGGTGCGCCAGGCGCAACTTAATGTGCTCAGCGCACTACTCCCCGACACGTTTTTTGGGGATTTAGGCGATGAATTGGCCGATTAACGAATTTTCTATTGTTTGTTAGACGCGATTTTAGGAACGACGCATACTAATGACAATTTGACATAATAATAGCAGGCAAAAATTGCAATCACAGGCAAATGTCATATAACATGGATGTAAAAGTTCCAACCTAGAGTCCAGTTCTATGTTTGAAACTATTGGTCAGGTTTAGGTTCAGTCTGAAAAGGGTCCATGACTAAGAGATTGATCCCACGCTTCGTACCCCTGCTTAAAGAGGTGGCCACGTGTAAGACGCACTCCAGTCTCAAGTCAGGAACATGAGAACAATGTCGTGGTTGGGTAGGTTTGCTTATGACTAAGATCCAACACTATCGCTCAGGAAGCTTTTTGGAAGGAAAAAGCGCAAACCCCCGGGGGTGACCTCACACATAGAACATGTGCTAATGAGGCAAGGTAGATTGTCCTTATGGTGGCTGAACAATAGCCATGCATATGTAAAACTGTATATTATTCTAAGGTATAAAAATAAGAATGAATCATATTTTTCGAGTTTCACCCACTCATTTTAAAAAATAATTTTTTTAAATCCTCCCTAGTGAAGTCGCCAAATTGTAGGCGTGTTTTTATTTCGCCTACGCGGTGTGAGCGCGTATTTAATTTGACTACCCCATTGTTAAGGTTTTATTGAAAATTGTTTTGTATTGAAAGAAATCGCCAACAATTCTTTTTAGGAAGAATCATAAACCTAATTTGATATAGGAAACCGTAGGAACAAAATAGGGACTTATCCAATGTAGATTTCCCCGTCTAGACTCCATAGATGGTCAAAATGAACCAAAGATTGAGTTCGGGGGTGAGGGTACAACACAGTCAGGAACCATGTTGCCCATTGCTGGCCTCTACTAAATATCGATTCATTACATATTTTATGCAAAAGAATAATCATATAACGTTTTAATACACCCTAAAAATATTTAGTCTAAGTTGGTTCAGGAAACACATAAAAGACTAATTTTTAGTGACAAGTTATTAGGCAATCAATATTACAGGGAACCTAACAGGTTGTCCAAATTATCTGAATTAGTTAGAACAATTCTTTAGGTCTTGTTTAGCAATAATAACATGTGGGTGATAAAAATCATGCAGGACAATCATAGTAATATGTAGAGAACAATCAAGCAGGCATATAATAATGTATGAAAATAAATAAAAATAAGAAAAGAATATATTGCAGGGAGTTAGTACAATATAAAATACTTACAGTCGCATGAATTTGTTAACAATCTACATCACGAATAGAATGTTAGTAACTTCAAGAAAATGATAAACATAAATAAAGAAAATAAAGTTTGTTAATTTAGTTGACCCTTAAAAATTATACCACCGTCCGGGGTCGTTGATTTGTACGGATCTTGGAAAATTGAATGTCGGACAAGTCTTATAAAAAAGTTTGTGTCTTGCGTTATATATTGCGTCGAAGAAACAAAGATTGGTCTGCTTCCTTCGTAATTTGCATGGAGTGTATAGATGTATGTAGGTGTTGGTATGTATATGATGAAAGGTATATATGCGTTGACTTTAGTTTTAGAATTGATATGTTGCTGCTGAGGATTTATATGTATTAGATGATGAATTAATTTAGTGAAGTGTATGGTGATATTGGGCGTTAGTATGAAAATAGGTAGCAGTAGATCAGGTGAGAGAGTGAGTTGTGATGTTAGGCGGTGGAGATTTGTAGAGAGTGCCGAGTGATTTTGTGTGTTGTGTTACTTGTGTATGCCGTGTGAGATGTTGAGAGTAAAGCCGTGAGAAAATATGAAGAGAGCAGGAATGATATATATAGGTTTAGGTAGTTGAGAAGCGATAGATTTTCGAAAACAATTGGGTTTCTTAAAAGATTTTTATAAAATAGTTAGATAAAAATATTTGAAAACACTTTGGAAAAAGATGATTTTTTATAAAAAGATATTTTTATTAACAAAACTAATTAATATTAATTAATTAATTCCATTAAAATAAAATGGGCCAAAGAAGGGGTTTTAAAAAAATTGGGCTTTCATAAAAACTATTTTTAAAAGCTTTTCGAAGATGGGCTTTTATAAAACTATTTTAAAACGTTTTAGAAAGTGGGCTTAGTAAAACTATTTATAAAAAAGGTTTTTGGAAATTGGTTAATAAATAGAGTTAGAAAATGGTTTTGGGCTTAAAACATTTTATTTTAGACTCGTTCTTTATTCTTTCCTCGATCCGGACCAATTAGCTAGAGCAGGGTATTAGTCATCATAGGGTACTAAATGGGGAGACACGATTATGTGTCTACACTTACACGCCTCCTAACCAACCAACTATGGCTGGTATTCCTTCTACACCTTATGCTTACATACCTCCTAACCAACCAACTACTGCTGGTACACCTCATTATGGGAATATTCCAGGGTATGCTCAGCCTCAAGCTCCATTTGCCTAAGTAACTAGTGCTTATTATCAAGGGATGCCCACAAATGGACATACATTCCCACCACAAATGGCACAAGGGGCAGCCAATCCTACTTTTATGCACAACCAGGAGATCCCTATGGGAGGTTATCAAAATCAACCTTTCAATCCTAATCCTAACCCTGCATATGATCCTGCAGGAAACATGGGGTATGGGAATATGGGACACCCAGGAAGGCATCAGGATCCATTGGCAGCACATGTTGAGGCACTAGTCCAAAGATTAGTAGGGGATACCTCTAGGAGAAATCAGAGGCAAATAGGTCAAAAACCTTATTGTAAGTGGATTGATAGAGCAAATCCATTTCCTAGAATGTTTAAGATACCTGACTTCACCCTGTTCTCTAGGAATGATAGGGTTTCTGCTGAAGATTCAATTGTCAGTGTAGAGAGGCAGCTGACAACGAATTCTTAAAGTTGAGAATGTTCTCCATGTCTCTTACTGAGACTGCTTTCTGGTGGTATACTAATTTACCACCCAATTCTATCCATTCTTGGCAGGATATGCAGGTGCAATTTACAAATCATTTTGCACGTACTGAGCCAGGAGTGACTTTAAGCGATCTGGCCAGAATCCAACAAAAGATAGGGGAGTCTGTAGAAGACTACCTATCTAGATTCAAAATGGCCAAGATCAGGTGTCATGTTAGCATTCCTGAAAGAGAGTTTGTACAAATGGCTTAAGAAGGAATGCTAATTCAGTTTAGGAAAAGGTTTGATGGTCATGCCTTTGGCGATTTTGTTGAATTAGCAGAATTGGCTGTAAGGTATGAAAGGAACATACAAGCTGAAAGTGCAACAAGACACCAAAGTTTCTTTGCTCATAATGATGAGCCCTTCCACTTTGAAACTACACAAGAAGTAGACGTGGCAGAAATCATTCAAGGAGTAGCTTATAAATGTTCTCCATTAGAGAAGAAATAATTCCTAGCGCCAAAGGATATGAAATCCGGACAAAAGAGGACATATACTTTTGATGCTAAGAAAGCTAATTCAATCTTTGACTGGTTATTATCTAATAAAAAGATAAAATTGGTAGGGAGACATAAAGTAAGAATTGCTGAAGAAGTTAAGGGTAAAAAATACTGTAAATGGCATGATACAGTAACTCATGATACTTCTGAATGCATTGTGTTTAGAAACAAAATCCAGGATGAAATTGATAAGAAAAATATCATGTTTCCTGACGATGAAGATGTGAATGTAGTTAGAATGGATGAACCATTTGAACTATTATGTGGTATGGTAGAGGCAAATAATGCGTTTACTGTCACCTTGCAGGCATCTCAAGCTACAGAAGTTGGCAACCATCTCTTCAATAGATTGCTCGATGAAGGAATCTTGGTTATGCCGAAAATAGCCAATGAGGAAGGGCTAGAAGATATGTGCAGATGGCACATGAATGGGTCACATACAACAGACCAGTGCCAAGTATTTAAAGGATTCCTAACTAGACAATTAAGTCTCAAAAGACTGATTGTTTCATAAATGGAACTACAGGCTATGGAGCTAGAAGCATATAAGGCCTGCTTAGCCAAAGTTAAGGCGCCTGCTAAATCCAACCCAACTCCAAATCTGGAGATGCATGAGGAAAGAGCTAAGACCTATAAAGAGGCTGCTCAGAAATTTCCATTGCAGACTAGGGCTATAGAAGGATTGAAAGCTTTGAGGAAGGGAATGTGCTCACAGTGTGCAGACAGACTAACTTGTGAAATGGTCAGAACTCAAATCATTCCAAATGATCCTGCCTATGTGCCTACATATCAACGTCCGTTCCAGAAGAGGTCTAGAAGTCAAGGACCAAGAAAACTTGATGGCCTCAGTTTACACCCTTCCTCAAAAGGAAAGGAATGGGAGCCAAGTCAAACCCCTGTGCTCAAAATTCTGAAAAGAAGGGTTAAGTCCCATGAGGACTAATGGGGGTTTAAAATCAAACCAGCAGTTAGGCCATGGCTACTACAAGATGTTCAAAACTTACCTAAAAGTAGGACATTAAAAATGAAAGAGCTAAGTGCAAACGCTACTGCAGCAAGGGCTCAAGTTAGCACTCAAAATGTGCAAGAGTCTCTGATTGCAAACATAAGAATAGATGAAGAGGCGCTGCAAGCTGATATCACTAAAATCTTTAGGTCAGTTGATGCTGATAATAAGCACACTAAAGCTTTATTTCTAAATGTTGATTTTGAGGGAGTTCATTTAGGCAAAGTATTGGTAGACACTGGAGCTACTGTTAATATTATGCCACTCTCTGCGTTTAGAAAACTAGGAAAAACTAGAAAGGATTTGCATAATATACAAATCAACATAACTGGTTTTTCTGGTTTATCAAAAAAAGTGGAAGGGATGGTTGTCTTAAAGATAAGGGTAGGAACTAAAACTACTTATAATGGTTTCTTCATAGTCGAAAGTGGTACTAATTATAATGCCATACTAGGAAGAGATTGGTTGCATCATAACTATGCTATTCCATCATCACTCCACCAAGTCGTAATCTTGTGGAATGGTGACACTTATGAAATGGTTCAAGCAGATGAGGAAGTTTGTCTAATTACATCTCCGAATTCTGTTTTTATTAGGGACTCTCTAAAGTTAGTTCCTACTATAAAAATTGAGGTTGTTCTACAACTTGGGTCACAAACTCACCAAGAGAAAGAAGACTCAGGTGCAATTCTCATTGAAGAAGTTGAGGACGTCCTAGAAGTTGAAGACATTCAATCAAAATATGAATATATTCAACAGGCTGCCAGACTATGATCAACCCTTAGCTCTCATTAGTTTGTAGAGTTAGGATGTATTTTTCTTACAAAAGTTTATTATGTCTATAAACCAAGAAGAATGTTGTAATGGGTTTACCCCTATTGTTGATCAAGTTATGAAAGATTTAGTTTTTAGAAAATACCAAGAAGATTTTCTTATAAACTCTAATGCATGTTGCTCAACTTTAAATGAAACTGAATCCTTCGACGAGGAGGATGATAAAGTATGGGCTAAAAGTGAGGATATTAAACAGGAAGTTCATGATCCACTAGAAGAAATAAATTTACGGGATAGTGAAAATCCACGTGTTACTTACATAAGTAAACTCCTCACTAACCAAGAGAAATAGGAAATAATAGAAATTCTAAAAGAATTTAAGGATTATTTTGCTTGGGAACATCATGAAATGCCTGGCATTGATAGGCAAATAGTAGAACATAAACTACCTATCAAGGAATGATTTATGCCTGTGGCACAAAGTCCTAGAAGACTAGCGCCTGAATTAACAGAGCCTATACAAGACGAAATAGACAAACTCCTCAAGGCAAAGTTTATAAGGCCTTGCCAATATGCTGACTGGATATCCAATATAGTTCCAGTGGTTAAGAAAAATGGCAAAATACAAATCTGCATTGACTTTAGGGATCTAAATAAAGCGACACCTAAAGATCAATATCCCATGCCAGTAACTGATCTCCTAATAGATGCAGCATCAAGATATGAGTACATATCTTCTATGGATGGTTATGCAGGATATCATCAGTTAAGGATTGCACATGAGGATTGTAATAAAACAGCCTTCAGATGTCCAAAATCATTAGGCATTTTCGAATATGTAGCCATGCCATTTGGATTGAAAAATGCTGGAGCCACATACCAACGAGTAATGGACGCAATCTTTAAGGATATGATTGATAAGATCATGGAAATCTATGTGGATGACATACTAGTAAAGTCAAATGAATTTTTAAGACATAAAGAGCATTTGATTTAGTCATTCAACAGAATGAGAGAGTATCACCTAAAAATGAATCCACTCAAATGTGCATTTGGAGTTAAAGCTAGTAACTTTTTAGGATTCCTCATTCACAAAAATGGAATGGAAATTGACCAAAATAAGGCAAAAGCAGTGTTGGCAGCCAAGCCACCTTCTAATAAGAAGGAATTGTAAAGATTCCTTGGACAGCAGGTCAACTATATATGTCAGAAGATTCATGGCTAATCTAGCTGGAAAAACTAAAATGTTTTCACCACTACTAAGATTGAAACATGAATCAAATTTCAAATGGGAAGAAGAACATCAAAAGGCCTTTGACCAGATCAAACAAGATTTGGCAAATCCGCCTGTACTGATTTCCCCAAGGCAAAATAGAAAACCACTAAGACTGTATCTGTCTGCTTGTGAAGATTCCATTGGGAGTCTCCTTACTCAAGAAAATGAAAAAGGGCATGAGCAGGCCATATTCTACCTAAGTAGAATCCTACATGATACAGAGAAAAGGTATACCATGGCAGAAAAATGGTGTTTGTGTTTATATGATGCATCAGTTAAACTCATACATTATTTCATGGCCTTCACAGTAGAAGTGGTATCTCCAACGAATGTCATAAAATATATGATATCTCAACCTTTCATAAAAGGAAGGTTAAGCAAATGGAGTTTACATTTACTACAGTTTGACCTCGTATATGTGCCACAAAAGGCAGTCAAAGGTCAAGCATTAGTTGATTTCTTAGCAACTCATCCTTGCTGTGACTCAGGAATCATTGATGAAGACATCCTTCCATGGGTCCTATTCTTTGATGGGTCCAACACTAGAGAAACAGCAGGAGATGGAATATATATTTTATCTCCTGGTGGAATCCCAACTAAACTAGCACTAACCCTAAAGGGTCCATGCACCAACAATAGAGCTGAATGTGAAGCTTTATTAATTGGATTGGAGATGCTGCTAGAATTGGGAGCTAAGAAAGCAAAGATATATGGGGATTCTCAGTTGGTCATTTATCAAATAAATGAGGAATTCAAAAGTATATCACTAGTATCACAGGAGTGTGGTAAGAAAGCACAAAAGTTGTCTAAACAATTTAAGGAAATCAGTTTCATACACATTCCCAGAGAAGAGAACAAAGTAGCAGATCAGTTGTCGTAAATAGCTTCTGCTAGAGAAGAGATACCTTCACAAAATGAAGATATCATTCTCCAAGAAAAGATTCTAGAACTTCTCAGTGAACCGATCAAGAAAGATCAGAGAACGTATTGGAAGCCTATAGAATTTCAATATTAAGATAGGAGAAGGACTGAAGAGATGAAATTATTCAATATCTCCATAACCCAACTGGGACAAAGGTGCTAAATAGAGTCAAAATGGCAGCCACCAAGTTCTATATGCAGTTTGGTGAACTACACAGAAAGGATCCATAATGATTACTTTTAAAATGTGTGGATGCTGGAGAAGCTCTAACTCTCATGGCAGAAATTCACCAAGGACTATGTGGTGCTCATCAAAATGGCCTAAAAATGAGATGGTTGTTGCACGAAAATGGTTTCTATTGGCCCACTATGAGAAAGGATTGTATAGATTATGCTAAAGGTTGCAGAAGATGTCAAAAGTTTGGACCTATCAACAGGCCACCAGCTTTAGAACTTAAGTACATTCTTAAACCTTGGCCCTTAAGAGGATGGGCAGTGGATGCCATAGGAGAAATCAATCTTGCATCCTCTAAGAAGCATTCATACATCCTAGTGGTGACGGATTACTTCACCAAATGGGTGGAGGCTCAGGCTTTGAACAAGATCAATACCCAGGTTGTAATAAATTTCTTGGAAGAGAAAATCTTTACAAGATTTGGAATCCCAGAAACTATAACCTTTGATCAAGCCACAGTCTTTAGAAATTCGGACTTACTGGATTATCTTAACTAGTTTGGGATTACTAAATTGCATTCAACGCCTTACTATGCTCAAGCAAATGGTCAAGCTGAAGCTACCAACAAGATCATAGTAAAAGGGATCTCAAAACTCATTGGCAATAACCCAAGAAAATGGGGTGAGTTGTTGCTCTATGCCCTATGGGCCTACAGGACCTCTAAAAGGGAAGCAACAGGAGTTACTCCTTTTAACTTAGTTTATGGACACACTCCAGTGATCCCAGCTGAAGTGAATGTAAGATCATCAAGGGTAGCCCAACAAATGGGATTATCAGGACATGACTATTCACGGGCGATGAATATTGAAATTATGGATGCTCTAGAAGCTAAGGAAGAAGCTCTAGCCAAAATGAGAATCCAAAAAGAAAGGTTGCTAGGGCCTACAACAAAAAGGTAGTGCCTAAAGAATTCCAGGAGAATGATAAGGTTTGGAAAATGTTTCATGTACGACTTACAAAGATCCACAATTAGGGAAATGGTCACCTAAGTGGCAAGGTCCCTTTATCATTCATAAGAAAATGTCTGGAAATGCATACATTTTAAAGGATATAGATGGCATATAAAAGAAAGAGCCCTGAATGGCAAATTTCTAAAGAAATATCATCCATCTATATGGGAGCAACACGATCCTGTGTTTCAACAAAAACATGCAGAATTGTTTCAAACAGCAAGGGATCATTAAAATTACAACATTAATAATAATGTTAAATCTTAAACATTCCAACATTGTCTAACAGCTAAACTAAGGTGTTTAATGGTTGACCAAGCATTACAAAGTTTTTCCTTCTGAAGAATCAAGCTTTGCTGTACAGCCATATCTTTGAACATCTCTTGCCTCAAATGAGCGAGTTTGGTTCGACCTTGGTCTAGCTTCTTCTCTTCAGTCTCAATGGAGTTTTGGAGTGAAGACTTCTCATTGATGATATTGATCTCCTCAGAAAGAAGCTTCAGCTTCTGATCAAAAGAGCTCAAAGAATCATGGATCTGTTTACTGAAGCTTCTGAAGGATTTAGCTTGAGCTTCCAAAGAAGTCTCCTCTTCCTGAAGTTTCTGAGCTGAGAACTTTGGAGATTGGACTCTTGATTCGGCATTACATTGCTGAAGAAGGAGAGTCTCTTTAACATAATCAAGACACAGTATCCAGTACTCAAAACCTTGAGAAATCAGGGATTCCAAAATCTGCTTAAGAGCCTGTGTAGAAGCCTGATCATAAGGGTTGTTTGTTAAGGTTAAGCAGAGATCCCAGACTTTGTCTTCTTGTTTTATGTGCTCAGATGATCCATCACTGGAATGATCACTGTTAGCAGAGGTAGGTTAATCCCTCACAATGATAGCTGTCTGTAGATTAACCTTTTTCTCTCCATAAGACTCTTTCATCACACTTGCTTCTTGAGTGCTTCCCTCTGCATCACAAAGAAGAGAAGCTAAGTTAGCAAGAGAGTGAAGTCTGGTATCATGAGGACATGGACTCATATAGAGGAAGTCTAAAATGAATTCATGAAGAAAGAAAGGCAGACCAGTCCCAGAAGTAGATGTTGAAGTTGTTGAAGAACCTTTGTACACAGAGGTAATCACAAGTTCAGTACTGCTCCGTAAAGGTGTGACCTCTAAAGGAATGACATTTCTCGGAATTTCATTCCCAGCAATAGAAGGAATTGATATAACAATAGTGGTAGCAACATGAGAGCCTGGAACTTCAACATCTAAAGGACTTGATTCCAAGGGATCTTCATTAAATTAATACAACAAGTCCTCATCAGGAGATTCCACATGAAGATGCTCAGTCTCTTCCAACTGGGGGGCAGCACATCCTTCCAAAGAGAGGGTAGCCATATTCTCCAACTAGGGGGCAGCACCACTTGAAGTGGGATGATTGATGACAGATTCATCAATAGGACCACCCTTTGAATTTAACTCTGGATTAGCTATCTTGGGAGTATCTCCTGAGGGATGGTCGGCACAACCAAGAAGTGTTAACTTCTTATAAGAAGGATCACTGATGGTCTTAGGCTCAGTGTCATCAGCACCAGAGGAACCTGGAATAAATTAATCAGTATTCCAAAAAGTGAAACTTCTCATAAAAAGAGTGAATGTAATATTCATACTTGCTTTGACTCCTGGGAGTTTCCTTTTGAAAATTTGAGATATGGTCTTGTCATCATCTTCACCAGAGGAGATGATATACTGCGGTATCTCTGAAGAAGCCTCCAACGTAGGACGTTTCCTGCTGGAATGCCTTAAAGGTTTGGAGGCAGAAAGACAGCCATAATCTCTCTTCTTTGTAGCCTTCTTAAGAAGCTCAGGTTGCTCCACTGACTCCTTGGGTTGAGTGTCCTTGGAAGCAGGGAGACAATTGTAATCTCTTTTTCTTGCAGCTCTTTTGAAAGAGTCAATCTGCTCCAGTGGCCCCATAGTTTGGATGTCCTCCACAGTCTGGACCTCTCCATAGGAAGCCCCTTGATCATAAGCAGCATCATCTTCATCCTCTGAAGAGGTATGAGGTGGAACCCTTTTGTTTATGGTATTCCAATAGAGTTGGTCAAATGTACAATCTATTGTCATACCATCAGGCACTCTTGGCTTCTTCTCACCAGTTTTTGCTAAAAAGTCAAAAGGAAAGCATAAAGAAGATTTAGTAATATTCATTCCTACTGAAAGTTATAAAATAACTAAGGATAGAAATTACTTACAGCCTATGAAGAGTTGATCCTCAAAGTTCGCCAAAGCATCAGAACATATTGAGTTGTTTGGGAATACGTGATCCCACCACAGATGGAAGCCTCGAACAGCTTTAGTGATCCATTTCCAAGGAGAGATGGACATCGAAGTAAGGCTGAGAGTTTTACTCTGAAGGGCTCGACCTTCTTCAAAACGACCCCTTGAAGTCCAATGATCATTGCGGGTCAAGAAGTAAGGTATAGCTAGCGGTTGGACCAATCCAAATTGTCTAGCTACCAGCTGTGGATTGTAGGCTTCAAAGCCAAAGTATTCAGGCTCAGCAGCTACTAAATTTCTAGACCTAAGAACACTGCTCTAAAAGTTTCCACTCCCTAAGGAACTAGAGTGGATGTTCAGGGATTGTAGCCAAGCAGGCACTGCTTGATGGCGCCAAGTTTCATTTTCAACGGAAACATCTATCTTACCTAGGAAAATATTCCAGACACCAGGATTGGACTTAGAAGCCAAGAAGTACAAAAGAATCAAACTTGGATGTCAAGCCTCGTCTGGAGATACAAGATTGAAGCTGACTTCACCATGACAGCTACAATCATTAAGACTAGAAAGGAATAAA
This sequence comes from Beta corolliflora, assembly GCA_947648045.1. Taxonomy (NCBI): domain Eukaryota; kingdom Viridiplantae; phylum Streptophyta; class Magnoliopsida; order Caryophyllales; family Amaranthaceae; genus Beta; species Beta corolliflora. The sequence goes on from CANSZD010002978.1 coordinate 1,456,330, forward strand.
AGAGGATCAAAAGAAAGACCTTCTTCCTCTGAACCCTTAGATGCTTTAAAAGCAGAAGAGGGATTGAGAACCATCAGGCAAGATAGATACATATGGCCCCAGCAAGTCAAGAGCCATAGAGGTCCAAATCCCTTGTCAGTAGAGAATATGGGAGACTCAGAGGTATGAATTCCAAAACCTTTGAAGGATTCTCTACTCCTGAAAAGACATCTATAGAGTTGTCCCAATAGAACAGGAGCCAAAGCTATTTCTTCAGAAGTAGAGGAGATGTTAACAGCTAGAGATAGCCATAATGTTACTACTCCTCCAGCTCTAGACATCATGAATTTGGAGAAAGCAAAAGTAAGAAAGAGTACTTCCTCTTGAGAAGTAACTTCCTCACTAGTATCCTTATTGATAAAGAAATCAACGAATTTCTGAAAGCCACACTTGCTAGCACTAGCAGAAGGGCTATCAACCTGGTGAAAGATTGATAAGCATTGACTGTATAACTTATTGTGTTCTTTAATATGGAGAAAGATAGGACGTTCAATTCCATATTTACCTGTTGGAGAAGTTCCAGTAATGAAGGCAATATCAGCTAATGTCACAGTCATTGGTCCCCATCGGAACAAGAAGCAGTTTATGACAGGGTCCCAACAAGCCAACAAGGCAGTAGACATAGCCCCATCAAAGGGGATGGTTTCATAAGAAGCTAGTCTTAAGAAGGGCAATATTTTGTTCTTTGACCATTTGTCATGAAAAGGTTTCATTCGCATAAACCATGCTCTTGCATCCACTCCTGAAATCCAACCTTTAAAAGTTTATTGGTCAAAGGCCAATGCAAATGCTGAAGGGATATTGGGGCAAATGGAAGCATTCTGGGCTTATTATCTTCTAAGATAATATGGTCCAAGAATGGGTAGCACTGTTGCTCTAAGACAATTTGGCGCTCCGGTCTTTGAATCTTGAAGGGGAAACAAGGACCAATAGTGGCAATTCTCTCCTCTGAAGGAGTATTAGAGTCAGAACTTTTATTCACATACCAGAACACTTGAGACTTATAAGTCCCAAGGTTCACTCTAATGGCGTTGCATAATTGACGAGCTGCCTCAGATTGCATGGCATCACGTTTCTTAGCAAGCGCTTCACGAATTTCATCTTCACGAACTTTAGACATGGTGAATTGGAATTCAGTGATGGTTGTGAATTCTTAATGAAGTGAATTAAATTGGTTTGAAAGATCTCCTAAAATCCTTGAAAAGAGTATTAATGGAGAAGACAACCAAAATGAAACAATAAAAGAAGAAAACATGTGCAGAATGCGTGATATGTTTTATTTTGGGTCATGTTTTAATTGGGTCATGTTAAAGCATAGTTTTAACAAATTAAAACATAAGGTCCTGAAGTCATATTAAAAAGCCCAAGTCCAAAGGGCGCGTGACTTGAAAGCCCGTATTGAGGTGTCAGTTACTCAGAAGCCCATTTCAAAGGGGTGTAACTTTCCGTTTTTCAAGAGACGGTAAATCTCTTTATAAAAAGGGGTAAGTGTAATGAAATTATCACACTACTCATCTCTTGAAACAAAGCCTTCAACAAATCTATCTCCTTAACCTCATTCTCCAAGAAACTTCCATCTCCAGAAATGGACGCCCCTCAACCTTCCGTTGAATCCTGTATCACCGGGATTCAAGAGGTCAACCCACAAGAGGTTGACCAGCCTTCCTCCCTCCTCCAAAGATACTAGAGGAGAAAGAGGAGGAAGAAGAAGAAGAAGACGATGAGGGAACTCCTCCACCATCAGACGAATCTGATGGTGATGATGAGGATGAAGATGACGATGAACCCCCTGCCCGAAGGAGGAGGGTTGATCGTTTCCCAGAGGAAACCTCCAGCAGTGAATACCGCTTTTACTCTCCTGGAGATGGCTCTAGTGAGGGTGCTGCTGGAGACGACGATGGCACCTCCAACGAGGATTCTGACGCCTTCAAGCCACGGTCTCCAAGGGACTAATTTAGGCCTAGGATTTAGAATTCAAAAATTCTAAATAGGTTGTAATTTTTATTTTTTTTATATGAAAATTTCAGCCCTAGGTTGTAAATTTTATTTTTATGATTAATGAAATTTAAATTTCCTCAACTTGGCCTAAATTTCTTTTATCTTTTATTTTGTCCGCATTATTTATTTATTTTGTTCAAACTAAATTATGCAAATTATATTATGTTATTCAAAAATAACTATCAAATCAAATAATGCAAGTTCTACGGTTAAGATTTAAAAAGGTGTCTCTTGGGATACTAAACTCTTAACATGTATTAATGAAATGGAAAGAAGTTACTTCAGAAAGTAATAATTACCATCTAACTTCACACACCACTAATGGCCAACCCCTAGCAAGTGATATGACACATTAGAGGGTTAATGGGCAAACCCATTCCTACCCATTAGGGGCATAACTTGAAGTGATTAAGATCAGTTATAAAAATAACATGATATATTATCTAAAAAGATAATATCAAACACTTCATCTACCCCTAATAATTAGAAATGACAGTTATCATAATAAGTATTATAAATACATTATTTTAACTCTGAAATTCTTCATTCCCAAAACTTTGTTTCACAATCAAAACCCTAAGAAAGGTCTTGAGTATGGCGAATCAACAAATCGCTCCTCCATCACTCTATCCTGGAGAATGCGGGGTGCACAGATGTATTAGAGACATTTCAAAAGAAGACTGGGAAGAATTCAAGGAAGAAGAAATGAAAAAATGGCACTCCAAAATCATCAAGCTCTTTGGAAGGGATCCAAAGGTCCAACCTGGAGACTTGGAGGAACAAAGGTCCAGTGCTGCTATTATGGGAAATGACATAGATTTCCTAGCACTGAATCTTTGGCCAAAAATGGAGAAGGAAGAGTTGCTGAAGCTACTAAGCATTTGCATGGCATGGGGGAAATGTATTGCAACACAGAACTTTCCTCTTGAACTCGAATTGAAGTACAACATGTCTTTAATCTATGAAGGTAGCCTGGGTGTATTCAATCGAAAATCTAGAATGATCCAAATAGACAAAAATCTGAGTTTCAAAAAACTCATACAGTACAAATGTACTTGTCTGGTGTGGCAAGAACGCCTAGGGGTAGGGGAAGAAGACATCCCTATGCTCCCAGAAGATCATCCGGACGGTGATGTCCCTGATGTTGATGAAGAGGAAGAACCTTAAATCACCATTAGTTTTACTCATCTCCTTGCTGGATAGATCAGGTGATGTTTAAGATGTTTTTATAATTCTAATAATAGTGCATATCTTAAATCCTTCCTAGGAATTATGTAACTACTTGAATTAAGTCAATAAACATCTTCTTAAAGATTTCTTATGATTTCAATTAATGAAGAATTTTTTGTCATTCCTCCTTACATCCATACCATTAAAAATTTGTAGGCTTGATTGTTGTTCATAAAATGAATAATAAACCCAAGGAAGTAATCTTAGGCCAAATGCCTAAAGAATGGTATATTAATTTTAAGACTTATCAATAAATTGATAGCCTTAAAACAAATAATAAACAGCAAAAAGTCTATAATCTTCTCGAAAAAAGGAGTCAAAGTACTCAATTACTCACTGATCCTAGAAGTTATTACGAAAGTAACCGTTGGACAAATGAACTGGTTATTTAAAGGGACCTGACCATAGCATCCCATCATCACATTTTCATTTCAAAAAATCAAAATGAACAACGAAGCATATGCAAACTTGGCAGCCGAGTTTGATGATGATTGTTTCAATCATCGCTTCGCCCTCAACATCATAGAGGAAGATAAAGAATCCTTCATCACAAATGAGAGGGCCAGATGGACCGAAAATATGGCCCGTATCTTTGGCGACGAACCGGTAATAGGGCCAAGAGATCTTGGCTGGTTGAATCAAGCGCTACAAAGGTCGGTTCAAAAATCGATCTCTTGTCTACCCACATATGGCCCAAATTGGATGGGAAATCACAAGACAAACTGCTAACAGTTTGTAAGAAGTGGGGCAAGGAGGTTTCCACTATCTTAAATTTCCCAAGGCCTCAAAGGATGAATTGGGTCTACACCAAGAACCTAATTCTCTCTTGCACTCAGACCTCCCTCAAAGTGGTGAGGATAGAAGAAGGTTAAGACGAAAGTCAGGGGAGGGTAGTACATTTTAAGTGCGTCTGCAAATTGTGGCAGCTATTGATCCAAGAATATTTCCTTCCTTGGATGTACATTGCATTGATTAATTGGAGATACGCCTGGGACAACAACTACCACATGACTATCTTTAAGGCAAGGTTCAACAACTCCCCTGAAGAGGACTACTACTTTGCAGTTATCAGGAGTAGTGCAGGGCGCGAGTTAGAAGTCGATGAATATAACACTATGGTAGAGACAGTGTGTAGGAATCACTTCCAAATGTTGTCTCTAGATCCAAGTGTTTTCGATTAAAATGTCATTAATGACTCTATCTTCATAAAGATAAGTCATAGGACAAATGTAATCAAGTTACCCCAAATGGTAACTTCATAAATAATACATTTGTTTTATTATTATTCAATTGCTTTAATATAAGTTTTGTTTCATCAAATTGGAGTAAAACGGCTATTTGTCCATTTAATTGACTATGTTCCCTAAAAAAATTGTCTATTACCTTCCATAAAATAAGGCAGTTAGGAAATAATTATTGGACGGTTGAAACATTTAAACCTCTATATATATGTGTAATCTCTAAAAAGATTCTGAAGATCAAAGATGGATTACACATATCTTCCCATGTTTCACCAATCTGCTCCGGAAAATATGTCATATCCATCAAAATGCCCAAACCATCACAAGGCATTGAATGTCATATCTAGAGATAAGGATGAATTTAGTAAGAACGAATCCACTAAATGGATTTCTTCTATTCAAAAATATTTTGGAAATAATCCTGTCATACAACAGGATCCGAAAATTAAAAGAGAATCTAAGGCCTTCCAAATAGGGTCCAATTTAGATCTCATGAAAGAATTGATATTTCCCAAACTCGAAAGGAATGATCAGGTTACATCTCTTATGGTTTGCAAATCATGGGGCAAAATCATTACAGAAGAGATATGGAAACCTAACATGCCTTGGAGATATCTAAAAAAGCTCTTTGTCAAGGGAACTACAAAGAAAGTAAAAGTCTATAGACTGGTGAATGGGTCATCATCAAGAGATGTGGTACAATACAAATGTGCGTATCAGATTTGGTACGATCTCGTGGCCTATGATGTAAGTCCTTGTTGGTTATCACCAAATAATCATACAAGTGCACATCTTGAAGAAAATTTCTTAATAGATTTCACAATGGCTAGAAAGCAAGGTGAAGGAATACATGAAAGATTATTCTTTTCGACTAAATTTAGCCATCCTAAAAGAATGTTCATTGACCACCTTAGAACAATGGAAGAAGTCACATTCAGAATACTACTGGATGATATTGGCTGTAACCATTGAAAGTCCTTCTCTACTCATGATTTACGGGTGCTGAGTACATCACTCCACAAATCAGGGGGGCAATTTGTTACCACCATTTTTAGATATCCAGTAGGATTTATTATGGTACATTGTATTAGACCTCAAAAGGTTTAATTGCATCTTAATATGAAAGCCCAACAGGAATATAAAGCCCATTGGACGCAGTCAACATAAGTCAAAGTCAATAGAAGAATACCATCAATACCATCAGGAGATGAAAGTCAAGAATAGTAAAAGGACAGGCGGTTAAAGAACAGTCATAAGGCGGATCCACATAAGGAAGAACGTGTAAGGCTGCAGTTATTCAGCGCCAGAAGACAGTTGAGATTTGAACCAAATACGATTCAAATATTTTCCCTCTAACCAAGCAAGGAAGTTACATACCACGTTTCTCTATAAATAGAGGAATGATCATCAAGCAGAAGGACGAACAAACACACATCAAATCGCATTACTTCTTTTCTTAGCGTAGCCTAGCCTTAGCCTAGCCAACCCCCTTCTGGGGTTATAGTTTAGTTCCTTAGACGTAGAACATGTTCTGGCGACAAGATCTCTAATTCTCCGATTGAAGCAAGGAACCATGGAGGTAACAGCCTTCGTGTCTTCCCTTTAGCTGTCTAGCCTGGCTTATCCTCTTTATGTGTTGTAAAATCTTTCTCGAAGTTTGTGGAATGTATGGGAGTGTTCTTCTTTAATTAATTAAAAGATTAACTATTTGTTTGCTCTATTTATTGCATTTCGCCTAAATGTATTAGGCGTTGTAGTTTAATCCTTAATTAAATTGCAACAAAGTACGTTAGCAAGGTTTTATCTAATTAAAACCGGTAACCCCCAGGGACTAAGTTTCCCAAGGCATTCAGTATCAAACTATTGGATGTGCATTGACTTGTTTGCAAGGTCAACGAGCTGATTTTGCACCAACACAACCTTTCTTTAATTTAGTATTTAGTATTATCCACCCAATCTGTATCTTTATTTATTATAAATGTTTGATATGTGTATATTTAATTTGAAGAATAGAGGAAATTAAAAAAATGATTAATTTAATACTACCTATATTCGTTTGGTTCTCACTTTGCTTTTGGGATGTAAATTTTAGTTTTTCTCATTTTACTTTTCGCCTCGCTAAAACTACCAAGTGACCCAAATGGCTTATCTATCCTTACTCCCTGGTTTCTTTCCAAAAGTTTCTTCCTTAAAGCAATTGAGAAGGACATAAAAATTCGTAGGTAGTATTTTAAAATATATCAAGTCAACAAAAGCTTATTATTTCACCAGGTATCCATGAGGTTTCACGAAATGCACCAGGTATCCCTCATAAATCAGAAATGCACGAGGTGCCCTTATAGTTTAGATAAAAGGCATAAGATATCCTTAATGACTGATGGTGTCAAGTTTTCGTTAGTCATCAAAGGTAAATCAACCTAAATATTCCAAATAACTCCTAATTAACCAAATTAATGCTAATTAAATCCTAATTAATTCTAGTTAAACCCTAATTAATCCTATTTAATTAAATCTACCACCCCAGTCACCCCCACCCACCACCTCAGCCACTCCAGCCCACCTATCACCCCAGCCTCCAAAACCACCCCTTCCCCACCATCCGAAAACCATCCCCTCTCAGGCTCCCACCACCCCAACCCCTAAACCATCCCCTCCCATTCCCCAGCCCTTGACCCACCGCACCCCAAAACACTCCCCTTCCTCCCTTGAAACCCGAACAACCCCTTAAATCCCGTCCTTCTGAATACTAGGAGTCTCGCGCCATTAACAAAGGCGACCTTGATTTGTGGAGGGTGGTCATTGGTGCGGCGCTTCACTTCGACTTGGTAACTTAGGTTGGGGTCCCGGGCTTTGCCGATGCTGCACTGGGCTAAGAGAGTCCTGTGCGTTGAACTCAAGCTTTACCTTTGACAGGAATTTCAACATTCTTGATTTTGGCCAATTGTGTCTCTCCTCTCTCACTCTGTGAATAATGCTATTGTTGTGGTTACCAAAGGCAGTGAGTGCAAAGGAGAGAGATGAGGAAGGAGGAGGTGGTGGGTGGTGCAGTGGTGAGTGCGAAGGAGAGAGACGAGGAAGGAGAAGGTGGTGGGCGGTGGGTGGTGAAGGGGTGGTCTAGGGCGGTGAGTATTCTTCATGGAGCTCTGATCCCGCCTCACGTGAATAAGACGAATATTGCACTAATTCCCAAAGTTAATATACCCAAATGATACTTCTCAATTCCGACCAATTAGTTTGTGTAATGTGAATATGTGATTTATAAATTGGTTTCTAAGGCGATTGTGATCAGGTTGAAATATATCCTTCCGGACATTGTGCCAACACACTAAAGTGCTTTTGTTCCCGGACGTCTAATTATTGATAATGCTCTCATTGCTATGGAATTATTTCATACTATGAAGTAGAGAGACAGGAGCAGAAAAGGGGTATTGCTATGAAGTTAGACATGAGTAAAGCCTATGACAAGGTGGAGTGGGGCTTTTTGAGGAATTGTTGCTGACTATGGGGTTTGACGGGAGATTGGTGAATTTGATTATGGAATGTGTATCTTCTGTCTCTTACTCTTTTATTATCAATGAAGGAGTAAGAGGACTTTTGTCTCCATCCCAGGGGGGCTTCGTCAGGGGGACCCCTATCTCTTTTCCTCTTCAGTATAGTAGCATATGCTTTCTCGAGAATGTTTCTTAACTAAAGTGCAGGAAAGGAAAATTCACGGTGTTCAAAGCTATTCACAGTGGTCTCGATATCTCTTACCTCCTATTTGCATATGACAGTCTACTCTTGCTAAGCAGCATCTAGAGAGAAAATTAATTATTATAAGCCAGAAGTTTCTTATAGCAGGGTGAGTACTGAGCAAAAGGATGTATTGATGGGTCTTCTAAACATGAGACAAGTTGACAGGCACGGAAAATACTTAGGCATTCTGACTGTAGCCGATTGTTCGAAGAAAGCAGTCTTTGGAGCATTTCTTGACATAATCCGGAAGAAATTACAGTGATGCAAGGAAAGTTACTCTGGAGAGCAGTTAAAGTGGTTCTGCTGAAGTCAATCATACAAGCCATTTCCACCTATTTGATGGGTGTCTATAAATTCCCGGTATCTATAACTCATGATGTTCAATCGACGATGCTTGATTTTTTTGGGGACAAAAGAACTCTCGCCGGAAAATTCACAGGAAGAACTGGGACTCAATGTGTCTGCCGAAATGATTTGGTGGTATGGTTTCAAAGATTTATCGGTGTTTAATGATGCTATTTCAGGCAAGCAAGCTTAACGACTAGTTCATGGAGATGACACCCTCGATCAGGAAAGTTATGGATGCCAATATCCTATAACCCTTTTTTTTAGGCCTCTTTAGGATTTTCTCCAAGCTACTTATAGAGTGGGGTGTGGAGTGTGAAGGCTCTCATCAAAGAAGGAATGATTTGCAGGCGGGTTGGTAATGGTATGGATATCAACATTTGGAAAGATCCTTGGGTTGCGGATGAAACGGGCGTTTTATCACAAGTGAAAAGGTGGATCATGGTATCTCCCAGCTTAGTGACTTGATTAATGTTGAAACCATGAAGTGGAATGTTGATTTTATTTCTAGCATTTTCAAAGTGAGAGAGATAAGAAGTGGATTCTATCAATACCTTTAAGTGAGAGAGGTCCTAAGGATATCCTTAAGGGCCTTCTCTAACAATGGGTTGTATTCTGTCAAAACGTCCTACATGTTGGCGAAGGGGTGTAATTTCAATGACTTTCATGAGGCTTGGGTTGATCTTTATTTGGAACCTTGAAGCAACACCAAAAGTTAGACACTTCACTTGGCTTATGTGCACGAGTACACCGCCAACCCATGAGTTTCTTAAGTCCCTGCATTTGATTGATGATGATTTCCTGCTCGTGGTGTCCTGGACTGCTAGCATGCCATTTTTCTCTGCCCACGGGTTCATAAGTTGTGGTTAGACAGTGGCTGTTGTGGGCTTCTCGAGAAAGTGACGGAATTACCTCTGAAAGAGGTAATGGCAAGTTGGAGGTAATCTGATGCAACATTAAAACAACGAGCCTCGTATCTAGCCTGGTGCATTTGGGCAGAACGCAAGTCGAAAGTGTTCGAAGGAAAGACAACCCCCAACTCTATTATCTTTGCTAGAGTTAATAGGTTGGTTGTAACACCCCATAATTTCAAAACGGAAAAGAAAGAAATAAATAGTATTATAGGACGATGGCGGAAACATCGTCTTCTTGGAATGTCACTACTACAAGAAATGCGTTTAAATAACTAAGTGATAAAACCAACATAAATAAATAGTATAAATAAATTAAATTAATTAGATTAATATCCAAAAGAGAAAACTGACTCTTAAACTAATTAAAAGTCTAGGCCTAAAACATCTAACATTTTAATGCTCACATCTCAACCCGAGCCCAAAATCAAAGAAGATTCCCATCAACATAACCTGCAAAATATATAATAAACATCCACAATCAGTGGGGAATAACTAGCAGTTCTCCCAGATAAAAGAAATCAAAGTCTATTCCAGACATAGATTAGTAAGAAAGGAAAGAATAAAGTCAAGTTACTATAGTATGCATCCACATCCAAGTAACGCAAATGAATAGTAAATAACAAATAAATTGGATAAAATAAATAAATCATCTCAAAAATGTTTAAATAAAAATAAAAGTATAGTTTGACTAAGTTATTGAGTCAGAAACCGAAAGCTAGTGAATCGCAATCCACTTCCTAAGGTTTGTCAGATCGCAATCTCCAGGTCAGTCTATGGGCTTACGTTCCCCACTGCCTGTTTCTAAGAATGGCCAAACATCCGATGTAGGGTAGAAAACGCATAACCCCCTGTCCTCTCGGACGACAACAATTAACCCAGGTTTACCCCTAGTTCGCAAACTAGGTGGTTGGCATGTTCTTCACCGGGGACTACATCTTTCCCACCGGATGTTCTTATCTCAAAATAAAATCATAAATATCATTAAAGTATCATTCATCTCAATAATATTCATCAAAGGGATGCCACCCGGCCTTATACCCACAATAAATCAATAGATATCTCTTCAAAATTCCTCAAAGAAGTAAACATACAAATTTACAACAAATACTTTAAACAACAATACTTTGTACACATTTAAGCACAAAATAATGATAATAAAAGAGTTTTACAGCACCAACAGTAACAACCAAAAATGAATCACATCATACAAGATCACCAACTCCATGTAAAACATACGTTCAAGTACATACGGAAAAATCATACTTCCTCCGTTCCAAAATAAGTGAAACACTTCTCTCATTTATGTGAGAGCTTTTTGAGACAAGTGTTTCACTTATTTTGGAACGGAGGAAGTACAACACAATACGAAACACTTGTGGGCTCGGCGCAGGAGCTTGCGCTCCGCGCAAACCTTTGCGTCTAGCGCACAAACTATCTTGCGTCTGACGCCACCGAATGAACAGTATTAATTTAACCAAAACTCATTTAACTCAATTAAAACATACATAATTCATCATTGTTACTCTAGCTAAACGTAAAATAATAGCACCCAATCATAACCACGGTAACTTAAAAATCATCAGCCTTCAAAGAATGCAAAAAGTTTAATTTTAATCCAGATTATTAATCTCATAATAACTAAAAAGAATAAACTCAAATCATTAACAAAATCACAATAAAAATTATTTAACAAATAAAAACGAGCTGTAAATTCTCACAAAAATTGACATACAACCATCATAGCTCTATAGACACAGTAAAAAATTTATTTATAATTTTCGGACTATAAAAGTAATTTTTAACAATAATTTACATATTACTCAATAAAGCCAATAAAATACTTAAAATTATAAATAGACGCCCAAAAATTACCAACAATTTCCATAACATGCATAAACCCACGGTCATACATATTATGTAAAGAAATGAATTTTTCGGCCTTAAAATATAATATTCATGAATTAATTACTAACAATCACGAAAATACAAAAATAGAGAATTTAATTAATTAAACTCGAAAAAAGTAAAAAAAAATTATTTTAAGGCATGAAAACCATACTACACACATAACATGCTTCAATAAAAATATTTTCGGTAATCATCAAACTCATTCACTAATTATTTAATAATTAAACCTTAAACACACAAATTACCAATTTAATTAATAAAATAGGAAAAGCTCAAATAAAAATTATTTGCTGCACATAATATACACACAGAATACATAAATAACACTCACGTACCCCTCAAAACAAACAAAAAAAAGAACACTCACGTAAATTTTCATCATTAATTTCATATACAAAGTAATTAAAACAATTTCCTAACTAAATAATCTACTACCAAAATATACTCTAATCTCTAGCGTTCTAAGATAACTACTAGTTACTAGGAACGTTGGGACTCGGGAGGAGAGCGAGTCTAAAGAGATTCGAAAAATATGCGTGCAATCCAAGTCCTCCACGAACGATAATTGTTCCGAGCGATCGAAAGATCGGATTAAAAATCGCTCCTGTCGAAGTTAAGATCAAGATGTCCTCAACGTACTGTCCAAATTTCAGGACGATCCGACGGTTAGATCTCTGGCTATGGTCATTTTCGTGAAGGTGTGACAGGAAAAACCGGGATGAACTTTTCTCCTCATTTTCTCTTCTCTTCCTCTTCTCCCTTTTCTTTGAAAATGACGAGGCTTAATGAAGAAGAAACTAGGCTGAAGGTTCTGGTTATAATCATATTTTTTTTTTCAAGGGAAAGCAAGAAGGTTTAAGGGGTTAATGATAGAATTAATGATGGGGGTTACAAGCTAGCAAAAGGGTGCCTTTAGGAGCTTCAAACTCTTCACTTTCCTTTCCCATACATGCTGATTTTCGGCCAGCATAACACGCCACACGTGATGTAACATTTCATCACTCAAGTCGGTCCAACAACGTTACAAAAACTTTACGCTACAAAACCGCATCCTAAACGCCTAAATAAATAATGAAACTAATAAAATACCTAAATAAATATACACACTTTAAATTAATAATCCCAACAACACAATACCAACATTAAACAATTATACACGTTAAAAATAGTTTTTCTAATAAATTATTTAATTTTTACGAAAAAAATTATTTTAATGTAAACAAACGCCAAAAATAAAGGGTGAAATTACGGGGTGTTACATTGGTTGATGATTATGGAAGTACACAACCCGTATTTATGGTTCCAATATTAGGCGAAGTCCCTCGCTGATGCTTCATTGTCATCCGATGGTTGGGTTAGTTTGGGTGTTGTAGGGAGGAACCATGAAGGTAAAGTCTTGTTTGCTGCTACTCGAAGAATCCATGCTCGTTGGCCATCTGAGATTGCAGAGGGGAAGGCCTTGTCCATGGTTGTACGATTGGCACATAAGTTTGGTTACAAAGACATCATTCTTGAATCTTATTGCCAAGTTATAATTTCTCGCCTCTCAAAGGCTGTTGTTTGCTTCTCTGACCTCGATTATATTTTAGAGGATATTCTGTCTCTTATTAACTCTTCTAATTCAATGTTTGCTCTTATGTCAAAGGGATGACAATGTTGTAACTCATCACCTAGCTAAGCTAGTGCCTTTTAGTGTTGAACAAATTTAGGAAAATCACTATTCTATTGAAATTTCTCCGTATATATTTATGGACACTTCGGCTCTGTTCTTTTGGACTGAATAAATGGAAATTCATTTCGGTTCGGTTCGAATCGAATCGATTCGATTCGGTTCGGACCATTTCGAATCGGTTCGGTTCGAATCGGTTCGGTTCGAGACTTATTCATTTCAGTTCAGTTCAGTCCAGACTACAACTTATTATTTTTATTTATATTATTATTATTATTATTATTATTATTATTATTATTATTATTATTATTATTATTATTATTATTATTATTATTATTATTATTAATGTTATTATTATTATTATTATTGTTGTTGTTGTTGTTGTTGTTGTTGTTGTTGTTGTTGTTGTTGTTGTTGTTGTTGTTGTTGTTGTTGTTGTTGTTGTTGTTGTTGTTGTTGTTGTTGTTGTTGTTGTTGTTGTTATTATTATTATTATTACTATTATTATTATTATTATTATTATTATTATTATTATTATTATTATTATTATTATTATTATTATTATTATTATTATTATTATTATTATTATTATTATTACTACTACTACTATTATTATTATTATTATTATTATTATTATTATTATTATTATTATTATTATTATTATATTATTATTATTATTATTATTATTATTATTATTATTATTATTCTTATTATTATTCTTATTATTATTATTGTTGTTGTTGTTGTTGTTGTTATTATATAGTATATTATTATTATTATTATTATTATTATTATTATTATTATTATTATTATTATTATTATTATTATTATTGTTAAGATTTTTGGTAATGTCACTTTTAAACTTTTTGGAGGGTACTTTTTGACCCATTGAATATAAAATTAGGGGGACAAGTGATAAAAAGAGTAATTTTTGGTGAAAGAAGCGAAAGATAGAAAAGTAATACTCCCTCCGATTTATTTTGTTCCTATTTTGAATAGTTTTGTGAGAGGAAATTGGTTAAAGCAGGAAGAACTTTTGAAAACGGAAGGAGTATTGCTTTTTGGTGGGTGAAGAACTCCAAATAAATAAGTTTAAACAATGTAGCATATTATCAATATTAATATTATTATTATTAATATTACTCAATTCATATGAATATTATTATTATTATGCATATTATTAGTATTAGTATTAATATTAGGATTTTTTGTCAGAAAGTACCTTATAAATATCACTTTTTGTGAAAAAGTACCTTATATAAAAAATGTTGTTAAAAAGTACCTTTTACCATATTTTTTGTTGCAACTTAGTACCTTTTGTCGGATTCCGGGCGTTGACTTAAAATTTCGGCGTTGACTACACCACGCGCTTGGCACGTGATCTTAAACCAACCCAAAACAACCCCCTCCCCACCCACTGCCACCCCCTCCTCCCCTTCCCCACCCACTTGCCACCCCCCCCCCTTGCCCACCCACACCCACCCACTGCCACCCCCTCCCCTTCCCCACCCAACAAAAACTTAGCAACATCCTTTCTCTCTCTTCTCGGCGCCACCACCACCTACACACCACATTAGTGCACCTCCACTCTAACCCCCCCAGGAACCTCCGCCGACACAACCTGCTGCACTCGCCGCTGCATTGCCGCAGCTCCGCTCCTCTCGCATATCCATCGCTGCTGCCCTTCTCAACCATTGTCCTCTCCTCTACTTCGCTGCTGCACCGAGCCCGAGGACCGACAAGACAAACTCGCCCTCTCGCCGCCATCAATCGCCCGACCACCACCGCGTCTCGGTCGCGTTCCCCGCTTCTCTCGCACTCGCATACTCTTTCTCTCTCCTGTCGTGACTCTCTACCCCCTGCTGCGCCCTGCTTGTGGTCTCGCCGGGAGTCGCCTCGCCGGCATTGTTATCGTCGCCACCTTCGGCTCGCCGGAGAGTCGCCCCTCTTTCTCTCTCTTCGTGGTCGTGTCTTCGCTGCTCAAAATAAGAGCAACAGGGTGGGGTGAGTTGTGGGTCGGGGATGGCGAGGAGAGAGAAATAGATTCGTGGGAGGGGGTAGGGTTGCGGGTGCAGGGGAAAGGAGGGGGTGGAAGTGGGTGTGGGTGGGCAATGGGAGGGAGGAGGTGGCAATTGGTGGGCAAGGGGAGGGAGGGGGTGGCAGTGGGTGTGGGTGTGGATGGGCAAGGGGAGAGAGGGGTGGCAGTGGGTGGGGAGGGGTTGTTTTGGGTTGGTTTAAGATCACATGCCAAGCACGTGGTGTAGTCAACGCCGGAGTTTTGGTCAACTCCCGGAATCTGGCAAAAGGTATTGTTTTGCAACAAAAAACATGGTAAAAGGTACTTTTTAACAACATTTTTTATATAAGGTACTTTTTCACAAAAAGTGATATTTATAAGGTACTTTCTGACAGAAACTTAATATTATTATTAATATTACTCAATTCATAAGAATATTATTATTATGCATATTATTAGTATTAGTATTAATATTATTATTATCATTATCATTAATATTATTAATTATTATCATTATCAATGATGATAAAAATATTATTCTACTTGTAATTATTAATAATACTCAATTTAGTTCAGATCAGATCAGTTCAGTTTATTTCAGACCAGTTCAGTTCAGTTCAGACTTATTCATTTCAGTTCAGTTCAATTCAGACTTATACATTTCAGTTCAGTTCAGTTCAGACTTATTCAGTTTAAAAAAAAGAGAGCTTTCGTCCCTTGATTAATACCCTAGCCTACTTTTTTTTTAAAAAACTACAAACTATAGTGGAGAAGTTTTTCTTGGAGTACAAATGTGGCACGTGGCAGGCTTGTAAACTATGTATTCCTTGTCAATCTTAATCAGAGCCTATTGAAAAAATGAGAGGCCGTCAGATTTCGTAAATGTGAATGTGATACTGATAGCACCGCTGTTTGTTTCATTTGGCGCATTCATATATACCACAAATCCACAATCCTTCATCTGACGATAAACTGTGGTGAGACCGTGAGAGTAATATCTCAAGGATAAATGGCTGCCAAATTAATGCATGCGGTTCAGTATTCTGGCTATGGCGGTGGAGTTGATGCTTTAAAGGTTTTTTTTTAGGTTTCTTATTGTTAATTTGTTATTCTGTTATGAAAGTAGTAACTAATTTAGAATTACATCAAGATTTGATTTTTACTTTGTAGATTGCTCTTCAATTCTCGATTGATTTTTTTTGGTTTTTTTGTATGTGATTTCTGCTACTTGTGAGTTGTGAGTTGTGACAATAAAACTTGTAGAATGATAGATAGTATATCAAAGTATCAAACAGAACATATTGTCAATCTTAGTACCTCTGGTTTCTATTATTTGCAACGATTAGACATCTTCTCTCTACTTTATGTCAAATCGTTGCAAATAATAGAAACAAGAGGTAGTTTTTTTTTTTTTTTTTTTTGGAGAAATGGGTTCTTTATAATTTTTAGGATTTTCTATCCCAAATTATCTTTAACTTTCATGTTTTTGTGAGAAAATACCTTATAAAAAAATTATTGTCCTAAACCACCTTACTTTTACCATTTTGTTATTGATATCTTATGCCGGTTTCCGGCATTGACTTTTATTTTTTCCGTTTTTTAATGTCACGTTATATCACTTGACCTCTTCAAACCTTTTTTTAATTTTCCCAACCCTAATTTCCCCATTTCCCTGTATGCAGGCGCTCTCTCTCTCACATCTATGTGACACTTTATACCACCAATCCACCATTAATTCATCTTCTACTTAAACTAATATTGAAACAAAACAATCACCCTCCTCAATTTCCACAAGGGTAATTTTGTTTTTCCCACAATTTTGAACTGAAAAAACAAAAGTCAACGCCGGAAACCGGCATAAGGTAGCTGTCAACAACAAAATTGTAAAGTAAGGTAGTTTAGGACAACAAATTTTTTATAAGGTAGTTTCTCGTAAAAACTTGAAAGTTAAAGGTAGTTTGGGATAAAAAATCCTAATTTTTACAAAAGATTATATAGTAGCAAGTGTAAACGTAGGTGAATGTTGGATAATTTTTTTTTTTGACAGGGAATGTTGGATAAAATTGAAAGGATGTATTGATTCAATCGACTATCGAGAATAGATTACAGTATATTAGAATTTTAATGGAGTGTTGTCTTTGCAACTGCAATATGGAATTCAAAATATGAAGGTTAGGATTTAAGAGTATGTGAAACAGGAGCTCCCTTTTGAAAAAAGAAAAAAAAAAAAAACAGGAGCTCTGCCTAATTCTGAAACGTTCTGAACCATTTTTGGTCAAAATATGTAGAAATGTTGTACTCCATATGATATTTTAGATGTTATATTTATCAAATAACAGATGTTGTATATAAAAATTCACCCTCTTATATAAGTAATAGATGATAATGATATCTGATTTTCATATACAACTTTTGTGATTCTATGTACAACATTTATGATTTAATATACAACATTTGTGGGTTAATGTATAACAACTAACTGTTCTAAACAAAATTCATTTCGGAATTAGGAATTTCTCGTGAAACAGGTGCATATTGTTAGGTAATGCTGTGTGGGTTGTAAAATTTTTAAACCTGTCAACCAAGTAGTTGTTGTTGTTGGTATGATTCAGAATTTCAGAGTTCAAGAAATAGATGATTATTGCTTATCAAGTTTATCCTTGTTTTACATATTGCACATCACAAGCTGAATAGATTTTGCACAAAGGGAACAAGAAATGTTTAAATTATAATGATTCGGAAGATCTTTTGTTCAGAATAATTTTTGATGGTATATTAAGTAAAAATAATAGTATATTTATAAAAAAAACCAGTAGTATATGAAAGCCCAATATATGAGCTGATGTATAATATCACATTGATGTTTTTATTTCAATACTACTTTATGATTAAATGTACTAATTTTTTATTAGGTATACTACTGTTTTGGAGGATCTGAACAAAAAATGTTCAAACGGTTCTAAATTGGGCAAAGCTCGAAACAAGAACTCTTCCAAATGTTTTGTGCACTTGTGCTAAAGAGCAAGGGAGGAAATGAGTTTGAGAGGAGGAATGATTCTCATTAGAGTTGTTAGGGCTATTAAACAATTTTTATAGATTAGTTATAGCGTTGTTTTTCATAATATCTAGAATTTGACGATAGATGGCTGTATGCTTGATGAATTTTCTGAGTAGACGAAAGAACATTAACATGAAGCATGTAATTAACTTGAAACAGAATTGTTCTCTTGAAGTCTTCTTGAGGGTTTGCTGTCTGTGTTGCAGCATGTTGAGGTTGCTGTTCCTGATCCAAAGGCTGATGAGGTATTGCTTAAAATTGAGGCAGCAACTTTAAACCCGATTGATTGGAAGATCCAGACGGGCGTACTCCGGCCTTTCTTACCCCGCAAATTCCCAACTATACCAGGTTTGTCAAAATGTGGTTCCATTTACATTCTTCTTTCGAGACTTAACATAATGCATTTAATATTGCACATGACTGTCAAATTTGTGAAAGCATGATGTTAAATTGCACATAAAGTCAGAACTGTTTTTGTTGAGCATGAGGTTGGGGGTGAGTGGATGGCATTGCTACCACAAACCCTGAAGTTTGTGGTGCAATGCTCATCTCCGGCTGGAAGAAGTTCGCGCTGTCTATGGCAAACGTGACTTGTGTTAAAGAGCTCAAGATTTGAACTGTATAATGCGGTGGTATTGTACCGCTGTACGAGTGTAATCTAACTAATTTCAGGGTGAACATTAAGTATTGATTTATACTTTATTGTCATTATCATACAACCAACCTTCTGGAAGGGGCGTGGGCCTCGTCACTGCACCCATTTTCCTTAAGATCCTCTCAAATTATGGCGCAAACGCTTGAAAAATGCATAGCACAATTAATTCAAGAAATAAACGATTCTCATTTTAGCTGAGACTGTTCGTAGCATGCATGATTCTTGATAGCTGAGCATCTCTTTTTGTTGGTTCAGGAACTGATGTTGCAGGGGAGGTAGTCCAGGCTGGATCTTCTGTAAAGAAGTTCAAAACTGGTGACAAGGTCGTAGCCATACTTAGTCATGCTGTAAGTTGCTTTGCTTCCTGGCTAACTCTATCAGAATTAGTTTCTAACTCTTAAATGACAGGCATGTCAGAAACTCAGAATTCATTTCTAACTTGTGTATCTCATCTTTAATCCCGCTTCACGCATCTTGTGGGTAAAACAAAAAATGTGACTGATGGTTTATTGACTGACAGAATGGAGGTGCCCTGGCTGAATATGGTGTGGCAAAAGAAAACCTTACAGTTGCTAGACCACCAGAAGTATCAGCACCAGAAGGTGCAGCTCTCCCTGTTGCTGCCCTTACTGCTCACCAAGCTCTTACCCAGTCTGCAAGCATCAAGCTTGATGGAAGTGGTGAAACGAAGAACATATTGATCACGGCTGCATCTGGTGGTGTGGGACACTATGCTGTCCAGCTGGCGAAGCTTGGAAACGTGCATATAACAGCGACATGTGGGGCTCGCAACCTAGAATTTGTCAAGAGCTTGGGCGCCAACGAGGTTCTTGACTACAAGTCTCCAGAGGGGGCTGCCTTGAAAAGCCCCTCGGGAAAGAAATATGACTATGTGATCCATTGTGCTATGGGCATCCCTTGGGCTACTTTTGAACCCAATTTGAGTGCTACAGGTAAAGTGATAGACTTGACTCCCGGCCCAAGTGCAATAATGACATTTGCCATGAAGATGCTGACATTCTCCAAGAAGCAGCTGGTGCCTCTGCTTCTGATACCAAAAACAGAAAACTTTGAATATGTGGTAAATCTGGTGAAGGAAGGGAAGCTTAAAACAGTCGTAGACTCTAAACATCCTTTGAGTAAAGCTGAAGATGCTTGGAGTAAAATAATGAGTGGACATGCGACTGGGAAGATTATAATAGAGCCTTGAAGAAAAAATATGCAGACACTATAACTTGCTTGAAGATTATAATATTGAAGTACATAATACTAATACATCTTCCTTTTCTTTGGTTTTGGAAATCTTACTATGTTTTGTGCCTATCATTGTATGGCCATCTTTTTTTTAATGGTTGGTAGACTTGTAAATTGCAATGTTTTAAAATTTATTGTTTCTATGTTTCTTGATATTCTAATAAGCAGTGACGGATCCAAAAATAATATTTAGTGGGTTCAAAAACATTTTGATAAATTTTATTGGGGTCAAGTGGTCAAATTTTTTAATAACAAACTGAAAAATTCAAAATTTTATAAAGAAAAATTTTCATTTTTCCATTTCCAAGTAGAGTCAAGCCCTTTGGTCTAATGTGGCTTTGAAACTGCTCATAAGAGTATATCATACTTACTAAACATAAGTAAGATAATACAAAATTCAAACAAAACAATGGCCTTTTCAACTAAGAAAAGAGTAGCTCATGGCCAAAGCCTATGTGTACACAGAGAAGCCACAAGATTATAATTATATATTGTAACATGCAATACTAAGAAAGGGAGAAAATTTAAAAATCCGAGCTTACCTTCAAATACTTAGGAATTTTTTCCATGAATAATGTCAAATGGAGTATTAATTCGAATTTTTTCCTTCAATAATGCTAAAATGGGTATTAATTCCAGAAATGTGTCGAAGTTTAAATTAATTCCATGGATACCGTCCACGTAGGACGGCACGCCAGAATTTTGTTTTTTTAACAAAACCGCTACTCCAAGTAGCGGTTAATACCAATAATGTAAAGTTGACCCTACTTCAAATAGCGGTTATATGATGTCCCTAAGACAAGTTATAAGGCATGCATATAAACCGCTACTTGAAGTAGCGGTTTATTATGAAACAATGAAACAAAAAAAAAATGAAGGGGAAAGCCACGCAGCCAGTTGCGTGCCACGCAGCCTAGGCCGCGTGGCGCTGCGTGGCTTTCCCCTTTATTTTATTTTTGTTTCATTGTTTCATAATAAACCGCTACTTCAAGTAGCGGTTTTGCCTAGTAAACCGCTATCCCCAGTAGCGGTTTTACCTCATATACCGTTTTCAAATAACTTCAAGTTAACCGCTACTTGAAGTAGCGGTTTGCTTCAAACAAAATTCTGGCGTGCCGTCCTACGTGGACGGTATCCATGGAATTAATTTGAACTTGGGCACATTTCAGGAATTAATACTCATTTTAGCATTATTCAAGGAAAAAATTCGTATTAATTCCTCTTATGGGCTGAACTTGAAATTAATTCCATGAATACCGTCCACGTAGGACAGCACGAGAGAAATTTTATTTTCGGCAAAGCAAACCGCTACTCTGAGTAGCGGTTAACTTTAAGTTAAGTCGCTACTGTTGGTAGCAGTTTACGAGGTAAAACTGCTACTCGGTGTAGCAGTTTACGAGGTAAAACCGCTACTCAGTGTAGCAGTTTGTACCGTAAATCACCACGGAGCGAAAAGGAGGAAACGCAAGCCACATCAGCTTGTTGCGTCCAGCGCACAGGTCGTGCGTGGCGCGCAGCAAGCTTGCGCCAAGCGCAGGCAAGCTGAGCGCCACGCACGACCTGTACGCTGGACGCAGCAAGCTTGCGTCTAGCGCAGTTGGGCTGCGCGCCACGCACGATTGCGTTTCCTCTTTTTCGCTCCGTGATTATGATATGTACTAAACCGCTACTCTGAGTAGTGGTTTATATGCGTGCCTTATAGCTTCTCTTAGTGACACAATATAACCGCTATTTTAAGTAGCGGTCAACTTCACATTATTGGTATTAACCGCTACTTGGAGTTGCTGTTTTATTAAAAAACCAAAATTATGGCGTGCTGTCCTACGTGGACGGTATCTATGGAATTAATTTCAAGTTCAGCACATAGGAGGAATTAATACTCCATTTGACATTATTCATGGAAAAAATTCAAATACTTAGGGTAGAATTTCAAAAGGTTTGAATTTGATCAACTTTGATTAAACTTTAAATCCATCTGAATAATAAAATGGATAGAAGTGTAGAACTACTGAACTAAGTAACAAGATGCATTGCACTCGGTAACTGCAAATATATTGAGATAGGGGGCATCAAAACAACTTTATAGCTAAGAAGCACATCCATATATAATTGACAGCAAGCATTGACATGGATACAAAAGTCAACAAAAAGTTCATCATACCACTGAGGCACTCACACTCCTTTGCCACATGACCAAAAAGCCATACAAATGCCAAAACAATGGTAACTTCTCAGTTCTCATGATATAAATCTATCCACTCATTTTCCCCCTGTTACCAGCTTCATCCCTTGCATAAGCTTTGATGTATGCGTCCAACTTAACCTAGATTTTCATATACGTCAATACGTGCTGTTGCCAAAGAAACTAGCTGGATCATATTTATACTTTATAGTCCACGAAAAAAGGCCTCATATTCACACTTGTGGACTTGTGGTGATACACCGCTAATAGCTCCTTTTATGCTTTTGGTGGCACATTCTTGTGGTAGAACTTCAAATAACTCTACCAGTAATTTAAGGACTTGTGGATATGTAATTGTGTATCCCCTTAGAATTTTCAATAGGTAATTTTGTAGTTTATAAAAATTCAAGAGATGCATTTACTGTTTGAAAAATGCACAGGTATTTATGAAGTTCTCTTTTTAAGAAAAAATACTTAATACATCTAAAATTAACGGTCACCAGAGCTCAACTAACCAAAAACTCAGTTTTGTTAGTCTCTCTCTTCTTTTGAATCCAATAGAAGCTATTTTTTTAATTAACCAACTCATTACTTTCTTGAGAGCAGCCAGAAGTAGTGAGAAGATGATAATCGTGGTCGTTTAGGTGCCTTGGCTAGGTTACAGATCAAGGGAGGGTATGAAGTATGGGAAGAGGTAAGCGGTTGGGTTTTACTAGCTAATTAGGAATATGAAAAGAACGTAGTAAGTGAATTTTTATGCAAACAAATTCGATGTTTGTTAATTGTTGGTCGTAAGAGCACCTTATGAATTTGTAAAACGTTGAAGTGTACCTTATTCATTTTTTTATAAACCTCGTGAGTATCTCACGCGTTTAGATTATCCGTTTTTTTTTTTTTTGCAAATTTTGATTATTAGATGAAGACATGAAGTATTAAATTATATACTTCCTCCGTTCTGTTTTAAATGAAACGTTTGCTTTTTCACGCAACCCAACGCGCTTCTTTAATCAATAATATCTTTAGTTGTGCACACGTAAAAAATATAATAAAGTTATAATTTGATAGTATGCATCGAGACGAATCTAACAAGATCCCACTTGACTATGTTTTTCTTTATATAATAGCGATAAATTGGAGTCAAAATTGATCAATAAATAGTGTCATTTTACCCAATGTTTCATTTAAAACAGAACGGAGGAAGTACAAAAACTTTTGGTGCATCCTTCTCCAGGTCATAGTAATGGGCTTTTGTTTAATTCAACAAGAAGACAACTCAAATCTCAACCCCTTTGGTATACAGTAAAGGGATTTCCGTCATTTCATCTAAGAATCCAAAACCACCAAAATATATAAAACCACACTTCATTCCAAAAGGGCAATTCTCATTCTCCCTAATTCACACACTTTGACCAAAATGCCTTAATCTTATCCACTCTAAACAACTAATTAATCATAATCTTCCCTAAGTAGGTAAACCCCATTTTTGTCATTTCACCCTTTCTCATCCTACAACCAGACTTTCAAAAGGGCAATTTAGTAACTCACCATGCCCACTTTTTCTTCCTTTACAACAAAAAAAATTCAATTTTTAACATTTATCAACATTTAACAATATAGAATAAGGTCCACTATTATTAAGGGGACCACCACGAAGCAATAGCGTTTTGTTTTCATACTTTACCTTTATTTTTCCTTTTCATTTTTCTGCTTTCTAAATATATATTTGTTTTATTTTCCCTTTTTTAATTACATTAATTAAAATAAATAAATTCTCTGGTTTCTTCTCCTACATTTTCTTCTGCGAAATTTATGCCCACCTCCATTCAGACTTGTTTCTCTCTCCTCCCTTCTGTTTTTCTCTCTCCTCTCTTCTACTTCTTTTCAACATAATCGTTGCTACATTGTTCATGATCCGAATATTCGCATCCTCTCTCCTCTGAATTTTCCTCTTATTTTTTGCTGCAATTTGTGAACATTCTTGGTAAGTTTCAATATTTCGATCTCTATTATGATCCCTTAAAATCTTTAATTTTTGCTCCAGATTTTTTGTTTTTGTATATTAAATTGTGGATGTAATTTGGGTTGCGTTTAGTGTGTTATAGTTACATTGTTGGTAGGAAACTTTATCTTTTTAAAATTGTTTTACAACTAATTTTGTGAATTTATTCATCAAAAGTTATTGAGTTTGTGTAATTTAGAGTTGCGTGCTTTGTTTTTTAAGTATTCAATGTTGCGATAAATTTTGTTCTTTTGAGCCCTTTGTTCATTTTTCTTTTTTTTTTGTCCATAATTTTGTATCTGCATTTTACAATTTTTTTGTCACTTTTGTACTTCTATTTAATATTACTGTACTTATTGTAATTCCCAGAAAAATTAAAACTCTATTGTTTGAAATTTGTTGATTAATAATATCATGGCTCACTGATTAAAAAGCTGTTTAATTATATATTTGAATGAGATTTTCTCTGAGTACATCAAAAATTTCGATGAGTATATGGTAATAATAATTTTTTATTTTTTGCTCATCCACTAAAATAAATAAAGGGGTGAAATTGATACAGATTTGAGGTTTCTGGGTGAAATTTGTGATAATTTTGTTATTGAATATTTGGAAGTAAATCAATATTTTGGATAACTGTCCTTTTTGTTTTTTCCTTGTGATATATTAATTTGTTTTTTTTTTCATATTGCTAGGTGTTTTTTTCTTCATATATTTTTTTGGGGTATAGTATGATTTACAGTAAATTTATTTGTTCTTATGCAGGTGTCCCACATGGGAAAGATTAGAAGTAAATGGAAACGAAATTTCTTGAGTGGATTAATTTGTTTTATCTAAAGTGAACCAATTTTGTGTTTAAACAACTTTTAATTTTCCTGCTGGTGGGTTTTAGATGGTACCAGTTGAATGTAGCAGCTCGTAGCGGCTGAAACTAAGCATGTTGATAGATTTTTCGTTGGATTTTGTAAATCTGTACGATGAGAAGCATGTCTTCAACAAATTTTTTCATCTTGTGATGCAATTGAACATTAACCTTCATCAACAAGCAACTGATAAAGACTTTGTTTTCAAAGAAACCTATGTTTGGAGGTTATTAGAGGTCCACTGATATTTCTGATCTGGGAGTGATCGAAATAGTACATAATGGACAGGTAAGTTTCGTGTTACGTGGAAGTCGTCACATTTGCTCTGTTGTGCACCTTTGTTATGTAGGAAGGGCTAGTTTAGAAAAGAAAAATTGGAAGGATTTAGCTAAACTATATGTTCTTGTGATGTTGCAGATATAAACTTTTGAAGGAGCTCGGAGATGGAACTTGTGGAACTGTATATAAGGCTGTCAATAGGGAGAGTTATGAGATTGTAAGGCATTCTTTGAACATAAATTTTCATGGCAGTGTTTTCATTTTATTTCCAACATTTTTGGAGCACCAAACATCCGTTATTTCGTGTTCTGCTGAATATTGGATTCAGCACAATTAGTGATTGTGTTGGTTAATTGGTGGTAATATTGGATATTGTAAATTTTGTCTTATTCTTAATATTTGTGACTAACTTCCTGCTGGCATATCCATACTTTCTTTTCCAGGCTTATCCATATTTTCTTATCTTAGCTCTTTTTTGCTCACAAGTTAGTCTACTACATGCATTTTGAAGCTTTTGATATTATTTAATGTAAGCGTCAACTTATGCAAGCCAACAAAGTGTGTAAGGAGTTTGGAATCGAGGCAGAGTTTGGGTACATGCCAAAGAGTTGATCATTCACAGAATAAGAACACGATGAATTTTGTCTAGCCCACATGACAATGGACAAAGTATGGCATGCTCATGCGTGAGTCTGAATGTGTAAAGAATATGGAACAATTAGTTCTTGGAATCTTTAGCAAGTAGTAACAGTCATGGTGGTTAAGAAGCTTGGTTGTCAATTGTCATTTAGCTTTCTAACTAAATTGGTAGTTAAGTAGGAAGCTGAAAGGTTTGGTATGTTACAGATTACTAGGACTAAAGCCTTAATGGTGATGTTTATGTATCCTAGCTGTGGTGAGAATGTTAATGTTTAGTCTATAAAATGAGGTCTAGGCTACTCTAGATTTATGTAGATGATTGGTGATAATGTGGAAGGAACTATCAAGTTAGGGGGAAACAAGTTTGTGAGAGAAAGTGAATGATATTGTATTGGTTTGTTGGAACTTGGAACTAATAATATGAGAAGTACTATTGTTGAGGGGAAGAAATTAAATTTTCTCCTTGTTTTCTCAAACACTTTCGTATTTTGTGTTTGTTTTTTCCTACTAGTATATGTGGGTTTAGTTTCGAGATCCTGGGAGTACAATCTTTTCAGCTATATTAAGTCTTAAGCTTTTTGAACTCAATAAGTCTACTGGCTACACTTTACCTTGAGTCAGGATCATCTTCGTTTCCTATAAGAAATGTATGGACCATATTTTAGATCAATGGTTGAGAATGCATTTAGGGGAGATATAGGGTTTTTATTTGGAATTTTTTTAGCTTAGGTGTCACCATCTTAAGATAGGAAATGGATGAAAAGAAATGGAGAGGCTCACCTTTACGGCTTTACCTGCATTTTCAACTTAACAGTGTACTTCTTTCTGTAATGAAAAATGATTTTTTTTTTACACTCTTGTATGTGGATCTCATTTATGTCAAGCTTTTGTACTTCGCTCCATGTTTTTCTGCTATTGTATTGGGTTTCTCTGTAGTATATATACTATATTGGTGGTTGTGTGGAGGTGGTGGTGGGGGTTAGAATTCATCTTTAGACTTGGTTTGCAACCTAATCAATGGTTTAATCTTCTATTCACAGGTTGCTGTCAAGAAAATGAAAAGGAAGTTCTATTTTTGGGAAGAATGTGTAAACTTGAGGGAAGTAAAGGTACTTCTTATGCTTTCCATGCTTAATTATGATTTTGTCTGTTGTGTTTGTGGCACAATTTAGTTTCATGTTGTGATAACAAGCTACTTACTTCTTTTTTTGCAGTCTCTGCGTCGATTGAGTCATCCCAACATCATAAAGCTGAAAGAAGTTGTGAGAGAGAATAATGATTTGTTCTTCATATTTGAATATATGGTAAGTTTCTACGCATTTATGTCATTTTGCCTGTCGAGTAACATATTTACTACTCAGTTAGTGACTATATAGTTTTCAACTTGAGCAGTAGATAAGTTAGCTTTTCTTTTTTATTCCTGATGTACCTCACAAAGTTTGAGTTGGAAAACAATGAGAAAGAGATGGGTGGTGGAACGAAAACTTGTTCCATCACTTAAGCAACTGATGAGAATCCACCAAACAGTCTGCTGTCTTAGGGTGCTAGTTTTCTGACCCTCATCTAGTACCAAATCCTTTTTCATTTAAAAATTTGTGCCTGACCCTGACCCTCCCTGAAATTCCCGTATCCAGGTCATGGGTTTGGACAACTGAAGTGTCCTTCTGAGTTCATTTCTAGTGTAGTTCTTTTGTACTACCTAAATAGTTTTCTGATACATCCAGCTAAAAGGGTAAAGGTTGAATTTTTTTGGAAGCACCTTTCGTGATGTTGAATTGTCTTTTTTGTTTGGCATCACTTCTTTAATGTCTATTGGATGAGTGAGGCTAATTGGAGAAGACTGATGATGTAGGATTCCAAAATCCTAAGATTGTACTTCTCATCCCTTTTTATTGTTATCAATGCATCCCATCCCCTGACTAGAGAAGTGCATCTTTTGCATCATTTTATTTCCAGTGTATACACAAGGATTACAATTTACAAGTCAATTTCAGGCTTTTCCCAAGGGTTTCGTTATTTCATCTTGTCATTTCGTGCATGTTAAATGGATGACCTCTCTGTTTGAACTTCGAACGTGGTGGATAGGTAGTCTTTAAAATGGATTATTTGTTTATTTGTGGAAAAACCAATAAGTTGACGTTAGAAATTGGCATTTTCATTCCTTCTGTTCCGGCTTTGCTGCTATTATGAGAATATAACACAGTTTTTAAACAGGAATCAATTATTTAAGCAGATTATCATTTAAAATGTAAAAAAAAGCATATTCTTGTCCTGAATTCCGTATCTAATTTTGGCATTTGTGTTTCACTGCAATGGTATTATTCCAAATACGGAAGATGAAAGCTAGACAGTGCACTTTTTCTTCTTGACTTCATGCTTGGTTCCATTTATTATTTTTCAAAACTGGGCAAAACGAGTGCTGAATTTTGGAATGGGAGAGAGAAGAGAACAAGGTTGGCTACTAGGTGGCAACATATTCTGTTTTTAGACATTTTACCAGTTCAGTCACACCATAACTTTTTCTGGACGTATTTTCACTTGTGTGGCTGCTGGTATCACGATAACTTGCTCGTTAATAATTTTTAGAGTTGGCATTGATTACTTGTGTTCTCTCAGGAATACAATCTATATCAAATAATGAAGGATCGACAGAGACCATTTACTGAAGAAGAGATAAGAAACTTTTTGACCCAGGTCCTTCAGGGACTTGCACACATGCATAGGAATGGATACTTTCATCGGGATCTGAAACCTGGTAAAATGTTTGGTCATGCCTTGGGGTTTCAGCATGTCTTGAATTTTAATTGAATGTCTATTATATTGATTTTCTGTCCTTTAAACATGGATTCATTCTCACCCTGACCTTTTTTCTCGTGATCCTTGTCCATTAAAGAGAATCTTTTGGTGACCAATGATGTGATCAAAATTGCTGATTTTGGACTAGCCAGAGAAGTTTCATCAATGCCTCCGTATACTGAGTATGTTTCAACACGTTGGTGAGTTTTTGCACAAACATGTCTTCTGAGCTCCTATAGTTATGTGAATTGTTATGTGTGCCTGCATCTGTCATGTGTATAAACCTGTGTACATCATCTCTTATGCTTTAAATGTTGTCTGCCAGGTACCGGGCCCCAGAAGTTCTGTTGAAGTCTTCATCGTACACCCCTGCAATTGGTTTGTTCTCTTGAGTTTCACTTACATGTACATATGTTTAAGTCTTAGTGTGTTCTATTAGGAGGCTATTTATCAGTCCATATCCTTGTATGGTGCTAACTAAGTATTATTGCAGATATGTGGGCGGTTGGTGCAGTACTTGCCGAACTCTTCACCTCGTGTCCAATTTTCCCTGGAGAAAGGTAATGGCTTTTTTTTAATTCTAGTGCTCCTTGTGAAAAGATAAATAGGTTTGGGCTTCCTTAAAAATGTTAATACCCGATGAAATTCTTTCTTTCCAAGAGTATTCTTCAATTGATTGTATACATTCTTGTGGGCTATATGTTTTGTCTCATATTTTGTTCTGTTGGGAATAGCAAACAATGTTATTGTTTTGTTTATAATCCTATAATATATTTCTGATAAAGGTTGCTTCTTTTTCTTGCTTCTAAGTGTCTGGCTTAGAATGAGGAAGTTATGTTAAAAATGTTTGCACGTGAAGAGTACAACCTAGTACTGTTGTCAACTTGTCATATTGGCAGTTGGTCTCACATAACAGGAAATTTGGCTTGTACCATTTCTAGGAACATAAGTGGCACATGTGACCTATTAAAAACAACCAAGCAAAGAATAAATTTTTTTGGCATATATGCGCAACATCTCTGTTGCAGTGTCCTTTGGTAATGCAGAGATCAAATGAAGTCCTGAACTGACCGCTTTTTATACGAGTGTTACAATTTCTTTTGCACTGGAAATATATGCGACACATGACCACATTTTGGCTCCATTAAGAAATTTTCTTATTCTCCTGGTACTTGAGAAGGTTATGCATATTCTATCTTGTTTATGCAAAATAGTTGAAGACTGGATTGAAGTGCATATATTACTTTTCATGGTTAATTTTCGTAGTTGGTGATAGACTGTTATTCTGCTCGTACGCCATCTATGAACAGTGAAACAGATCAGCTATACAAAATATGCTGTGTACTTGGCGCTCCAGATTGGACTGTGTTTCCTGAAGCTACGAACATCACTCAATTAATCAATATAAGTTATTCAAAGGTGAGATGCGTTTTTATTGCTTGTATCTATATTATGCTGCAGCTATTTGCTCAATTATGGATTTTTCCTAATATGTGCAGATGTTGCCTGCAAATCTATCGGAAATTATCCCAAATGCTAATTGGAAAGCTATTGATCTTATCAGAGTACGTGTCCTTGTGTAGACAATTTTTGTGGCTGTCAATTGTTTATTTATTGGTCATGTTGTTTTTCGCTTTTTGTTTGTGCATTTGTATAAATAAATGACTTTTTCTTGAATTCCAGCAACTGTGTTCTTGGGATCCACTTAAGAGGCCAACAGCAGAACAGGCGCTGCAGCATCCATTCTTCCATGTATGTAATAATAAAATTTAGTTCAGAAGACCTTTCGTGTTATTATTAGCAGGGCCGTTCCTGAATATTATTGGGCCCGGGGCAATATATGAAAAAAGGGCCCCTAATACACAAGAAATTTAATAAAATATGCACATAGGATAAAAACTAATTGATAATTAACTAACTCATGTTTACCAGCATCTTCAAAAAAAAAAAGAGAACCTTTTCCTTTTTATATGATTAATATATATCTAATACTCCCTCCGTCCTAGAAAGATCTAAACACTTGTTGGGTCACGTTGTTTAAGGTAATAAGTTGTAGTGTGGTTATCAAATGTTATTTTTATTAAAAAAAAGATGTGATAGGAGTTGGTGGATAACTGGATATCTTTTATTGAAAAAGAGAGAAATCACATAATAATAGTAGGACCATGCCAAAAATAAAAGTGTTCAAAAATAAAATGAAAAAACAAAAAACAAAAGTATTCAGACTATTGTAGGACGGATGAAGTAATATGTAATAAACTATACTTCCTCCGTTCCAAAATAAGTGAAACACTTGTCTCAAAAAGCTCTCACATAAATGAGAGAAGTGTTTCACTTATTTTGGAACGGAGGAAGTATAAAGTAATAACTGAATGAAGAAAATCAAAATATCGAAATATATAATATACTCCATCACCCACTGCCTAAAATATATTAGAAGTCTAAGTATAGACTTTAGGTTGATGTATAATTTTTTTTAAACAATTTACAATTTAAAGGTATAGAAGATATAAAATCATACTAACTAAAAAAATGAAATAATATAATATGATGGTCGAAAGGAAAATTAAGAAGCAAGTTGGAGTTATTGTAAAAAGAAATAAAAAAAGAAAAATAACAAATTAAATAAAGGAGAACATTCAACAACACAAAAAAGAGAACGCATGGATTCGAACCCGTGAAGCATTAACATTTCCAAGAACCCACAGAAACAAGTAAACAACTACCACCTCTGCCAAGCTTGATATTTGCATTTCTATTGCTGAAGTAATTACTTATTCAGTTTCAAATTTATGGGCCCTGGGCGGGCGCCCCGTCTGCCCTGCCCCAGGGCCGGGCCTGATTATTAGTTAACCTAACATGAGCTATGGCAGGTTTCTTTGCGGGTGCCTCGTCCCATTCATGATCCCTTTCATAGTGAGCCGGATTATACAAGTAAGCTGTGAATTCTACCTCTGTATAGCCTGATTCTTTATAATTTTCGATGATGTTTAACCACCATTTTGCTTAACAGAAACAAAGCCAAACCTTGAACTGAACTTGTGGGACTTTGACAGCAAGGCAGATGATTGTTTCCTCGGCCTGACATTGGCTGTGAACCCTGGCGTTTCTAGTTTAGGTGAGAAATCTATGCTGGATTGCAATGGTCATTTCTTTAAGTTGCAGTTACCTTGATCATCTCTAGGTCACCTAAAGTGAAAACCAATCAAGTGAATCACTTTTCATATCAACTACGTAGTGTTGGTTATTAATGGTTGGAGATTGACTGATGTGTGGCTTTTCCACAAATGAAACAGTGTTAGTGACCGATGTTTGACCATCAATTTCATTTTATCTGTTTTCGCACTCAATTGTGTCTTGAGAGAGTGTTGTTAGAAAGTTGGCGCTTGCTGATATCTATATCTAAGATATTGTGTTATAGAATTGTCCGTTGAGTCTTCAATCTCAAGCTTTACCCCAATAAAAGATGTTTTTTGAAGTTTAAACCCTCCCTCCTGCTTTAATTTCAGTCCTTGATCTTTAAATCCTAATATGTATTATGTCATTGCTGTTTGCAGAGATGGGACCTAGTGTATCTGGAAGCACTCGGCAGGTTAGTGTATAATTATGAAAGACCTAATAATGTTCAATATGATTTGAAAGTAGCTGCCTTCTGCTTATCATGAAAAGTTATAAACTTGACCTTGCAGGATATATATTTCTGCTCTAGTTTCCAGGATCATCCAGAGCAGTCAGGTACTTTTTCCGTTCCCTATAATTTTCCTAGTCTTAGAGATTCTTCTTTTATCTTGACGGGATTGGGAGTGCTTGTTTTGG
The DNA here is from genome assembly GCA_947648045.1 of Beta corolliflora. Taxonomy (NCBI): domain Eukaryota; kingdom Viridiplantae; phylum Streptophyta; class Magnoliopsida; order Caryophyllales; family Amaranthaceae; genus Beta; species Beta corolliflora. The sequence goes on from CANSZD010002978.1 coordinate 1,488,967, forward strand.
GGTTGTTAAACAAAGTTAGCTGTTAGAGAACTGGTTTTGTGGGTGTGTCGTCACTTACGCTTGTTGATGAAGTCTACCACTAGGTTGGGTTCTTCATCAGTCGCGGGGTCGATTAATTCACTCAGGCATCACACATGTTTCCTAATTACAAGTCTCATGCAACTGCATGATCCTGTTGGTTCTCACATACATCACTTGATTGGTTTGACATCCTTTTTCAGCCTTCAGGTCTTAAAGGTTTCACTGAGACCAAAATATTCCTACTTATCCATATGCTATACCCGCAGATGCTTTTTCGTGTAGTTTGAACCCTTGCATCTGCTCCTCTATCATTAAGCTGCTAGAAGGAACATAAACCTTAAAATACTCAAATTTTTGACCCAAAAAAGCTGTATTAGAACTTTCTAATTGCTTCTTTGCATAAAAGAAGTAATGGTAGATCTTGGCTATGCTTACCTTCATAACTAACTTGGTTTGTCATGCCTTTGTTTGAATGGGAAATGTTTGGAATTGCAAAGCGAAGAAACATATATGTTGAATTGTGCAAACTAAACTGGATTGTAGATAGGTAGAGATGATTAAGCACAAATATTTGCTCTATATGTTTATAGGGTCCCAACTTTGTATTGTTGTTTCCCTGGCGAGGAAACTGTAAATGAATGAGAGAAGAAAGAACGTAGTGCTTTTAAGGGTGGGGGCAATATGCTGTATGCTTGCTGTTTTCAAGCTAAATTATACTCTTAATTTGCTTACCTTATATCAGAAAGTTTTATTCTTGAATTCTGTTAGCAACTGAGAACTGACCTTTGTAATCCAGTTTTCTGGTCGCTTTTTTCACCTTGCCGAAATGGGGCGACTCCTCCAGTTGATCCGTCCTTGTCACTGTCATTCAGGTTGGTGGACTAACTTGAAGTTGTTTTATAATAAGTTTCTCCGTGAAGTGTGAACTTGAAACTCAAGGATTATTATCAGTTTCTTAGCATTACTGTTTTATTGTTTGGTTTTGTTTTCTGATATCTAAGCTTTTGTTGTCCGGTTTGTCTAGCAGTTCAATTACGCATCCTCCAATTGCAGCTCCTCATTCAGGAGGTTTCGGCCTTGCAGCTTTGCAGCCAGGTATTTTAGATGGCCCATTATTGGCTGTTTCCTCCCCCGTCCAGCCGAGTCATTACCTCTGATTGACTCAACTTCTTTTTTCTTCTTTTCAATGTGGAGGGAGCATAGAGATGTAATTATTTCATTTATTTTCCTTATTCCTTCTCCAACACTAAAATAATTATGGTTGGGATCACAGTGATTATGCTCCTTTGGAGCGATTTGTGAATATATTATAGCTGTTTATGTAAGAGTATATATTTTTCGTCCCTTGTGCAACTTTTTCTCTCTGAATCCCGCTAATCGTCATGTAAAAGTATGCTGCTGCTGCACCTACCATGTGTGTAGCACGCCCCTGTTTCCCTCTCTCTTTAACCCTTTTGGCAATGATGCTCTTAATTTGGGTGCATTCTGTTCACTTTAAAATATATGAGTTTGACCCAATAAGTCTTAGGTACAATATGTAAATATAAGGTTAGTTTCATAGTTATCTATAGGGGTGAAAGTTATTCGGATAAAATCCAAAATCCAATCCAATCCAATCCGAATTAGTAATTCGGATCGGATTTGAACTGTGTTCGGATTGGATTTGGATTGAAATTTTTTGAAAAATTGGATTTTCGGATCGGATTGGATTGAGGGTAATTGGATCCAAAAATCCAATATAACCAAATAGTAATATGTCTTGTATTATGTATCCGGACGCTTAAGTCTTAGCCTGAATTTTTTTATAAAAAAAAGCTCTACCATATACCCAGAAGACGTAAAGACTTCAACCCTTCCCCTAAAACCCTAACAACACTTAATTCATCATTTCCTAAATCTACTAGGCTGCTATTGTGCTTAATTTATTTCATCGAAAAACTAAGTTTTAAAAAATCGGATTTTCATATCGGATCCAATCTAGAGTATAAAAATTCGGATTGGATTGGATCGGATTCAAACTCTAATTGGTTTGGATTCGGATTGGAAAATTTAAATCCAAATTTTGTTCGGATCGGATTGGATTAGGCCCTAATCCAAACCGTACACCGAACTTTCACCCCTAGTTATCTAGGTTCAATCAAGTGCAATAAGTTCAGTTCAACAAAATGTAGGTGAATAGATTGAACCCTTTGTTTAATCATCAGCATAATACTAAAAGGAAGGACATTTTGGTGTGTTGTAACCCAATTGTGTATTCCCCTGTTAGGGTATCTCATTTGGAATATGATTTTTTTTTCTCTCTTTCTCGCCTCCATCCCTGCCAAGCTTCTCGTACCCCTCCCTTCCCCAGCCCAACAACCACTCCATATACATCTCCCAACTCAGCTGCTGTGCAACTTCCCCAAACTCTTTCTTTAACCAAAACTAAATTGGCGCTTCGAAAACCAACAACGGTTGTTGGTGATGGTGAGGGTTGTTGTGGTGGCATGATGGCTGTGAAGGCTCCAGCAGTTGTGCGTTTTTGTTAGGATTTAGCACCTTCAATTTTATCTCTAAAGGGCAACACATATTGCTATTTGTTGCTAAATTTAAGAACGGTATAAGAGACTGAATTTTCAAGGTCAAAGTTAGTAACTCGCATAATAGAAGTATGTAGCGTTGAACATTGACATTTTCTTTTAGCATTTTACTTCTATTGTATCTCTATTGTTTTACCACAAAAAGAAATCAAAGGGAACATTTAAAGATAATCACTGTAGCTGCAAAATTAATTTGATTTTCATATTATTATATCAATTGATTCAAATTTTACGGAGAAAAGAAACGAGGGAATAGGAGAGGAACCGTCGCTAGTCAGGGAAAGGTCAAGGGGATGGGTGGCAATTTTAAAATTAAAAAAATAAATCAAATGATATGAAATGGCCAATCAAAGTTCGACATTATGACATGTCATCATTTAACATGATGAATGTATTTTATTAGCAACTGCCAAAGTGAAAACGTAACTATAAAAGAACGGAGGAAGTACTAAAGTAATTTGGTAATTTTTCAAAAAAAAAAAAAAAAAAAGTAATTTGGTAATGATTCATATAAAAGTTATTTTTATCGATCTCATTTATTAGATGCTAAAAGCAAATATTGGAGAATTGGTTTTGATACAAAAGATAACATGAGAACCTTTTATAGTATTGCTTTAACCGTATAAAGAACATCAACACGTGATACTTTGATTCATCCAAGTAGTTCTACTTTCACATGCTAACATATTGTCAAGGTAACACCGGGAACACTTCAAAATGTTAGAAGGATTATGTTGGCACTATAATACATGAAGGTATAAGGAATTCGGCAAATGGGTTAGATCGTGTTGAGTTTGTTTGGCAGATTCTCGGTAAACGGTTGAATCTTTTCAACTTTAACCCAACTTGTTTATAAATTGGGTCCTTCGACCCTTTTATTAATGTCGATACATAAATGTCTTCCTTTTTAGCACCCAATGATGAAATATATCGTCGTCCTACTTGGTCCGGACTGAAGAGAAGCAATCAAAAGCTTTGTCCAAAACCCTATTTTAAGTCAAAATATATTTGAAAGTCCATTTCGAAAGAAGCCCAATTTCCAAGTCCAATTAATTATTCATGACAATTCATTGAATTTTCAAAATTAATCTTTTATTCATTTAATTTCAAAGAATTAGATTTTTATGATTTAAATTTGTTATTCAGTGATAACTATTGATAAAAGATAAGTCAAAATGGTTATTTGAGATAAAAACTGAACTTCTGAAAAAAAAAAAAACTGAAATGGGATGCACGTGAGGACAATGTGCTCGACGCGACGGTCTTGCGTCTGACACGAGATTGTTGCGTGGAGCGCGACTCCCATGTGGTAGGCGCGTGCTTGTTGCGTCACGTGCATAGCCATTGCGCGGAGTGCAAGCTTCTTTTTTTATCCGTAACTTATGTTTTCCAAATCCTAGTCGTATTTTGCGTTATAAATATCCCGTTTTCACTCGTATTTTCTCTCCGACTTTACATATACTTCAACATATATTCAACTCAAAAAACTTGTTAAGAATATTCATTTTTCACTATCAAAAACACATCTAAACATACTCAGACATATTCAAATACATTCAACTTCAAGAATTTTCATTCTTCCATCTTCGAATCTTCATTCAAGTTCATCTCTTTTTCAAGGCTAAAGATTGATTCCTCCAACATCCGTATAGTCATACCTAGGCGATAATGGTATAATTCCTTAGGGTCAATTCCAATTTCATTCTTATTATACTAACAATCTGCTTTTCATGATGTAGATCTTTATATTTATAAAGGCACAAATCTGTATTTATTTTGTACAATATTTCTTCTCCTCCTATTCAATTTCATGAATATTTATATGCCTTGAATATTGACTATGTTCTTTTAGACTGAACTGAACTGAATTTGTCTGAACTGAACTGAAATGAATGAAAATTGTGAGAGGAAACTAACTGAAATGAACTGAACTGAATTTGTCTGAACTGAACTGAATTTGTCTGAACTGAACTGAACTGAATTTTCATTAATTCAGTCTAAAAGAACATAGCCTTATTATGCCTTTTTAAATACAATTGAATGATCACCAATATATTATTGTTTGCTAAACCAGACTTGCAAATTAGTTAAATCACGTCTAATAAGATAATTAGACAACCGATCTAGATACCTAACAATCATGTGATTTAATCAAGTGATCACCAAAATTAGATCTTATGTGTTAAAAACCAATCTTTAATGTATTTGTCTTTTATGCAATTAATCAATTTATGTGCATGTATTGGAATATTTCAGTGAATAAGTAAGGAAATTCACCCCCGATTTTTTTTTTGTTTTTATTGATTTTTCCTGAAAATTTAATTGGCGATCTCTTCGAACCAAAACATCACCAATTATTGTGTGGGTTAAAACATGATAACCACATACCTAAAATTAAGCACACATATATAAACCAATTTAACCACCTTGTATCTTTTTAACCCACTTTATATATTTGAATATAAGAATTTTTCTTCATTTCCTCATGAATTGGACAATACTATCTTATTTCTTCTAATTATATCGATTTTGTTCAATTACAACAATTAAAGAACAAATGTTTAATAGTTAAGTCAAACTTTAAACCATTACAAGCCACTAATGATCTTGATAGTTTCTTTTATTGTGAAATTAAATACTTTTTTTGAGGGGTTGTGAAATTAAATACTTAGTCAAATGAGTTTAAAACCTTACCTTAAACTCGTTAATTTTATTTTATATTCGGGTCAAGATGGTCGATCGTATCATTATAGATAATTTGCAAAAACATATGCTAAAGTTTTGGTTTATTTCAGACAATGGTCAATGCATTGGTTCATTTATTATTATTTTTTTTTTAGAAAAATACATATGTTTATTTTAGAAAAGGTTTAGGTTACATGATTACCATCTAGTAAACCCACCTAGATAGTTTTTCATAAAGAAAATAAATACTTCATTTGTATTTTTCTTATCTTTCCTACTTTAACTGTGCACGTGTGCCAATGCACTTATTAGTAGATATTAAATATCTTTTATTACATATTAATAAAAATTATAATGATTGCATATTAATAAAGTACTCATTCAGATGAATCAAATAAGACCCCAAATAACTATATTTTTTCCTTATATATTAAGAAAAATTTAGAAGATTCTATGTGAATAGTTTCAAGATTGCAAGTGAGAAAGATAAAAGAATAGAGAGGTACCCCCTTTGTTTTTTTTATCTTTCTCACTTGAAATCTTGACATTATTCATACTTAGAGAGAATCGTCTCAATTTTTCTCAATTTATAAGAAAAAATATAGTCATGTGGGGTCTTGTTTGATTCGCATCAATTAGACATTATTAATATTCAATCGTTATAATTTTTCCTAATATATAATGAAAGATATAAAGTTCAAAGTTGTGCATTGGAAGACGCGTAGAATGATAAAAAACAGAAGGAGTATCTAATAAAAAAAACACCAGTTTTATAAATGAATATAAGATGAATAATAATTATTATAATATGCGGTCTAATTATAACATAAAATTAGACAAACTCAAGCCTACATTTCCTAACAAGCCATCCGTCTCACTCTAACCCAACATTATCCCTAAACATCTCGTACCAACTTAGTCGTCCCTTCTCTTCTTCTTCCTTTGTTTCCCTTTGAATCTCGAACTACAACGAATAATTTTATAAATTAACCCGACAGCCTTACCGAATGGATTAAACTAGTCACTAAAGGGACTAAACTAGTCACTAAATGGATTAAAGAATGTGAGAACTAAATTGATTAAAATGGTCACTAATTTGATTAAACTGGTCACTCAATATATTAAACTGGCAACATATTTAAGTCACCTAAAATGAGTAGGTGCTAAAAGTTTAAGTCACCTAAAATAAATAGTCGTGATTGGGGTAAGAGCTTAAAAAAAATTTAAGCTCAAAAATTAACTGAAATTGAGTTGCTATCAAATATAGCATCTCAATTTAAGGTGCTCAAATTTTCAGCTACCTTATCAGTTAAGCTCCTTTCAGCTACCTTATCAGTTTCAGCTTTATTTCAGCTTATATTCCCAAACATAGCGTTAGAAAGATGGTCTTTTCCTTTCTTAATATTGGGTTTGGAACGTTGCCTAATTTTAAATTAAAAGTAGGCGGTCTCTTACAAGACCAATTGTAAGATGAAATGGTGTAGGAAATAGGATTATCATCATCTAATTTTAAGAAAGAAAAAATGGCAAAGTAGTGAAGAACTATTCACGAACAAACTCTCTCTCTCTCCCTCTGAAGCCGCACCACTACACGACAACCGCACCTGGCCATCGGCGGCGAACTGTTTCAGTCTTACTCTGTGCGAGCGGGCCGACTCCGAATTTAGGTAATCTAATTTTTAACCTAAATACTAATGTTAATTTCTTGTTGCTGAGTTGTTATTTGTGTTAATTGGTTGTTACTTTCTTATCCTTATTCAATTTATTAAGTTCCAATCTTTAAGAATTGGTAATTAGTTGTACTCAGTGGCGGATTTAGAGGGGTCGTCGCCTCGTCGGGGGTACTGCAGTACCCTCAAAGCAAAAAAATAAAATGGGAAAATTTATATAAAAAAAAAATTTAAGTGACCATTTGCGTGAGCAGCGTGAGTCCTTGTGACTGTAGGAGAAAGTATTCTCCCATACCCGGTATGGCCGTATGGGGCAGCGGTTGCCCCTACCAGGGTTATTTTTGTAGTTTTGCTGAAAGTAAGTGCAAGATGGTAATTTTGGACTAAAATGAAAACTTGACTGCAATTCTTTATCTTCCCATTGGAAGCTTGTGAAGAAAAAAGGGAAGGTTCTTGTCTTCTTGAGGAGAGAGGGGAGAGCTTAAGTTAGGGCAATTGAATTATAGCAGATAAATTAGGGGAAAATTATAAAAATTGATGTTTGGACAAGTAATTCGGTGAAAGAGTAGAAGAAGTTAAGTATGAGTTCATCAGACGTCCATGTCAATGGAGATCAAGTAGAGGTGGTCAACCTGTAATTGTTTTCTTGCTTCTTCGTCATCTTCAACTTAGTTGTCTGATTTCCGCCACCACTGCCAGCTTCGCACCATCATCAACCACAACCCCTAGAAGAAGTGCGAACCCTTTGGATTGGTGACCTTCAAATTTGGATCAACGATTTTCACAGTTGCTTTGCCCAAACTGGCGTGGTATCATCTCTCTCCTTCCCCATCTTCTTGTTCTTATTTGTTGTTAATTTTCTCATGTTTTATTGTAATTAGTAAGTTGTGCTAAATTTATCTATAGTTTAATGCCTCTTATGATTTTTTAGGAGGGTTTTTGTGTTTTTTTTTTCGATTTTTGATGAATATATAATTGTTGTTGATTGTAATTCAATTTTGCTTGTTCTTTCGCTGTTTTAGTTAAATACCTAAAATTTGTTCTTTTACCTAAAAATTATAGTGTTGTGGGTTTGTTATGAGTTGTGAGATTTTTTTGTTGTTCTATTGTTGAAATACAATGGGAGTAATAAAATACTAGTTGAGTTGATTAGTGAATTTTGCATTTGAATGTATGTTAAATCATGAAAAGAAAACAATAGAAGGATATGCGAAATTTTTTTTTTCCCAAAGGGATACCGAATAAAATTGAGTTATTTCATCCAATCTTCCTCCTACAAAAAACCAAGCAAACAAGAATTTGCTCCTTCAGATGTAAAACTTGATACAATTGTAAATCAGTTTCAATTTTGAGAACTCGTCGTGAATACTTTTATTTTTTTATCTAAGTACTTTGGGGTTGTATGTGGACTATGTAACATTGTGTATATAGTTATATTGGTTATTTTTGGTATGCGATATTATTGCAAAACTACGCTACCCCTAACACGAACACGAAATGCTGGATCCACCCCTGGGTTTGAAGCTTGACAATGGACAAAGTGAAAGTGTTTTGTGCCAACAGGGATAAAGTCCTTGAACAAATTGGTGAATTTTTATTTCTTACTTCCTAAAATGTAACAAATTGCAATATTTGTTAGTAATTGATTTTTCTTGTCTTGAACATGAATGGAATTGATGCACCAAAATATGCAGATACCAAGATAGTCAAAGACAGTCCCATGTTGACCTTCCATGTACCTTTGATAGTTAAGGTCTTCTTGATGGCGACATCATCTATGTCGTCCCCAATTAATTATTAAAGTTTGAAAAGGTGTTGTTCTAAGTTGTACGCCGGCTTATGTAGTAAGTTGTTTTGATGCTAAGTTTATTTTAATCAGGTTATGTAACTCGGGTTATGTAATAAAGTACGTATGTCGTAAGATGTTTTAATATTATTGTAGACACTAAAAATTTATTAGTGTTTTACATTAAAATAAATTGATTATTATTGAGCTAAGAAATAAATATAATTAGCCCAATTTAATTAATTTAGCCCATTCAAATAAGATATCCAAATTAAACAAATATAATTTGGATTGCAAAATATTTGGGCCAGTCCATATCACTAGTCCATATAAGATGGTTAAATGGCAAAGGTAAAAAGACTTTTAAGTCATAAACGGGCCCAAGCCCATAAACTACCAAGTCCATGAAAGGATCTTCATTCCCTATAAATAGACCTCACCTCCTTCAGTTAAGGGGGACCAGAAAATCATTATTCTCAAGAGCTCATAAAAATTCTCTTGGAATTCTCTCTGCAAATAGTCAACAAGCACATCAAATTTGTGCCGACTGTTCAGATACACTCAAACACATTCGACTGAGATTCAAGCTTTTGTCAGCCCTCATTCGAATACACCCAAACAAAACTGAAACTCAAGTTGACGTTGACAAAACGTCACTCCACACTCAACTCCACGTCGGCATCAACACGTGTCGCTCTCAAGCTACGGAACAGAATCAGAGGACTTAGTTTATTTTCATTATAAACTGTTTACAGAGATTGTACTCAATACATTTATTGAAATAATATTTCTTTGTTACTTTGTTTCCTGTTTTATATATTTTCACTCGAAATTTGTGTATATAAATTTTGGCACGCTCGGTGGGACTATTTCTGCCTCTCATCTCTGCTTCGTTATCAACAACAAATCTGAGAAATGGCCTCAAGCAAGAACATTTTCTCAATCTTCTGAAAACTCTTCCGACACCAATCTGTAACGTTGGGTGACTTCATGGATGACATGACTCTTGGTTTCCGCACCAGAGGAATGAAAAAGGCTGTTGTTGCTGCTGCCGCAGCTAAGCTTCGAACTGCAAATGTTCCTACTAGGCAAAGAAAGCTCTTTAAGCTTGCTGCTGCTAAATCGTCTATCATGCCTGATTCACACAAGGAGCATGAAACCCCTGTGTTTGGATCAACTGCTTTGGCTGAACGCGAGCCATCATTCATTGCTTCTCAAATATGGAAGCAACTCTCATATGGTAAGTCAGACAGGCTGACCGTTCACACTAGCCCTCTCTTTGATCCACTTAATGTAGAGAGTGAAAATGAAACAAGTGATGATCTTGTTGTCTCATCACCCTAGCCCTCTCTTTGATTCACAGTCAAACACTGCTGCTGTTATGGTGACCTCAGCTAAGACAGTTTAGGAACAAATTGCTGAAATGAATAGCCTACTCCAAAAATTAATGAAGGATGGAGAAGAAAAAGATGCTCAAATCCGACTCCAAAACGAGCAAATCGCTGCCCTTAACAAGAAACTTGAGGGGGACGACGCATCATCAAAAAAGGGTGATGAAAGCGAAGGGGAGAGTGGTGAAGACGCTCGCCGCCCACCTACAGCTCGACAACTTGAGTTATTGATAGCTCACGCTGCCAAAAATCAACTTGGAGAAAGTTCTTAAGGCAGTCATCGCTATGTGAAGCCTTATACCAAAAGGATCGATAAGCTGCAGATGCCTTTTAGCTATTAACCCCCCAAGTTTCAGCAATTCGATGGGAAAGGAAATCCTAAGCAACACATTGCTCACTTTGTGGAAACATGCAATAATTCTGGTACCACAGATGATTTCCTGGTCAAACAATTTGTTCGTTCTCTTAAAGGCATGGCCTTTGACTGGTATACAGATTTACCCTCACAATCCATCGACAGTTGGGATCAAATGGAGGAGGAATTCCTAAACAGGTTCTATAGCACTCGACGTATTGTCAGTATGACTGAACTGACTAAAACTCACCAGTGGAAGGATGAGCCAGTCATCGATTACATCAATCGTTGGCGCGCATTGAGTCTTGAGTGTAAAGATCGCCTAACTGAAGTATCTGTTGTTGAGATGTGCATTCAAGAAATGGATTGGGACTTGCTTTATATCTTGCAAGGTATAAAGCCTAGGACTTTTCAAGAGTTGGCTACGCGAGCTCATGACATGAAGCTTACCATTGCCAACAATAGAGGCAAATGCAACACTTCTTCAGAATACAAGAAAGAGTAGAAGGATTTTAAGAAGACTGACAAGACTGCCAAAAGTTCGACTAAGGAGTCAATGTCAATCACGACTACCTCCTCGCCTATCAAGATCTCTAGCAAGGCTGGCACTGAAAAGAATAAGGGTTCATCTTCTCAAGAACCTAGGAAAAACAGGCCAACCTTGAAAGAACTCCAAGCAAAGAAATATCCATTTCCAGACTATGATTTATCAGGGATGTTGGATGATTTGCTTAAAAACAAAGTCATTGAGTTGCCCGAAGCTAAGCGTCCTGCAGAGGTCGGTAAGACTTCCGATCCTAATTACTGTCGGTATCACAGGTTGATTAGTCATTCCATAGAAAAGTGTATAACACTTAAGGAGAGAATTATGCAACTTGCAAAGGATGGGAAAATTGTACTGGATTTTGATGAAGTTGCTGAAGCTAATCACGCCTCCACGATGTTAGATTCTTATTGGGAGGCTCAAACTCTGCAGTTTGGGAGTTTGGAGCCAGTAATTGTACATGTGCTGCGACCGGTTCTCCAAGTTGATGATGTGCCATCTGTTGAGCACAGTGTCCCAACTGACAACCAATAAGGAGAGGATGACGAAGGGTGGACGTTGGTCACTAGAAGGAGGCCTAGACGACAGTCAAAGCCTCAACCAAAGTCTGTTTGTCGTAAGAAGAAGCATCAAAAAAGAAAGGGCTCAAAACGCTCGAAAGGAAAGAAAAAGTCAAAAAAGCATACCAAACAGCAGATACTGCCAATTGACTTGCTCGAACAGGATCCACTTTCCCATGTAACCTTAGAAGAATTCTTTCCTGAAGATTACTTCACTACGGTTACTGTTAATGCTACCTCATTTGTTGAGGATGAAGAAGAAAAAGAAGAGGAGGAGGATCAAGAGCCTGTTAAAGAAAATGAAATATCTGTTAAAGTAACTGTTCGGCATTCAGGGACGGAGATAGATCCAAAGATATTGGCTATCTTGGAAGCTCTTCCTACACGCATGGGATGGAGGCAGATCATTCATTTGCCTCGAGAAATGTGTCGACAGGTGGCTCTTGCACTTCAGCACCCAGAATTATACCTTGACAAAGTGAAGGATGCTGGAGAGCCAATAGAAAGCTCGGCTAAATGCGCATCATGTAATTTTGCCTTAGCCTTCATTGATGAAGACTTATTGTTGGGTTCAAAACCTCACAACTGACCCTTGTTCGTTTCTGGTTATATTTTCGGCCAGAGAGTGAATCGTATCTTAGTGAATGGAAGTTCAGCTGTCAACATCATGCCAAAATCTACCATGACTGATTTAGGGATCACTATGGAAGATCTTTCTGATAGTCGTCTAATGATCCAAGGATTCAACTTGAACAGTCAGCGTGCCATAGGCATAATACGTCTTGACCTTGTGATGGGAGAGTTAACATCATCTGCTATCTTCCATGTCATAGATACAAAGACGTCGTATAAAATGTTGCTTGGGCGACCTTCGTTGCATGAAAATGGGGTAGTCGCATCGACCCTCCATCAATGCCTGAAATTTTATCGTGGAGGCGAGAAGAAAATAAATGGGCATGTCAAACCCTTTACCACGGCAGATTCATACTTTCATGCTATAATATGATTAAGTCAGTTTGTGATATGTGTAATTGAAATTTTGATAGGACTCACTCGCTTTATTATATGAAGGGATCTTATTCTACTCGATTACTAATCTGATTCACTTAATATATTATATGGTTAGGCCTATTAGTTATTAGTTTATTAAACTAGTAGCTAAGATGTGTTTCACTTAATTGCTAAGGTAACTAACAAGTAACACCTTAAGTATTTTAACTCATATTACTCATATTAAACTCATATGAAAATAAAAATTAACGATTAGTAGCTAATAAGTTAAAATTAGTAGCTAATAAGTTAAAATTAGTAGCTAACAAGTAACAATTAGTTGCTAATAAGTAACAATTAGTGGCTAACAAGTAACAATTAGTTGCTAATAAGTAACAATTAGTAGCCAACAAGTAACAATTAGTTGCTAATAAGTAACAATTAGTTGCTAGGAAGTGTTTCATGTCGTTGTAAAAGGTAGCTAATTCATATCCTTAACAACCATACAATTTCATATCATAACTCATATCAGAGTAGGGTGAAATTATGTCCATCATTGATTGAATCATATCAGAACATCATTCAATCATATTATGTTCTTACTTATTTTGAAACATTTATAATAAGATAAATCAATGTAACTATTACAGAAGTATAAATAAATATAAGTTATCGGTTATCGCATACGAAATAAATAAATAATCGCATACCATAATTTTATAAATAATCGCATATGTAAATATTACTACATTACTTTATTCACTTTATTCCAATAAGCCGTAAAAGGAATAAGGAGTTGGTATGTTAAGTCATGAAATACATGACTATGGTATGCACTTTATATATGTTATATATGTAAGGATTATTTAACTAGAATAATACAAAAAAATTCAACCAACATCCAATGGTATTATTTTGTCAAAATGCTTATAAATAACCCTTTGTGTGTATTTTTTTTGGAAAAATTGATTTAATCAGCCCCAACTATGGGCGCCCTGACAAAAACAGTCCCTACTTCAGTTTATTATTGTTCAATCCCAACTTTTGGAGGTATTTTATAATTGTAGTCCCAGCAGGTTAGAAACCTGCTATAGCAGGTAAACTTTGCTATTTTTTTTCCTATCTTCTTCCTCCTTTTTCCTCCCTCCTTCCTTCACTGCTCCCTCCTCCAGTCCTCTTCCTCTCCCCTGCCACCCAACCCCCTCCCCTCCCACCCCACTACCCCCCTCACCCACCTCCCCTAACTGTCACCACCCATCCCCCTGCCCCTGCCCCCGCCCACGCCATCGCCACCCCTCCTCTTCCCCCTCCCTGCCACCCTGCAAATTGGCAAATGCATCAGAAATATTAGATTACATCTGTTAAATAAGGATAACAAAAAAATTAATCACAGCAGCAGAACAATAAACTCTCATGACACTAAATCATACTAGGCCAGTATCAATGCATGATGAAATTGAAAGTTTCTGATCTAAGATGTAATCTTTCGCAAAGAAGAACTGAAAATCGAAAACTTCAATAATAATTTAGAGAAAAAAATTTCAAATCAAATAAAATCAAACAAACAGCTTGAAGTGAAAAGATAATCGTGAGAAAATAATAAAAAAAAACTTTGGCACGCTTATCATGTCGGGAGTCATTCTCTCTCTTTCTGTCTAAGTAAATGATTTCGGAACCAAATCGCAGCGATTTTGCCGCAAAGATTCATCCCATCAAATTCAATTACTTGCAATTATTGCAGGAAAACTTAAGAAACTAGAGAAATTAGCTGAATAATTAAAGCCAATTACATCATAATATTGAAGAAGAGGATATTATTTTAACAACATGAGAACTCACAAAAACAGAGAATGGAGAGGAAGGAAGAGAAAGAGAGGGGGAAGGAGGTGCTTGAAACTAAAAACAGATTGAGTTGCTAGTATTAGCACACAAGTCAACAAAATTAAACTTACAGAACAAACTTCACATAGACTTTCATAATGAAATTTGATCTCATCATGACTTATTCTCAATTGATCAAAACCCATGAAGTATAAACATTTACCAATTTATAGGGGAGGGGAATGGGTGGCAGGGGAGAGGGAAGAGGAGAAGGAGGGGGGAGGAGGTGTTTCATTCGGGGTGGCAAGTGGAGGGGGTTTGTGGGGGTGGCGTGGTAGCGGGGAGGGGGTGTTTCATTCGGGGTGGCGGGGGAGGGGGGGATATGTGGCGGGGGAGGGAGGTGGGAGTGGAGGGGGGTTGAGGGGGTCGCCGGGGAGGTGGTAGGGGAGGGGGTGGATAGCGGGGGACAAAGAAGAGGAGGGGGGGAAGGGGAGGGAGGAGAGAGAAAGAAAAGGTAGAATACCCCTTAAAACAGCAAAAAAAAAAGAGTAAAAACTAAAAAAAGAAATTTTAACCTCTTAAACCGGTTATTGGTTAACCTGGACCGCTATTGTAAAATACCCCTAAAAGTTGGGACTAAATAATAATAAACTGAAGTAGGGACTGTTTTTGTCAGGGCGCCCATAGTTGGGACTGATTAAATCAATTTTTTCTTTTTTTTTCATTCATCAGAATTCTTCTATATCAATTTGCTTTTTCTCTCCAAAACTATTTTATCCACCTATTGTATTTTTAATGGATCCAGAACAAAATTTTCGAACTATATATTCTCATGACATATTAAGTAATTAACGTTATAGAAAAAAACATAAAATAGATTAAATATAAAATAATATGTTAAACTTTTTGTAGAGAGTATGGAGGGAGTCTGAGGGATAAAGTTTAAAACTGGAATGAGTCTGAAGAATAGAAAATAGGTAAAAGTTAGTGGAAAGCTGATGTGGCACAGTCTGAAGGTTGGGTTTGGGTTTGGGTCTGAGGGATAAAGACACCCTTAGTGGGCACCCCTGCCCACTAACAACTTTAAATTAATAAAATATTATGGGGAAGCATTAAAATAATATTAAGCCAAAAAGTGAACCCATGTTTGTGTATTTGAAACTCATGTTATTGTTAAAATCAACCCTGTTTGTGTGTTTGAAACCCATGTTATTGTTAAATCAACCCCTGTTTGTCAAAAACTAAACATATGATCTATGCCATAAAGCAAAAAGTTGCATTGATTTGCTTGTTCCATTCAGCTTTTTCCTCCAAAAAGTACAATTGGTTATTGATAAGAACCCCTATTTATGTATTTGAAACCCTGGTTATTATTAAATCAACCCCTGTTTGTGTATGTAAATATGCGAAATTACACAATTACCCCCGTTAGCGGGCAAAGGTGCCCCACTAAGTATTAGCGTTTTATCATTTTTTAGTATTATTGACTATTATATAATGAACGAGATGATAGGGTGTGTAACGAGTTTTATAACGAGATAACTCTTTCATTCGATAATAGTTACATTAACGAGTTTAAATGTGACTATTACCGAAGAAACGACTTTAAATGTGACTATTACCGAACAAACGAGTTTAGATGTGACTATTACCGAATAAACGAGTTTAGATGTCAATATTACCGAGGAATTGAGTTCAAATGCGTCTATTATCGCCTGAACGAGTTTTAATGTGAATATTATCGAATGCACGATTAAGACAAGGTTGACTATTATCGAAAGTAGAACGACAAGGTTCACTTTAATAATACTATTTTTCATTATCATAAATTGCTGTTAAAATCATAATAGAAAATTAACATTATTTATCATTGAAGACGCTAATCATATCATAACATCAGTCAATCATATCTGAATTGGGAGGATTTGTGTCCTCATTTTAGGTTATCATATCAGAACATAAGTCCATCATGTCTTTTTAGAATGAAAGTTCAGGGTTGACTATTGTTGAAGGAGTTGAAAGATTAGTATTGCACCCGAATGAACGAAGGAGATTGAACGAGTTTAAAAGTGACTAGTACCGAATGAACGAGTTTAGATGTCACTATTATCAAATTAACGAGTTTAAATGTGACTATTACAGAACGATCGAGTTTAAATATAACTATTATCGAATGAACGAGTTTGGATGTGACTATTATCGAATGAACGAGTTTAAATTTCACTATTATCGATTGAACTGAGCGTGTTTAAATGTGACTATTATCGATTGAACTGAGCATGTTTAAACTCCAATAAATTCATAGTTGATAAAAACTTATAATATGCTATATAATGATTATAGTTCTTAACACTATAGTTGATAAATCCTTAACTACAAATCGTGAATGATACTTGATACTTTATTATCATATGATTATAGTAAACATGTTATTGCATACAATTAATTAGAGATTATTAGTTATGTGGTATTTTCATATCAGTTGGCATGTGAATCATGTCCCATATTTGATTAATCATATCAAATGTTTGATGAATCATATCATAACATAAAGGACAAGTAATATTTCAAATTCGATTTTATTTAAAAATATGAAAAAAAAATCCAGACGCTATTTTCATTACGTATATGAATCAATAAAGGGACCAAAGCAACAGGAGCCAAACCGTTGCATTACATCTAATGCAACAAAACATTTTTTACAGTCTAGTGCAACGCCTTTATAGTATCATATGAACCGTTGCATTATCTTTATGCAACATTAATTACTCCTAATGCAATTGAGCCTATTGCAACGGGTCTATACATATAATTTGATGTTGATGCAAAGCTAAAATAATTCAGAAAAATCTAATTGATGATGAATCATAAAATAAAATTTTATAAAGACGCAAAGATATATTCAATATTGTTCGATCATTGACAGTTTACAAAATCGAGTACTTCATTGTACTAGAGTATATCAAATCCCAAAAGAACTTTGATCACCAAAAAATATTAACTTCCAACCTAAAATTCATTCACTAAAAAAAAGTTCAATGGCTAGTTGCATGCCTAATTAATTCCAAAACCAGGTTGCACTTGCAAGTGAGATCCACCATCAAAAACTTGTCATTCCTGCAATCGTAATTGTTCTTCATGTAATTGACTTTGCTCTTCTTCATGTACCTATGGAATCATAAAAAAGTTCTAACCACCAAAAAATATTACCAACCATAACATGTAACTCATGATAGGACACTATATGAGTAACTATACATGCTTAGGCAAAATACAACCATGCTATAAACTTAGATAAACCATCAGTAGGCACTATAAAAAAATGTAAAAAACAATGCAGCAATACAATCAAAGTATAAGATTTCCATGAAGTTTAAGAAGTACATAATCTATCAGAGTATAAAATTTCCATGACGTTTAAGATCGAAGTACACAATTTTTGCTTTTTAGGAGCTACATTTTAGCTTACTACTCTTGATTAACGAAACAAAGACATATCTAACAAAATGTATAATATATTCTACATAGTATGGATAACAATCAACCACTAAGTACGCTGCACTTGGTTAGCAATCAAGTGATGCATATTCTATCATATGGCATCCACTTAGTTCTTAATTATAGACGACGTCTAATAAGTAACAAGTAAATCTAATAAAAAAATCATAAGAAAGAGGAAAGAGATCAAGGAAGCAACAATAATCTATCATCACGAACCAGCAAACATAGCCCAAATAACCAGCATATAGAAATATAGATGCTTGAAATTTAGAAATTCAACCAAAGAAGTAAATTTCACAAAATTAATTCACAGATATATAAATATAAATATCTATCTGCTTTTATCAAAATCTTATAATAATGAAAACCATAATAACTACATATGAACAATTTACATGAGGGTAAGATTCCTCTTTCATCTCTCTCCTTTCATTACCAAGTACCTAGCTCATGGCTTCTATTAGCACCTAAATTCATGTTCATTTTGTCTATAATCTATACTACCCCACTAACACATTACCCCATCCTAAGAAGAGAGATTAAGAACAATCACAACAATGTCTAAACTCTATAAGCAGCAGCTAGAACCTATTCCCAATATCCTAGAATGCGGCCACTGTCGTAATTGAAATCCACTGTCGTAACTGAAATCAAGCTGGGTGCTTGAGTGAAAATATATCCAAATCCCTTGGTGGGAGAACTTAAAACAATTAAAAATGAATGATTGGCATAAAAAATTCTGACCATGGGTGCTTGAGTGAAAATAGATCCAACTTGAGACTTGACACTCAATAATAGTACCAATTATTCAAGTATCATACATGATTTCATTGATTTTTTTTACCAAAAAAATGAGAGAAAGAAAATAGTGCATCCATTTGGTCACCAAGGAAATCTTAGCTACATAAGTGAAAATCAAGACAGGGGCTAGCAGGGGCCTTATCCCCTCCTATGATCAAGATGGGTGCTTCATCCTCATACACCGCATAATATGTCGTCGCTATGCTCACTCAATGCTTCCATGTCACTCCTTTCAGATATTATCCCCTCCTACGATCAAGATGGGTGCTTCATCCTCATATACATCGCTCGCTATGCTCACTCAGCTTCCATATCACTCCTTTCAGATAAATACAACTAATCTTACCCACAACAAATTGGAAATGTAGTATGACCCTAACATCAAAGGGCTTTCGCTGTTGTATCAAGTTATTTGCACATTACAACTCACAAGTTGCAGCAAGTTCAACCTCTCAAAAAATAAAAGTTATAAACCACTCACCCTATACATTTCTCAAGTTAACACAAATCTCGTTTTCTTACTTTGCTTCACACCCTTCACAAATTGAGCCACATCATCACTTAACAACATACAATTGCTAGTACTTGTTGTTCAAAAGCTACACACTACAAATAATGTTTATTATTTTATCACCCACTGGATTAGAACTCTTTCTTCTCTTCTTATTTACACGACGATTATTCACTTCATCCTGTCCAAGTTCATCAACAACCTCAATAACTCTTAAAACAAACAAACATATTAATAATCTTATTTCATCTAAAGGAATTTATTTACATCCAAACATTCAACTTCATCCTCGTATTCACCGGATAATATGTCATCACTGTTCTCACTCAACTCATCCATTACAGTGCAAACTGCATCAATTTCAGTCATATTAACTTATACTAGATTTGTTTGCTAATTAACTATACATGGCATTTATGTTATAAGTTAACCACTGTGTTAAGTTTGCTCTTTATCAATTCAAATTTATAAAAGTATGCTCTAATATGAAGTATTTTCTAATATGAATGATATGACGCCAAACAATTTATTATATTAGGGAAATAAATTTATAATTATTCAACTCATATTATGACTTCTGCTCCATGACTATGGTGGAACCAATGAGATATAGGTTAAGTGAACAAGCATGCTCCATCAATCTAAATGAGTCCAACCATCAAATGATGATTATCTACGCTCAAGCAAACTAGCAAGAGACGACACTTGGACATCACCTCCTTACCCTCTAAATCCTGCCAAGAGAGGGAAGGGCGAGGGGTGGGAGGCTGTTAAACGGGTTGTACATCACACAATTTCGACAACTTTGCACAACACAGTGCAAACATAATGCAATGAATTCATGAAATGTCTTAACTTAAAGCATAGTATTCATAAAACATTAATGATTATTCACTAAAATGCTATATTTCTTCATCTTACATATCCAATACAAGTAAACTGAGATGTGAAGGAAAAGGTAGCAATCTTTTTAGAAAGAGGTTTGATGTTCTATTTCCATTTTGTAATTAATTTTCTAAGATTGCAAGCTCCATAATTCACCACCCACAACAAACTGCCCACAAACCAACTACCAAATTCCAAGAACTCGTACCCAAAAATTCAATTTTAACCTAACTACACTGATTCTCATTCCATTATGCCCAATTTTCATTTTTCTTCACATATCTATACCTAAATTTTATAATTTATTCATTTCAAGGACAAAATCGATTCAAATTTAAACAAATCTAACCTTCGAAATTCCCACTTCTTCTTCAAATACCTTCAGTGCAAAACACAATTCCCAAGCCCAATTCACCTGAAAATGTTAAATGTTCATTGTTATAAATCATGTAACGTAATTAATTTTCGCTGAATTACATTTTCGCAAAGTTAAATTTGAGGTTAATTACCTACCGAGGAATGAGGATAGAGGAGGAGGAAGAAAACGCGCTGCTGTGGGCGAAAGTTCTGGAAATGGATTTATATCAAATGGGGGGTTCAGTTATATTAAATGGGTAAAATGTCTATTTTGCCCCTGATATGGGCAACTACCGCCCAATCCCGGGTATGGGAATATCGCGACTCGTGACTGTAGTGTGTCAGCCCATTGTTTCAAAAGGAAAAAGCTGAATCATTTATTACTTTGCTTTTCAACTTTTGCTTTTGTCTCTTTCTAACTTTATCAGAATTCAAATTACTATTTTTTCATCAAAAAATAAAATAACAGCCCAAAATATCAGGAAAGAGAAAGAGCGTGCTCTCACTTTCTCTATCCTCATTTTCTCAATTCTCAGACTAGATCTGCCACTACTGCCGCCCGGAGTTCTGCCGCCCGTCGGATTTCTGCCGTAAAGAGAGGTCTGTCAGCCGCGACTGCCTCCCAGTGAACCAGTCCCACACTCGCCCGCTCGCCGAGTCGCGCCGCTTCGTCGTCGCTCGGAAACGCCGAAACTACCACTGCCGCGCTGCCGGATTCCGGTTAGTTAATTCATCTACTTTACTTTTTTTTTAGGGAAAACATGTAATTGGATTATCTTTGTTCTGATTGAGTGGTTGTACTTTTGATTTTTGAACAATTGAACTTTGTGTGTTGTGCTATTGTTGAATCATGAATGTATGAATTGGGTCAGTTTGTGTGCTGTGCTGTGCTTTCTGTACTCAATTGTTGTGAAAAAGTTGATTAGTTGCCTAATTGTTTAACAAGGGCAGCCATACTGCAATTATATGGAAGTCTACATTTTTTTTATGTTGTTGATTTTGCTTCTAATTTATGAATTGGGTCAGTTTTGATTGTTTTGAACCGTAATATCATAGTAACTAATACTAGTATATAGGAATTGGGTCAACTTTAATGTGTTTATGAATTAGTTTGAAGTAATTGATTTATAAGATGGATAGATTATTGGTTATTAATTTGATTTCATATGGACTATCTAGTAAATAGTGATTAGTTTTTTTGTGTATTCGATATAGGAAATGACACCTAGATCAAATGGGAAACAACAACCCGATCTTCGACAATTTATGTTCAAGAAAATGAAATCTCAAGAAACTTCATCTACTTCTCCGGTTGATAGTGAAACTCCTCCTAATGCTAGTGAGCCTAATCTCAAGAATATTTTTTAAATGTTGAGATCAAGTTTATTTAATTAGTCGCAATACCCCCGATTTGAAAATTCTGGATACGCCACTGGTTGTACTTATTAAGGTTTCCATTGCAAATTATTTGCCAATTGATAATTGATGTTCTAATTGGATTTTGTGCATGGTTTGTTTTTTAAGTAGCAATTGACAATAATTAGTATTATTATTCAATGTAAGAATTGATTGAATTGTTTGACAAAATTGGATTGTTATATGTAATTCACATTGTAACTTAAATTTTTCGGAAGGGCAGAAGTGGAAGATAAATTGCGTAATAGCATGGGATATGAAATGTTGAATCATTGCTTGCTTACTTATCTAGAGAGAGATTTGTTTTTGAAAGTTAGCATTAATGATATTATAGATCAATATCAAAACATGAAAACTCGTCCAGAACAATTGTAATAATCTTTAGGTATTATTTGGTTGTAATATGAATTATTATTAACTTTCGAATGAATTTTTTTTTTAATATTCATGGAGTGGTTACAATTGGTCAGCAGTCGGTAGTGACCCACCATCCGTTAATTCCTAGATTCGCCACTTGGTGTAGACGAGATCCACTTAGAGGTGTTGGTACCAACTCCAAAAACATACCAACTAATTGCTAGCTAGTATTCGCCGCATCTTTTATAGTTATAGTGATATAAGTTCATCCTATTTTACAAAAGCAGACTTGATCACTTGGTACCACTGCAGAAGAAAGGAGGGTAGGAAGAAGAAAACAATAGAATAAATAAAAGAAAAGGAAATGGGATCAGAAACTTTACATGTTGTGAAAGTTTGTAGGCACCTTCTCAAATATGTGAAGAAGCACATTGGACAGGGGGACTACAAGCGCCACTTTACGGATTTTATCAAGGAAGAATTTAAGAAGAATGATCAACTGTCTGATCCATCCTCTGCCCAGAATAAACTGAAGCTTGCTCGGGATTACACCTTTTTGCTTAATAGTATCCATCATCAGAAGGTACTTTAATTTGTTCTTGGCATCTGCATTATGTGCATTAGATTTTCACCTTATGTCGGAACCACCACTTGTTTGTTCCATGTTTGTTTATGTCGAGTAATTTTATCTACTTGTGGAATTTTTTCTCTGTCCACCCTTTTATTGTAGGATATCGTGTCTTTGTTGGGTTTTCACTGTTCTAAAGAAAAGGATCAGTGGATCTTTCTCATTAATTTGATGATGCTATTTGTAAGTTATCTGGAGTATCTGTTACATCCCATCTAGATGGGTAAGTAGCGTTACCCATTTCACGGTATGAGAATAGGTACTGGAACACAATTCTCTACCTAGTTTAGTTATATTAGCCCAAAGTACACCATTTGCATGTATTGTTTCACGGTTTCACCCTTTGCCGGATTACAGTTTGTGGGAAATTTTTTGAATTTGGTAGCGCTTTGGGTAAGGCTCGATCTGGTGATTCATTACTTGGGAAAGCACAATAAATTGTTACTTTTGAATATCATATTGCTGAAATGAAAATATTTGGCAATGATCCGGTGATCCTGTTTCGATGTCGGAGAAAAGTTTCTATGAAGTTCATGGACATCAAATGAAATCTAATTTATATAGGAGTATTTGCGTAGCTCATTATTTTTCTAGGGCCAACGACAGAATTTTTTATGTGCCTTCACTCATTGTGCCATCGTCCATGCTGTATTTTTTTTGCTTAGCTTTTATTCCTCACAAACTATGCCAATTCGTGCACGGATATCAATATCGTATCCTGATCCTGTAAATCTTTTTCCCTTTTCCAGGAGCTCCTATTCTCTTACAACATTGCCGTGGATAGAACAGAAGAGATGAAAAGAACACTTGGAAAATCAGCTGCCAGTGTAGGGCTTCAGCTTCCTGAGGTTTATCAGTCTTGACCCTGACATTAGTGGCATTTCCCCCCTCCCTTTTTGTAGCCTACAATAAGCAGACTAGTACACCAATTAAGTTTAGTACAATTTTCAGAAGTTGAGTACGCTTGCTCTTGTCAATTTCCTACTGTTTGGTAGGTAACTGGCCCTTAACCCCTTGTTTAAGGGTAATGTTATTGTACAGAACATTGTGTTAAACAGCTGTGCATGAACAAATTTTGTTAAAGATGTTTCTTTGAAGTTTGAACATCTCGATTCCAAGTGCAAGTTATATGCGTCAGGTATACAATTGGAGGAGGATCAATAGATTTTGATAATCTGGCAAAGGTGTCTGAGAGTCCAACCATCTCATCAATGGATTCCTCTTGGCTTCTCTTAAAGGAAGATCAGCCAATGTGGCTGTTCAAACAGATTGTTTTGGTGCTGGTGTCTCCTGTATTTATATACACAGTATGACATTCGGTACCGAAAAAGAAGATTGAAGGAGTCCGAACGACAGATAAGTTAGATATACTAACTTGATGCTATAAAAGAATCAGCTGCATACTTTGGATGATGTTCATACGATGGACGGTGAGATTTTTGTTTGAGTTTATTTTGTTTAATTCACGTTTGTCACATTTTTCTTCCTTCCTGAATTCTGATTAGGATTTTACTATCTGGTTTTATTCTGGGTGTTTGTAGAAAGTCACAAAAGATGGTGATACTGATACATTTTGAACTAATCGGTGAACTGCTGATTATCTACACTGAGACCCTTTGACAAGGGTGAGAATTGATCCCAAGACCTCTTGGAACCGGGATAATCATTGAGCTATCCCTCACTCTGCCCTTACGTGTATAACTACCGAAACAATATGAACAATAGTTTGATCTTGTTAGAGTATTTTTTATATTGTTAATAAATAATACTCCCTCCGTCCCAGAATACTCTTGACACTTATCAATGCACGTAGTTTTAGATGATAAGTTGTTGTTTGGTTATCAATTGTTATTTTATTGAAAAGTAGATGTGATAGGAGTTAGTAGTTAGCAAAAGTAGTATTATTTTATTTTAAGGAGAGAGAGGGTGGGCCATGGTTAGAGTTGATGTGTAGTAGGAGTGATATTATTTTATTTGGAGGAGAGAGAGTATGGGTCAATGCTTAAAGGTAGAAGGATTAAAATAATAGTGGGACATATCGTAAAATAGAAGTGTAAAGAGTATTTTGGGACATATGAAAAAGGAAAGTGTAAAGAGTATTCTGGGACAGAGGGAGTAACTCACATGCTCATAATTTGGTTCAAGTTGTTCAAACCAGCATAGAGACCGAATTCGGGTTTTTTGAGCTTTGATTTTCAATGCCAACTTACTTTAAAATTCAACTTGGGTTTAAGCATTAGTTATATGTTACAACAATTTTGGGTTTTCAATCTTGTGTGCTACTGCCAAAAAAAAAATATTGTGTGAGATGACTAGAAATAAGTAATAACCAAATAAATATGGCAGTTGAGTACTTTATTAAGTTAGCTCTAGCAAGCTGGCAAACCATAGTGTGCCCATACAAGCGATACAACCACACTGTATAATTAGACAAGTGGTGGACTGGTGATATTATATACTTCCTCCGTTCCAAATTAAATGCAACAAATGCACATCTTCACTATTCACACTTTTCACTTTGATTAAGATTTGTGATTTATACATAATGAAAAACACAGTTAAGTGAGATCTTGTTAGATTCGTCTCGTGACATACTTTCATAAAATGTAATTTTTATAATTTTAACTTATATGTAATTATAGATATTTGTGGTCAAAATAATGCATCGAGATGCGTAAAAGTGCATTTGTTGCATTTAATTCGGAACAGAGGAGGTAACGCAAAATTTTATATATGAGGCTGACTTGTTATTATCAACTCAAAAGCAATCCAAAGTAATATAAATTGTGTAAGATGATATCCCGATTTGTATTAATGGGTAATGTTAACTCTTGTATTTGTTTTTCGGCAACATGTCAACTCTTCTATTAATAACTCAATTGGACAATAGAGTTATACGACACCCTTATGTCACGATGACATTATGGAAGATTTTGGGAAAAGTTGGAGGTAAACCTCCTATAAACCCCTAATTTATTCGACATAGTTTGTAGAGTGTCTGTCACTTTTCCTTCCTCCGCTTGAAAGTCAGTGCATCACTTGTCCTTTTTAGCAATTCTTTAATTAATGCAACTTCTATGAAAAAAAATAAAGATATACCCACATATGAGACCACTTACGTAATAGATCTCTCTCTCCTTAATTCCACATAAATATTAAGACAAAAATTTTTACAT